>CM065117.1:28312314-29512314 GCA_033026305.1 Cirrhinus molitorella | reverse complement strand
TGTCGCGTCGTGTTGTCACGCCACGTCAGGTGTGGACACCCAAATTGTTTGTTGCTGGAATCTTGTCGTGTTGCGTGTAGTTAAGTTTTCATGAAGTCTACTCAAATATTATGTTATTATGACTCAATTTTTAATCATTTGTGCCATTGTATTAAGTTAACAAACAAAATTAACTTAAAAGTTAAAAAAATTATGTTACATAAACTCAAAAAGTATTAGTTACTAATTAAAACATTGAGTAGAACCAACTCAGAATTTTGATTCTTAAAGTGAATTAATCCTTTTATGTACAGTCATATAAATTTTGTTTTGGGGCAGAAAGCAAGGTAAGGAATTAGATACAGATTTAACAGATAATCACAAATCTGTTATACAAATGTAATCAGTACACTTTGCCTGTTGTGATGATTCAGGAATCGAGGGATCCATTTGCAAACAGTTTATTAACACAAGCGTAGTCAGACAGGCGGGGAAATCAACAACAGCAATAGAGTGTAACGTAGGCAAATCCAGAGAATAGTCGATAACAGAGCAATAGTCCGTGGCTGGCAGCAAGCAGGGATAATCCAGAAACAAGCAGTAAAGTCGGGGCAAACAGAATACAATCATAAACGAGGTCACAGTCCAAATCGATACACGGGAGGTCCGTCCGCGGGAAAAACGCTCAGGATTGCAGGCCATTGGCAAGACAAAACTTCGCGAGGGACGTGCGGTAATGGCCGCTATTTATATCCGGGAATCGGTGCCGCGAAATGGCCGAGCCGGGTCCTGGGAAATGAAGTTCGAATGGTACTAAAACTCGGGGGAAGGTTCCCGCTGACGGTCACCAGAGGGAGCCACAGAACCCGGATTTGTGACAGAGCCCCCCCCATGGAGCGACTCCTGGCGCGAGGAGGCCTGGTTCGCCGGGGCCTGCCCCGTGCTCTGGGGGCCGGTCGATCTGGGTGGGCCTGATGAAATTCTACGGTCAGTGAGGGATCCAGGATGTCGTCAGCTGGCACCCAGGTTCTCTCCTCGGGGTATTGCAGCCATCTGCCCCGGCGTCTGGAGTCCAGGATTTCTCGAACCTGGTAGGCCTCCTTGCCGTCCACCATGATGGGGGGGGCCAGCGAGACCGGGTTCCTCTAGGACCTCCGACCCTCTCAGGCCGTCAGCGGGCTTTAACAAAGAAACATGGAAAGTGGGTGAGACTCTGTAATTGGCAGGTAACCGTAGTCTAAAGGAAACTGGAGTTATTTGTCTAATAATTTGGAAAGGACCCACGTACCTTGGGTTGAGTTTCTTGCACAGCAGCCTGAGGCGCAAGTTCCTTTAGGAGAGCCACACCCATTGTCCCGGGGCGTAGGGAGGATGTCTAGTGCGGAGCCGGTTGGCCTGGGTCTGAGTTCGTCGTACAGCTCGCTGGAGATGTACGTGGGCCGAGTCCCAGGTCTCCTCGCTTCGCTGCATCCAGGTGTCCACTGCTGGCAGGTTGGAGGGCTCGCCAGACCAGGGAAAGAGTGGTGGTTGAAAACCTAGGACACACTGGAACGGAGTGAGGTTAGTGGAGGGCTTTCTCAGAGAGTTCTGGGCGTACTCGGCCCACAAAAGGTAACGACTCCAGTCATTCTGACGGTTGTGGCAGTAGGAGCGCAGGTATCGGGAGAGCTCCTGATTCAACCTTTCCACTTGAAAGGTTGGAGTAGACCCGCTGGATGTCGATGGGGCACCTTGGAGACATTACAGGTGGTACAGAAACAAATTAAATTTATGGTGTCGATTCGCATAGTGGGCCACCAGAAACGGTTAGAGAGGAGGTGTAGGGTGGCGTTGATGCCTGGGTGCCCGGAGCTAGGGGTGGTGTGCACGAAGGACAGGACGCGTGGACGTAGTGGCTGAGGGACATAGGTTAAGTTCTGAGGGCAATTAGGAGGTGGTGGTTCTTGGAGTTGGGCCTCGGAGATCTCAGTCATTAAATCCCATTGGACTGGAGCGACTATTATGGAGGGTGAGAGAATAGGTTCTGCGGTTTTGGGTTCCTGTTCTAGTTCCGATATGTGTGAGAGGGCGTCTGCCTTGGTGTTTTGAGAGCCAGGCCTACAGGTGACCTTGAAATTAAAGCGGGTAAAGAAGAGAGCCCAGCGGGCCTGCCGGTGGTTGAGTCTCTTGGCTGAGCGCAGATACTCCAGATTGCGGTGGTCAGTTAGGACAGTGAAAGGAATGCGGGCCCCCTCCAGCCAGTGTCGCCATTCCTCGAGGGCGAGCTTGATAGCGAGTTACCCACGTCGTAGTTGCGTTCTGCTGGGTTTAGTTTGTGGGAGTAAAAGGCGCAGGGAAATAGCTTTGGAGAATCCCCATGGCGTTGAGAGAGCACCGCCCCGACTCCTGTGCTGGAAGCGTCCACCTCGACTAAAAACTCTCTCTCGGGATCAGGATGGTGCAGGATGGGAGCTCTGGTAAAACGGAGTTTAAGATCTTGGAAGGCTTGAAGGGCTGGAGGAGACCAGGTCAGGCGGTAATTGCCGGATTTAATCAGAGCAGTCAGAGGAGCAGCTACGGTGCTAAAGTTTCGGATGAACCGGCGATAGAAATTGGCAAAGCCTAAGAAGCGCTGGAGTTCGCGGAGAGTGGTGGGTCTAGGCCAGTTGGTGACAGCTTCGACCTTTTTATCATCCATAGTGACACCCTCTGGGCTGATGACATACCCAAGGAAGGAGATCTTCGTCTGGTGAAATTCGCATTTCTCCATCTTGGCGTATAGGCAGTTTGATAAGAGTCTCTGGAGTACGGCCCTGACGTGTTGTACATGCTCCTTGTAGGTGTTTGAATATATGAGGATGTCGTCGATGTAGATTATTACCCAGCGGTTCAGCATGTCCCGAAAGAGCTAATTCACGAAGGCTTGAAAGCAGGACGGACTGTTGGCCAGGCCGAAGGGCATAACGAGATACTCATAGTGGCCAGTGGTGGTTGAAAAGGCCGTCTTCCACTCATCCCCCTCGCAGATGCGAATCAAGTTGTATGCACTCCTCAAATCCAGCTTGGTGAAGATCTTGGCAGTCTGTAATTGTTCCAGGGCAGAGGGAACCAAGTGAAGCAGGTAACGGTACTTGACAGTGATGTCGTTGAGGGCTCTGTAATCAATGCAGGGTCGGAGACCGCCATCCTTTTTCTTAACAAAGAAGAAACCGGCTGAGGCTGGTGATGTTGAGGGTCGAATGAAGCCCTTGGCCAGTTCCTCCTGGATGTAGTGCTTCATGGCCTCAGTCTCGGGTTGGGATAGCGGGAAGATGCGGCCTCTGGGTGGAGTGGAGCCTGGGAGCAGATCGATAGCGCAGTCCCCTGACCGATGCGGGGGTAGATGGGTGGCAAGGGTCTTACTGAAGGCTGCCCTCAGGTCTTGGTATTCCCTTGGGAGGGTTTCCTCTACCGTGTGTGGTCTTGGTGGTGGTTCGGGTTTAGATTCAGGTCTCGGCTCGGGCTGTGGTTCAGTTGGCATTGGGTCTGATAACGTGTTGGATGAGGGTCCAGGTGCTGCTTCCTTGGAAATATGGCAGTGGTGGCGGCAGTGTGGCGATCACCGGGAGATCTTGTGCAGTGTCCAGGAGATGGTTGGGTTGTGGATGGTTAGCCAGGGGTATCCGAGGATGACTGGGTAATGAGATATAGACGGATGGTCTCGGTGTGATGTTCAATGCGAAGGGTCAAGTCCGTGGTGGTGTAAAGGATTTGGCCCGAGCCGAGTGGTCTTCCATCTATGGCTGCCACTGCAACATTAGGAGAACACAAAAGCTGTGGTACGTTATGTGTCCTGGCAAAATCAGCATCAATGAAATTTCCTGCTACCCCTGAGTCAATCAAAGCGACTGTTTGTATGGTGGTATCATTAACCGCTAGTTCTACAGGCAGGGTAAAATCGGAATGTGGTAAGATGGGGGAACTCACCGAACTGGGACGTCGTGAAGGCCGGGTTGGGCAGTTGATGCGGACGTGTCCAGGAAGACCACAATAAAGGCAGAGGTTCTCACGATAGCGTCGATCTCTCTCCTCCATGGTTAGACGGGTAGAACCGATCTGCATGGGTTCCGGGGCTGAAGACGGAGCAGGTGTGGAAGCGGCTGGGGTGACTGGCGGGCTACGGAGACCGGAGGGAGTGTAGCGTGCGGGTCGCCTGGCACGCATCATGTTGTCGAACTTTATAGACAGCTCGACCTTGAGTGGACCCTCATTCCAGTCAGTTTGCACGGCCAGGGTGCGGAAGGAGAGTGCATAATCCGCAGCTGTGTTCCTACCCTGACGTAGCGACATCAAGAGTTCATCTGCGTCACGCCCGTCCGCGGAGTGCTGAAAAACAGTCTTAAATCGCTGCAGGAAAGCCGCAAACGAGGAGAAAGACGGTCTCACAGGGTTCCAAACGGCAGTGGCCCATTCAAGTGTCCTTCCAGAAAGCAGAGAGCAGACAAAAGCAATCCTACTACTATCATTAGGATATAATGCAGGTTGTTGTTCGATAAATAGGGAACATTGTAGTAGAAAACCTTTGCACTTAGCTGGTGTGCCGTCATATTTCTCAGGAAGGGCCAAGCGTGGGCTGGCAGCGATGGCAGTGGTTGGGCTGGCTGGAGTTGGCGTGGGAATTGGCTGTGAAGAGCTGTATGCAATAGCGGCCTGGAAAGATTGCAGCGTTTTGACGAGCTCCTCCATCAGCGAGTTGAGCCGGGCAATCTGATGTTGATGAGCCGCAAGCATAGAAGCCTGTGCGCTGAGTTCGCTGCTTAGCTGGAAAACCGTTGCTGGATCCGTAGTCGGCGAAGTTTTCTGTTGTGATGATTCAGGAATCGAGGGATCCATTTGCAAACAGTTTATTAACACAAGCGTAGTCAGACAGGCGGGGAAATCAACAACAGCAATAGAGTGTAACGTAGGCAAATCCAGAGAATAGTCGATAACAGAGCAATAGTCCGTGGCTGGCAGCAAGCAGGGATAATCCAGAAACAAGCAGTAAAGTCGGGGCAAACAGAATACAATCATAAACGAGGTCACAGTCCAAATCGATACACGGGAGGTCCGTCCGCGGGAAAAACGCTCAGGATTGCAGGCCATTGGCAAGACAAAACTTCGCGAGGGACGTGCGGTAATGGCCGCTATTTATATCCGGGAATGGCCGAGCCGGGCGGAGTCAGCCCAGGCACGGGGTCCTGGGAAATGAAGTTCGAATGGTACTAAAACTCGGGGGAAGGTTCCCGCTGACGGTCACCAGAGGGAGCCACAGAACCCGGATTTGTGACAGAGCCAGTGAAAAGTCATATACATGATCACTGTACATTTAAACTTAAACAATCACTTAATGTCAGCCATTATAAACGTATTAAAATCAACTGCTTCAATAGGCAGTGCAGAAATCAATTATACAAACTAACAGCTTAAAAAATACCTTGTTATTGATGTGTTTTAAACCTAATTCACAGCATCGTCCATCTATGAGGAATGACTGTTCGCTGTTAGGCAATCATAGCAGTGAGCGTTTATTTCTGAGTCTACAATCTGCTGCACTTATGAGCGTTCTGATAAGGGGGGTTCAAAACAGGACAGAAAATAGCCTATTACTTCTAAATTATGTTTTTGCTATAAACATCTTGATAACACTGTAAGTGGACCTCAGAGAACAGTGCAAAATAAAAAACACAGGCAGTTCATGACCCCTTTAAAACATTTGAACTTTGCATCAGTACGTCATAAATAGGACGAATCGTCAGTTTAAACTTTAAACTAAAGCCTCGTTCTATTTATGACATACTGATGGTGCGATCATTTGATGAAATTGCCATGTGTAGATGTTGTAACGAATCACTCTTTGATAAACATCTGTAACAAAGATGCAGTACAATTCCTTTGTAAAGTCTTACCCTAGACTTATACAAGTTTTACAACATCTTTAAATAAGTACAAATTTAAAAAGCATATTTGTAGTATTTTAAATGCATTTTAGACACCATATTTACCAGTGTCAGCTTAACACTCACAATAGCATAGTCTTTTTTTAGACTTTTTTAAAATAAATAAATAAATAAAGCAATAAAAGACTTAAACTGCACATGATAATGTTGTTTCTTGAAACTGCTGAGTAATAGGACATTAGTGGCAGAGTAGGGGGCCATTTTCCTGAATGATATGGGAGGTAGAGCTCCTGATTAAGCCTGGCATTGATCTCTCTGCCGCTAATATTAGATGAATTGCTATTCTGAAATAATCTAAGCACCTCATAATTTCCTTAAAAGCCATCATGCTTCAATACAATGGCCAAGTCTTGTTATATAGTGCAATGCCAAGAAAAATGGCTGAACTCGCTGTTATTTCTCCCCAGCATTGCTATTTGCATACAATACATCATGTAATGACGCTAGCGCGCATTTCCTGAAATTGGCTTGTTTCTTTCCTGAATTCCACTTAATATTTGCTGACCTTCCAGCAGCGGTGTTTTACATCATCATGATTTCTTTCATCCTGTGTTGGGGGTCAGTGAAGGGACATTATGATGATCTGACAGCACTGCACCTCTGTAGAGAGGCAAAGAACTAAAATGGCCAGTGAGTCACTGTGAGCTTTGCAAAGGGTGCTATGGACGCTTGTCTGAAGGCTTTAGGTGATGAGTCAAACAGTGTCCTCACAATCACCGCACTGGCAGTCGCTTCTTAATGTGTGGCTTCTCTCTCCAACACCACAGCAGGATGCTGCAGTCTTTGCCAGTCCTCGCCATATCCTTCCCTATAACCCATCATCTCTATCCGTTAACGCTCACACTCTCCTCAATCCCACATGCAGTTCACGGCACAGCTTTCTCCAGCAAGTTGCGTGTGAATGAGGTGTTTGGTTTACTTTCATAAATACAGAATTGCAATAATGAAATATTCATTTTTATCACAACCAACTTTTGTTACTTGCTCTGACTGAGACACTCACTCCTTTTAACGTGCAGAAAATAACGCTTGCAAAATTGTATTTTATGTGTTTTATTTTAATTTATTATTTTATCTATTTGATTTATTCTATTATTAAATGCTATTTTATGTTATATGTTTTGCAGGATGCAAATCACAAATTCATTATATTATATTATATTATATTATATTATAATATAATTTTACAATTTTTTTTTATTCTATTATATGTTATTTTATAATTATATATATATATATATATATATATATATAAAAACATATAACAGAATTGTAAAAAATACAACATATGTAAATATATAACAATATAATAATATAATATATAACAATAAAATAATATATAATAATTATAAAATATAATATAATACAATGAATTTGTGATTTGCGTCTCACAAAATAATATAACATATAAAATAACATATAATAATAAACAATAACATACATAATAAAATAAAAAAAATCACCTAGTGATATATTATGTTATTTATTATATATTATATTTTGTTTCAATTTTTATTTTATTATTCAGTTTTTTTCTGCAGCTTTAATCAGTGACATGGCATTCACAGCTCAGGTGATTGGCTCAGCGAGCGAGATGGTGGACCTTCAAGCTGTACCAAATTTTATTTATTTATTTTTTTTTTAGCGCAGCCCCATGATCTGGTGTTTGTTCCCAGAGCTGTTGGCCTAGAATGTTTAATGTATTCCTACTCGGCAGCTTAGATGATCTCATTGTGTCAAAGTTAGGGCTTTGAGTAGTCACTCTAAAACTAGCACCAAATGCAACGTGGTACTATTTTGGCTCTTTGCTCTCTCTCTCTCTTTCTCTCTCATTCTATATATCTATCTCTATGTGTATTCATTTTCTGCAGAGGAGAAGTCAAACCTGCTTTTTCCGAAATGTTTTGCCGATGTGAGGCAGGCTCAGTGGTGGCAATCTGAAAGAGTGCCTGCAGACCTGGCATGGAGAATTAATGGCGGGGGCCTGGACTAATGCATTGGCTCTTCACTTGGCAACCAGTGCTGGATGAGAGTCAGGAAGGGGTTGCAGAAGGCGCAGGCCGATATGATTGATGTCACAGATCATTGCAGAATTATACTGCAGTGTGGCTGTATGGCCAAGGAATTGTGGGACTCACTCAGGGAAAATCACTGATGTGGATAAGAGATCAAGAAGGATTAATAGGGTCGAACAGGGATTCATGAGAGATTGCTACTGTCAAAAAGTAATTCTGATTTAATTTAAGTTTCCTTTTTTTTCAGATTCATTATTATTATTATCATTATTGTTCTTATTGCTATGAATAAGAAGACAAAGAAGAAGAAACTATAATAACAGCTGAATACCTCTACAATATCTCAAATGTAAGGTAAAAATTATAGTATAATAACAACTTAGTATATCTACAGTACAAAGCAGAAAAACAACAATAAATACTACTACTACTACTACTTATAATTATAATTATATGTAATTATTATTAGTAGTAGCACTGCTATTATTAATACTACAAATAATAATAATAATAATAAATGATAAATGAATGAACAACATGCATTATTATTGTTATTATTCATAGTAATCATAATAGCAATACTACTGCTAATAATTACAGTTGTAATAATAAGAATAATGAATAAATGAACACCTGCAGCATTTCAAATATGAAGCAGAAAAACAACAATAAATCATTTATTGTTGTTGTTTGTAGTAATAATAATAATAATAATAATGCCTGAATACATCTACACTATCTCAACTATAAGACAGAAAAACAACAACAAAAACTATTATTATTATTATTAATAATAATATTATTGCAGTATAATAGCAATGTTAATGCTAATAATAATAATAATAATATTTAAAATATATATAAAAAATAATTAAAAACTATTAATTAAAATTATAAATATTATATTTATATATATATATATATATATATATATATATATATATATATATTAGTGCTGTCAAATCATTAACATATAAACATAATACATATAAATATTTTGTTTTAATATATACATGTATGTGTCTGTTTACATGTACATAATAAATATACAAAGTAAATATAAACTTTTATTTTTAATGTGATTAATCACAATTAATCATTTGACAGCCCTAATATATATATAATACATTTTATAATATATTAATTATAATATATCAAATATATAAATTATATTATAAATATAATAATAATAATAATTATTATTATTATTATTATTTTATTATTATTATTAATATTATAAGAGCATAACATTATTTAGAATATTTATTATAAAAGGTTTATAAATATTTTAAGATGATTATTTTTTATTATAAAATATAATGATAATTATAATAATGATAAATTATGATGATGATGATGATGATAATAATAATAATAATAATAATAATAATAATAATAATAATAATAATAATAAATAAACACCTCTACATTATTTTAAATATAAGGCAGAATAAGGCACAAAATAAATAATATTTGTGATAATAAGAAATAATAATATAAAAATAATATCTGTTTGCAGAGGCAATGTATGATTGAAAAAAATGCAAATGCAGTATTTATTTGCGTTAATCAGTTGTTAGTACTTTGATCAGATACAGTGCTTTGTATTGCTGCTGTAAATGGACAGTGAGAAGACTGAAGAGGCAGTTCTGTCAATGAACTCTAGGGAGCAGCACCAGACACTGTTCCACAGGTGCAGTGAAGTATAGTTGCAGAAAGACCACACTGCAGCACAATGCAGCAGCAGCAGCAGGTGAAACTACTCCCTCCCTCCGTAAACCTCTGTTCAACAGATCTCTTTTCCCCCTTGCTTCCTCTATCATGTTATTTTCCTCTTTCCATACATCACAGCACCATCCTTCGTTTCTATGTCCTTTCCAGCCTTTCTTCCTCTTCTCTCTTTTTTGTTCCATCCTCTTTTATTCTGTCTCTATCGTGTCTTTGCGTGGCAATACAGTAACACATGCTTTAGGTGGTGATGTCATGCAATGCACACGCTTCATATGCAGAATCCCCTTTATTGTTGTTTTAACACAGGTTAATACACTAAATTTAGTAATAAACTCATTTTAGTAATTTACTTGCAAGAAGATGGTATTTTTTGTTTGTTCCATTATTTTGGTTTATCTTCTACTAAATTAGTTATATTTAAAAAACAAAACAAAAAAAAAAAACACCAGAGACTTATTTTCTGTAAATATTCCTGTTTCTGTTTTTTTAAAAACGCAATGGTATATAAACAATTGTCTTTGTTTTATTTATACTGTACCTTAGAGGTCCACATTCGCACATGAATGAAGTACGCAGAAAGCATGGTGATGTTCACATGTTGTACTACAATAGATGAAATCGTGTCCATTAATCACTGCTGCACCGAGTCCTCCCACAATGTCTCAGACTAAAAATACCAGCAGAGGCATCAGAGAATCACATTTGAAGCGTGAGAGACGTCTATTGAAAAAGCTGCCGGAGAAGCTAATTACCTATTCAGGGCTGTCATTGCTAATCAACACTTCTTTAAGGCTGTCATTTTGCCATTCATACTGCTGGCTGTGCAGTCGCCACCGCTACTCATAAACACTGCGTTACGGCTTCATTTAATTGGGTCCTGAACCGTCAGCCAAACGCAGAGATAGAGACTGATTTGCCTGAATAGGATCTGATAAGAAATGCTTATGCGCAGGTGCGCTGCACGTAAATGCTGGACTTGTTCCAGGAAGAAACTCTGTGAATATAAATATGGAATCATAGAGCAGCGCTGCCTTAATGGAACCGCTTAAGAGTTTGCAAGACAGTAACCGTCTCAGGTGACACTGGGGAGTCCAGGTTACACATAAAAAACATTCACGTGTGTATTTTGACAGGTGCTTTCATCCAAAGCGACTTACACTGCATTTAAGGTATACATTTTACATTTGATCAGTTCTTATACATTCCCTGGAAATCGAATCCATGACCTTGGCGTTGTTAGCGCTGTAATCTAATCTACTGTACAAACGAAAGACTTACATTTAATTTATGGTTTTCTTATATATATATATATATATATATATACCGGGGAAAATAAGTATTTGACACATCAGCATTTTTATCAGTAAGGGGATTTCTATGTATATACAGGGGTTGGACAATGAAACTGAAACACTTGGTTTTAGAGCACAATTAATACGGAGTTGGGCCTCCTTTGTGGCCAATACAGCATCATTTTTGGATTGACAAATACATGTCATGCACAGTAGCCAGAGGGATTTTGAGCCATTCCTTTTCTAGAACAGTGGCCAGGTCACTATGTGATTCTGGTGTAGGAAAATGTTTCCTGACTCGCTCCTCCAAAACTTCCCAAAGTGCCTCAATAATCTTTAGATCTGGTGACTGTGCAGGCCATGGGAGATGTTCAACTTTACTTTCATGTTCATCAAACCTCTCTGTCACCAGTCTTGCTGTGTGTATTAGTGCATTATCTTTTACCTTATACATGGCACCACTCTTAGGGTACAATGTCTGAACCATTGGGTGCACATAGTCAACCTTCACACTTTGCTCTTACTGGTGGAATGCGCAATAAGTGAAGATTGGCCACCAGGCTGCACAAATATAGCCATGAAACCCCCAACACTATATTGGCCAGTGTTTCAGTTTCATTGTCCAACCCCTGTACAGGTCCTTCTCAAAAAATTAGCATATTGTGATAAAGTTCATTATTTTCTGTAATGTACTGATAAACATTAGACTTTCATATATTTTAGATTCATTACACACAACTCGAACTAGTTCAAGCCTTTTATTGTTTTAATATTGATGATTTTGGCATACAGCTCATGAAAACCCAAAATTCCTATCTCAAAAAATTAGCATATTTCATCTGACTAATAAAAGAAAAGTGTTTTTAATACAAAAAAAGTCAGCCTTCAAATAATTATGTTCAGTTATGCACTCAATACTTGGTCGGGAATCCTTTTGTAGAAATGACTGCTTCAATGCGGCGTGGCATGGAGGCAATCAGCCTGTGGCACTGCTGAGGTGTTATGGAGGCCCAGGATGCTTCGATAGCGGCCTTAAGCTCATCCAGAGTGTTGGGTCTTGCGTCTCTCAACTTTCTCTTCACAATATCCCACAGATTCTCTATGGGGTTCAGGTCAGGAGAGTTGGCAGGCCAATTGAGCACAGTAATACCATGGTCAGTAAACCATTTACCAGTGGTTTTGGCACTGTGAGCAGGTGCCAGGTCGTGCTGAAAAATGAAATCTTCATCTCCATAAAGCTTTTCAGCAGATGAAAGCATGAAGTGCTCCAAAATCTCCTGATAGCTAGCTGCATTGACCCTGCCCTTGATAAAACACAGTGGACCAACACCAGCAGCTGACATGGCACCCCAGACCATCACTGACTGTGGGTACTTGACACTGGACTTCAGGCATTTTGGCATTTCCCTCTCCCCAGTCTTCCTCCAGACTCTGGCACCTTGATTTCCGAATGACATGCAAAATTTGCTTTCATCCGAAAAAAGTACTTTGGACCACTGAGCAACAGTCTGCCGCTGTTTCTGGTTCAAAAGTGGCTTGACCTGGGGAATGCGGCACCTGTAGCCCATTTCCTGCACACGCCTGTACACGGTGGCTCTGGATGTTTCTACTCCAGACTCAGTCCACTGCTTCCGCAGGTCCCCCAAGGTCTGGAATCGGTCCTTCTCCACAATCTTCCTCAGGGTCCGGTCACCTCTTCTCGTTGTGCAGCGTTTTCTGCCACACTTTTTCCTTCCCACAGACCTCTTGCTTGAGGGTGTCAATGATGGCCTTCTGGACAGCAGTCAAGTCGGCAGTCTTACCCAGGATTGCGGTTTTGAGTAATGAACCAGGCTGGGAGTTTTTAAAAGCCTCAGGAATCTTTTGCAGGTGTTTAGAGTTAATTAGTTGATTCAGATGATTAGGTTAATAGCTCGTTTATGTAAATGAACTTTGTCACAATATGCTAATTTTTTGAGAAGGACCTGTATGTATATATATATATATATATATATATATATATATATATATATATATACATACACTACCGTTCAAAAGTTTGGGGTCAGTAAGACTTGCAATTTTTTTTTTTTTTTATGAAGTCAATGCTGCATTTATTTAATCAAAAATACAGAAAATAAAATGTAATATTACAAAATGTTATTACAATAGAAAATAATGGTTTTTATTTTCATATACTTTAAAATATAATTTATTCCTGTGATGCAATGCTGATTTTTCATCAGCTGTTACTCAGTTTCCCAGGCTTAAGTGTCACATGATCTCTCAGAAATCAGATGATTAATTCTGAATTATTAGTAGAATTATCAGTTTTGGAAACAGTTGTGCCGCCAGTGTTTTTTTTTTTTTTTTTGAACCTGTATTTTTTTCTTTTAAGAACAACATTTATTCAAACTATAAATCTTTTCTAGCAATGTAAATTTATTATGTCACTTTTTATTAATGTAACAATTTATTCATTTCTTTCAAAAAAAAAAAAGAATGAATAAACATTTACTGACCCCAAACTTTTGAACGGTAATGTATATATATATATATATGACTGATAGTGTATGTTTTACAGTAAGATTTTTAATGTCTCTTCTGCTCACCAAGCCTGCATGTATTATTATTATCAATCTTTAAAACAGTTGAGTACAATATTTTTCAGGATTTTTTGATGAATAGAAAATAAGAATAAGAATAAATGCTTTTGAGCATATAATAAAAATACATGTTTTAGAATGATTTCTGAAGGATCATGTGACTGGAGTAATGATGCTAAATATTCAGCTTTGAAATTACAGGAATAAACTACCATTTCAAAATTTATTCAAATAGAAAGCAGTTATTTTTAATAGTAAAAATATTTTAAAATGTTACTGTTTTGCTGTACTTTGGATCAAATAAATGCAGGACTGGTGAGCAGAAAAGACTTCTTCAGAAAACATTAAAAATCTTACTGTTCAAAAACTTTTGACGGGTAGTGTGTGTATCTATAATTTTTTCACAATTAGATCTTGAAATGCTATATTGCAAATATGATTGAAATGTTGAACATGAATTGTTCTCTGAGTGATATACATGGTTGTAGTGTACTGTATTGGAGAGGTCCTCCAGAAGCCCACATGATATTGGATGCTGTCAAACAGCAGTCAGGATGTGGTAAATGAGCAGATGAGAGCTAAACGTAAGGTCATAAAGGTTAGTGGACTGGGGTGCAAAGCAATCACCCACACCCAAATGTGCATTTCTGGGACCTGAAAGCGATAAACCTCGAGCACAAAATGACCCTGACCGTTTAACCTCGTTCATCATAGATGACTCTGGTAAACTGTAATATCCCACATGTGATGAGAGTTCATATAACACTAGAGCGCAGTGTGAACAATGAACTCCAGCTAAACTAAGCATGATTGGATGTGATTCCTTGGGTGTGTGTCCCAAACCACTGCGTACTGGTGTACAATACCGTATTATTTTATTCAGTAAGGATGCATTAAATACACTAAAAGTGAGAGTAAAGACATTTACAAAAGATTTGTTTCAATTTTTCTTATTATTATTATTATTATTATTATTATATGTTATATTTATATTAATTAAAGAATTTGAATTAAAAAAAAAAACAATCACAGTTTCCATAAATAAATAAATAAATAAATATGAAAAATAAAATAAAAACATAAATACCTGGATGTAGTATTTTTGTATCTTTTGAGCCCTTACAGTTACATGAGTAGAATTCACTGTGGTAAATATATCCTAAATATATTCACTTTCCTAATTACAGAATTACATGTTGTACACATGCTTTTGTTGCTTACATAAAGTTACAGTGTAAACCCAAATGTTGTCTTTGCTTAAATAATGAATTATTTTGACTACACTTAAAACTTTACGTTTTGGGCCCATTAATTAAAAACCTAGTTTTGTGTAACTTGCTTACCCACAAAATATGTAAACTTCAAATTTGAAGTGTTAAAATCCAAATTTATTAAAACAGCTCACACTTTTCTTTAATGTGACTGGTCATGCAAGCAGACCTGCCTAGCAACAAGAGAGCTAATGCACTGATTGGTAGATAATCAGAAAAACACATCACAAGTAAAACAAGGATCATGTGACAATGAAGACTGGAGTAATGATTCTGAAAATTCAGCTTTGCAATTACAGGAATTATAATACAAAAAGGAATTATAATGAATTATAATATAATAAATTACTTTTTAAAATATATTCAAATACAGAACAGCATTATTTCATATTATGTCTGTTTTAACTGTGTTTTTGTTCAAATAAATAGCCTTGTTAAGCATAAGAAGCTTCTTTCAAAAACTTCTAAAAAATTGTACTTCATCTCATGGGATTTTACCAGAATGTATCACAACTCTGAATGACACTTTTGCCAACTTGAGCAAGGCGCTTATGTTGTCCTAAACCTTAAGTTGCTGTTCACTTTACGGATAACAATTTTTGTTCTGCAGAAAAAGGAACATTTAAAACAACATGAATTGACTGATGACTGAATTTTAATGTAGTTATCCCTTTAGCCCCTGTAATAGTTGTGCATTTTCAATAATTTTCTGTAAAAATCATTGCATTCCTGCACCGAACACAAGCCGTTTTCACTTCTCTAATTGTCTCATTATGTATTGTATTGCTTCCTTGAAATTTAACAAATGCGACAGACTGTTTTGGTGTAGGCCTGTTTTTGGAGCAGTTAAATCCGAGGTACAAAGCCTGAGAGATATACTGTTGTATCTTAAGATTCCTGTGCGTCTCTCAACTCAGATATAGCTGAGGGGAGTGAGATCTCCGAGGTGTTGATCAGGTTCAGCCTTTACGGTATGTCTTGCTCTTTTCCTTCTCTGAGATAAAAGGTCTGTGTTCTTTACCTCCCAGGAGAGCGAGGGTCACATGCTGTGGTGGATCCAGAGTGAACTTGTCGCTTGGAATCAACGCGTGGAGCTTGGGAAAGTGCTCAGTGAGAAGCAGCACCAAAAAAAAAAAATCCTTACAAATTCCGCACATCTTTTCCACTGCCAGCCTTTCTTTGGAAATGTTTGCCTGCTGATCTCCCAGCTAAGACCCCAAGTAGACTTGATGCAAACATAGTCTGAAAGGGGCTGGTCAGAGAGAAATACCGAAGACCACGTTCCATGCGCTAGTGTTTTGTTTTCTGCAGCAGTATGGAGTGCAGCTTTGTGGTGAAGTCTTATGCAGATTCAGTGAACACAGAGCTTGCGAAATCTCTGAGAGTACACGTTTTATCATTAATGATTTGAAGTGTTTCAGCAGAAGGGAGTCTTGATGATGCAATATTCATGATACGCACCATCTAGTCTAATAATAGGGCCCGACTACAAAGCTTGGTTTCATGTTTTGACCCTGATTCTGCATTGAATCAGCTCTCGCCTCGCACGAGAGCAAATAAACACGTTATCCCGCCACTGCTCAAACACGCTGCGTTTTTGATATACATATTGCTGCATGTGCATTAATACCAGTGTATACATACCCAGCAAACATGTCAGATCCTCTGTGCTGTTCTCAATAGTAAATAAGAGAAGGCATTACTTCAAATGAAGCTGAGGAAGATCTTGATTTACAATTCGTGAAAATAATGAGCTGCCTGAGGGATGCACCTCTACAAAACAGAACAAAAAGGCCCTTTCCTTTGCAGACGTGGAGCCGTTTTTCCTTGTGCATCATGAGGACAGTGACATTAATAAGAATTAAGGCAACAAAAAAGCCAAAAAGTCACAAAGTTGATGCTTTACCCCTCTCTTTTTTTATCTCTATTCTATTCCAAATAGAAGAAATGAATTTTTGATGCCCTGGGAGAGAGTGTACCCCAAATGCTCCCCAACTCAAGAAAGTCTTAAAATAAAACTTTAGAGCTGTGCGGTGATGTGGCAGAAGCAGCCTTTAGGACAATATTTATTATTTTCTTTTTTTTTTTCATGGAGTGTTTAGTTGCGTCTTATTTCTGTTTTTTTTTTCTATGTCCTTTTTTTCTCAGAATTATCATTTGCCTTTGGGGCTGCTGCAGATGGTATTTTTTTCTTCCTCTTCAATGAATTAAGAGAATTAATTAGAGGATTTCAATGTGAACGTGGGAAAAGATGTTTTTGTACTCATTTCTGTGCTCACACATGTCTGATGGCAAGTCATTAATTGTCAGTCTAAAAATTATGAAAAATGAGCTTTCTCTCACTTACTGTTACAAGAAACTTGGTGATTAAGAAAAGCTTATGGTCTGAGTCAATATGGAAAGGCTTTACAATAAGGTTTGATTAAATAATGTTAGTTCATGCTATCCATGCAGAAGTCTCACCCGATTGTAACAATGCTTTACGATTCTAGTCCCTGGTGTTTATAATCAAATTAATGTATTTTCCGATCCGATAATATAACATTAATTGTCATCTTTTTGCAGTAACTCACCTGTCGTTTAAGCAGGTAGATGACATGAAGGGACGCATGGTTATGCTGCCTTCACATGCTATCGGAATTATCGTAATTACGAGTTTCCTTATCGGAAACTGGACATGAGCGGCACCTCAAGTCGTATTTACTACTGTGAAATTCTGAAATAATAGTTTCTGAGTTGGGAGGCTCATAAACTTTAAACATTGTGGAGGGGACAACCATTGCTGCTGTCAGTGCTGTTCTCACAACAACTGCATTCCTTTGTTTTGCTAAAGTAGTGTATTTATAGGCTAGATATGAATGACCATTCAGAGCATATTGTATGTTTTATAATCAGTGAAATAAGCACGTATTGGATCGAAAGTCCATAATTGTCAGCAAACTGCATGTACAGCGTGGTGAATGTTTATATGATTATCAACCAATGGGATGCTACATTTTATTCTTTCCGACATTAAAGCACTTGAATACGACAAGCTCGTAATCACAACTTCGTAAGTGGGAAATAGGACATTTCTGATAGCACATAAAGGCAGCATTACTTGCATTGCAGTATTATGTCACACACAAAATAAGAGCACACATTATTTTATTATTTCACACACAGTACTTTAATTTAAGGGCTGCAAGCCATGCTTGTTTTCTTTTGTCATTGTTTATGCAAGGCATACAGGGCCAGATATGGACAGATTTGCTGGTGCACAAAACAAGTACTTCACAGAAATTCCTCATTGCTGTTATTGTGGCAGCCAACAACAGCACAGTTTAACGCTGCATGCATTTTCATATTTAGCTATACTGAAAAAATTCAGTTTAATTCATTTAGACGATTTACGATTTACTATATATTTTTAACATATAGTGCCTTTGTATCTTTTCACATTTTATTATGTTGCAGCCATATGTTAAACTGCTTTAAATAACCTCCCCCACATCAATCTATACAGCATAATGACAAACAGGTTTGTGACAACTTAGCAAATTTATTCAAATTAAAAACTGAAATAAGTACATTGCAGGTATTCATACCCTTTACTTAGTTGAAACACCTTTACAGCCTCCAGTCTTTTTGGTTATGATACAACAAGCTTTGCATATCCACAGTTGGCAATTATCTGCCACACTTTGCCTTACCTCTTCACCTCTCAAGCTCTGTCACCTTGGATGGGGGCTGGAAGACATTTTCAGGTTTCTCCAGAAATGTTTGATTGGGTTTAAGCCCAGGCTCTGGCTGCGCCACTCATGGATATTCACAGAGGTGTTTATAAGCCACTTTTGCTGTGTGCTTAGGGCCAATGTCCTGATGGAAGGTGAACCTTCTGCCCAGTCTGAGGATCTGAATGCTCTGGACTAGGCTTTCATTAAGGATATCTGTATATTTTGCTGTGCTGAGATTTCCTTCTACTCTGATGAGTCCCTCAGTCCTTGCTACTGAAAAAAACCCATAGCATTAGGCTGCTACCACCACACTTTACTGTTGGGATGCTACTGTGCAGATGATGAGTAGTACTGGGTTCCCTCTATGCATGATGCTTGGATTTGAAATTCATTAGACCAGAGAGTCTCACAATCTGAAAGTTCTTTTGGTGCTTTGTTGCAAATTTCAAGTGTGTTTTCATGTGTCTTCACTGATTGAGTTTTGCCACACCGCCATAAAGACTGGATTGGTGGTGTGTTGCAGTGATGTTTGTCCTTCTGTAAGTTTCTCCTATCTCCACACATGATCATGGAGCTCAGCTAGAGTGACCATCAGCTTCTTGTTCAGTCTAACCAAGGCCCTTCTCTATCAATTGCTCAGTTTAGCCAGGAGGCCAGCTCTAGGAGGAGTCAGAGGCTACACTTCTATGAAACTTCAGTGCAGCAGAATTTTTTTCTGAACTGTACCCCAGATCTGTGCCTTGATGCAGTCCTGTCTCTGAGTTCTGCAGGCAGTTCTTTTGACCTCAGTGCTTGGTTTTTGTTCGTGTAATGCATTTGTAAGACCTTTTATTGAGTGGTGTGTGTGATGTGAATGCTCATGAGCTACATTTCAAGTGTAGAATCATTTTAGTTTATTTCTAATAAATTTGCAAAGTTGTTACAAACCTGTTTTTTGCTTTGTCATTATGGTGTATGGAGTGTGGATTGATGTGGGGAAAAAAAGTTATTTAAAGCAGTTTAACATAAGGCTGCTGCATAACAAAAAGAATACTTTTGCAAGGCACACTAGATTTCTGGAACCAGAACACCAAAGCATCCAAATGGAAGTTAGACTCCTTCATGGCGACACTTATCGGTTACTCAGGAAAAAGCTGGATATGTATCATTAAAATGATAATAATAATAATTTATTACACTAGATTAATGGTAATTATTTAATTATTGTTCAAAAATCATGCCCTATAGTAAATTGTTACAACGCAAAACATAAAAAAGTGTATTATGATGTGTGCAAATTAATATGCCTAGAGTATTACATGCTGTTAAAATGTTAATTTATGATGCCCAATGTAAGCACATTGACTCTTGTTAAGTTCCATAATTCCTGGGATGCTGTTTGACCCGGACTTTTCTTGGTGTCTCCAAGGTGTAGAATTTTCTCTCTGGGACTGTCATACATCAACATGAATGTCTCTCTTCGTCTCGTTCTACTCTCGTCCTCTCTCTCCTCCTTCGCCTCCGCTCTGGTGCGAGTCTGCTCAAGTATCCGCTCGCAAGAATTCTAACAAGTGCTTTTGATTTTCTGCCAGTGCTTTAGAGAGTTGTAAGTTCATCTCTTTGCCTACAAAGACTACTCAAATGTGCAAGGGATTTCAAGGATATAAGAGGACAGTTATTTTAAGAGGGTATTTGCCCTCTGACTAGTTGCGCAATCAGTTTCAAGAGTTGTAGATTAATGTTAAAATTCCATCTAAATCTATATGATATAAACGCATATTATATGTATTAATTAACCAACAATAGACCAATTCAATTATTCCATTATTCCATCTAGAACTATTATGTGGGGCCACTTTACATTTTTAAAGGTGTTTATACACAAGTTGTTCATAAGGTGTGTATTGATATGAAGAGAGGCTGCAGTTTACCTAAAAACTCTGTCATTATGTACTCACCTCAATGACAATGTACTATTGTCAATGACAATATAACTTTTTCTCTGGAATAAAATATATTTAATTTAATATAGTCCACATGACTACATTCTAATACAAGTTCTGAAGCAAGATCTCTTGAACTTGAGAATCACTTTGGCTGAATCATTAAGCCAGTTGAGGGTCATTGAGTTAGTTGAACTGAAAAGAACCAGGTCAGTTTGTTCACTGAGCTATTTCTTAAGTTCGACTCACAGCTCACTGGAGCAGGGCAATGCAAGTTTCAGTCAGTTCCTTACTTAAAGCTATCATATGGATTCAGAAGAGTTGGAATATAGTCATAAATCCATAGTCGTATGGACTACTTTCACGATAATTTGCTTAAGTTTTCTGTGATTTTTTTGGAACTTACATATAACTATAGCTGTCATTGTGTATAAAAGTAGCTTCCTAAAGATCTTTAAAACATTGTTTTTGTTTGGCATACAACTAATGACATAATTTTCATTTTAGATTAACCATACCTTGAAGCATTTGATTATATCAGTAATTGACTGATTGATTTTTAAGGTAGTCACCTGCCCCACTGCACTCTGCATAATGAAAAGCTAATGAAATAATTTGATGATTCAAGAATAAAGTTCATCTTTGCAGCAGATAAACACACTCAAGCCATTGATATTACTTATTCAAAACAAAGGAAAGCAAATAAAGCATTGATTATTAGGCATGAGAAAAGAGTTTAGTGACATCTAAACTCCAATAAACAAGGATAAAAGACTTTACTCACAAAGAATATCAAAACATTTCAGAAGCAAACAGAAGTGCAATTGTTCAAAAGATAAAAGAGTATAATAGAAAAATCACTCTCATAAAATATACACATTTTAATTGGCTCGCTGAAATGCATTTTACATAGTTTGAAAGGATGAAATGCCGTCGGCTTGCAAATAGTGCCATGTTTTCCAGGACAGCAAAGGTCACGAATAGTTGGCTCCATTTTCATTTGGGTTATTCATGAGGCTGTCAGCTTGAGACGTTTGCTCTCTCTAGATGGGCTATTCATAAGTAATTTGGGTGTCTGACTCCTAAATAAAGGTGCAATGAGATTTTGCATGAATTACCTTCGCATGTCTGTTACAAAGGCTAGGACAATTTCAGCTCCATCTCCCCGCATTACAATATAATCATTCAAATCTGCATCTAAAACATATATAATTTAATCCATCACTGTAACATGTAAAAGTCCTCAGCTGCTCCCCGTGTCCAGAGGATCTGCTGTTATGGTGAAGGGCACTCAAGGTGGGTCATAACCAAGGGTGTGCAGTAATGCCATTATTTGTATGTCTGTCTGTATTGCTTAGGATGGCAAAACATTTCATATTTATAGAAGAGGAAAAAGATGTGACTTAGAAGTCATCTTAGAAACATTCTTGCAACAAAACTAAACTATTTAGTAGTTTAGTAGTATGTGCAGTAGTGTTTTATATATTCTCAAGTACTTACGATTCATGGTGGTTTGCAAACCCATTTTGTTGTGTCTGTGCAGATGTTATTGTTTCCTATTGCCAACTAAATCGCTGCTGATGGTTGTAGATTGCTCTGTCTTCAGTCTCTTCACATACACTGCTGCACTGCAACCAGTACACACTAAAACAGTGAAGTGTGATGAACGGTAACCATTTTATTTGATTGTATCACTCTTAAAGGGATAGTTCATCCAAAAATGAAAATGCTGTCATTACAAATCTGTTTCTACTCAGAGTTCGAGAAACACGTGTCTTTGACACAAAAGAGAAGAAATTATTAAATAAAGTCATTATTTTAGTTTTCTTCGGGCAGAAAAAACATTCTCGTAGCTTCATAACATTATGGTTGAACCACTGATGTCACATGGACTATTTTAACGATGTCCTTACTACCTTTTAGGGCCTTGAATGTATCAGTTGTTTTCTTTGTGTTGCTGTCTATGCAGGGTCAGAAAGCTCTCAGATTTCATAAGAAATATCTTAATTTGTATTCTGAAGATGAATGAAGGTCTTACGAGTTGAGAACGACTTGAAGGTGAGTAATAAATGATAGAATTTTAATTTTGGGGGGAACTATCCCTTTAAGCTTACCTACAGAACCAAAACTAACAAACAGTCTTTTGAAAAGGAATGTAAATAAAACAAAAGCATTTATTTGGCTACATGCTATGGATCAGAAGTCTGCAATGTGGCCATACTATTTGTCAATAAAATAAGACACCATAGTTAATTTATGTTAGGGTATTCGTTTTAGACATATTTTGGGGGAAGCTCAGAATTTGTCATCCTTGGCTTCACAGGCATATCATTGTGTTGTGTGTGTGTTTACATTTTATTATAGATTTTTATAGATTTAAAGGGATAGTTCACCCAAAAATGAAAATCCCCCATGATTTACTCATCCTCAAACCATCCTAGGGGTATATGACTTTATATATGAGTTATATTAAAAGATGCGTTTAATGCGTTTCCAAGCTTTGTAATGGCAGTGAATGGCTGATGAGATTTTGCAACAAACTAAAGCACAAAACTCATCATAAAAAGTGATCCACATGGCTTCGGGAAGTTAATGAAAAACTTCTGAATTGAATCGATGTGTTTATGTAAGAAAAATACCCATATTTAAAACCTTATAAACCATAATCTCAAGCATCCACTTACTGTCATACTTGTGATCATGAGAGAGATGCGATCCAGCGGATGACGTAGGTGCAGCTTCAGCTTGTCTTGTGAGAACCAAGTTTTGTTTACAGCAAAGGGAAACCAGTCTCCTCTTGGTTTATACTTAGAGGTGGGTAGTAACGAAATACATTTACCATTACATTTACTTGAGTACATTTTTGAAAATTGTGTAGATGGGTACTTTACTCGAGTATATTTTTAACAACAACAACAACAACAACAAAACACTGTACTTTTACTTCGCTACACTGGGCGGCGTTCATTCTCTATTATTTTTTATATCTCATATATTTTCTATCTGTTTTCTTTTTATTTATTATACAATTAACAAAAAGCAAACACACAATTTCAAGACAAACTTTGTTATCATCCGTTCATAACTGCTGAAAGGTATTTTAAGATGAGTGATATTTATGTCTCCCCTGTTGCAATCCTCAACTTATTTTTTAAAAGATATTTTGAGATAAAAAAAAAAAATCTGTGGTTCTTTTATGTGTTGTCACACCATGGGACATTACGTCACAGACCTAGACCTGACTGTTGAAATGCAGGGCAACAACTCTATAATGCAGTTATGACCTAAATTTCAAAATATTGGTGCAAAAAATGCCCCTCTATTTGTTTCCCCCCTCATATTTATATATAGGCTGTCACATATTACAGAATAGCACACGGGCAAAAGCAATATGACGCGAGTGCTGCTTTTGTAGGCTACCGATCACACAAATAAAAATAGACCCTTTACAGTTCTGAATGCTGTTATTTTACCTTTATGAGCAAAAATGATGGCGTAAAAATGTTTCCAATGCAAGTGATCGCGCTGGCGCCTCCATGTCCTGTAAAGCACGCTTCAGCTTCCACTCTCCGCACAAACGATTTATATAGCGTTTAAACTAACATTGTGATATGATTAAACTGTTTATTTTAGGCAAGTAATGATGATTTGAGAAGGCTAAATTGATCAAACATAGGCTCAATGCACTGTCTGGTGCTGGCCGCTTAGTTGTTACTTAAAAAAAAAAACTTACACTTAACCAACAAAAATGCTCCAAACGTTTTTCTAAATTAACTTAACGAAACGAAATATAGGGACCCTCAAGCACAACCTGTTTAGTTATGGAATAAAAAGGCTTACTGCTTCATTTTGACCTATAATATTTGTATACCTTTTCCATCTAATCAAGCAGCATGCCTTAATTTTGTGTTGCATCTTAAATTAAAATGTCTTTGGTCTGTGCTTTGGAAGTGTTCTGTTAATTCTGCTAAACTTTAATTAGCCCCACCTCACCTAATAACAGCAATAAGCTTTGAGGTTTTGGTGCTTTTAATAAAAAACAAAGCCTCAGCTTTCAAATTCTTTAATTACTAAAGCTAAAATTAAAACATTGAGATTAAACTGTAAAAACTAAATAGGCTAGAAATCTGTTCACAAAATAGCCTAAAACGAAACTAAAAACTAAAAACCAAACTGAACTTTACTGAAACCAGCCATGCATATATACTTCATATTTAACATATTTTATTATTATTATTGCATTTTGTGTATTATACTAATAGATAAAACATTTTTTTATTGAACTGTGTCAAAACATTTAATACAATTCAGTTTCCACAAAAAAAAAAAAAAAAATTCAAAGAAGCTTCGAAAAGGTTTGCTTCTCCCATCACTAACTACGAGGTCACTATGTGACGTATCGATCTCTGTTGTTGGTCACACGTTTCACGTGACATCAGTTCGGAGTTCACACACCTTGAACTTCGAAGCTTAGTGGAACGCCAAACATTTCGCACGTGCTTACTTTTCTGAATGGAAGTAAATGCAACGAAAAGTGTAGTGTTACCGACTGGGAAAATCTCCTCTCCACCGCACACTACACAATGATTATGAAGAAGAGAAGAAACACGCCCGACGCAACGCTGCAAACGATGAGACTGCTACCACGAGTACACAAAGCGATGTGCGATGTGCGACCCAGCAACTCACGGATTCGTATTCGCGGGTTTGATGGAAGAAGAAGAGCCAACCGCTGCTGTCGTGAGGTGAGTGAGAAACTGTAAAAAACAACAACAACAACAACAACAACAGCAACAGCAGCAGCAGCGAAAGTAGTCGTAATAGTAGTGATAGCAGTAATTTAGGCCTTCAGGTTAAGCCAGGATTTGGTCATACCTCAATTCGGACATATCTTTTACAAAACAAAATGCCTTGTTTGTGAGTCAGGGGGATAGACTAGCAAGTAATAATAGAATATTTGTGATAAAAATTAAGATATAAATCTAAAATTATGCCAGTAATGCAATTTATTGGTATTAAATGTATAATAAAATAATTATACAATAATATAATTAGCTAAGATGGGCCCTTAAATAATACCAATGAAAAAACTAGTCAACAATTTAGAGATTTGTCTAAGCATTGCAGCTTCCCTTATCACAGAGCTCAGTGGGTGATGGATTGGCCTCTGTAGTCAACTTCTCATGATATTGTTGTCTTGGATGGCAGTGTATAGCGTTGGGTGGTGAGTGCTGTCACATCACACCATATCTATGGGAATGACCACGGCGTCAGGTGGTGTGACTCTCTCACTCGGCCAACTCTCACCTGAAGCACTCTTACCATAGCGAGACGCTGCTTTAGATTCTCGCACTGACAGTGAGAGACCAATAGTAAGGCATCGTTCGGTGGGTGACGGATGGTGTCAAAGACAGCTTCTTGTGAGATTGTTGACTACAAAAATTAATACAAATATATTTGCAAATAAGCAGCCAAGCGATGTGACGACTATCAATCAGGGTGCAGAAGATGATCTATCCATGATTGAATACCACAGAAGAATTACAAAAAAAAGGTTGATCAATACTGTTGACAATTTTCGAATAAAAAACTAGTAATATACAAACAAACCAAAAAATGTAAAGTGCAAGGCAATGTTTTACAGTGAACAAGAAAATAAAATAAATGTTCTTAAAAAGCACAGTTCTTACTCTCAGTAATTTAATTTGTATACTAGCGATGTCCAACACTAGACATCACAAGATACACATCTGAATATAATTATGTGAAATATATATAGGCCATAATAGCATATTTGATAAATATGTTATAAACTGCTAGGCATATATTTTTAAAATTAAAAATCGATTTATTTTCACCCTTTATATAGCAAAATATATTTCAAAGTATATTTCAGGGGCATAAACATACATTTCCTATAACATACAAGCCTACATTTATATAATTTTCTTTTTTATTTATTTTTTATTTACTGTAATAGTCTTGTTTTTTTTTAACATTGTAATTCTTCTTATTTTTATTTTTTTTTTAATTCAAATGTTCAGATGTTATTGAAAAAATATTTTGTGTATGAATGTGTTTTCTTGGATTTAAATACGTGACCCTGGACCACTAAACCATACATATGACTGGACCAGTCATAAGGGTCTGTTTTTTTTGTTTTTTTTTAATTAAGATATACAAAGCTGAATAAATACGCCTTCTATTGATGTGTGGTGTGTTAGGATAGGACAATATTTGGCCAAGACACAACTATTTGAAAATCTGCAATCTGAGGGTGCAAAAAAATCTAAATACTGAGAAAATCTCCTTTAAAGTTGTCCAAATGAAGTTCTTAGCAATGCATATTACCAATCAATTTTTGAAGTTTTGATATATCTACAGAAGGAAATGTACAAACTATCTTCATGGAACGCGATCTTTACTTAATATCCTAATGATTTTGGCATAAAAGAAAAATTCATTTTGACCCATATAATGTAATTTTGGCTATTGCTACAAATATATCCGTGCTACTCAAGACTGGTTTTGTGGTCCAGGGTACATATTTGAAAGGCAAAAAAATGTCATTCAAAAGTTTAGGATCAGTAAGATTTGTAATGTTTTTTAAAGAATTCTCTTGTCAAGTGTGCATTTACTTGATAAAAAACAACAACAACAAAAAACGGTAATATTGTGAAATAAATATTATTACAGTTTAAAATAATAGTTTTCTATTTTAATATATCAAATATTATTTTGATCTAGTGATGCAAAGTTTTCGTCAGCCATTACTCTAGTCTTCAGTGTCACATGATCCTTCAGAAATCATTTTTCTATGCTGATTTATTACTTGTATTAACAATGTTGGAAACAGTTTTTTGGAACCTGTGATGCGTTTTTCCAGTATTCTTTGATCAATAAAAGGTTACAAAGAACAGCATTTATTCAAAATATAAATCTTTTCTAACAATTTAAGTTTTTGCTATCACTTTTTATCAATTTAACACATCCTTGGTGTAGTATTAATTTCTTAAAAAAAAACAAAGAAAAGAATAAAAATTTGCTGATCCCAAACATTTGAACAGTAGGTTATGTTGTTAGAAAACCTTTCTATTTTAAATAAATGCTGTTCTTTTTAACCTTTTATTGATCAAAAAATCCTGGACAGATGTATCATAGGTTCCAAAAAAATATTAAGCAGCACAACTGTTTCCAGCACTGATAATAAATAAGTAAATGAGAATGATTTCTGAAGGATCATGTGACAATGAATACTGCAGTAATGATGCTGAAAAATTCTGCTTTGATTTCAGAAATATCCTTTTAAGATATAGATAGTGGTACAACATAGCTCTACAATTGTGTCAGTTAGCTCACCAGCCTGATATTTTTATAGTATTCACAAATAATTATTCATACATTTCCTAATGCAATATTTCTGACACATTCTAATTAGTCATAGGGACTCATGTACTGGTATGGTGTGTGTTCATGCTCTGTGTACACATGCTGTGCTCTGTTTGATCCCCATACTGTATCTCTTTGTGAAGAAGACAGGTCAGGATTGACCGGTGACTCCTGAAATGTTACCAGTGGTACTAAGTTTTAAAACTTGAACCCAAGAGGACAATGATAAGTTTCCACTGGGTCAAAACCCATGAGAGAGAGAAGTGAAGGGACATATATGTTGGCCTGGTTGATTGCTGAGCTGTCTCTTTTAGGTTGGGCTGTCAGGCTATGGAGGTGAGACTGGAGCAGAGGCCTGTCCTGTCATCTTGCTCAGCCTGTCTTCATGCTTCATTAGCAGGGCCTGTCAGATGACACTCGTGGGTCTTGGCTAATCTTTGTAATGGCTGTTGGAGGCCTGACATTCGCTGTCTGACCACCACCTAGTAGCTCCGCTGAACTAGAACATTCTCTCCACCTGCCTACCTGATAAACGTTTGGATCCCATGATCATTGATTAAAGACTTTCATCATTTTCACTGTGTTCTTCATGGTAAATATAGCACTCAATGGATTTACACACGTGCTGTCAATTGATATATTTATATTTTTTTATTTGAATTAATTACTTCAAATATTTTCAGTCTGATTTGTAGGTTTTACACACACAGCATTCTTATATTACGCCAATAATTATTATATAATATTATTATATATTATAGAATGTATATAATAATAATTATTATTATTTTTATAAAATGATTCTTTTCAATTAAACACAGTTTGGTATAATTAACTAAATATAAAAATCAATAAGCATTAAAATGATTAATAATTGTGTTTTGTTTTGTTTTTATTATTGTCATTACTATAAAAAATGTTTTAATCTCATTAATAATAAATATTCAATAATTGCACTAAATTCTGTTTTATTGATAATTATATTTTATTGCTGTTTGTTATTAATATATTTAATCATCATCATCTTATAAAGCTTAATAATAATAATTTTATGGTTATTTTATTACTACTACTGCTAATATAAATACTACTATGACTACTAGTAATACTATTAGTAATTAAAATGATTAAAAAATTGTTTTTGTTTTTATTATTACTACCACTATATTTTTAATCTCATTAATTTAAATAACATTTAATTTTTATTAATTGCACTAAATTCTGTTACACTGATGATTCATTTTATTATTACTGATCATCAGCAGCAGCATTTTATAAAGCTTAACAACAACAACAACAACAACAACAAAATAATAAGATGGTTATTGTTATTACTACTACTGCTCATAATAATAATCAAAATAATAATTGTATAGTTATTAGTATTACTACTACTGCTTATTATTATTATTATTATTATTATTATTATTATTAATAATAATAATAATAATGTGGTTATTGCTATTACTGCTACTGCTCATAATAATAAGATAATAATAATTGTATAGTTATTAGTATTACTACTTCTGCTTATATTAATAACAATAATAATATGATGGCTATTGTTATTACTACTACTGCTCATAATAATAATAAGAAGAAGAAGAAGAAGAAGAAAAATGCAATTTTTTATTGTACAACATTATTCAATTGAAAGCCATAATACTCTCTCTCTTACACACACACACACACACACTACATCCTTAGGTTAAATAAATGACCGTCAAGCACAGCACAATGTCTTTGTCAGCTCTTTATCTGTTTAATTAAACAGATCGCTAATATAACGATTTGAGTTTGGTTCATGAGTTGATTTAGCAAAAATGTCATTTTCCCAGAAGACCTTGCTGCTGAGTGAGACGGAGATGAAAAGTCCCGGAGACTAGCTACTCTGCTGTCTCAGCACCTTGCCGGTGAGCCGGCTCTGCCACAGCCAACTCCCGCTATATTTTATCGAACACAATATAATGACCAAAAGCAGCAGCAGTATTCGCTTAATCAATGCTTGCTCTCTTCTCCCAAAGGGCTTGTTAGCTGTAAAATGCTCTTCTCCGCTGTGGATGCGGTCCAGGGTCCGTGCTCTAATATCCGGGTGTCGCTGCAAGCTGGCCCCCACCGGACTGACCCGATAAATAATTGCCGCACTGAGCCACAGTCTATTTTTAGGTGTGTTTGTGTGCGGTAGCAGAGGATAATTCTTTAGTTTTAGGACCATATTGGCTACAATTCGAGAGAGTGAGAGTGGGGAAGAAAAGTGATTGAGGTCCGTTTGAACCATGAGCCATTATGAAGAAACCCTGTCATCATCACACCAAAAAGAAGAGAAGTATGAGTAACTGTTCAAAGACACCTGCGAGTTTGATGGCTTTAAAGCACACTAAAGAGAATGGACTGCTTCTGTTCATCTTGTACCTTAAAATATAGGTGGGCAATCTGCCTGGTCTGCCTCATGTAGATCTCTGGAGATTTACGGCTCTATAAAGCACCACTGTGGGCCTTTGCAATCTCTTAAATTACCTGACCATCAACAGCGGCTATGTACTTAGTGTTCAGAGTGAGTGTTATAGATTTGTGGCCCGAGATCATTCGTCGAATGGACAGAGTGCTCCTGTTATCTGAAGAGGGTAGATTTAAGCTTTCCAACTTTGAAAATAATACATAAAATGACAGCATTTTACCTTGAGTCGAAACTCTTAAACTTCTCTAAATGTCTTGAAAACTTTTGCCAGGGAAGCACATTATCATCTCCCCTAAAACTGCTGATTCCAGCTTAATTCCAGCTCAAAGACTGTGATGAATGCTAGCACTTATTTTAAGTTATTGTCATTCAATTTGTAACTTCAACTGACAAGGCAGGTTGTGGCTCAGAGGAATATGTGTTACTTTAAAAGGCTAGTTCACCCGAAATGAAAACTGTCATTGTTTACTCACCCCAATATTGTTCTAAACTGTTTTTGGGTGAACAATTTCTTTAAATCTCAGATTTGAGGTTGCAGCTGCATTTTTAAAACAAGCTAGCACATTAGTACAGTTTGAGCAACGCAATCTGCATTAAAGGCTGTTAGTTTTTATAAGGTCTTAATCGCAGGCTTGCTGATTAATGACACTCAGCGTTTAGATGCAATGTATTTGGCAGCCGTGCAAAATCTACATTCTCATCTTCAACAGAACAGACCTAAACACAGCTATTAATTAGTGTGCCATCATTTATTTAACTATCCTATTGGCAGATTAATGAATTGTTGGAACAAAGAGAATCAGCCACAATATTCAGGACGGCAGTAATATACACACCTGCCTGCCAGAAAGAAAAATGGTGATCATTCTCATTTTATAATCACTATAATTGCAAAGCTCTCATGCAGTTTCGATTAATGTAGTTATTTAAAAACAGTATTTAAAGGCTTCAAACAAAGAAAGAGACAGGGGGAATGGGAGGGATGTATTGCACAATGGATACACTAAACTATTGTGATTGAAAAATGTTTCATTTCACATTTTACTTTCACATTAAATAGATTTCATTACTAAAATCCAAAACAATTTTTGAAAAATAATATAGGCGTTAAATTCGCTTTATTGCGTATGCGTAAAGCTTTCAAATTCACTGAGATTATACAGCTGGAACAGACATAAGTTTTCATGCAATTCTTTTTTATTTTATTTACGGAAATATCTCATCATTCAATGACGCGTCCATGTTGTGCTCACTCATATTTGATCTAAAAAGCAGCTGCCGTCATGTTTTGCTGCAGGAGTCAGGACAGCAACTGTAAGTAAATTTTCACCATTTTAGGACTGTAATATGAAGAGTGTACAAAGTAAATCTCTTTAGCAGCAGTGATAGTAAATAGCACATAACAAGCACAATATAAACATGGATATCTATTAGTACAATATGTGTGCACATGCACATGACTAAATATGCGTCATAATTTTCAAAAGCCCCCGTTTTCACAGTCCACACTACAACGTGAAAACAGCGTTTTCAAATTTATCTACTTTAGAGAGCGTTTTCAAAAAGCTTTGTTTTCCTTGACCAAAAAACGCCATTTCAGTGTGGACAGAAGGAGAGACGAAGAAACAGAGAGAAAAATATGCATTTTCGAACGAAAACATATTAGTGTGGACATGGCCTGAGAGACTCATATGCAACTATTACAGAAGGTTCAAACGCTCACTGATGCCCTAGAAGGAAAAACAATACATTAAGAGCTGGAGGGTGTTAACTTTTTGAATTTGAAGATTTTACTTATTTTGTCTTCTGGGAAACATAAAATTAAGAAAAATAAGAAAAATGTACTCATCTTCATTCTATTCAAAAGTTTACACCCCTGGCTCTTAATGCATTGTTTTTCCTTCTGGAGCATCAGTGAGCATTTGAACCCTCTGTAATAATTGCATATGAGTCCCTCAGTTGTCCTCAGTGTGAAAAGATGGTTTATTTTGGTAAAATAATGAATAGTGTGTGTAATAAGTGTAGGTAAACTTTTGACTTCAGCTGTATATGTTATACCATTCTCTGTGGCTGCATTCATTTACACACATTCTTTCTACTGTAAAACATTATATCTGTCTTGGCATTTCTTGTTATATTTAATGTCTCTATCTGTTTTGAACTTTACACATTACTACACGTAAATTGTATATTGATAATTTGAATAACTTAATAACTGGTCACATTAAAAATCTATAACTGCTATTCTGAGGGTAATTCTGCAGAGCTAAAATGTACGTCCTCCACATAATGTACCATGCAAGGAAGTTTTTAAACGATTGCAAGGATGTAGCTAATGTAGTGTGACCAAAAGCTTTTTTAACTGACTGATTTAAAGTAATTTATTTATGATTAACCATTTTATTTCCATCTTGTATTCATCAGATTCTTGGAAATTTCATGCAATAGAGAGTTATCTAAAGGACTGCCCTTGTAATGTACTTTTGGAAATGCGTCTGCTAAATGAAGAGTAATGCTAATAAATAAATGATGTAAATGGCATAGCCATAAACAAATCACGTATTCTCTTGCAGCCGAGACAGAGCAAGGAAGTTTCCATATTTAGCCAGTGCCTTTAAAAAATAGACCTACCCATGGCATATTCCTGATCTCAGAGCGCTTTAGCCACCCTTCATATTGACAGTGCAGTATTTGACCTTCAGCAGCTTACCCAGAAGGCCTATTATGGGGCTGAAGTGTGTCTGAAGGACACCACGAATAAGCAACCACATCTCCGCTCCCGGGTGTATGCCACACTTAATTATTCCCTCCGCACAGCATATGCTGCTGTCCTTTCAGCGCTGACCTAAACCAATTCTGATCACCAGGAAGTTGCCACCAAATTCCCAGTGCACTTTCATCATCTCATGTGACTTGGTTCCTCCTCGCTAAGAACATGTCTGCCGACAGCTGTGCCAGAGCAGAGACCACACTCCCAAATCACCTGCTCTTGTGTAATGATTCTGGCACAGGAATACTCCAGACGACAAAATTAGGAAAGGGAGAAAAATGCTTTTAAAATATACTTTTAAAAATATTTTTTTTTAAAACACAGATGGATGAATGCATGCATGGATGGATGGAAGTGTTTGTTCATTCATTAATGAATGAAGTAATTCAGTTCTTTATTTTTACAGATTATTTCAGTACACAGAAATAAAAATGTGTAGAATTATCAGTGAATGTTGAACATTGAATTAAATGTGTATAACATTAAATTAAATTAAATTAAATTAAATTAAATTAAAAAACTGAAATTGTATTTTCATGTAAAGTTTTATAGCACAGAAAAAAAATCAAATATAATACAATGAGTGGCATGCACCGAAGCAAACGTTATCTGTCCACACGGCTTGTCTCCTGACATGCCCTCAATGGAGGTTCAGTAATTGTTCTTCCACTCTTCGTTAATATACAAAAGGTTCTATATTAACCTCCTTCTCAGGCTACAGTTCAGTGCGTACAATAAGGGGAAGTTTTCCTTAGCAGCGTGTACGTTTCAAAGTAATCAAATTAAGCTGACACAAGCTTTTGCTGTCAAGCCTCTGTGTAATCTAGAATCATAAAGGATTAAAGCAAACTCAAAGCACTGGAAGTGAGGAACTCAAAGATGTGCGCTGATTGAATTGGATTTTCTTGGTCCTGTACACCTGAGGGCCAGGGAATTTAAAATGTCATATTGTATTGAAGTTACATGAGGGAACTTATAGCTGACTTTATAGTCCAATTAATGTTTGTCCTTGTGTTTAGAAGAACAGTTTGTTCTGTGGATCGGTCAGACGTTGGTTATAAGTGTATATGCCTTCTGAGAGGGCATATTCAGTTTAAAAGCACCAGGAACTTTTTTTCACTGAATCATTCATTCAGCCGATTTGTTTAAACACATTGATTCATTCAGGAACTAAACCAGTGCATGTTTTTACAAATGGGTCACTGAATCATTCATTCAACCATTTAGTTTATAACACTGTTTCATTCAGGAAATAAATGTATGCCATGTCCGAAATCAAATACTGTATAAAGGTACTACGTGGCTTCATGGGATAGTAAAGTATTAATCAGATGCACTTCAGAATTTCTCCAGAAGTATTAAAGGGAACCCTGGGTATTAAGACTTGTATGGCAAAATATAACATAAATAATGTCTCTTACTGAAATATGTAGTAGGAAACCCTGAAATCCACGTTTTATACATACTTTGGACTATGGGGGCACCATTTTTTTTATTACATCAAATGGTTGCACTCTGTGAGCTTTTGACACTACCTTTCTATTTTTACTGCAACACAATTTGGAAAATAAAATACTGATACAATGACCACAGCTACTGAAAGAGCTTGCATGTGGTGATGGATATAAGCACAGGCTTAACCCTTTATTTGTCTCCCCTTCCCCTCAGTGGGACGCACAAGTTTACTTCACCATATTACAAAAGAAAATCCTAATCTAATCATGACAAACTATATATCGTTGGAAAGGTCTAAGACTCCTACATAGATACAGTATCTCACAGAAGTGAGTATATTTTATTATATCTTTTCATGTGACAATACTGAAGAAATTACACTTTGCTACAGTGTAAAGTAGTGAGTCTCCTCAACATTGCACCTCATGGCAAAGAACTCTCTGAGGATCTGAAAAAAATAATTGTTGCTCTACATAAAGATGGCGTATACTATAAGAAGATTGCCAAGACCCTGAAACTGAGCTGCAGCACAGTGGCCGAGACCATACAGTGGTCTAACAGGACAGGTCCCATTCAGAACAGGCCTCGCCATGGTCGACCAAAGAAGTTGAGTGCACGTCCTCAGCGTCATATCCAGAGGTTGTGTTTGGGAAATAGACATATGAGTGCTGCCAGCATTCCTGCAGAGTTGAAGGGATGGGGGGTCAGCCTGTCAGTGCTCAGACCATATACCACACACTGCATCAAATTGGTCTGCATGGCTGTCGTCCCAGAAGGAAGCCTCTTCTGAAGATGATGCACAAGAAACCCCGCAAACAGTTTGCTGAAGACAAGCAGACTAAGGACGTGGATTACAGGAACCATGTCCTGTGGTCTGATGACACCAAGATAAACTTATTTGGTTCAGAGGGTGTCAAGCATGTGTGGTGGCAACCAGGTGAGGAGTACAAAGACAAGTGTGTCTTGCCTACAGTCAAGCATGGTGCTGGGAGTGTCATGATCTGTGGCTGTGTAGGTGCCAGCACTGGGGAGTTACAGTTCATTGAGGGAACCATGAATGCCAACATGTAGTGGCCGCAGGGCAGTATTGCAACATGATAACTGCCTGGCTAAAGAAGCTGAGGGTAAAGGTGATGGACTGGCCAGACCTAAACACTATTGAGCATCCTCAGAAGGAAGGTGGACATCCACCAGCTCCACCAGGAGTGGAAGAGGACTCCAGTGGCAACCTGTGAAGCTCTGTTGAACTCAATCCCCAAGAGGGTTAATGCAGTGCTGGAAAATAATGGTGGCCACACAAAATATTGACACTTTGGGCCCAATTTGGATATTTTCACTTACTTTACTTACTTTTTACTTACTTTTGTTGCCAGCGATTTAGACATTAATAGCTGTGTGTTGAGTTATTTTGAGGGGACAGCAAATTTACACTGTTATACAAGCTGTACACACACTTCATTGTAGCAGAGTGTCGTTTCTTCAGTGGTGTCACATTAAAAGAAATAATTAAATATTCACAAAAATGTGAGGGGTGTACTCACTTCTGTGAGATACTGTATAATATCACTTTTTTGCGTTACAAATTATGACAAGAGTGCACCTCAAAAATCTACATCATAACAGGAGTTCTGACCTTTGTCACTTCGTTGCCTTTTTCCATATCACGCTTTAGAAATTATAAGAAATTATATATCAACTGAAAACTTAAAATCTCAAAATTCATCCTTTAAAAACCATTTTAAAATCAGACATTGCATTACCATGGAAAATGTAATTCAAAATCATATTACAAAATGTTTTTGTTCATGAATTATAACAGTTATTAAGTTTGGATATTGTATTTTCACGTCTATGTTCAAAAATCGGGGTTAAACAGGATATTTCAGGAACTAAACTGCTAGATCCTAAGTCCAAAAATTCCTTTTATGTGTAAATCTGTGTGTAAATGTGTACTTGACAAATAAAAAAATCTTGAAAATAATTGTAATTTTGATGCTTTAAATGTTTCCAAACCCCTTACCAACTAACCTTAGAGGAACTGCATTTATCCTTGTCTGCAATCTGAATCCCATCAAGCTGTCTGGCTGAGACTCATTGGGCTTTCATTGGACTCAAATCTCCGCTACTTTAACCTCTGACCCTCATTTTCGTCTGCCTCCATGTTTCATCAATACTGTATCAAGGCCACAAATTACACACATGAGAGATCTCCACCTGAGCTTCCCGAAGCCTTTCCACTCCCCACTGCACTGGCCTCCATGCAGACTGCATTAGCCTGTGAGCTTGAGCGAACCTTTTGCCCCAGGCTCTGAAATCACAGTTCACTAGGCTGCATAAAGATGGACCATTGCCTTTGCCCTCTCCCCCATTAATTGTTTTTCTTCTTATACAGTAATCAATGGGTAGGAAGGCTCCTTATGACATTGACCATAATAAATTAGTTACACAAAAATATAAAATGTTATATTACAATCCAAGAGTACTGCACTCTTTGTATTATAATCTAATATACACAGTTTATAGAGGTTAGGATGGATTTCTAAATTTGTAGCATTGGAATATTATATCAAAGTTTGAGACACACAACTCAAAGATTCACCAAGTTACGGAGGTTGAAACATTTTACCTGCATTTTGTCCTCGATACTTGCTGCTTTTGAGATTTCAGTCACAGCCGCATGGATTTGATTAAATCAACTCCGGCTCTCAGAGTAAAAAACATCTGACATTCAGCACTTTAGAAAGTCAACTTTGAAGTTCTGCATCTTCAGATGATTGCTAAAAGCAATGCATTAGATTCAGCGATTTGACATAGCTGTCAATGGCAGCTGTCAATGAGTGTGGATATTGCTGATAACTGTTTTTTTAACCACAGCAATGCATTTGCGTCTGTGAATACTGGCTACATAGGGCCTTTTCAAAAGAGTACATAAAATCAGGGTAATTATTCTGGACTACATTACCTTGAATGTAAAGTGTATGAGATACATTTGCAGAAGCAAATGATTTACATTTCAGAGATTAAAATCTTTGAGCTGTCCTAAATGTCAACATGTATTTTCCTGATTGGCTCAGATCATAAATCCTGCCCGAGCCTGAGCTGCGGATGTCAGAAAGCAATCGCCGCACCGCAGTGACATATAGACCAGCAAATCTTTTTTCTATTCGGTGAGAATAGAAGGTCAAAAAGGTCAAACCTGTCTGTGATTTAGAAAATATACAATATACATATATACACACACACACAAAGAGAAGGGCAGATAAGCAAGCCAAGGCTTTTTGTTGTTGTTTTTGTTTAATTTCTTGCCGCAGAACTTGCTTTGATCTGCACTCAAACTAATGAATATTTTAGCTGAGACTGGATGCTCTTTTTTTCTTAGATGAAACGGCTCCATCTGTTTGGCATTGTGTTGTTTAGGTACAGTCATTAGCATTAGTAAGGTTTAGGTAAGGCCTTGTTGTGGTTCAAAACATAACACTGTAGATGTGTACGGTAATAGTTCAATATCTCAGAAATGTTTCCAGTTCTCTAAACGTGTGTATTACCAAATTATCTGACCTACATCAAAACATTGGTATTCTGTAGTTCGAACTGTTGTGTTTTCTGTCTAGATGTGTGTTCAGGATACTAAGGGCAAATACTCTCCCGCTGGGTTGAGCCTGTATTGATCAGTGAGTTTGGCGTCTGGTGAGGAGGCCACTGTGCCTCTAGGCTGAGAACCCTGTGGAGTCATCAGTCACAACAGAGGACACGACAGCAAACAGGACACAGTAAGCACCCAAACCCTCTGGAGATGAGTGTCTCGGCTGGGCTGAAAGCCCCCTGAAGAGAGAGATGGAAAATTGCTTGGCACCCTGCATGTAACTCAGACTTCTTGGAGGTGAGTAAAGAAAGTGGAGGCCAGCAGGAAATCGACCAAGAATATGAAAAGCTTGCGAGTCATCAATGTAGTAATTAACTTCAAATTGAACTATGCTATTTTTTTTAACATTGCAGGATTAACCCGCACTGTCTTTTCAATAATATTTATGATATTCAAGGAGAAAATGACCTCAGTCTTGTCTTTAATGCTGCATATGGTATGCAGTTACGAATGGATGCCTGTATCTCTCCAGCTGTCATAGAATGGAGAGCTGTTGGGATGGACTTCAAAGATAGCAATTTAATCTTTATTTTACTAGTACATTAAATAATGTAATACTTTATTAAATAAATACTTTGCTAGTGCTATACACATTATATAGCCAGATAATATATTGGTACACTCCTCAAATCTGATTGGCTGAGAGGAGTGCAATATTGTAGTGATATCAGAACTCCAACCCTTCCACTGTTTGTATCACGCTTGCAGTATTTCTCACAGTGAGCGTAACAGCGGACACCCAAATCCACTATAATTTTATAAATAATACTGGTTTGTGTCACAGAATGTAGTTTTGAGAGTTTTTAGGTGAGAATATAGTTGTTTAGACTTCAAATGTAACGTGTACTTTGAAAATTTGGTTCAACATTTTCAGAGATGTAAGCTCCAGGGTGTCTAGCGATCATGAACCCGCTGAGAGCAGCCTTACCTTTTCTGGACTTTGCCGCTGCCACTGATGTCTCTGTAGTGGTTAAGCATGAGATATAATTCATTTTGGGCACCTAACAGGCAGCATTTGGTCTCATTAATCTATTATTTGTTCCAGAGCAAATAATTTGTTACTGAGGGCAAATCTAAAAAAATGCTTATTTTATAGACTTTTAATGCGGTATATAAGAGCGTTGCCTTTCTATTTTTGACTCAGTTGCTTTTATGATGGCTGTTGTTGTTGTTGTTTATTTAATAGTGTTATTATTTAAAAAATAATATTTTATATAATAGTAGTATTTAATAATTATATTTAACCCTCTGGGGTCGAAGAACGTTTAGTGCGTTTTTTTTAAAAGCTCCCTATATAAACTTAAATTATTCCGTCAGTTTTGATCGTACAGATAAGATCAATACATCAATCGAATCTGTAAAGGGTCTACTTTTATTTGTACAGACACATAATAACAATAAAACGGTGAGCTTTTGACAAATAAAGAAAATAAACAGGAAGTGCTGTGTGTCGCGTTGGTCTCCCTGATATTCATTTTGAAAAGCGTCACTTAAATGATCAAATACTCAGTGAATACAGCACACCGATGCATTATACATATACCTGGAGAAAGCTTGATATTTCTAAACAATTAAGAAATAGTGTGTGTTCATGATCACATTATTCCACCATTAGATTCCGACAAGAGACAGTTTTTATGAGTGAGTCAGCAGTAGACTTTTATATTGAAAGATGCACAAACAAGGCTGTAAACAAGCTATTTTTTTTACTTTCAGCAACACTTTGTAAGACGCAGCCAGCAAATTCACTAAGCAGCACTGTCGTCAGAAATCATATCAGATATCGCTTTCCTCAGCAGACATTCAAACTAAGATTTTATTATGAATATGAGATTGAGCTGAGGAATGAATGTTGTATCAGATGCAGGTAATCACACACACTCAGTCAATATCTCTCTCATAATACTTAACTCCACATAATATAGTGCTTTTAATACAATAAGCTTTTAATGAAGCAACTCAACGCTCCTTCATTACTAGTTCTAAAGTGACATTTTTGAATTAGTAACAGAGGTTTGGGCTCAGCTGTTAAATTGTTAAACTGAGATTTGAATCTGTTTTGGAATTAAGTATTTCTGCACAAAAGAAGGTTGTCTGTTTTTTTATTTACAGACTTTTGTATAAATGTTGTATAAATGCAATATCACACTCAAAGCAGTGTGATTATGGTTTTATATAAGCATGGCCGTAGACACGAGGCCACAGCCCTCGATTTTAGGGTAAAATATGTAGAGATTTTGCAGAATGGATAAAATAGATTAAATGTAGCTGAGATGCTACAGTTTTATTGAAAGATGAAAAGTCAGTTCTGCAGAAAAAGGCAACAAGCACATATTTTACAGTATTATAGCCTCAATAATATTAAAGAAGTTCACTTCACAAAAATGTACAGATAATTTACTCACCCCTTGTCATCCATAATGTTTGTCTTTTTTTCTTCAGTCGTAAAGAAATTGTTTTTTGAGGGGAAAAAATTCAGGATTTCAGGATGTAGTGAACTTCTATGGTGCTACCGAGATTGAACTTCCAAAATGCATTTTAATTGCAGCTTCAAAGAGCTCTAAACAATCACAGCTGAGGAAGAAGGGTCTTATTAGTGAAATGATCGGTTATTTTCAAAAATAAAAAATGAGATTAGTTTTTCGACCTACCCTAACTGTCATGAACTGGAATAAACAAGAGTACACGCAGAGCTAGACAAGCATTTGAGGTTAAAAAGTATGTAAAGTGTAAATATTTTTTAGAAAATAACCGATCGTTTCACTAGATAAGACCCTTATTCCTCTTCATTTGCATTTGGCAGATGTTTCTATTCAAACAACTTACAGTGCATTTGTAGTGTACAGTTTATTAGCTCCCTAGCAAAACTCATGACCTTGTTGATGTTATAAGCAAATGAATGCGTGCAGTTAAGGATCAAGTATACATTCCTTTTTGAGCCCATGGATGCTTGGGTGTTGTCCCTCAACAGACAGTAGACAACACATCAAGCACAAGTTTGTGACGCATTGTTTTTCAGCTCCACTCGCTGTTCATCTCATGAGTGAGTTAGGCAGTCGTGATCCTGCCTTGTCACTAATGAGTTCTGAGTCCCTAGCTTGACCCAGTCTCACAAGATTACAGTCAGCAGCTTTAGCCAAAGCCTTTCACTCAATTTATGCAGGCTGATTTTCAACAGAGCCGGACCAGTCCTTCAGCTTCCCCTCAGAACTTTCACGCTCGCTTGTTTTTATTGTCACAGCAGGACATGAATTGCTGAAAGTGTCTCTATTTTACAATGAGATCTTGAAAATAAAAAAGCACTGAATTACTGCTGGTGGCTTAGTGGGAGGTCTTTTAAATGTATTAGGGTGTTAGTGTGTATAATGTAGATTATACAACCATCTTTGAAGTTGGAATTCAGTTTTTATGAACTATCAAATCTAATATCTCAGTGAAGCTAAGCACTTTAGTGCATAGCTTCCCACTGTGTCAGTGTTTTGATTGTGAAGTATTTATAGTAGCCCTGAAACAGTAGAGGAAGCTAAAACAAAATTTTAGCAAGCTTATACATATATACAAAAGTGATATAAATAAAAGTTTGCAGATCTAACCTAAAAAAAAAAAAAAAAACTGGTTTGCACTAACTTTCAGGATGCCTTAAACGTTTTTTTTTTATGTTGGTATGTTACTGAGGCTGGATAACTGGGCTTTACCCTACCATACCTGTCAACATTTGAGTTCCAAAATATGGGAAAACAGGGGAGGATATAGGGGCGGAGTCAAAAGTATAAATTATTAAGTTATTATTATTATTTATATTGATTTAAACAATTATTATCAAACAATTACATTCATTTAGTAACATATAAATATATCTTAGTGTAGGCTATATCTTTATAGTTTTATAATTAATTATCTTCTTGTGAATCCACCGGTTCACATTTACAACGTGGTGTTTTCTGCGTAAAAAATAAGGGTTAGTTTTTGGCCTTTAATTCTCCGCCAGCAGGTGGCGCTTTTTGTCATAAATATTGCCATTTTCTCGATAACCACGGAAAACAATGCAGAGCACGTGACTTTGAAACTTGGGCTGATATTTAATCAATGAAGCTATATTCAACCTTGAAATATGTTGACGTGATTATTCGTATAATGGGGTTTGGGCCATACAAATTAGTTTTTACCAGAGGCGAATGTAGGCGAATGTAATAAAATACGCCCAGTGTTTTTTATAGAAAGATTAAAAATGCGGGAGAAATACGGGAAAATATTTAAACGGGATGATAGCGGGATAGAATGGTAAAACACGGGAGAATCCCGGAAAAAACGGGAGGGTTGACAGGTATGCCCTAGACTACAGCAGCTTGATCAAGGTAGCCATGCTAAACCCAACATGAACATCTCACTATCGTCATTTTTTTTTTTAATTCTGTGGTCAAAATAAGTTTTAAAAGATGTTTACTAGCAATTTCCGACTGAAATTGTTTCACAGGTTTTTTTCAGCGTACAAAAAAGAATGAATATGACAAAACAAGGCTTATATTTAATAGACATTGAAGAAAACTATGACTAAACAGGGTTATGAGCTTAAGCTATTTTTCCCGCAGGGTATCTCTGTGCTGTGACAGCCTGAGGACTATAAACACACAGACATCACCTCAATGAGAACTGAGCCACTGCTCTTGGTTTGACCGCCTCAAAAAAAGCATGTGCCTGCACAAAACTGACAGGAATAACAATTAAGCAATTACCAACAAAAAAATAAATAAATAAATAAAAAATCAGTATTTGGCACCATAACACTGTTTGTTTGGAAGTGAGCTGATTGTACCTGTACAGTGATGTAGGCAATTACCTGGTATTGTTTTCCCTTGTTAATATTTTTTGTCTATCTCTAGCCAAATGTCTGTGGGCATTATGGCACAGTGCAAACGTGGGCCATTAAGAGCATGAAGGCTGGGTGCAGATCAAGGTCAGTTTATCAACAGCAAGAAGAACATTTCTGCTATGAAAATCAGGAAACAGAGAATTTAAAAGCATTTTATCTTAATTTACATGCTGAGGTAACAGAGGAGCACATTGTCAAGCGGCATGTTTGCCACGCAGTGCTGCATATATTATCATTTATGAATGTCTCTCACTTGTTATTTTATCCGCTAGCCCCTCCACACATGTCAAAATGAAGGAATGAAAGCAGACAAGCAGGGAGGAAGAACAAAAATTGGTTAACAGCAAGGGGTCAAACTGTTATTGTATTAAAATTCGATGATGACAGGGGCTCTGCAGGTCGACACATGGAGGATGACACCAGACCTAATGCCTGAAACGATGTGTTTTATGCAAGATTACAAGCCTAAAGGCTGAAACCGAAAATAGGGTTTGACAAGGCATAGCATTCAGACTTATCAACGTATAATTCATGGAGCAATGCCAAAGGGAAATTTAGAGTCTACAGGGTCCTTCAGATCACATTGTTGACAGCTGGAACATTATGTCCACTCCACAGTACACTCTAAATCTGAAAGACTCACACTCACACATGTTTACCTGAGCCAAAGCAGTTCCATTTTTAAGACAGTCTTTGTCATCTTAAAGACAAAACACAATCCATTATGCATTAAATTTAATTAGTACATCAAACGCTGTTTTTGTTCGTTTTCCCACAGGCAATTCCATCTCAGTATTTTAAGTCAAAGAATGATTATATTAGAGCAAAATGATATATTGGACAAACCCGCTGTGTTCAATGAGGTGACTACTGAAACACAACATTAGGGAAATTAAAGACTAATGGTGGAAACCTGATAGCTGGACTGAACAAATGACTTTAGGCCATAACCTGACAGGCCAAAAATGAGGATGCTGATTTTAATCTCTAAGCAATTTTATACATGCCAAATGCATGCCAGATTATTTGCAAAAGCGTCATCATTTTAGATGCAGTCCACTGACATACTTGGCACAGATGTGTTTGTCCAAGACACTTGTAAACACAATGTTCTTACTCAGTACTGGCTCTGTCAGTTAAAAATTCCAGAACAGAATCATTTTCATAACTTACAGTTCCAACAACAGGTTTCGAATGCACAGCTCAACTAGTTAGTAAAGCAAAAGTCAAGTCAAGTCACCTTTATTTATGTAGCGCTTTTTACAATACAGATTGTGTCAAAGCAGCTTTACAGTATCAAACAGGAAGGTAGTGTATCAATAATGCAAAAGGAAACGGTTACCATTTTTCAGTTAAAGCAAGTTAATCATTGAATTCAGTGACGTTATCATCCTGCTCAGTTCAATTAGTATACAATATCACTGGAAAATAAGTGTACCCAACTGAGCAAGCCAGAGGCGACAGCGGCAAGGAACCAAAACTCCACTGGTGACAGAAATGGAGAAAAAAACCTTGAGAGAAACCAGGCTCAGTCGGGGGGTCAGTTCTCCTCTGACCAACAACCAAACAAGCAATTTGTACCTGTAGAGATGACCTCAGAATAAGCAAGAGACAGACTAATATTAGTATAGATACCGTTCTTCTTATGATGCAACGAGTACATCAGGTGTTATGTGAAGCGTTCCCAGTTCCGGCTGACCTAAATAATGCAGCCTAACAATCCTTTAATGGATTTAAATTATAGAAATGTGTTACTGTGTTATGTGTAAGCCAAAATAGAAAAATACAATGGACAAATGTTCAGTGAATCAAAAACCTACAGCAAGACCAGTGTTGTACGATTCCTGTAGAAATCAATCAATTTTAATCTGGTTCTTGAAGTATTACATCAGAAACAATTGATGTAAATGCCAAATTTCAAATTTATAAGAGTTATAATAACTGTTATAAATTCACTGTAAACCACGGCTTCACAGGGCGTATTGGTTTTATAAAACGGTTATTATATATACGTTGTAAGGTATCACAAAATAAAACGGAGCAAATAAAGTGTAATGATATTAATGAAAACATTATTCTTCCGCCAAACAATGCAGTTCCTCAGAAACGGTTGTGGTTGTACGTTTGTAGAGTAATTTACAACAGCTTGAACGCAGTTCAACCAATCACAATCGAGGACTGTATCTATCCATTTTATATAAAAAAAAATTGTACGCTCGCTTGAGGTGGTTTTTGACTTGTGCAAAAAAGGGTTAATGCGAATAATGGGAGATGGAAACATATTTACCTAATAAATTCCTCCATGCGCATCAGAAAAGTCCAGCGGACCGATCTTGTTGCGCAGCATCTGAAATGTTGTTATGATAATTGTGAAATACCCAAGTAAAGTCTGTTGTCAAAGTGTTTCTGTATAACTGCCTCCCAGAACTGTCTTACACAACTGTGTTACCAAACAGCAGGCATCCACCTCCAAAATCAATGAGAGCATTTATAGTGTTTTGTCTGCTTGCTCTGAGGTGCAAGTAATTTATTATATATGAAAATTATTGTATTTAGTGGCTTCTCCTACTTTTCTTAGTGGTATTTATTTGCCAGTTTATCAGGAAGTAGCTGGGTTTCCATCTAAAGTTGCAAATCTAAATGTAACAAAATTTGAATACCGCATAAAACATTTGCAAATAAGCACCATTTCCATCCAACGAGTCCAAAGAGAACAAAATCGTCACTTCCTGATAAACTCATATGAGGTGTTTTTTTTTTAGACAATTTGAAAAAGGAATATTTCAAAAACTGCAATGGAAATTGCTTTTTCGCATTTACAGGTCACCTTGCGTTCTTGCATTCTTTAATGTACTATAACCTCAAAAAACACAATGCTTGAATAAGGAGCTTGCCTTGCCATTAAAGCTTGGATAACCCCTTATTTACACTGCACAAGTCTGCGGAGCTGATCATGGCCACTTTAGTCAATGCTTGTGTTTTTACCAGTCTCGCCATAGCTCGTTTCAGTTTCAGAAGCATCCCAGAAGTGGCTCTCTGCACTGCTTCTGTAAAGATGCTTAAAATTAATGGCTAGTGTGGTGGCTTGTCATACATAAACCTACCAACATTCATTGCCATGACTTATCACGAGAGGAAAAAATGACGTTGTAGTTGCATAACAGTAATGGAAACGCCGTCATTTTTACCAACATTTATAAAACAACCCAAAAGTTTTGCACAAATCTGTAATGGAAACGCACCGTTTGACTTATTGGATGGAAACAGCACATATTCGTAAATGTTTTATGCAATATTCCAATTTTGCGAATAAGTTACATCCACAACTTTGCATGTATGGAAACCCTAGTTTAACAGCTAGTCCAGTTTCTGAATGAATGACTCTTATGGGTCAGTTCCTTTTAGAGAAAGCATACATAGTTTTTCTGTGTTTCATTCAATTGAGGCTGTCTCATTAAAAAAAATGTATTGCATTGCAAATTAAGAAAGAAATTACAATGATTTACGTCTCACAAGGAATAACCTAAATGAGTACATATGGGGCTGAAAATTGTGGATTGGGTTGCTATATGATTATAATTGTGTGAAGGTCTTTGTAAACACCTTTGCAAAGAATTATATATACAAAATGATCCAATTTGGCAACTGATTGCTGAGGGCATTAAATGCAGTAAGAGATGTATTTGTTTATTCCAAATATTTATTCCTCAGAAGTACTAAAAGAATCATTAATTGCACAGTTAAGGAACTAGAATCATTAAGAGGAATCATTAAACTCCCTTCGATTCACATCCCTAGAGTTCACTGGAATTAAGAGGCCTAGCCAAACCCGTTAATTACAAAGCTGGTTTCCAATTAATTTTCACGACCAAAAAACTCTGCAAAATATACATAGACACGACTTGCTGAAAATGTCTAAAAATAGCACATCAGACGGCAGACAACTTCTGTCTTTTCACCCAAAATAATTTGCACTATGAATCATCTGCGTAGCTCTCGGTGACGTCGCGTGCCATGCAGCGAGGCATACTCTTTCATGCAGAGAGACAGAAAGTGGTGGAGAGGGAGAAATAGAGGGAGAAAGAATTAGACGGAGAAGAAGCTTCTGCCTGACTGGCTGCACATCTATGCGGCCCGCCTGCTTCTCTGCGCCAGCTGCATTTTCCTAATGCTCATCACTTATGGAGCAGCTCTTATCTTCCAATTACAATATTAGGAGGTTGAAGGAGTGTTTGTTTGTGCTTGGTACATTTCAGATGAGCTGGGTTTCTCGCAGGCTGTAAGATGCAGCATCAAAGACTATGTTTTGGATTATGCAGAGACACCCATGGGCCTTTCTTTCAGCCCAGGACACGCCATCTCTCTCTGTTTCTGTGTAAGTCAGTCAAACACAGACACATGAAACCTTGTTTTTTCAGCACGATTAGGTACTAGGAGCTTCTGCCCATCTTACATATGTGGATTTTTTTCAACTTGCATTACGTGTCTGAAAGCAAGGTTATGCATAATAATTACACTGACAGTGCATTTAATTTGAATGCAGTTTCAATTGAAGTATTTTATTATAACTAAAAAGTAAATGCTGAAATTTTTTAAGGACCAATTCACACTATAAACCATGCATATTACTGTTGCTACTTATAAAGCACATATTAATGCCTTATTCTGCATGACCATATTTTAGATCCCTTAACCCTAAACCCTAAACTCCCTAGATCCCTTAACCCTAAAGGGAAGTTGTAGTTAATAGTGAGAATTGGTCCTTAAAATAAAGTGTGACCGTAAATAGAAAAAACAAAGTACAGAAATGTTAAATGTTGGCTTGGCAAATTGCTGTTTCAATGCAGCTTCAAAGGGCTCTACAGCCAAGGAATAAGGATCTTATCTATTTATCTATTTTCTAATAATAATAATAATAATAAATATATACTTTTTTAACCACAAATGCTTGTCTTGCACTAGCTTTGGGATGCATTGCGTCTGTGTACTTCAGTTCAAAAAGGTAGGGTAGGGTGAAAAATGTTCTCCTCTAATTTCAAAATCTTCCGAAATCATTGTTTTACCTTTTTTTTGTAAAGGGGCGTTTGATTTTCTTTACATGTTTGTTTTGTAAAAGTGGATCAGTACTTTCATCTATGTCATGCATGACCTTTCCGATCATTTCAATAGGTAAGAATCTTATTCCTCGGCTGCAATTGTGTAGAGGACTTTGAAGCAAGATTGAAACTGCAATTTATGTTACGGAAGCAGACGGACAACCAAGGTAAGTGATGAGTAATAGGTATTTATTTCAACAGCCGAGCAAATAGAAGAACAATGACGTGCAGAGATAGGTGAGTATGGATAATTCAGAGAGAATGTTTGCTTGAGGATTGTCCGGGGTGATGACGTATCCGTATTCCTTTGCAGGATCGACAGGAGGAGAAGAGCTGACCAAATGCACACACCAGATGCAGACTTGAGCGGACGAACTGACGGCACACACACCGCTGACTGGAGACGTGGGAAACTGAGCAGACTGGAATCAAACGGAGATCAGGTAAGTAACAACAGGTAAGTATACAAAGGGAATAATGGTGAGTCCGCTTCGTAGAAACGAGCCCGGACAATGACTGGTGAGAGGTGTGTGTTTTTATGGTGTGCAGAGTAATTAGGTGCAGCTGTGCATGATTAGTATTCAGGTGATTGGGATCGCTGTGTGAGAGTGGTGGAAGAGCCTGGCCAATCCGTGACAATTTAGACCTACAACCCGCTGATCCCCATTGAAGTCCACTATATGGAGAGACTAAGTAAGAATAAGAGTAAGAAAGACATGAACATCTTGGATGACATGGGGATAAGTGAATAATCAGGAATGTTTTATTCTCGACTGAACTAATCCTTTAAAACATTTTACTGTATAATTGTTCAAATAAATGGAGCCTTGGTAAAAGAATCTCAAAAACATTTGTAAAAAATATTTTGAACGGTGATGTAAATAGATTAAATTGTTTTTTGCTCAACCCTGGTTTGAAGATGGATTCAGGTGAGCTTGAAGCATGCAAAACACTGACACTACAGTGCAATTTGTAAACACTCTGTGCGTGGATAAACTTTGACAGATGGTTTATATGTTCACGCTACATGGCTGGAATATTAATAACTTGACAGACTTGCCATGACAGAAGTGACTTATCACATGTTCCAGCTGCCTTTGAACTATCAACCGTTGCATGAACCCAGTGAGCTCAGTGATCTTTGAAACGATGAAACCGACCTCAGGCACTCTTCTCACGCATGACTATTGCCCACATCATTCTCCCTTTGTAGCCCTCTAACCCCTGAAACTCACTACACAGCCTGTCCCAGGTAAAGAGCATCAAGGTCCAGGCCTCTACCCGTGCCTGATGGATTGAGAAGTCCTCATCTTCTGATCTGACCTGCAAATAGTTTCTCATGTCTTTTTCAGGAGAGACTGACAGATGATGCTTCCTGAGGAAGAGGAGGGGGAAAAAAGAATATGTTACCATCTCAATTTCCCCTCCTTTTTCATTGTGATTGATTCTCCCGTAGAGGAATGGTGACAGGTAGATGAAGTTATATCCCTTTCTCCTCGTCCCATTCGTTGCCCTCCAGAGATTCAATCAAATTTTTAAGCTCCAGTATTTATGCTTCTTCTCTTTCTTTCGAATTCACACATAAGTGGAGGCCATGAAGGGCCACAGTGAACAGATAACACACACAAATTCTTGCCACCACCATTACTGCAGTCAAACACTGACAATTACCATAATGTGCCTGTCAAGTGTTAATCTTTTGTTTAATTTAGTCTGATTTCTAATAATTTCGCCAGGGTTTTCTTCAGCTTCGGGTGCTTTTAATTTTCCAGGGGTTGATTTTTATTAAAACAAACATTTCGTATTTGATTTGTGTGTGTGGGTATGTTTCTTTGAAGGTCACTTTAAAATGTCTGTGTTATTTTTGTTATTTTTCAAATGTCTTTGTGAATATATTTGATGATTTTACCCATAACCCAGATGAAGGCTTTCTTAAAATATGAAAATCCATCACAAAAGGTGGACAGAAATGGGAAAATGTTGTAATGCTCTTTACAGTAACAGCAGACTGCAGCTGTCTTTCTATTCCACATCAGAGCAGTCAAGCGAAACCAGTCCTCTCATGCTTTGAATGCTGTGTGTCCACTTATTTAACTGTCCTATCAGCTTGATGGCACACAAAACTTACTGTCAGGCATTTTTTTTTATCTTTAAAGGGATAGTGTACCTAAAAAAATTAATTCTGTTATCATTTACTCACCTTTATTCATTTAAAACCTGCATGACTTCATTTTGCTTACCACAGGCCATCCTGATAAAACTATCACAGTAGTCCACAAGTAATCCACACAACTCCAGTTCATTAATTAACATCTTGTGAAGTGAAAAGCTGCAAATCAAGACACTTTTAACTTCAAACTAGCAATTTATTGCTTTCTCCAGTCAAATAGTCATCTAAAAGTTGTCTAAATCAGGAAAGAAATACACTGTAAAAAACTATTTGTGGCGTTAACTTAAAATAATTTGTTACCTGGTTGCCTTTTTTTTTTTAAGTTCAGTCAACTCAGAAAAAAAGTTTAGCTGAGTAAGAAACACAGCTGTTAAGTTTAACAAACTTGAATAAAATTATTTGAGTTGACTGAACTTAAAATTTTAAGGCAGCAGGGTAACAAGTTATTTTAAGTTGACTCAACAAATTGTGATTTTTGTTTTTTACAGCCTATGCCGAGATCAAACACCAATTAAAAGAATTCTAAGCAAATATGCTGGTGGATTTTAATATGAGAGGACAACAGGGGGTAGACTTTTTCACTGAAGTGTTATTATGTATTATGGACTCATATTTTAGCCAGAATTCACATTTTAAAGTCAAACTGCTTTAATGATGTATTTGTTTATTAAAAACATGCAACTTTTTACTACACAATACATAATTGATGGACTGGAGTGGTGTGGGTTACGTGGGGGTTATTGTGATGTTTTTATCAGCTATTTGGGCTCTCATTCTGACTGTAGAGGATCCATTGGTAAGCAAGTCATTTAATGCTAAAATTTGTTCCAGTAAAGAAGCAAACTGATCTTGGATATCCTAAATTTTAAAAAATTTGAGATTCTCAAAATTTGAACAAATTCTCTTTTCATGGGGGTAAGTAAATGGCTGAATTATTGATGCTTATTTTTAACGTTTAAAGAGAGTTCTGTGTGTCGTTATTTCCTCACTGAGGGGAGTGGGTTTTCTGCCTCTATCTTCTGTTTCAGCTCTGACAATCAGCTTCACTTGTTTGTCTGGATGAATTTGGCTGTGTAGGTCTGAAACTGTGATAGACACCGACTGAAGATCAGTATAAAGCACAGTTTATCTGCTGACGATGTTGTGTTTGTTGCCTGTAATGTCAGTGGCTAATTCTCTACCAGACTCTGGAGACTTTGTGTATATCTTTAACCCCCCTGCCCGCTGTGTCATGATAATGTGCTAACAAAGCAGAACACAGCTTTAAGCTCTGTGCCCACGTCTCCGCTCTCAGTGTTTGCCTATGGCTGCAGTGTTTCCCTTACCAAAGTCGTCCATGAAATTCAGGTATTTATGCTTAAGAGTATGCAATTCAAAAGATAAGAAAAGCTGAGGAGAGGAAAAAAGCTGTGTTTACTGAAGAAAAGAAAAGAAGGCCAATGGCACCTAGTTTAATGAGATCTGCAATGCCACAGCTTCTGAAAGATTGTAGAAGTGCAAAGAAGATCATTTAGATACAATTTAGATATTCAGAGCAAAAAGTCCTACTTTAGCATGAGATACTGGGATCAATTTACATACATAACTTAGTTTAATCTGCTCTCAGTTATATTAGATCTGCAGGGTTTGTTTTATTACTTACAGTTTTACTCTGTGTTTTATTCCAGTTTGGTTTATTATTGAACTTTTTGTTAGTGCCAGTGAAATTATTTTCCGGCTTTACTCTTTTTGTTGTTCTGTAATTTGCCTTTAGCTTTATATTCTAAGTCAGATGTGGAATATTTTCTGCTTAATGTCTCTGTTATCCAATCATAAAGGTGTTGTTTGACCGATAAGATGCAGAAGGTGGTGCAGACATGCAGCAGCACAAGGAAATAGAACAGAAAAGCTAGTTTGTGCAGGTGTTTGATTGTCAACAGAGAAATCTCCTGGCAAATAAAGTGCGGAGGATAAATGAAGCTGTGCATTGCTAGCATGTGTTCTGCAGATGTCTGGTTATCAAAAGAGATTTACTGTTTGTACACCTGTCTCAGCAAATATGTGAGAAACAAGTTTTCACTTTCCCTCATCAATGCATTTTATGCACTTAAAGGTGTATAAACCATCTTCTTGTGTGCTGCCATATTCACAAGATGTAATACACCTACATCTTAATGAAATCAGTTGTGGACTTCCAAGTCTCCAAGTCACGCCTTTTCCAAGTTTACGAATCCAACACAATACATATATATATTTTTTTAAAATTACAAAGTCATTTTTCTTTTTACTTTATTTTGTTAAAAGCTAAAACATATAATAGACAAGTAACATAAATTATAAAATAAATTAAATTACATTTAGTTCATATCAGTTTTTTTATTATTATTATAAGAATACATTTTATTCCGCAAGGATGGAATAAACTGATCAAAAGTGACAGTATAAAGACATTTATGTTCCAAAGATTTATATTTCAAATGAAATCTGTAATTTTAAACTTTCTATTCCTTAAAGAATCCTCAAACAACTATTCACAATTTCTGAAAGTTCAGAAAAAAAGTGTTTTCAACATGAATAATAATAAGAAACCTAAGCACCAAATCAGCATATTAGAATGGTTTCTGAAGGATCATGTGACACTAAAGACTGGAGTAATGGTTTTCAATTTAAATGTATGATAGCTTTTTTTTTACACTTTTATAATATTTCTCAATATTGCAGTGTTTTTGATCATGTAAATGCAGTCTTTGTGAGCACAATTGGCTTAAATTGGCATATTTTAAGAGTTAAGTGTAGGAAGAAATTCAGTCCAATAATAGTATCTAAATAAAACATTATTAAACCAAGCTTATGTTTAACTAGAGATGTGATCCTGGGTATTTACTCATATATATCAGATATTTTTTAAGCCTACAAAAGACACTTTTAAACATATAATAACTGTACGTGTACATGAGTACACATATGAGACTGTATTAAAATCTTTTTCTACCTGTAAACACTAACAAAATAACCCAAAGAACAATCCTAGCTTTTCAAGTGGATGTGAACCCTGCCCTCTTCTACATGAAGTCAAGTCGTGAGCTATTATAACACACTTCACACAGTCGCTGTAGTGCAATGTGTGACACCTTCATACTGTATGTGAAGCCTTTGTATTTGTAAAGCACCCGTATGGGGCACATTAGCTGTCCTTCTGTCAGAGTGCTGGCACAACATTTAGTCCAAATGGCTGGACACTATCTCAAATAAAAGAAAGCGTCCTATCCAAAGAGCCACAGACTTGTGGATCATTTATAACCTCCACAGCCTCTGTCAAGGCGTGGGAGCAGGCAGGAGGGAGCGGACGAGCATTTCGAAATTGAGGTGACGTCAGGGTTATCATATTCTTTTCAACTGCCCACCAAGTGCAGATTACTCGTCGGGGAGCGATTCAGTCGGCGTCAGCTCTTGTCTTTCCAGGCAAATAGCAATAGCTGTGACTGCGATTTATCAGTGACCAGCAGAAACTGAGCCTGTGGGCAAAAGAGGAGAGAGCATCTGTCTGTTAAGGATAAGCATAACCGATATTGAAAAGCTAACTTCAACTCCCAGAGATGGCTGTCAGCATGATTGCTATCTGTAATTCTTGGCGATAAGATTAGTTTGGGGTTTAGTAAAGGTGTCGGATGTGTACTTTTAGTAGGGTGGCAGCAGTCAGTCACACACAATAAAGTGAGAAGGAAAGAGAACATGTGTTGTTCTTGTGTAATCGTTGTAAAGTGAAGAATACAATCCGGTCTGATTACAATGCATGACTGAAACAATCCAAAAAGGATTAGTTCACTTCAAGAATTAAAATTTCCTGATAATCTAACCACCCTCATGTCATGTTTTTTTTTTTTTTTAATTAAAAAGAAATTAAGGTTTTTGAGGAAAACATTCCAGGATTTTTCTTCATATGGTGAACTTCAATGGGGATCAACGGGTTAAAGGTCCAAATTGCAGTTTCAGTGCAGCTTCAAAGGGCTCTACATGATCCCAGCCAAGAAATAAGGGTCCTATCTAGTAAAACGATCAGCCATTTTCTAAAAAAAAAATACAAATGTATATATATTTTTAACCACAAATGCTCATCTGCACTAACTTGACTTAACTTGACTACATTAAAGGGAGACACTGCAGGCAAAAAGGCCTGAGATTTTTTTGAGATTTTGGGATTTTTGTTTTTTTTTCAGACTAGTGGAAAGAAAACATCCAAAAGACACTGTTAAATGTTTTTTTTTTTTTTTTATAGCATTTTATCTATTTGTGCCAATAGATTTCAATTACAATACATATTTTTAAAGGCCGTTTTCTCAAAATGAGTTTTTCTCCTACACTGAGCCATAAATCTCCACTTCAGTAGCACTTACACACACCAGTCTTTACATTTGTATTCCTGTCTATATCTTGAAGGTTTTTTAGAGGGATTTGTTCATATATAATTTGCTTGATTATATACAACATTTTATTCCCCCTAAAAAATGTAAAAATGTTTTCTGTATTTTCTGTAAGTATTTTCTGAATTTTGGAGTGACAAAATGAGATACCCCAAATCCCCTCTGTAAAAACATTTGACTCCAATATGGCAAACAAATTAAACAAGAATTTCGATACTGACTTCATCCAGCGTTTAGATTTTTGTAAATTGCAAATTAGTGCATATTTCATTAAATAATGCCTTATTTGCATATTTAAACCTGATATTTTAGAAAACTTGTAATACAAAAAAATGGTTGTAATTAACAATGTAATCAATCAACTGGGTAAGTGAGGTGATATCACACTGGAAAGGTGACACCTGACACACTTGAGTCTCGGTCCAAACCAAGTCTCCAGTCAGTTCAGACCAAGACCATTTTTTTTTCTTCAAAATGTATTGTTAATAATTGATATTATGAAGACAATTTCAAAGTCAGTAAATGTGAATATTAATAACAATAATGATATTAATAGCATATGCTTTTTTTTTAGTTCATAAAGTGCCCCTTAAGGGGATTGTTATATTTGTTATTCATTACAGAGGGATTTCTGACAATATTTTTGAAGGTCAGACTTTCCTTTATTAAAGCTTTAGTCAAGCAGCGTAGCTTTACTCAAATGTTACTCAAAAACATCATACAGGGTCTCTTGTGTGCTGACCTGCATTAAACCAGGTTGTGGGGAGGCAGAGTTCCTACAGCCGTAATCCCTGGAAACGCTCTTCAAAGAGTTGTGCTGTTGTCAGAAATGATTTCTTCATGGAACCAGTTGGCAGCACAAAGTTTCTGCAAACCCCTTCTGTAATCTCTCCAGCCTTTATCACAGATCGGGGAGGCAACCACACCTTTTGAAATGCTAATGTGAGAACGGCTGCAAAAGCTCATTTGTCAGATCAGATGTAAACCATTACTTGTCTTAAAAGGCAGAGACAGCTGAGGAGGAAGGTTCGGAAAAGGTGACCCTCCAAGTTATTCACCGGAACAACCGGTATTTGACTGCAATATGGTAATGTATCTTGTGAATATTAATCATGTTTATGAATAAATAATGGAAGATCTCCGGACTTTAAAAAAACAATATCAGCCAGAATAAATTATGAGAGCATAAATATTTATTGTAAAGTTTGATATGCAAATTCAATTGTCATCCAAATCACCTACACCAGACTTGCAGTTTCCTTTTACCCGCAGTCAGAATGACCATCTTTTACTTCTTAGCCAACTTTGTTGGATCCATTTTATAATAGTTCAATTTAAAATTTCAGCTGACAGTTGAGGTGGATTGAGGACAACCGAGGTTATTTTTTAGATGAAATAGGAGATATATTTGGGTCAATGTTATTTTCCATCTGTTATTTAAACATTTAACTGCAGAAATTATGTTAAATATCATGCTCTTTTTCTGATTTATATTTAGATTGAAAGTAAATAGCAAGCTGTCATTTGCAGACCCACAAAGGTTAGAAAAACACACAAGTTGGTTTCAATACATTTGTAAAAATATTTTTTGGGCTAAACCCTCACCCAAAACGACTGAATCAGTAGATTTAAACATTCAGCACTCTTTAGACTTCTATTGTTTTAGTCATAAGTTTTTTATTTTATTTGACAAATAAAATGTTATACAAAATAGGTGTCTAATTATACAATTTATGGTTATTTTTTTATCATGATTCTTTCTTTCGTCTTATTTCAGTGAATTTGTTGTGTTTTATATGCTATTTTTGACCTATCTATGGACTTTAAGGGTGAACTTAGCTGTGGGGTTAAACTGAAATGTCAGTTGTCCCCCTGTTGACAAAAACACGCATAATCAAATAGCACTATCACAAACAGGCACAACAACATCACACTACGTCTTGATATAACATCTGTTAACATGACGCAAATTGGATGTTACAGAGTTATTCGTTTGCATTCATCATACATGTTGTAATATGATTAAATGTGCAACATTACAGGCTGATTAAGTTAACTGTAACTGAGCAGAGGATAGAGAGAGAATGCAAATCAGATTTATAAATACCAGGCTGGAGCACAATGATCTATTCCAGCAGCGTTAATGTCTAATTGGTAATTCTTAGCTATTCGTTGTGGACGGTTATCTACCAGTGGAAAATAGTATCTCACCCTGCATAGCATGCAACAAAACCTTTTTAAGGCAGAGTCCTGCTATAATTATCTTTTCCAAGTCAGGATACGAGATTAGAGCTCCAGCGCCTCTCCAAATTCAAGGGGAAGCTAATGAAATGTGGCCTCAGTACCGCAATGATAGCGTGCTGCACATTTTAAGCACTTAAGCAATAAATCATGTAACCAGGTCTATAGGGGAACAAGCAAACTTCAAGCTCAAAGCAGACCCTGAGCCACTGATGAGGATGCGTCTTCTCGATGCAGTCAGAACAGCTTTATTGTGAGAGCCATCTCTTTCCCGATCACATGTCACCCACCATCTGTCTGAGAATGGCTGTGGTGTTGAGTGGAGGTGCTGGAATACAGGTGGCTCTCTTCCTGCAGTAATGAAATGATGGACACACAGAAAATGACTCATTCAGGGCTGATGGTGCAGATGATTGAAGGTCTCGGAGGGGCAGCGGTTAACACTCCTCACGCCAGCATGCACCACCTGTCTAACTATTTGCACACGTTCTCCTCTAGGTCATGCTGAAGAACTGCCTGGCTGCTGTGCGTGCTGTGCTGCGAGCTGAGAAGTAAATTGTTTTACAGGTCCTGTAATGTGATTTAAAATCATAAATTGGAGTAATAAGTCGTCCATAGCTGCGCAATTGCCTTTCAGAAACAGTTTTTTTTTTCTTATAATGTATTCAGGCATTGAGTTACCTCATAATATCTGTTGCTGGTATTGAGTAACTCAGGAGCATTTGTATTGACTATGGACACATCTGTGTAATCTAGAAGTGGATAAACTAGAGCTATAGTGAAACACAATCTAACATTGTATTGTACGTATTGCATGTTCTGTTATGTGACACTGATTTAAACTGCATACAATACTATAGCTCAGTGGTTCTCAAACTTTTTTGGTCGTGCCCCCCTTTAAACGTATAAAAAAATCTGGCGCCCCCCTTCTTCCCGAATTTCCATCCCACCCGAGACTAACAAATAATTTTATTACCATTACAAAAAAAAATAATGCTTTTTTAATTGTAAAAATCTAAAAGGGAAAAAAACATCTGCAACACTTGAAACTTAAAATAGCACTGAGAGAATAACTGTATTACTTTTATTTTTGCTGTTTTATGCTGTCCCCAAGGCATAGGGCACACACACACACACACACACATACAGACCTTTCCTCCTCACCTACGCAATTAACACCGTTTCTACACCAGACGCGAGCGGCAAAATACAGTAGAACCTATTTTAATCAGTACCCATTATAAACTTAAGTCACCGTGTCTAAACCGGACTCTACAGTTGTCGCGTCGCGTCACAGCGCAAAAGCTCTTCACTGGACGCAACAAAGCGAACGTTGCAAATCATTTTAACTTTGTGTCAGTACGTCATAAACAAAAAAAGGCATCAGCTTAATGTCGGGGATTTATCGCGCTCCACATTGAGTATAGACAGCATGTTTACAATGGTAGTTTTGTTGCGTCCCGTTTAGAGCTGTTGCGACGTGAAAACTGTAGCGTCCGGTGTAGACGCAGAGAAGCTGTGTTTAAGATACGTCTCCTCATATTTTCTGCATTTAGCTTTTGAATGACTAGCACCTGCCTGGGTCTGTGCGACTTCATTTGTTGCTTTCACAGACCAATCCGTCTCCCATTCTAAGTTACGCCCGACTTTTTTTTATTTTTTAATTTTTCTGCAGATGGACCGCGCCCCCCATGCAATACTCTTGCGCCCCCCCTGGGGGGCGCGCCCCACACTTTGAGAACCACTGCTATAGCTACACTTATACTATATGCTGTTGGAATTTTCAGTGTGTACACTCTTACACATAACACATTTAAACATTTCTAAAATTCAAAGCCGTTGAAGGATTGTTAGGCTGCATTAATTAGGTCAACCAGAATCGGGAACACTTCCCATAACACCTGATGCACTTGTTGCATCAAAAGAAGAATGGCATCTACGTTAATATTAGTCTGTCTCCTGTTTGTTCCAAGGTCTTAGTTGCCCCTCAGATCCAGTCTTTATCCTGATCAGATTGTCACTGCAGTTCCCTGATCCAGTCCATATCCAGATGGTGGATCAGCACCTATAGACCACCTCTACAGGTATAAATTGCTTGTTTGTTGGTCAGAGGAAAACTGACCCCCCGACTGAGCCTGGTTTCTCCCAAGGTTTTTTTCTCCATTTCTGTCACAGGTGGAGTTTCAGTTCCTTGCCGCTGTCGCCTGTGGCTTGCTCAGTTGGGGACACTTAATTTCCAGCAAAAATTTAACTGAGCTGGCTGATAACATCACTAAATTCAATGATTAATTTCCCTTTAACTGAAAATTTGTTTGCTGTTTTTTTTTTTTTTTGTATTATTGACACATTACCTTTTTATTTGATACTGTAAAGTTGCTTTGACACAATCTGTATTGTAAAAAGCACTATATAAATAAAGGTGACTTGACTACACTCTACACCATATTTTTTAATGCGTAAGGAAGCCATTTTCAGTGAATGTGCAAGATTTCTGATTATTTAGCTGCTGTAGGGAAATAACAAGAAAAATAACAACATGCAGTAAACGGTAAAACTGTTTGCACTACAAACCAGTATGTTCATAATTAAGATAATGCATTAAAATATTATGGTAAGACACACCAATTTCTAACATCAAGCAGCAAAATGAGCTGTTTTGTACAGCTAAAAATTGCTGGATGTGAATGAGAACAGAAGCCAGACACAATGAATTTACCAATGACCGCTCTTATGGGGAAAATAAGGTGGATAGCATAATAGATTTAGTGATGCACTTAAATTTCAGCAGGCACAACTTTCCACCCCAAAAAATAATAGTCCAAACAATAAATACCATTTTGGCACTCTTTAATATGGCGAGACAGGCTGCATCATTTCAAACGGCAGCGCAGAGTGCACTTGAATTGACCATCTCTTCCACTTTACAAATTCTAGCACAAAAAAAACAAGATTGAACATCAATAGATGTGTTAAAAAAACAGTATAACTTACTGAAAAGTACCATCGCTCAAGCAGTGTTTCACCTGGAGAAAGGAGTGTTTAAAACAGCAAAATGCCACACAGCATTACCTCAGGAAAGCTATTCAGTGTCCATAGTGCGTTAGTTATCTAGAAAAAATTACAGTAGAGAGAATAATTTTGTAAAATATATGCACAGTATTGCATATTCATTATATTCTCACTTTATTTATTATGAAATTCAGACAGTAAATCACAGTTTGACGTTCTTTATCGTGCTGTGACAGATCACAGCTGCTTTAAACTACATAGCGTGATGTGAAATAGTCCATTATAACATAATTTAGGGCACTGACATCACCAGGATTGTGCAGATTTAGATGAGTAAGATCATTCGAGAGAGCAGCTTCTTCTGCCTGAGTTGATGCTTGCATTCCGCCATCTCATGGTATTAAAAAATAAAAATCATGTTAGTTTACACAGGACTGGCAGGGAATGTGCATTGATACACCTTTATTAAACATGTTATGTGGTTTATTTTGATAGGTTAAACCTTTAATTACCAAGAACGATAACGATAACTATAAACACAACGATAACTATATTTGCGTCCACACCAGAGAACGATAACTGTCTGTTTTTGTTGCATTTACACGACTTTAACCACTAGATGTCCTCAGCAGGCACGTTTCAAAGCGCGTCTAGACAGTGAATCTAGCGTAAACTATCTGATCTCCAACGTAGTCAATGTAGTGGAATAAAAATAATACGGACTCTTTTCTACTGCGCTCAGATGAGGCAAGACAGTGCTGTGCAACCCTGCGCTTAATTCCTGAGGTAAGTTTATGTTTTATGTTACTCTGTTTGCTGGGCAATGTCTGTTTGCTTTTCTACAATGTTGCCTGCTATTTCAAATGTGCAATCCTTTTAAATTTGAATGAAGTTTAATTAGCTGTCAGTGTTTTATAATTTATCAGCTGTAAAAAAAAATCGTTCTGAAAGTGATCCCAACGATATCATTGTCCTGTATCGTTATTGTTATAGTTGTGGTGTGAACAGTGTGTGCTATTCTCTTAAATTTGAAATGATTTTTAGAAAGTTATTTTTATAGTTATAGTTATCGTGCTTGGTGTGAACAGGCCTTTACTGTAAGAGAAAGCACCTCAGCAGCGTTCTTAACACGGGTCATGGAATTTCTGGAATATCATGGAATTTTAAAAGGTCTATTCCAGTCATTGAAAGTCAGGGAATTGAATATTTTTTTTGGTCCAAGTCATGGAATATCAGGGATTTTTGTTTGTTGCTTTAAATTTTAGTTTCCATTTATCAAAATGTAATTTTTTTTTTTTGTTTTTTTTTACACGTTTTGCCTATTTTTATGGTTAGGCTATTTTTCAGTGCCATTTTATTCCCTTCCTGCACGTCAACTGGCAATCACTTAAGTCAAATGCAGTCACCAGGCTGTACCTGATAACTAAGGCAGACATGCCAGGAAAATGTAAATTTCAAAAGCTTTGGCTACAAAATGACCACTTCAAAGACTGGGCGTGAAAAGTAGATGATAGAAAAGCAAAAACTAAATGTGAAGAAATTAAAAAAAAAAACCTGAATGAAGACTTGATTACAAGGGTGTGTGTTTAACCTCTGAAATCATACACACACAAAAAAAACATTAAATAATTTCTGTAAAAATAGTACAGAAAAGGCAAGTTTCCGCCACTAAATAAAAAAATAAATTGAGATTTCTCACAATTCTGACTTATTTTTTCACAATTGCGTGATACGAACTCGCAATTTGGAGGTTTTTTCTCAGAATTATGAGATATAAACTCGCAATTGCGAGTTATAAAGTCAGAATTGCATGATATAAACTCGCAATTGAGAGTTAAGTCAGAATTGTGTGATATAAACTTGCAATTCTGTGAACATTCTTCTCAGAAATTTGTTTATATCTCACAACTCTAAGAAAAAAAGTCAGAGTTGCAAGATACAAACTCCCAATTGCAGGAAAAATGTCAGAATTGCGAGTTTTATCTTTATCTTTTTTTTTTATTAGTGGCAGAAACAGGCTTCCATAGTTTTGTACTAAAAATGTCTGGAAACAAAGCTTGCAAATGGATGGATCCGTTCATTATAGGTCATGGAAATTCAGCTTTTTAGTCAGTAAAAGTCAGGGAAAAGTCAGGGAATTTGACATTTGGCTTAGAGTGGGAACCCTGTTCGCAATTTGTCTGCACTAAACAAGTGAATTTTGCCAATATATTTTCAGAGATGATAGACAAGGTGTTATAGAATAATAATTTAATGAAAACCTAATTTTGACAAAAAAAAATTGGCATTCAACCTATTTTTTGCGAATTTCCTGAAAACGTCCCAGCGCGACATCCAACGGGTTTTCCCAGATCGCATCACATATTATTAGTGTTAACATGAAAAAATAAAATTATGTTAAGCTTTTTAAAACCATGTTAAAGGAACAATTTGCATAGAACATTTTGTTACAGATATCTAATCTAAATTATAATGATGTTTAGCAGACTTGACTTATTTTAAGTTAAAAAAAAAGAGCAAAGTCATGATCTAATCACTAAAAATCAACTAGAAAAGAAAAATAGCATTGAAGTATTGAACAACCTGAAAGTAATTGATTAGGGCAACAATGACCCTCCCCCCTTGTCTACCTAGCAAACTACAGTAGATTTAAAGACATAATCCATATCTGCTGAAGCAGCATCACTTGTGTACCAGGAATTAGCTGTTTTAAACCCCATGGACAAGCATATAGACGTTTGCTATAGGAGCGCCAATAAAGACTAATGACACTAGTTTCATCTATAGCAGCTCACTTGTATTTTTAGGACAGGAGCATAGTCTCATCCTGAACTCTTCAGTCTGGAAATATTGTCACACAAATGAGTGAATGGTTGGATTCTTGGACAAAAGAAAATGTGGCGTGTAATTACGAGGTCATGGCATTTAAGTTAAGTTAAAACTGCAAACACTCACTGTTTTATTGAAGAGGTTCTGCTGCTTTGAATCTCTCTGTCCTCCAGGGTGGAACACGCAGAAATCGGGTTTTCTGGGCCCGCAGCTGTAAGTGGCTGATAAGGCCGTAGGCAGAAAAGCCAACATTTCGCCCCGGCTGTGCAACTTATCCCCCATCCCTTTTATAGGGTGTGATAGGCTCTGTGTCCTCACATTCTCAGTTCTCCATAGAGGAAAGCACAAGAGATAGGAGAGTCAAGCATGCTGCTGGATTAGCGCAACCAGCTCCAACTTATTGCAGTTTGAGGAGTCTTACAACTGCAGCCTCTGTACATTCGGCTACAGTCCCCTATTCCTCGCAATTCAGTTAGGAATAGGGGACACTGGGGCTAGTTGTCACATGTGGAAATAACTTATAACATTTACATGTTTAAATTCAGCTCCTGAGTTTGAATTAGGGTTCCATGATGCACAAATGGCAGTTCAAATTTAAATATTAGAAAGTAGAATGAAAATGTTTAAAATTCTGGATGTTTGAAGGTTTATAAGCCAGCCAGACAGACAGACAGACACACAGATAGACATAGATAGATAGATAGTTTATTAGAATAGCATTTTTTGAGTAAACTATGGTCTGTGGTTAACATTACTTCTTTTAAACATTATTTCAGAGCTGCTTTATTTAAAATAAGTTGCACACTTAATAGGGACTAATAAATGTTGAGTTTAAGCATTTGTGTTTGGGTGTATTTCTGTTCTTGGAGGTCAGCTCTGTAATTATTGAATCGATCAGTGGAGCTTTTGCTTGTATAATTATCTGTGGCTGAGCTTGCTGAATGCAGAGCCAGTGTAAGATATTGCACAGCACTGTGGGTAGAAAATGCCCTAATGACCTTCACTCATCTGTCATCCCGGACGTGATCAATCTGTTTGCGGGCAGTGACGGAGAGAAAAGCATCAAATGAGTGATATGGATCTGAGAAAATATTCCATTCATCACCTCCGTGCCACATGACATTTGCCCTAAAAATGATATTGATGTGGCCCTATTTTAAGACACAAACTGCATTTGGACATTCAGTGTCCTCTGATTGGTCAATTTGTCTACTCCGAAAGGGAAGTAGCACCAAAAGGTCAATTTTCCAGAAAAGCCAATTTTGCAGTTGTCACGAAAACAAACATAAAAATAAATAAATAAATAACGTTTACAACAATGACATTGGCTACACACAAACACAATAAAAAGCTATTGTTTAAACAGACGTAAATTCATTAATCTTACACTTTTTTTTTCTAAAGTCCATCATCTGCATACATTAAATTGTATGTGACATAGAGGCTTAATTTAAACAAGTTAGTAGATACATGAGTCTGCCTGCCGCAGTTCTTCCACAGACATCCCATGTGGCAACACCATTACATTACATTATTCATTTAACAGATGCTTTCTTATTTAAAGAAATTTACAGTACATACTACAGGGATAATCTTCTTGGAGCAAGTGGAGGTTAAGTGCTTTGCTTGAAGGCAAAATGGTAGTATCTCCGGAATTGCACCTTTAGGGCTTTGAACCTGTGACCTCTGGGAAGCCAGATCTTTAACCACTAAGCCCTTCCTCAGCATAAGTTTAAATACAGTTGAAGTCAAAAGTTTACATACACTGCAGAATCTGCAAAATGTTAATTATTTTAGCAAAATAAGAGGGATCAAATACATATTATTTTTTATTTAGTACTGACCTGAATAAGATATTTCACATGAAAGTTGTTTACATATAGTCCACAAGAGAAAATAGTAGTTGAATTTATAAAAAAATTACCCTGTTCAAAAGTTTACATACACTTGATTCTTAATACTATGTTGTTTCCTGAATGATCCACAGCCGTCACATGTGGAAATAACTTGAACTGATAATGACATTTAAACTTTTAAATTCAGCTCCTAAGTTTGAATTAGGTTTCCATGATGCATAAATGGCAGTTCAAAGCCAGATAGATGGATGCATTAAGAGCAAGGGGTGTAAACTTTTAAACTGAAGATGTGTACCATTTTTCTTATTTTGCCTAAATATCTTTTTTTTTTTTTTTTTATGTAGTGCTGCCCTTCAGAAGCTAAAGAAGATACTTACATGTTTTCCAGAAGACAAAATAATTTAAATAAGTTAAATTTCCCTAATCTTCGAATTCAAACAGTTTTCACCCCCGGCTCTTAATGCATCGTTTTTCCTTCTGGAGCATCAGCGAGCATTTGAACCTTCTGTAATAGTTGCAGTTGTCCTCAGTGTGAAAAGATGGATCTCAAAATCATACAGTCATTGTTGGAAAGGGTTCAAATACACAAAAATGCTGAAAAAACAAAGAATTTGTGGGACCTGAAGGATTTTTCTGAAGAACAGCGGGCAGTTTAACAAAAACACAGCTGTGGATCATTCAGGTTATAACACAGTATTAAGAATCAAGTGTATGTAAACCTTTGAACAGTCATTTTTATAAATTCAACTATTATTTTCTATTGTGGACTATATATGTGGACTATACTTCTTTTGTGAAATGTGAAATATCTTTTTCAGGTCAGTACTAAATAAAAAACAACATGCATTTTGTTATTTTGTTATCTTATTTTGGTCAAATAATTAACATTTTGCAGATTCTGCAAGATGCATGTGTAGGAATTATCACTCAAGGGGGAAATATTAATAATTAATCATAACTCATTATAATTAATTATAATATTTGGATAATTAAATAGAATTAGCTTGATAAAGCAGAATTCACATTACAATCAACTGACCTGTTCGTCCAGCGAACATTCAGGGTAAATTCATATGTATTCAAAGAAAACTATTTTTCTTGGCCACAGAAAAGATCATTTTCTTTTATACTAATGCACTAGAGCATGTAGCTTGAATCGGAAACCGTAAAGTGACATTACTTTTGCAAGGCAGAATCAGAAACTCATGTAATTTGTGCACAAGAATTTTATTAACTAAGGGCTAAACACATAACTATTCTAAACAAACAAACATACAGTCATTCATACAGGGGGAAGGGCAAGTGAGAAGGCATTCGAGAAGCAAAGAAAATGAAGCTATGAAAAGAGTCATTTAACCTGTGAAACCATCTGTGCCATTTTTCAATGGGTCTATAGCTTATACTAAACCTCTGTTTAGTTAAATGTACGATACTTGCGTTGCCTCGGCCGTGTCCGGATGCAGTCTCGTATGAAAGTCTTGATGGTTTCAAGGTTTTGGATTTGCGATCACGTTCTTCCTGGTTTGAAGAGTGATGTTCTCCAAAGGTGTCCTGACTCTGTGGTGATTGGGAGTTCCTTCCCAGTGACGAAGGGGCTGAGAGAGAAGATCCATCCGAAATCTGATGATCCTTGGGGAATGGAAAAGACGAGGCCGCACGGCCTGGCACAAGCTTAAAAGGTCCAGAAGTGTTCATAGTTCATCATCTTCTTGGGTTCTGAAAAGAACCTCCGACGGATCATGCTCAAGTCCTGCCGGCGCTGGGACTTGGCAACCAGAAGATGAGACGCGTGTGAAGAGGGTGAAAAGCACCAAAACTGAGAAGAACTGAAGACTGAAGACTAGAGAGTTAAATGTGGCTGGTGTGAATCTTTTATCTTCTGGAGCTGGTCACACCTCTAGAAGTTCAGAGAGCCAATGGGGTCCTGTATCTTTTGGAGGGAAAGTTAATGGTCTTTGTCTGGATCCAAAGTATTTTGCATATGTGATTCGTTTGGGGTGTTGATGCAAATACTACTAAGGATTCCTAGAACACTAATATGTTGCACATGTAACAACAAATAACCAAAAACATCTTTTAGGTAATCAAACTACGAGTTGAAAGAGACCAAACATGGCATTTACTGTATGTGGCTACACTATATAACATTCTATTATAACACAAGCATAAAACAGTTATAAAATAAGAAATACAAAGGACATGGACAGTCGTAATATACACACACTGACATATGGGAACATGTGTGTCAGTTCACAGGAAGGTTGTCTAAGAATTAACAAAAAAAAAAAAAGTCACTTTCAGTGAAGGAATGCATTTGCTTTAGGTCAGGATGGGGGAGAGCGTCTCCCCACATTCTTTTAGATTGTAACACCCCTTTGATCTGCCAGAAGCGTCCTGGCTGCCATGGTAACCAGGCCTATCTTGAGACTTTGTGTCACCCCTTTGGGTGAGGGGAAGTCTGCTTCTTTGTTAATTCAATAAACTACTGATTTGGTTAAATCTAATGAACCATTGTCTGATTGGTCCGTACCCTACATATGTGAGCTGTTGATTTCCACTGTGTTATATTTGCATCAACTGGTGAAAGGAAAATAAAAAGTAAAAGTTTTTAATATTTATAGCAAGGTTCAGTGATGTTGTATTAAAGGTGCAAATTCAAAATAATAAAGAGCGCTGTTTCTCCCACTCCCTTTGCGTGTAGTTGGACGCTTAAACAATTTGAGTTTACTTGCTTCATTCGTGCATGAAATTCGCTTCATTTGTGCGTTAAATTCACTTCACAACAGACGCAAATTTGCCTTCCTTTTACCAGGCACTCTCTATCTGCCAGCTGACTGTCCTATCTCAAGCAAGATCCTTTTTATTCCTGTTTCTATAAAAGTACGAATATGTATCGTACAGCTCCGTGTATCCACATACAGCGACAATGATTTTGTCCTCCATTGTTTTTTCGGATTTCTGCCTCCGCTCGCTACGTTGTTATCACGTCACTATTAGAGCAAACTCCTGATTGGTTAATGCAGCACAAATGTTCGCCAAAGTTCAGATTTTTCAACTTGCGTGATTCGCACAAATCAAGTGTTACGCGTGTCAACCGCCCGAAATGCTCAGTTCGCACCGCAGGATGTCTATCACATCTTTGCATTGACTTAACATGTAACTCACTTGCGCTTAACACTTAATTTGTGTCTGGTGTGAACGCACCTTTAGACTCAATGCTCACACAGGTTGATAGATTGGAGACGAGCCTTACACTGCAAGTTGTTGAGTTGACACATCCGCAACATTTCAGTATACTTCTGGTCATAGAGCTTTTTAGATGGCTGCTAAGGCTTTATAGATTGGGTACAATTTGTGATCTATATCCCAGATCGTTTGCAGACTTCCATGGCTGCAATACGGTGTGTTTTTGGTGTGTTGTTGAGATCTTATTAGGTAAACCAGCAGTGGACAGAATTACACAGACCAAAACAAAAACAGACATTCCAACATGAAACACATTTCAAAATCGAATAACTGACTGTAGCATTTTTTTTAATAAACAATTATGTGAATTTAGCATGTTTCCTAAAAGACATGTTACATGATATATCATAGTATTTTTACATTTTAGCACAGTCAAAAAATTACATACAGCACTTTCAAGGAAAGGAAACAAAATGAAGACACTTAAAAGCTGGTAACACTTTACAATAAGGTTACATTTTTCCCCATGATAAAGCAGTGGTTTGGTGATTATTACAGCAGATGGCACTTATATGACCCGTCACACAAGACATAAAGCTGCCAGCGTGGCTCAGACAGTGCTTAAATCTGAAGACGGTGTGGAGTAAAGCTGTATTTTGGACCACTGGGACTGTCTGGATGGATCACACCACTATAAACAATCTTGTCAGGATCGTGGTGTGAACAGCAGCAGAAAGCAAGCAAACCTTGCAGTTACATGACCCTGATGTCATAATTAGTCTCTAAAAAACAATCTTTCCATTTTGGATGTGCAACATCATTGCTATGAACCTGTTGATTTTACTTTGCTTGTTTGTTGCCCCCCGCGATGCAGACGTGTGGACAGCTTCATGCTGGGGGACAAATAAGGCTGGGTTCAAAGGATACAGCGATCAGAAACCAGACTGCACAGCTAGAGCAGACCGCATTATAACTCTCAGCACTGTTTCCTCCCCAATTCCACTTTAGGTTATTCATATTCCTCCCACTTCCCTTTTTTCTCTCTATCCCTCTCTCCTGCCTTGATTTGCTGTCAAAACACATTTCACTCTCACTGAAGAATCATTTTGCATGCTGAGGTTTGGAGCATGTGCTCCCTCCACACCGGCTCTCCTCATGCCAGCTGCTTTAATGTTTCCTGCAGCAGTTTTGACCAGACGCATATTTTTCGTTCTTGCTTAAGCTTCGCAATAACAGTTTCAATTCTTCAGAGGATTGTGAGCAGGAATCGCAACAGGAAACAGGAAAAAAGCCAACTCTGTGGCTTTAAGAAAATGAACTCTGCTTTGCTTGGTTTTGAGTGTGTCAGCATAGTTACTACAATTTTATCTCTGCATATCTCAAGTAACTAACTAAAGGTAACAACACTGCTAACTTTCTGTTGTTCAGCTATAGTGTATAAATAGCAAAGCTTTTCCAGTAATAAGATACTTTTTCCTCTCATATGAATGAGTTTGATCTATTTCAAATTGCTACATTCAGAATAACATTCTAATGTACTACTGCTATTATTTCTGCTATGTTTATTCAGTAACACTTTACAGTAATGAAAATTGTCATTAATAACTCACCCTTGTGGCCAAGGTTGTGGAGTAACGGAATACTTGTAACGTGTTAGGTAATCAGGATACAAAAAAACAATAACTGTAATCTGTTACAAAGTAATCAGATTACAGTTACATTTTGTAAAACATGGGAATACAATCGGGATTACAATAATGATCCGAGGTGGTGATGCAGCCACAACACAAAGTTATTAATTTAGTTGAGGGAGAGAGAGAGAGAGAGAGAGAGAGAGAGAGAGAGAGAGAGAGAGAGAGAGAGAGAGAGAGAGTGTTTAAGCATGAATTACCTCTGACTCTGTTCGGCAGCAGCGTTTTATTATGTGTGGAAAGCACATACTCTCTTTCTGCTAACCCTAACCCTAACCACATACTTTCTTATTTCTGCCACGTTTATTCAGTAGCATTTTACAATAATAGAAATTGTCATTAATTACTCAACCTTGTGGTGGCATTCCAAACCAGTAAGACTTTCATTCATCAGTGGACACAAATAAATATATTTTTGGCTGAAATCTGAGAGCTTTCTGACCCTGCATAGACTGCAACGCAAGAAAGGTAGTAAGGAAATTGTTATTTTGTGCACAAAAATAACAGCTTTATTCACTCTCTTTCATGTCAACATTTCAGTTGTGTTTCTGTCTATGCAGGGTCAGAAAGCTCTCAGATTTCATAAAGATATCTTAATTTGTGTTCCGAAGATGCAGTGTTATTTTTGTTGACGAATCATTTTTTGTCAATGATATTTTTTTTTCACCAACGAAAACGAGACCATAAAAAAAAAAAAAAAAAACTATGATGAAAATCTTTTGACATATTCATCAATGAATAAAAACAAGAGGGAAATGTTAGAGAGGGACAATTTGAGTAGATTCATTCAGAATGAATCTGCTGCATGATTAGGAGGTTAGAAGCTTACTAGTCTTGTGTAGCCAGACCTTCAGACTGATGGCAGAATGTCTGGGAACTTTGGCTGCTTTGAATGGCCAAGGCCTGCCCTTTAGGCCATATGACTGACAGGTAAAGCAACAAATCACGTTTCGTTTTATGCCGCGTCATGTTCAGGGGCGTGGAAATGTTGCGACAATAACAGACCGGTGTGTGAAACTCTTGGACATATTTTAAAGATTATATGCCACAAACTTTACATTTTTTACATTCTTTTAAAATTCCAGCATTTAGTTGATCCTAATAGGTGCTCGTTGTCAAAGTTGTAAACATGATGACTTTCTTCTTTTGTGAGGGGGCTGGGTGCCACGGCATTTTTGTTTCCAGGCAGAAAGTTAAAGAACAGAAATCTTGTATAATCTAACCATTTCGATGACGACTTTGAAACTCCTGAAGTGTTTCCAGATAAGTGTGCCATATGCATCAGACAGTGTTCTGTGGGCGTGACGTCTGAGGCCAAAACTAGATGCTTACATATGAACTGTATCATAACTTATCAATCTATCCGGCAGGACATAAGTGAGCAAATACTTGCTGCATGTTTCATAAAATATTCAAAAATGTCAATATCTGAACACTGAAGCACACACACACAGAGAGAGAAAGCGCGTCTGACGCAGCACAAGAGTTCTCTTTCTAGTTGCATGAATGGAGAAATAAACAATAAACAAACACAATAAACAATAATAAACATAAAATGATGCCGAATTGTCCGTTTTGATGAGTATTCATGTAAACACAGTCAATTACATCTTAGGTAAATGTAAAAAGTTGAGAGAATATTGCATCCGTGTATTTGGTTTTAAAGGGACAGCAGACTAATTAAGTTGCTATTGTCTGTGACATTGATATTAATCAAGCAGCAAAAGAAAGACAGAAAATCAATCAGTGCACTTGACTGAATCACTTTAGTAGCCCTAATGAAGATTAATCTACATTTATTTATAGAAATTAATATGTCTGCTTGAAAGAATGAAAAATATGGTTATAAAGAATGCATAATTAGCCTTTATAACCATTGGTATTTTATTGAAAAGAAGATCATGTTCTTGTTTCTTTATGAGAAGTGATTTTATTTAGTTTTTGTGTTTTTGTTTTTGCTGTGTGTCACTGCAGTTAAATCTGTGTTTATTTTGATAAAACCTTAAAGGGATACTCCACCCCAAAATGAAAATTTTGTCATTAATCTCTTACCCCCATGTCATTCCAAACCTGTAAAAGGTTCAATCATCTTCGAAACATAATTCAGGATATTTCTGATGAAAACCGGTAGCTTTTTGACTGTCCCATTGACTGCCAAGTAAACAACACTGTCAAGGCCCAGAAACGTATGAAAGACGTTGTCAAAATAGTCCATCTGCCAAGTTTGGAAATTTAGAAATGCTTAATAAATGCATTACACTGCATTTATTGTAGATTTAGTCAATTAAAATCGTTTGATATTTAGTCGACTAAAACTAGACTAAAACTAAAATAATTCAGGTGACTAAAATATGACTAAAACTAAATGGCATTTTAGTCAAAATTAACACTGCAAAGATGAATGAAGGTCTTACGGATTTGGTACGACATGAGGATGAGTAATTAATGACAGAATTTTCATTTTTGGGTGAATGAAATGTCACTAGCCCAGATGAGTTATGCTGAACATATCATTATTATTCTTATAGAAACGCATGACAGCATGTGTGTGCTACAACCGCAGACACGGATTTGGATCTGAACGTACTCTGTACCAGCAAATTCCTGCTAGACTAATGGGTTGTTAACATTATATTCACACCCATGGTCCCGATGGCCAGCAGAGGACATCTGAGTGTTCTGCTCAGTGATGCTGACCTCAGTAATAGTTTCTGCTCAGTGTAATACAAGAGAAGCGAATCTTTTTATCCGGAATTTGTACTTTTTATTCCCTTGCAAAAATGATCTCCCTGTCCTTTAGACAGAAGGATGAGTGATGGACCTGCTTTTAACGAGCTGATCCAATCAACATTCAGCTGACTATTGCCCCTTACCACTTTCAGTGCAGCTAGAGCATTTGTCATGGACTGGTTGACAGGCATTTTTACTTAAATCTTTCAATACGTCCAGTTCTGGCTATTTTGGGATGATGTTGCTGACAGTTTGGGAAGTATATTTGCATCCAGTGTCAATTAGAGCAGTAATACAAGTGAATGATGATATCAGCCTCTGATAGCGATGCTGCAAGATGGAGCTGTAGTTCATTGCTGTCGTTCATACATCATTACACAGAGTGTGTATGTTTGTGCTTCAGAGTGCGTGAATGCAATGTTGCATTATGTAATTCTTGTTTTTTTTTGCATTCACGTTTAGCTGTATGTGCTTGTCTGGGTCAGCAGTCAGAGCTCTGTCCATCTGTCATGTGCTCTGAGAGCAGCTTTCCTGCGCATTTCCTTCAGTCTCTTTGGAATTCTCTAGTGCACATACTGTACATCAGCTGTACATTCCCCTATGGGCAATTCATCATATTGTTGTATTAACAACAACAACAACAACAGCAATTATTATTATTATTATTATTATTATTTATAATACTAGTAATAATTGTTACTGTTATTGCATTGGTATTGTTTACTTTCATTTAAAACTATTATTTTAAATGAAAGTATGTGGTGGCTGTTACAATCTTAATAATAATAGACTAATAACAGATTATTATATATAATATGATAATAAAAACTATATATAGTCCTATAGATAGACTATACAGACTATTATATATTCCTAATAATAATATATTAATAATAGATTACTATATATAATATGATAATATTTATTTTTATATTTATTTCAATAATACATATAATAATAATAATAATACATATAATACATATAATAATAATAATATTTATTTTAATAATAGTATTAATAACAGTATTAACAATAGTATTAATAATTGTAATAATAATAATAATAATAATAATAATGTGGTGGTTGTTACAGCCCTAATAATAATAAATTAAATAATAATAAATATTATTAATTATAAATTATTATATTATTATATATATTTCAATAAATAAATAACCATTTCAATAATACTAATATAATTGTAATAACTAAATAAATAATAATAATAATAATAATAATTATTATTATTATTATTGTCTTTATGGTTGGTAAATGAAAGCATGTGGTGGTTGTTACAGTCCTAATAATACTAAATTAATTATAGATCACAGATAATACTAAGATAATAATATAATTGTAATAATAATAATAATAATAATAATAATTATTATTATTATTATTATTAATAATAATATAATTAATACTACACATTTATATAATAAAAAATAATTATTATATAGTCATAATAATAATATATTAATAATAGATTACTATATATAATATCATATTTATTTATTTCAATGCTACTGCTACTACTACTAATAGATGCATTATCCTAACAGTCCTAATAATATAATAATAATAATAATAATAATAATAATATATTTATTTAAATAATAGTATAATAATTGTAATAAGAAGAAGAAGAAGAAGAAGAAGAAGAAGAATTGATTAATAATAGATTACTATTTATAATATGATCATATTTGTTTATTTGTTTTAATAAATAAATAATAATAATACTAATAATAATTGTAATTTTAATGCTGCTACTACTACTACTAATTGTTTAATGCTTGGTAAATGAAAGCCTGTGGTGGTTGTTACAGTCCTAATAATTATACATTACTATGTAAAAGTAATAATCATAACAACATTAATAATTATTATTATTTAAAAAAAATAATAATTATTATTATTATTATTATTATTATTATTATTATTTCAATAATAAAATAATAGATTACTATATATAATATGAGTGTATTACTACTACTAGTAATAATAATGATTGTTTAATGCTTGGTAAATGAAAGCATGTGGTGGTTCTTACTGTCCTAACAATAATAAATTAACAATAGATTATACATAATAATCCACTGTTCATCTATTACTAGTAGATCTGTAAAAACCACCACATGCTTTCGTTTGCGAAGCACTACACACAATTTTAGTTCAAACGGAAATAGATGCAACTCTTTGGGATTTGACTGGTCATATTTGCTCATTTAAAAGAAGAACGCTTTCACAGTTGGCTCTCATTTTGAATGGGAACAATGGACGGCTGAACCACGCGTTCCTGCTTCCCAAATGGTTGCCTAAATTGAAGTCTGGAGAACGGAATGATAATTAACGTCAATGAAAACAGATGGTGCCAGTTTATACTTGCATAATAACAGCAGCCCAGATGTTGTAAAGCCATATTCATTTCAAGGGCAATGCACAGTAGCCTAATGGTTAGTGGATCGGCTTCAAACTGGGGGTCATCTCTCAGTACTTCCCAAAAGTCCAGCATATAAAATCAGAATAAAAGCCATTGTATAATATTTCATTCCTTTAGTCACAAAGACATTATACATTTGCATTGCAGTTTCTTAATTGCGTTGTCTGCTTTTTAAAAGGCATAAATAAAAATCAATCAGTTGAAAGGTTGTTTCCGAAGCAGTCAACCAAACAAATAAATAAATATAAATAAAATTTCATTATACAATATTAAATGCATATGAATATTTATACTTCCATCATAATCATAGAGCTGTGCCGCCAATGAATTATTCATGTACTATAAGCAAATAACTGACATGTTGTATAACATTCAGCCGAACTGTTTCACTGAATCACAGTGACTGCTTTTGTCTCAGCAAAAGCAAAACATTAAAGGGAAATATATTGGTTTAGTTCTGTTGCCGTTGACAAGATTGCGCTTCATTAGCGCAACACAGAAATATACTTACTCTGAATGTTATGCTGCATACTAATATGAATCATAAATAGAAAGACGAGAGGCTGTGCAAAAAGGATGAAAAGGGTTCGTAATGAAAAGGAATGGAGAGAAGAACCAATGAAGCATATTAAAAATATGTTTATTGATTTTGCTTTGGTTTTTAATGACCCCTTTTCAGCGAAATTCTGGAATCTTAAAATGTTGAGTTTTCATCAGCTTTAAAATGAGAAATAATTGTCCTCATCAAAGTAGGAATGACGAATCACACTATTTATGCTGGGTTATGTAGCATAAGAAAGTGCCCCCAGACACAGCTGTGCTTTTCTACTTTTGCATTTTTTAGGGGTGCAGAACTGTAATGCTGTTCAACAGATGTAATTCATTCTGATTGGGCATGAAAGTGCAGAAAACTTTTCATTGTAATGCACAGCTGAACTGATGACCTATTTTTGTGTGTATTTAGAAGTAGAAGTCAGCAGATGGTAACAGATTTTTTCATATGAATTAGTTTGGGTGTAAGTGTCACAATACTGGTAACTGAGTCCTATTATTTATATGTTTACTTGTTTGTATTTTTTAATGAATTGTGAAAATTTTAAGAGAAAGGTGTCACTACATCTTTTATCAAAACCACGCGGAAACCTCAAAGACATAATAAAGCCTTTACCAAGATTAACTGAAATCCCTTTTTTTCTGCTTAAAAACTTTGTCAAGATTAAAGTATTACCTTAGCGTGGCCCATGTTTTCTGCCGCAAGGCGGGTTGGATGTTCAGTGGAAGTCATGTAGCGTTTGTCTTTTATAACCCTGAAATTGAGACACACTGCGAGACTTGCTTTTGGGAGATGTGCTATCCTTGAAATTGGGTTTTCTAGAGTTGCTTAGGGTAAAAAGCATCAGATAAAAATGATCCGAGGTGTTTGACATGCACAGACGCTCACTGTCTACTTACTGACAACTGAATCTGTGCGATACACTGGAAGAACCGTCTATAGGCCATTTTTGTCACATTCTGAACAGACCAATATCTCCACATAAATTATATTTAGAACTGCTGAAAAATTTATACCCTGAGTCATTGAAGGAGCTATGAATCATCTATTTAAATATCTCAGAGAGAACAACGATGAAATATGGCCAAACCGAGGCTCCCACTGAAATGTCTGGCCTCCACATTCAGTATTAAATGGCTCCTGTCGTGACTTCAGATTAAAACCAAAGGAGGATGTTTTAATGCAAAAGAAACATGATTCACTTTCAGCTAAAAGCTGTGTTTCATCAATTATTTGTTTCAGTTTTAATTGGTATTTTAACAAGAAAAAACAAGCAACACTTGATTCATCTGCTTTCAGTGAAAAAGAAATGATTACAAAAACATGAGGCACAGGCCAGTTTTCAGTAACTTAGCTATTTGAAAACTAATGCGTCTGCGCATATGATATAGCAGCACGTACTCTTTCTTTTAACAATCTAACTTGGAGCATGACATACTGCATTTTTTTTATATACAGATTTTAATTAAAAAGAGAAATGTACTGGAAAACTTGCAGAATATTACAAGTATTATATGGCTAAACCAGGGGTTCTCAGACTGTGTTTACTCAGAGTTATATATATATATATATATATATATATATAAATGTTATTAGAATTCACATTTCACAGTTTATTTTAGATTTCTGATTTATTTAGGTGCAAGTTTAATATCTTTTTCGCATCTGAGACTCAGTCCACTCAGTCCATTGTGCGGCAATGCAGGATGCAAATGCTATCAAGCTGCTTACTGGTGTAGATGAGCTAATAAAACACATTATTATACTTCCACTGGCATAGAATGGCAATTTTAGTTGCTTTGAATGAATGCTACCAAAGTTGTTGGAGCTAGGGATGATACATATATAGGCAAATTCCAGCTCTGGCCTTCTAAATCACTGGATTGAGGCTTCTTTTGTTTTTAAAAAAATGTAACTTTAATTGTGCATTAATGATGCTGATGTTATGATGTTGAGTTCGATACAATCACCACGAATATAGACCAATTTGGAGTAGTCGTCACAGTTACCTTATCAGAATTGTGAGATATAATCTCGGAATTGACCTATCGCTTAGCCCCACCCCCCTTAGTTACTGTTGCTGCCTTGGACAAACAAACAGTTTCCCACTGTATTACAATGACAGCTGTCAGTGTAAAAAAAAAACTTGTCCGAAGATGTTTTTGATACATTTTGAACACAGAAGGACCACCTCTATGCCATGGAGAGATTTATAAATGATTTTAAAATAAATATGGTGTGTAACATGATTAATTTGAAATCGAGGGTTTACAGATCGCAGTGCACACGGAAGAAATCTCATGTTCGCCAAGATCGCAGATTACAACATCCAGGATCAACACTGTTTATGTACCACAGTGTAAGATGAATTATTTTACATTTAACCAGTTTAATATGGAGAGGCACTGAAATGTAGACCTTTGTTTATGTGTTTTTGACCTACACTGTACATGACGTGAGAATAGTTAGCTGAGGTGTGTACGTTAGCATGGACTCACTAACTTTAACGTTAGCTAGTTTTAGCCAGAGATACTAACGATATTTACAGACATTAACTGCTTGAGCAGATGAAAAGGCCACTTAATGAGAGTATGACAACCAGAAAATAAACGTTAAATAATAAAGTAAATTCCAAATTCCATTGCCAATCCTCTCAGGATACCTGAAAACAGTGTTACAGATACCTCAGGCAGATCGTTTTATTATTTTTGTAGCATAAACACCATTAAAATGACGAGAGCTTCAAATCTACCAATGTTTCTCTATGGCGCTGTAACCTACAGATTCCGAGTTCCATCTCCGTGCAGCTGATACTCAACTCCCATTGGCTCACCTGCAATCTATGGTTGGGGCTTAGCGATAGGTCAACTGTGAGAATAAAGTCAGAATTCTCAAATATAAACACAAATGTACTTTTATTCCATGGCTTCAATAGACTGCCACCAGATAGGCTCCGCCCACAAAAAAAACATCATCAGTGTTTGCAAACATTGAATTGGTCTATTAATAGCGGCTCCCTGATGCCCGCAATTTATATAAATTATAATTACCCAATGATATAATTGTGAGAGAAAGCATTGAAATATATTTCTTCCTCCCATTTCGTATTTATTCCCTTTAGGGCTTCTGTAGTACACGTTGTTTCTTTTCCTTTCCATGGAGAATTCCTATGCCTGTATAGTAATACGAGTGCCTAATATAAGCCAGTTTGTCAGACAAATTTAATCTGTCTCAACTGCTTTCCCCATCATTGTATTCATTAAAAGATAATATATTAAACAACCACCCTAAAATGGCTTAGTGCTTCCTTTTTATCTTGTTAAGCTGCCCTTGAATTTCTCAGCAAGTTTTCTTAAACTTGTTTTTTTGGGGGTCATTTGCAGTTCTGTGAAGTGCCTGCGCAGAGATAAGGCGGATGTGGAGGTTTGAAGCAGTGCGCTAGTCGCCGGCATTAGCATTCACAACACTAGACTTCGTGTCTTAGAGTGAAACTCCAGAGGAGCCGGCGAATTGATCCGAGCTGTGACTTTCTCTGTTTCTTTCTTGACTTTACAGCAAAGGTAGCAGTTTTTGGTACTAATTAAACTTACAGTGCAGAGAGCAGCTCAAAAGTTAGCCGAGCCGAGAGCAGAAGAGGACGGTGAGGGATGGTCAACGCGAACACTTAATTTCATGCATCGCGGCTCCCTTCAATAACGGAGCTGGCCGTATGGATTAGCGCCATCCACTTCTGTCAAAATTTACCACGAACGGACCCCCGAGCCAATCCTGACGACTAAACTTGATACTACAGTTTCGACACGTAGTCTTCGACTTACAGTATTAATGTTAATGAGCTATCATTGTCTGCTCTGTGTGATGAATTTAATTACCTCCAGATGACCAAATGTTCTAAATATGATAGTACTCATCATCTAAATATAAAGATGGAGAAAATAGCTCTGCCATGAAAGCATCTCTCTGACTAATTGGAGATTTTCCCCCAAATGGAGCCTTACCACTGAGACGCCGTCCATATGTTCAGATACGGAGTGGAATTCTCCGGAGAGAGTCTCGCTGCTAACTAAATTAGCCTGAAATTCAAATCACTGCCTGTTGAGTTGTGAAGGACAGTCAAAGCTCTGACTGCATCAAGTCAGAGCGTGTAGATAACAGAAGACAGTGAACAATGAGCGCTGTCTTTGCCCTCGCTGAAATGCGAGTGTTAGATCAAGATTTCAAACTAAACTTAGTCCACATGAGTCATTCCTCTGCTTATTAAAAGAGATATTCAGCAGCTTTGTTACATACAGCAATGAGTCACCGGTTGTCTTGCATCTCGTCCTTAAACCAGCCTCGAAGCCATCGCATGGATGGCTAACTACGTGCCCTCGGCTTACCGAGAGCCTGTGTTGCTCACGTATTGTTGTCATCTGGGTATTTTAGATTATTTCAAGGTGGCAAAACATAATTAGGTCAAAAAATAGAGCTGCTTTATAAGATATCTATGGCAAGTTTCTATATTAAACTGTCAATGGAGGCAATCCCAATGCTAATATCTCAAATTGTCAGAAACTCCCCAAGGGTAATATCTGCATGATTGCATTGAAGAAGTAAAGTCACAAGCAAACATCCGCCAGCCCTTCACCCAAAAAGCAACTGGGGCTTATCCACAGTGATCAAATGTGTTCATTCTGCATGGATTAGCCTCTCACTTGTGAGAACACCCTCAATTGAACCTTCATAGCGAGTTTGATCGACAGTCGATCTGACCAGTCATAACGCAGAATCTGCCATTTTGGCCCACAAACAAACCAGGCTTTGCGAAGGGTCAATTGTGCTTGATATGCTGCTTTTTTTCTGATGAGCTACTAGTCAAGGGTGACATTTCATTAGTATAATAATACCAATTTATGTGATGGTAAAGTCACATTGTCATGCTAGTTTTGCCACCAAAAGCAATTGGCTTTACTGAGCCTGAGGTTTTAAAATATTTGCTTAAACTAGTCCAATAAATACCAAGTTCTGTCATGAGGTAAACTACCTGGCACAAGATGATTGGCTAATGTTGCATACGCAGCCAATGAGCTTGCTGCTTTACATTTAAATAGCTGGTTAGCATTCATTAGAGCAGTTTGCAGCATGCTTTCAGAGTTCCTCTGAAGCCCTTCACCTCCCCAGCTCCACCTGTATTGATCTGCTATGGGTTATTATATATCAAGAGCTCTTTTCCAAAACGTGATAAACGCCTTTTAAAAAAAAAAAAAAAAAAATGTTATTGCTAACATCAGTATTGTATCTGGTCGGTATTGAAAAGTCCTTTATTAATTTTACACAAAATGCAATATCCGCAGTGTTATTCTGTCATGTTTTCTCCCTTTTTTCCAAACCGTGACAAACGCCAGTCTCCTTTCTCTGCAAAATGCGACACATCCGCTCAACCAATCACATCGCGCCATTCCATGTATTGTAAACAGTAAAGGCAGCGCTTTGAATACACTCGGCATCCTAGTTTCCCTCATCTACTTTGTACTTTGAGATCAACAAACAAACAAAAAATTAACAAATTTGACTGTGTTGATGACCTGTGGTGGTTTCTGCGGTGGGGAAGAAAATAAGCCATAACTTTGTGAGACTGAGATTGAGATGAACTAATATGAGTGACAGTTTTTAATGATTTTTAAGAGCGTTTGTAAATGAGATATTGATTTAACACAACAGTTAAATAAACAAGAAGGTAATATTAAATTACTTACATTGTCTGACTCTAACACGATTTTGCTCCATTTCTCTGTGAAAAATAGTTTGAAACAAAGTCATCTATATTCAAACACAGCCGTGTTTCATTTATGAATGAACGTGAGTTTTTACACTAATCTAGTGAGTCAATTTCCCATTCATAAAGACAGTCACTTGCTTTATTCCTCAATGAATAAGCCGTTCGAACAAATCAACTGAATATGATTCAGTAATTAAATAAGTGACTTGACACCACCTACTGGCTTGTAGTTTAATTTTCAGTGATTTAAATCATGTAATATTTCTATATTTAAAATGTGATATTTAAAACATTAATCTCAACATGAATTTATGAATTTAATTGTATGCATGTCAACTCTGAGCCTCATTAAACATAAAAATACACCTACAAGCCACTTTGGGGTTCAAATTAATTTTGTTTATGCTGATTTCATTTGATTGGTAACTTACTCTTATTCTGTGGTTTTAATTAGAAAGATTAAAATTGACATAAAAAAGTGACATAAAAGATGACATACTTTTAATAAAGTTAGAAAAAAAAAATTCCTATTTAATTCACTTTAAGAAGTCAAATGTCACCTTGTAATGGGAAGGCTAATTTTTGATCAGATTGTTTGATTATTGATTAAAAGGTGTTTCTAAAATTTTGACTGTGCCCCCCCTTTTTTTATTTATTTTATGTTTTTAACAAAAAGTAAGCATAGAGCCCTGCTGGATTTATTGCATTTGGGAGAAAAAAATATTCAGATTTTATAATAAATCTGGATGAAAATCAAAATCTGGATTTGAATTTTTAATGTAATTATAACCTAAATATGCTATGTGAAAGTTTGAAACAGAAAACACTGGTTTTCATCTTACCACTTTCTTGGTCAAGAAAACATTTTTAATCAAATTAATTAGCGTTCTGGAAAAGAGCTCTTCGTATGCTACTAGTGCAGCAGCAGTATGTCTTAAATACTAAACAGCAGCATATTGGTGTATGCATTGGCAGTAGCAAGTTCCTGTACTTGCTTTTCAGCAGCAGCAATTCAGCAGCATAGCAGATTTGTTACACCAATACCAAACACATTAACATTGTCATAGCCATTATGCTAAAATCTTCAGAGAGTTCTCCCAAGTAACCTGAGTTTAATATGACTTGAATTACAACTCACTGTGCGTTGAAACTATGTCCTCTATAAAATGTAAAATAAATAAATACGTAGTGTTCTTTTTCTTTTGGAGGTGACATTTCAGCAACAGCAGCTGATAGTTGTAACATCCTCCATCATAACAGAGTTGTTCAATGGCTCGCTGATTTTAGTGTTTTCTACTCAGGGTGATACTCAGTCAAAGCATTCAGTTCTGTCCAGCTTCCTACAGGATGAAAAGCACAAACCGCCATTCAAAGACCTGCTGGAATTGTTTACGACTATGAGCTGTCGCTTTATGGCTCCCATCAACAAATTATCTCATTTAGAGGTAAATAATGCACAAGGCTTAATTATGACTCATGCAACACAATAAACCACACAGAATGTAAGCGCCATTCTGCAACTGCTTCTGCTGCTAACCATGATAATATTACCACTCCCATCTTTATAGTTTGCTAAATTGATTGAATTATGCAAGATATAAAACGTTCTCTATCGCTCTCCTCTGGGATCGGGGTAGTTCATGTGTGAGGTCATAACCTGATAAAGGACAATAGAGTCAGACATGTAGCATGTGGAATAAGCTTGCACAGATAAGCAGTCAACATGCAGCTGGAAGCATATCATGCATTTAAATACGTGCCCTAGATACCCAAATAAGTCTGCCTCAGTTGCTTGAAATCATATTCAAAGCAGTCAGCTGGGGGATCCATACTGCTAACCCAGATAACTTTTTGACTTTTAATAATGCTAGAAGGTATCTTAGAGCATGGAGCATTATTGAGTATCACATAAATCTTTTGCCCCCTGCATTATGACTCCAGAAAGATGAGCCATTACATCTGTGCAGTACCTCAGGCCAACAAGACCCAGTGATCTGAATATATCCATACTGAATAAAAGTCACTTCTCAAATAGGCAGAAGGACTGCTGACTGATGATTTCCTTAGTGAGCATGCTATACCACACTGCACTACACACTAGAGCTGTCACTAACTAATTATTTTGGTAACTGAACAATAAATAAACAAATAATTATTATTATTATTTTTTTTTTTTGTGGCAAATAGACCAAGCCATAATCTTTAAAATGACCTGAAATACACATAGAATTGCAATGAGGCAATAATAATTAGTTCAAATAAAGTATCAAAAGCAAGTAATCATATGGTTTTATTGAACAAAATTGTTAAAATGCATAAAGCATATCACAGATTTTCTTACTATTGGGAGATGAGAGGGTCTGTATTATTTACTAATGACGAAGGTGTAACTGTCAACTTGGATCATGTGTGCCTTGATAACCAATCACATTACAGCCTTGACATTGCTGAATTTCAGTTCAGAGTTGTGCAACACTCGGACACCGTTTACGGGTCCCATAAGAAAAGAATAATTGGGAAGTGCCATAAGCTAAATCCCACCTGTCACAAAAAGTCATGACTTCTCTTATAAAACTGCATTTTTCGGGGTAAACTTTAAAAATAGTTTAATGCAAAAGACCACTAGGCTGTCGATTCTCTGTTCAGCGTAGTGAAGAAAAATGGCCTTCAAAGAAAATGGCCTCTGATCTCCTTTCCCAAACCAGGAGCGTTAACCGAGAACAGCATATTGTATTCTCCTGTGTTTGCCTAGGTTTATAAATGATTTACCTTACAAATCCAATGAAATGGCGTTCCCAGATGAACTTTAGGCTATAATAAATCCAAACTCACAGCAATTGAGTTTTAGACAGAAATTGAGTTTTAGACATGTAAATGATAATATGTTGTGTGGAGCAGATACTGTGAACGGAGCTGCTCTGAGATTCACGTTCATAACCTACACGCATGTAAAGGTTATGCATTGCATATCTTTATTTAATTTATTTGCTTATGAATTCACAATAGAAATTATTGCATCTAAAAATAAAACTATGCTTTCCACCTTTTTCTGAACGTGGAAGTCCCACCTGATTAGAACAGTTATTTACATTTCCGGTCACTGGTATTTATAGTCAAATTAACATATTTTCATAGCCGATAATGTAACATTAAACTTGTGCACATTTTTATATTAAGTTATATTTACGTTTTGGTAACACTTACAGTTGAACTCAAAAGTTTACATACACCCTGCACCAAGAGGGATCATACAAAATGCATGTTATTTTTTATTTAGTACTGACCTGAGTAAGATATTTCACATAAAAGATGTTTACATATAGTCCACAAGAGAAAAAAATAGTTGAATTTATAAAAATTACCCTGTTCAAAAGTTTACATACACTTGAATCTTAACACTGTGTTGTTACCTGAATGATCCAGTCTCTTTTTGTTTAGTGATAGTTGTTCATGAGTCCCATGTTTGTTCTGAACAGTTAAACTGCTCGCTGTTCTTCAGAAAAATCCTACAAAGTCCTACAAATTCTTTAGTTTTTCAGCTTTTTGTATATTTGAACCCTTTCCAACAATGACTGTATGATTTTGAGATCCACCTTTTCACACTGAGGACAACTGAGGGACTCATATGCAACTATTACGAAGGTTCAAACACTCAATGATGCTTCAGAAGGAAACACAATGCATTAAGAGCTGGGGGTGAAAACTTTTGAAGATGTGTACATTTTTCTTATTTTGCATAAATATTGTTTTTTGTTCATTTAGTACTGCCCTTCAGAAGCTACAGAATATACTTGCATGTTTCCCTGAAGACAAAATAAGTTACATTTACACTAATCTTCAAATTCTAAAATTTCCTTCTTCTGGAGCATCAGTGAGTGTTTGAACCTTCTGTAATAGTTGCATATGAGTCCCTCAGTTGTCCTCGGTGTGAAAAGATGGATCTCAAAATCATACAGTCATTGTTGGAAAGGGTTCAAATACACAAAAATGCTGAAAAACCATAGAATTTATAGGACCAGAACAAACAAGGGACTCATGAACAACTATCACTAAACAAAAAAAAAAAACACAGCTGTGGATCATTCAGGTAACAACACAGTGTTAAGATTCAAGTGTATGTAAACTTATGAACAGGGTTATTTTTATTAACTCAGCTATTATTTTCTCTAGTGGACTCTATGTAAACATCTTTTATGTGAAATATCTTACTCAGGTCATAGTAAATAAAAAAATAACATGCATTTTGTATGATCCCTGTTATTTTAGTAAATCAATGAACATTTTGCAGATTCTTCAAAGTGTATGTAAACTTTTAAGTTCAACTGTAAGTATGGGAACCAATTCACACTGTTAACTAGTTGCTTATTAGCATGCATATTACTAGCATATTGGCTGTTTATTAGTACTTATAAAGCACATATTCCACATGACAATATTCTACATCCTTAATCCTAACCAATACCTAAACTTAACAACTTCCTTACTAACTATTAACAAGTAGCAAATTAGGAGTTTATGAAGGCAAAAGTTGTAGTTAATGGCTTGTTAATAGCGACAATTGGACCTTAAAGTGTGACCAAAGTTTCAATTGTCAATCTTTTTTTAACATGGATTTCTATGGAGACCGGAACACGAAAGCACCCAGATGGAAGTTTGAATTCATCATGGCACGGTTCATCAGTTACTCAGGAAAAAGGTGGATATTATGCATCCTTGGAAAACGTTTTCACAACACGGCCAAATTGGCCCCACTGAATGTAAACATTGCCACTGAACCAAATGAAACTCATATTTTGCTGATTATTGCTCCTGAAAATGGTCAATGTTTTGGGCTGTACTAATCAGTTGGAGCGAGGAAAAAATGTAGTACTATAGACTGCTAAAAAATCAAGGAGAAGAGTGCAAAATACTGTTTGAGGAACAAAATGCGTTTGTGGTTGGCCAAACTGAACCAGGATTTCCAGGACAAGAATCTTGACAACATTTGTGTTGGTTCTTATCATTTTCGATCAGGTAAGTGAAATATTAGGCCAATATCTTAATTAATACTGCTGGTACGTACCTTTACCACCTATTAACTTTAGTTTGTCACAATATTATGCCCTTTCCTTACTTTTCCTTCTCTATATGATTAGCAGCTTCCCATGTTTTAGACAGCATAAATTACAGAACATCATATCCAGTAGTACATTAACCATGCAATCCATGATGTTGTTTACATATGATAAAATATTTTTATTCAGTATATATTCTATTGTAATTGTAAAATGTATTTAAATTTCATACATTTCAACAAATCAACTACAGATGCTACATTTATGGCGTGCACCATTTCGATTTCACACTGACAAGCTGCATCTATGAAGTTTCCCACTCATAATTGTGACATTGCAGTGGCTTTCACGTGCATTTAATTCATAAATACAATGTTTCTGACACGACTTGAACGCAACATTAGTGTAAGGTCAGTTGAAGAAGTCACAAAGCATTCATTTTTATAACCGTACAATATACTCGTCATGAAAATCTCTGATTTGTCATTTGTATTCATGCGCATTGAGTTTCATTTGTTCTGCTGTATAGAGAAGGATCACAACAGGAGAAAAGGAGGGAGAGGGACAGTGTTTAGCCTAGAATGCTATATTTTGTCAGCCCATGTCAACTCCAAAGAGTAAACGCTTTGGAAGTGGGTTTTGTTGGCTAGTTTGTAAAGTAATTAATTACAGGTTCAGTCTTGCCAGTCCACATCACGCTTGTGATGATTAATTGCAGCCCTTTACAAGATACAGCCGAGAGATCAGGAGCCCACATTAGCCAGTGTTTGAAAATGAGCAAAGCTGAGCAAACTTATTCATTTCCCTTCAGTGAGCAACAAAGGCGCATCTGCAGCCGAAGTCATTCCGCATGCAAGTAACTCATAGCACACAGATGCCGGTCCCTAGATTTGCTGTCATTGCGTATTTTCCCTTTAGCGCCTGCAGCGTCTTCCTTCGTGCTCTTTTTTTCATTTCTCTGTCTTCTGGAAAAAATAATGAGATTACTCATGAGATTAAAATAATAAACGACTCCGTGGCTGAGTAATTGTTTTAGACAGGTAACAATGTGTTTGTTCAAATGTTAGCATTATCAATTCTTTAGTGCTGAAATGCTGTAGTTCTAGCTAAACCAATTCACTTACTCTGAGCAGGTTTTTGTCCTAAAGATTACATCTTCAATTGTTTTCTTTCTCCCAGTGAAAGTGAGTCATTGTTAGTCTTCGGCAGTAAACTTATTGTGCTTTGTTCCAGTGTATTCAACCATGAACAGCAGAAGCCTAAAGACCCATTAAATAGCAAAGACGTAAGTGATAGTGCTTTCTTCTTTTGAAAGCACGAAACCTATTTAGATATTGAAGGAGTATTTGTTCCAGTCATACCAGATATGATCAATATTACATTACCTCAGAACAAAGGCAGAGCTGCGTAGGTTAGGTGCAAGTTCTAGAAAAGTACAACCTTTGCTGCAACGTGGAAATTGATGCAAAATGGCCTGAAATTATGTCTGACATATTTAGTGAAACTATTTTCACAGCATTGTTGTTTTCTTTAATATGGTCAGAATCATTCACTGTAATTATGAGTGGGTAAAAAAAAAAAACTTTCAAAGATTCAGTTTTATATGTACTTTTTATGTGTGACGAAAGAAGCAATAAGACGAAAATGGCTGCAGCTATGGGCAGCTGGTGACTGGTAGCTTCATCACAACAATGCGCCTACCCATGCATCACATCTCATGCAGAGTTTTTTTGGTGTTAAACATCAAATTATTCAGGTGACTCAGCCCCCCTACAGCCCACATTTTACGCCCTGTGACTTCTGGCATTTCCCAAAACTAAAATCACATTTGAACTGGGTGACACATTTGGACTGAGGTGTCATTGTCCTTTGTACAGTGTTTCGTATATCTTTGATAAAGGTCTCTATTTTTTATACATGGCTGGATACTTTCTGGACAATCCTTGTGTGTGTATATATATATATATATATATATATATGGGATAATACTTTCGAGATTGTCGGGCTTTATTCTGTGATAACAACCTGCCGGATGTACATTCTCCCGCTTATTACACGCCCTTTTTGCCACAAAAGTAAATAATTACACACACACAAAAAAAACCTTGATCTGAGTTGAAATATTTGAATGCAAAGCTTCTGTGAAGAAAGCCGTTCCAGGGAAGCGTCAAGTTCAAACTAGACGGACATTTAAGGGAGATGGTGCAGTCATAGCACTTATTACACAACATGTCACCACAGAAAAATAATTATGGCGATACAAGATATTGATTTAAGACAAAAAGGTTTCGAAATCTTACCAGTTTGTTAGTTGTCTTATAATCCATTACAGTGTACAAAACAGCCCCAAAATAACAGCAGCTGCGTTTGTATAAAACGAGAGAGGGAGTCCACGATAACAGGATAACATAATGAATTAAATAATTCGTAATATTCGTACTCGTAATATTGAATTGAGTTTTTATACTTCATTAGCATAACAAACCGCAGTTTCCACTAAGAAAAAATGTTCCCAGAAAGCGAACAGCGCCGAATGCAGGCAGTTACCCAGATGAGCCTGTGTTATTAGTTTTTACCAAGCGGCAACCTCTCGGTCTTGAAACAATACGGAAGTGACTGAAGCTGCAGTTCATCGGCCGGCCGCTTGAGGCTGGCTGCTAAAGGGAGCAAATCCTCATAGACTCTCGTGTTAAAATGCTCAACTTTATAACAGATAAAAACATGTTTACAGCCTGGTGCAAAAAGTGGTTTTGGTTTTTACAGCTAATTTTGCCCAACTCTGAGGGGGGTGATTTTTTTTTCTAACTCACCCGTTTAAATTATATTAAGCATTAAAATTCTGCATAATTAAGGGCGTGGCCACTTGAGTGACAGCTGGTGTCAGGCAGCCATCACATTACCTCAGCTTATTCCAGCAGTTGATCTTGATCTCAGCCATGTTATTACGTTTGTTTTTTCTTAGGGCGTTACTTTATCAGGATTATTTTAATAATTTATAAAAAAACAGACATCTTAGCTCCACCCACGTCCCGCCTCTTTGTCCATTTTCTATTTTCCTGGAGTGACGCGCGGTGACGCGCTTCCAAAATGGCGACGACAGGCCCCGCTTAACTTTTGCTTCAAAAACGCTCTTCAGAAAACTACGGGTGACGTCACTGACACTACGTCCATGTTTTTTACAGTCTATGGTTTTTACCGGTTGTTATCTGGGAATATCAAACCTTGGAATGTAATATATATATATATATATATATACACACACACACACACATTTCAGGGGCATTTCCTCTGAGGTGGCATGGGAAGCAGTGTCACTTTAAAATATTACATAGAAAAAAATTTATACTAAAATAAAACAACACCAATATTACAAAATGTAACATTCAAACATGTATACATCACTCCTATTTCTAAAGAAACACTGTCCAACAGCAACACTAACAGGCAAAGTTAGTCTGAGTCTGTGTCTCTCTAGATTCCCCTGAGCCCACTGAGTTTTAACAGACCCTCTAAAGCATGCCATGAGTTAAGTGGTGGGTAATTGAGAATGAATGGGGAAAATCACTTGAGAGGAGTCAATGCCTTCATCGTGATATGACTGGTTATGTTTGGCTGTGATTGGTTCATGCAATAAATCACACCCCTTGTGTTCGTGCGCATTTCTAGTTTGCAAATCAGTCTGAAGAAACAACTTGCACACTTAAATATAACTACTTTATGTCAGAATAAGACAAAATGGCATGAAAACATGATCTGTGGGAGTTTTTTAGTGAGTAATCAGCTTTTAAAGAAATTAAAGAAAATCTCTGTGACCAATGGGGGCAGCCGTGGCCTAATGGTTAGGGAGTCTGACTCGTAACCAAGAGGTTGCAGGTTCGAGTCCCAGGTCCGGCAGGGATTGACGGTGGGGGGAGTGAATATCCAGCGCTCTCTCCATCGTCAATACCACGACTGAGGTGAGACCCTTGAGCAAGGCACCGAACCCCCAACTGCTCCCCGGGCGCCGCAGCAATGCAATGGCTGCCCACTGCTCCGGGTGTATGTTCACGGTGTATGTGTGTTCACTACTGTGTGTGTGCACTTGGATGGGTTAAATGCAGAGCACAAATTCCTAGTATGGGTCACCATACTTGGCCTCACGTCTCGTCACTTTCACTGTCACTTTCAATATTAACTGAGCTTTAAAGACTGATGACCAGAAAAATTCCAAAATAGTTAACTATTAAAAAAAATAGCTGACCAAATAAATTAGTATTTAAATTGTTGCTGCCTTGAGCTATTATGTTGAAATAAATGTAAAATGCTTAAAAACATTAAACCGTTGAGATTTAATGGCTTATAATAAATAGAATAGTGTTAATGTAAAAATATAAAATAGCATTGTTTTTTTCTTTTTTTCTTTCTTTTTTTGATAGTAGTAATGAAAAAATCTGACTGGGACATGAATTTAACTTTTGACAAAAAAAAAAAAAAGTCAAAGTGTCTATTTACACAAGGTGCAAATAGCCTGCTTTGTTGGTTAGCTATTTATACTAACTCTGCCCACCAACTGTTATTGGGATAGTTAACACTACAAAACAAATAAACATCAGTTTCAGTGGCACAGAAGGTAAAGTGCATGTTGTAGTCTTTTTGACATGATGGACCCTGGTTCGAATCTGCCTTTTACTGAACTCTTTTTCCCCATTTTTTTCAAATCTCATATCACATCTGAAAGGCATTTATTTTCAATAATAATGAAGAAATAATCAAAAAGTGGAAAATAAAATAGGGTTAGGGTAGGTGTAGGGAGGGCTTTATTGTCCCAATAAGGTGGCAACCATTTAAAAATTTGAATTTAAATTATAATTTATTATTATTGCATACTGTTTTATAATGTACTACAAGTAGTACAAATAGCAAAAAACCTTGCTATTTTAAAGGATAGCGCGCCCCCTTCAACTTGGACGTGATTGTTTACAAGAGGTAAAAACTATATAAATACTGTTCGTTTTCTCACACAAACCACTCGTTTCATGTCTTAGGTCATTAATGTGTACTTACGGTGTGGAATTGTTTAATTTGGACTGTTTAATTTGAATCTGTGCGTTTTCTTTTGTGAGGTTACCACAGGCATGCATTATATGACTGACAAACAAGAACGGTTGGACCTAAAAATATCAAAATTGAAACTGCTGCGGAAACAAAGACACATACATCTTGGATGCCCTTGGGGTAAGCTGAAACATATCAAAATTTAATTTCAAAGTGAACTATCCCTTTAACAGTGCAAATAGAATCTATAAATAGCATATCGCTAAAAATAGTGTAAATAGCATATTGCTAAAAATACTGCTATTTTCACTTAGTGTAAATAGCCGCTGCCTACAAAAATACGTACACATTTTAATGATATTTAGCATACTGATTATGATACTGTAATCCAGCATATTTAATTACTGCACTAAAAACATGGATTGTCCAAAATAGAACTAGAACGGGTGCAAAAATAAGAAAAGAATAAACAGATAAATCTTTTATTTCTCAACGCTGCCTTTGACAGAGCGTCACCATTGTGCACACATAATGCCTCATTTCTGCTAATAGCAAAGCTGCTTTTTTGACTCGTGTAATATTGCCGGGTCACGGCCCTTGTTTCACACATGTTCAGGCTGAAGACTGGAGGCCTGAGCGCCATTACAGCATGTACCAATCATCACTTGGAATTACCAGAGCTGTCAGTCAGCTCCCAACTCCCCGCTTCATGAACTTTCGAGGTGTCTGCAACATTCACCTGCAGCACGGGCTTCGGGAAACACACCGCAACAGATACAGTGATCATATAAAGTGGCAGAAAGAGCCTTTATTAGAAAAATGAAACTTTGACTTATATACATGTTTTTACATCTTGTAACCCAGCACACGTCTCGCAACCACATCGTATTGACATTTCACAAGTCACATATCAGACCTGTTCCTTTAATATGATCTACATACACATAAAAAAGCAGAAAACAAAAAATGTATTAATAAATAAATAAATAAAAAAATCCCGAACACAATACTTTATGTTACAAATGAAATGTACTTTAGAGAGAACAGGAGATATGTTCAAACCGCCCCACTGAATTAGTACTTTCTCATGCAATTTGCCAATAGCAGAAATGATTTCAATAATGCAAGTTTTTGTGTCAGCTTTATGTAAGCGATTACTTTCGACTTACATTAAAAAGTTCTTAAGACATTTCAGTACGCACACAAGTGATAATGCTTCATTATAAAAGAACATTTAGGCAGCAGGTCACATGGTTTCAGTGATAAATAGGTTATAGTCACATGACAATCCCCACCCGCCCCAGTAGAAAACACTGTTCTAAAATAATTTCTACTTTTAACCACAGAAAATATGAATGCAAAGCTCACAAGAGTGATTATTTAAACAGGAAACACAAGTGATTCTTTTCAAACAAATGCTTCTTTCCATCGTGAGTCCACTACGATCAAAATTTTTACAGGGAAGGCAGCATTCTTTTATCCTCTATTAAGTGCAAGTATTCCAGCAGTTCTGTGCTCAAACTCAGTCAAACGAAGAATTCAAGAACTTACTTTTTGCTTCCTTCCTTTACTCAATAAATCACTGTCCTTCATTTTGATTCCCTATTAAAATAATCGAGCGTTTAAAACATCCGTCACTACAGAAATCAAGCGCGGCGTATAGTTTTAAAACTCAAGGTGATTGAATAATCCTGATATCAGTAATGCAATGATAAAAAAGAGCCGCATGACTGCAATGATGTTTCCAAGCTGCCATTTTTGCCCCTGCAAACGTCTTCCTGAGGGTTATAAAGCGGCCTGAGAACGAAAAGGAGCGACACAGTCATGCATGAGGACTCTCGCTCCTGTCTTTAGCCACCTGCCCCTTCTCACCGTGCCTTGTGTGGCTCTGGCAGATGTAATTTGAGCTGAGGTGATTTCTCCTTGAAACTACCTCGATGGGAACACAGCCAATGATGCAGTGACAGTACAACAGCTTGCCTGGCAGCCGAAAGGGCCTATTGTTCTTACTACACTGCACTTGGCAAAATAACGGTTTGGGAAAGAATGGATTTCAAATGGTCTTCCGTGCGGATGCAGAAGGGACTTGGAAGGAGATCCATTGTCATTTTAAGTAACGTCTCGCATCCCTGCTCTCCCGTGCTTCGCTGTTTGATATTCAGTCATAAAACTCGCCTCAAAGGGAAAGAAAATTGGTTCTGTATGTATCTTTTAGTCTGATGGGTTTTCATGAAGTACAAACTCGTGGCGATGGAGGCATCTCCGTTATCTGGAAAGACTTTTAACGTGTAAATATTCAGCATACGGACTGAGCGCCGTTAGACACTGATCCAAAAACTCCCTCTCTTCACGATCCGCAGATAAACAAGCACACATCTCTGCTGAAAGAGCGTGACGAACGTGACGGACAAAACAGATTAACCCTTAACTGGCGTTTAAGGTGTAAGTGAGAAAGTACTAATTTTTTCCTGTGACTTAAAAATCCTCGACGTTTAGAAACTGAACTACAGTACTTTGCCTAGTCTAGCTCGTCTTATGGAAATAATCAGCATCTGAGCTACGTTAAATTCACATTCGTGTACTATTCTAAGAGAGGTAAATAAAACCCAAAATATAATATTATAGATTTTTTAATAAACTACAGATGGCTTTTGCCTAGCCAAAAAACTGCTACATAAAATAATCCCACACAGTTCAATCTGTATCCAGTTGCAATCAATACCTGACCTGCGCCGTTCCAGCCGACCGCCTCCGATAGCCTTCGACAAATACAGAAGGATGAAGTAAAAAGTACATTTTGGTTTTCAAGATGTTTCTGTGTAAAAATCCCAGAAGTTTGGCGGCCTAAACGACACGCTATAGTGGCCACAGAGCTTTGGTTCATGAGCAGGATGGATTCGTACCCTGCAGTCTCACGACGGCCCACGTCTATGAACCAAAGAGGCCAGTTCTCCTCCTATCGATCTGTAGGCATGCTTGATCCAAGCTCACCTTCAAGTGGATTGACAGTATTTACCTAGAAAAAAATCTGCCGCAATACCTGTAGCCCCAACCACCCCCCAGCCCAGCCCCGAAATGTTCAAGCTTAAAAAACCGCAGGGCTACAATCCCTGATAACAAACTGCATGGAGACTTTGAAATCTCGTAAGGTGACATTTCGATGCAGACCTTGTGAGTGATGTCATTTTTCGTACGTACGCTACAGAAAACGAGTGCTACTGTACAGACCTGTGAAACCCACACAAAAAATATTGTTTACTCTGTAATCTTCGTAACTTTCATGAATTATTGGAGTATGAATTTACAAGCAATTTACAAGTGTCATATATTCAAAATAGTTGCTAAGTCTTTGAGGATTTAAAAAAAGCTCTATTCTTACAGCAAACCATAGATAATTGAGAAAATCAAGAAGACTTCATATCTTTGGAGGGATAGCAGACCCGAAAAGGACTTTTTTTTTCTCCGTCTCTCTCTCTCTTTACAGGTTAAGTCTAGCTATATGTGACAGGTAAGATATAGAAAGCGCAGCTGGTGATGTTTTCACCTGCCAATCGAGGAAGAGCAAGGATATTCACCTCGCGAGGATACGAAATCAATGCAGATGTGGCTCTGTGATTAATACTAGAGGCTAATACCTTGCTTATTTCCCCAAAACAGCAGCTCTGCAATATGAATGATCATTTTCTTTCCATATATATGCTATATTTGCACCCTGTTACAAATAATTTGTGATCATAACATCATAACAAAAACATAGAAAGAGATACAATTGAGTCGCATGCCATTATTATAATTCATGTAATCAAAATACATTTTCCTTAAAGACGGGGGTTATTACAAGGGTGAAAAAATAACTGAAAAACAAGTTGCAAAGAGTAAAAACTATGTATGGCATATATGATTACAAGACCTTGATATTTTACATGTGCAGACGCACATTAGCTTCTTAAAGCAGCACTTCATATGATGGACATGTTCGTGATTATGATAGTGATAACATATTCAAGATAAGTGTACAGTGAATTATGTCACATTATTGGGGAAGTTCAAAGAAAGCAAGTCTGATATGAAAGCAGAAGCAACACGCTCATGTCGATACACATCCTGCTTTCCAACAAGCGTTGGAGTCGTAAACATAAAGCTCGTTTCAAAGATGGCTGAACGATCCTCTCTCTAAACGCAACTGCAATGGAAGTCCTCGGACAACCATGGTGGAGTGGAGGAAAACATGTCGAAACGCAATGTGAATGTGCCTTTAGGTCGTGAAAACGTTACACAAAATGACACAGAACCATCCTGAGGTATTTGATCTAATACACGATTTGGCTATGTGTTCTGATTCACATTGCATGGAGTTCATTGAGTGTGTCTGTACAGTATAAAGTTTAGTAATAGGTCTGCAGAACAAAGGTCTTGCGTGGTAGTCCTCAATGCGAATAGCGTGTTGATGGTGTTACGGACTGCAACAGAAAACCAATGCTCTAGGCCAGACTTCAAGCTTCACACGCGGCCCTCGTTACACTTAATGAGTGGATCGCAACAGCGAAGCGAGACTCCGCCAAACTACAGTAAACAACAGTCTTCGAGAGGTGATGCTCTGATTCGGTTTCACAGTGTACAGTGACGGGATGGAAGTTTCGAATGAAACAAATGCGTGACAAACTTCCATCGCAAAAACTTCCCCACAATCTGGAAATGGAGGATCGACACAATATTCCCAGTCGGACAACCTACATACAGGTCAAGTTTTCATTGCACAGATGACCACCTCAGCCGTCAAACGAAATCACCTTAATGTAAGTATATCTTCAACCGAAATAAGACGAGAAAAGAAACACACATGCAAAAGAAATCTATTCCTGACAGTAATATAGAAGTTCTGTTTATAAAGCAGAGGTGGGCGGTTAACTAATGATTATTGTGCTACCAAATAAGATAGAGAAGAGTCTAAATTCTAAATAGGGATTAGAATGCCAAAAATCCCAAGTCTATAGTAATAAAAGCAAAAATGCAATTGCTGAGTGCCATGGATGAAATACCCTTGCTTGCCTTAAGATCAGGAACTATTCCAGCCACAGTCCATCGGATACATATACGCTCTTGTCACATGCAACTTGGGGCCAAATACCTGAAACCCCACCCTAGGATCTGCTTCAGCCCCGACTTGAAGCGGCACATCTGTCCTAGCACTCAGCGTTTTGAGTACACACCGAGTGTTAGGGACGATTAACTACTTCCATGTCGGATCACATATTATTGGCTTACGCTCGACTAACTCTCGCTCTGCAGATGCCTGCCCAGAAGGCATCTTTAAAATGCTGAAAACCTCTGGAAAGCGCTCATATAAGAAGAGCGATATCTTGGGTACTTTGTAGATGTAGGTGACTGTGGCATTCTAAGTGAGTAAATAGTTCAACTACACAAAAAAGCATTAAACATCTGACTCGAGACTAGGTATTTTCTTATACACTCGTCTATTGCTAAACTGCGAAGAGTTGAGAACCCGGGGAGCTGAGTATGCACTAGTCTTGTTGGCTACATAAGGCATTGCATGCTCTGAAATGTACATGTCATTGGGTATTCGACCATCCCTGGAACAGTATGAAGTGGTGGACTTCACGGAGGACCTCAGATTGTTCTCGTTCCTCGTTTTGATGGGAGCCAACTGTTTGTAAATATCCGAGGAGCTCCTGCCGTGGACCAGGCGGGTGTCATCCCGTATAGATTGCATGAAGGGGTTGTCCGAGGGGTGATCAGGGTAAAGTGACTTACTACGCTTGCTTTCCTCCAGGTTTCGGTTAAAGAGCATGGACCTGCTGCCGAATAGTTTGTCAGCCTTGATGTTAAACATGTTTGCATAAGGGCTGTCCTCCAGGAAGCGGTCCTTCTCCTTTAGGCTGACGCTCCGCGCCGGCCGGTTCAGGTCAATTTCTTTGGGCTTCTCCAGCATGATATTGTCAAAGGAGTGCTGACGGCTGAGCCTCAGTCTGTTCCTCCTCTGAACGTGCGGCCCATCTGTCTGAGGCCAGTAGTGGCTAAACATGTCATCGTGGTGCATGCTAGGGCTGATCATGGCCTCCTGCAGCATCTGGTCCTCACTGATGTCGTACAGGTTGCCCATGTGGAGGCACGCCTCGCAGCGGTTATACGGCGAGCGTAAGCCGGCGTACGGCCCTGTGCTGTAGTTGGTGACCTTAGAAAGACAGCTCCGGCAATGAGTCTGTTTGAACCGGTCGTTGCTTTCGTGAGGACTGAGGTTCTTCTCCTTCACGCTGTAGTGTTTGTTGTAGACGTTATCCGGCAGAAGGTCCGTTTCGCTTTGATGTAGGGGGCTGCTGTTGAGATGGATGATGGGCTGGTCGCATTTCCTGTAATTGTCGTTGTGGTCTGAGTAAATTTCGCCAAAATCCAAATCGTCAGTTGTCAGGCCTCTGCCTTCCCTGTAGTGCTGTGACTCTGAGTGCAGACTCAGCTCCCGGTCAGAGTCTATGGTGTATATTTTCTCCCGGCCCGCTCCGCCCTGCTTATTTTTTAAGTAGGACAGCTCTACTTCGCTGCAATCCCTAGGGTATTTTGACGTCATCGATCTTTTTTTTAAGTTATCCTTGGGCTTCAGGTGCTTGTTATTGTCTGGATCCTTGTAGGAGGTGGCCCTGCTTGAGCAGTCGGAGATATCTGAGTGTGCCGCGTCCTCTGGCAGGTACCTCTGGCTCTTCATGGACAAACGGGGGTCGAGGGTATCAGGCCCCTGGGTTTGACGCAAAGTATCCACAGATTTCTTCCACAGAGCTCGGGGTTTCGCATTGGTCTGGGCTGTGTCTGCGCTCACCGCCACCTCTACGGTATTAGGGTTTGATTCATTGAGGGTGAGGGGATGCTGACCTTGGAAGATGTAGTTGTTCAGATGGTCCTTGTGGCGGTTGGCCAGATATGTCTGCAAGTCGCTGGAGTCTCCGTAGATGTCCTTTTGGGCATAGCTGCGATTGTCGGTATAGATGAAGTTCCCTTTCTCTGCCATCATGTCCATGATCATGGGGCTCGCCGAATGCATGAACTCACTGCCACGTTTAGGAGAGTTGATCCTTGAGCCGCTGAGATTGGTCATGTTAGTCATCTGCTTTGCAGACTTGATAAGCTTGAGCATGTTGGACTGTGGACTAAAGTCCAGGTCAGATGACTTTTTCTTCATGTCGATGTGAACCCCGTGAATGCAACTCCATATACCCTATGGAAAAAAAGAGCGCATCAAACTCAATATTCATACATTAACCGTAACGTCTGTGACTTGCAAATGTACCCATCAGTGTGATCAAAGAGCACTTATGAAGTTTTTAATTAGGGCATAGATAAAGTCAGTGACACAGATGCCTTCAAATGTAAAATCGAATTGCCAAGGGGTTTATTTTGAAAGGCACATTTCCTTTCCTCTTACTATCTCTATGAATCTCTTTTCACTAGTAAACACTTGCATCAGTTAAGCTTGAGTTCTCCAACACCAGCATTTCATTACCTTAAGATGCTAATCAGAGGCACCATATTCTCCACACTGACAGCATGTACACAAACCCATCAGGGATCAAAACTAAACAAAGACTTACTGAGCTGTTGGCTGCGCTAGAGATCATGCTGTCAAAACAGACTGCAGCGCTGTCATTTTAAGCTCCCCGGCCATGGAACGAGTGGTCGAAAATCAAATTTCTGACAAACTTTTTCTTTCAAACACTGCCCATGTCAGGGTAAAGACTGAGCTCAAACGCTAACTGGATTACCACTGACACTTTCAGAAGTTCGGTTGAGTGATATTGGCTGTCCCTACTGTCAAGACTGAGGACATCTTTTATGGGATGATATTAAAATCAATAACTGTGAGGGCGATCCAGTTCAACGAACACCAAAACCAGGGATCTTTAACAGTGGGTTCAAAACTGCGGTACCACGGGGCATCAGCCAATTATTGCTTGATCTGAAAATAATTTGTCCCTCATTTGTCCCTATTTTGTCTCTTTTATACTATTGTATATGCATATGATTACAGACTATGCTTAAACTGCACATACTAGAGATGTACCCGAATCTTAATACTTTGTTCGGAAAGGAAATGACGTGCACTACAGAACCCTTAATGAAAATAAATCTGAGATGGGAGGAGAAAATGTATTTCAATCATTTCTCTCACAGTTATATCGGTGGGTAATTATACTGTACATAAACTACGGGTATCAGGGAACCGCTAATAAAATGTGGGGCATTGAAATTGATTTGAATGCACGCTCGCTTTTACTTTCACTTCGAGATTCACAAATACACGTACTCTGTGTATACTACGGTGCGGCAGTACTTACCATACATTTTACAAGATTGGACGTTAGTAGTGCTCAGGATCTGCAAATCATTTGCCATCATCCTATCAGTCATCTCTCCTAGCTCTGTTTATGTGGTAAGTGAAATTTTATGTACTGTAATGTAACAGGCTACCGCTAGCAAGCGGCTAACCATTTCCCTTTATTGGTTCCGTAGAATGCGTTATTCGTTTTCCCTGCCTTTCCGAATACGAATTCACTATTCGGGCACATCCTTACTAAATACATCTTATACATGTAACAGGGAATCCTGCCCCAGTTTTTTGATTTTGTGTCCAGGTATGGATGATTGTACGAACAAAAGCCTTACCCTGCTGATAGAGAAGAGCAGGCCAGGTGTGCCCGAGCAGACGCCAGTGAAGCAGTATCTGAGCCTCCAGTAGAACAGGTGCTCCCAGACAAAGGTAATGAGGCTGAGACCCATGGCAGTCGCCAGCATGTAGAACACTCCAGCCATGTTGTCCACATCCAGCTGGCTGCTCATTACCTCGTTCTTCTCATTGTGGCAGATCCCAGTCAGCCACTGAGCCTCCAGTTCCTCCATCTCACCTGTGGAGAGACGCACACGCCCAGGCCCACGTCATCAATCAGCTCAGTCTCCCATTTCATGTACACATCAGTGGGCAGCACTACTACCGTCCACAGACATATCCTCCTGTTTCAGAACTCCCCATGCGCTAACATGTCAAAGTGAGGATCAGTAAAATTATACACTCAAGCTTTAGCCATATGTTAGCACCATCTGAGACTTTTTTCTCTTTCTCTACAAGGTGCAGCTGCCAGGAGGATAATTCTGTCATTTTTCATTCTCGGCGTATAGCACTTCTGTGAAGCTCAGCGTATAGTATGGAGAGAGAGAGAGAAATACTGCAGATGTCTAAGAAGGAAGATCCCTGAACTAAAAGTATGCTATATATTCTCTTTTAAATAATTTAACAGATGGACATTGCTGCATGAACGAAACACATTCTAGTTCTGGCTTTAATGCACTGCGTTAAAACTCTTTAGGGTAGACATTTACATTTACATTTATGCATTAAGCAGATGCTTTTATCGAAAGAGAAACAAATGAGGAACAGACATATTTTCAACATACAGACACATAAATATGAGTCATTAACACCTAATGTGCCTGTTTTCTTAGGAGTAAAAATTTATGGTCCTGTGTTAACCTTTTTTTTTAATCCTTATTATTATTGCGACTGTTCACAGAGCACGTTCAGACCATCCAGGCCATAACCTGGAATGGTGTGCTTCATTACCTGCGTATGTATATACAGTTGAAGTCAAAGGTTTACATACACCTTAGAGAACATGCAGAATGTTAACTATTTTACCAAAGGAAGAGGGATCATGCAAAATACCTGTTATTTTTTATTTAGTACTGACCTGAATAAGACCTTTCGCATAAAAGACATTTACATATAGTCCACAAAAGAGAATAATAAAATGACCCCATTTTAAAGTTTGATTCTTAATACTGTGTTATTACCTGAATGATCGACAGCTGTGTTTCTTTGTTTAGTTAAACTGCCTACTGTTCTACAGAAAAATCATTCAGGTCCCACAAATTCTTTGTTTTTTTTCAGCATTTTTGTGTATTTGAACCCTTTCCAACGATGAGTGAATGACTGTATGACTGTATGAGATCCATTCTTTCACACTGAGGACAACTGTGGGACTCATATGCAACTATTACAGAAGGTTCAAACGTATTCAAGTCATTACTAAATAAAAAATAACATGCATTTTGTATGATCCCCCTTATTTTGCTAAAATAATTAACATTTAGCAGATTCTGCAAGGTGTGTAAACTTTTGACTTCAACTGTAAATATACATGTTTAATAAGTATTTCAGTCCTTATAGCACTATGTTGAGGACTCCATGGAAAGGTCAGCAGTGCTTGTACAACTGTCATCTCAGTGAGTTTATACAGCTTTCAAGCTTTTTTTCTAACATGCACAGCATTCTGAACTGCTGCCAAGCATGCAAGCACTTACCATCTCCAATTATTGCCAGAATGGCCAAATCCACCGGGCGTTTCCAGGCCGATCCTTTCTGCAGGGCGATGCCGTAGCCAGTGGTAGCAAAGATGTAGCCACTGCCAATGGTGACTAGTTTACAGCCCTCGTCCCTACCGGCCATGTAGTTCAGCACAGCTGCGTCATATATGAAGGCATCAAGTTTGCTGGCAAAAAGAAAATGCACAGACATTATTCAGATGGTAAATAGAGAGGTTAAATGTTCTGAGTCATTTTCATGCCTTAACACCAATGAGATGTCACCAAAAGCATCGAATGAATCATAACACATTTTAACTTTACAGCAATGATGCAGACGCACAGTCACAAGTTTAAGGTGAGAGACAGCACTGGGTGCGATCGCACCAGAAGCAACAGAGAGAGAAAAACGGCGTAATAAAAGCTATTTGATTGACTTCGGCTTAATGTTTTATGCCAGGGGTTGTCAAACTGGTGTCTGCAAGAGGGAGCCGTAAATTTGAGAATTTTTTTTATTTACAAAATGCATTTCAAGTAAGAAATAAAAAGCCTGCATGCTTTGCAGAACTGTTTGTTTATATAAGCCTGCATTGTTGCCTTTAACTTGCTCACTGAGGCCTGTGAGGCACAATTCTCTGTAATGCTTACTTGGAAGAATATTTGTTCTGAGAAGTGCAGTAAATGTAGAAATATTACATCATATTAAATAGTATAAACTACATAAATATCTAATTATTTTTTATTTGGCTTTTATACCTCAGTTGTAGCATAAGGAAGTTTGTGCTACTACATTAGACAGCCATCATATGACCAGCTCATGACAGAAATCTCCAACGATCTCTAAAATTTGTCTCCAACAGCAAAAACGTGATAAAAATCCCACTGTGTGCACCCGACTTTAGACCCCACCTACAAACTGACATTTGGAGCCACGGTGGGCTGCTTGTCAAACTCGATCTCTCTGTTGGAAAAGCCTTTGTCTAAGACTCATTAGTCTGGTTGTCTGACATTTCAAGAATGTCAAATGTAACTCAGGGATCACGCTGACATCCAGTAGATTTGCTCAATGATTCTTTTGTAACGGTGGATCTGCAGTATGTGTAGAGATACGGCGAGCTGCGAGAAATGATGCAGTGCACTTCCAAAAGAAAATCATCTGTGCTTTATTAATACACTGTAAGATAATTTAATACTGTGCATGTGCTGTACGCATCTGCTAATATACAACGACACAGTCTTGCTGCAGTTCAGAGAGATGAATGCTGTTTTATATCTGTCGCTGCTGATCTACTGCACTTCTTTCACTCTACCTCATAATACTCAGATGGCAGTATTGCTTGTGTTTTATGAATTATATGAAGCTGATTTGTCTTAGTACCCACTAAAAATGTCAGAAAATGAACTAGGGCCATTTGTTTTTACCATCACTTATTTTTTATTATTTTCATTAAACAGAAACTGCACAAACTTCCTTGAAATAGGTTTTATTTATCTAGAGATTAGCATGATAAAAACAAAAAAACACAATGATCCTCAATGCTCCTTTAATTCGGTTGTGGCTATATAGGTGGAGGAGTTTATAATGTTGAGGTTAAAATTAGTGAATAATAACAAAATCATATTTTTTGGGTGAACTATCCCTTTTATAATAACTATGACTTTAAAGGATTAGTTCACTTCCAGAATAAAAATTTCCTGATAAATTACTGACCCCCATGTCATCCAAAATGTTCATGTCTTTCTTTCTTAAGTCGAAAAAAATGTAAGATTTTTTTGAGGAAAACATTCCAGGATTTTTCTCCATATAGTGGACTTCAATGGGGATCAACAGGTTGAAAGTCCAGTTTGCCATTTCAGTGCAGCTTCAAAGGGCTCTACATGATCCCAGGCAAGAAATAAGAGGTTTATCTAGCGAAATGATGAGTCATTAAAAAAAAAAAGTAGATACTTTTTAACCACAAATGCTCATCTTGCACTAGCTCTGCGATGAGTGTCTATGACTTCACACATTATGTAATCACATTGGAAAGGTCAGGCGTGGTTAATTCTCTGTCTGTGTACTTCGGTTTAAAAAGGTAGGTTAGGGCGGAAAACTCTTTCTTCAAAAGCGTCTGCCATCGTTTTACCTTTTTTTGTAGGGCGATTGACTTTCCTTGCACGTTTGCTTTGTAAACACTGGGTTGGTACTTCTGCCTACATCACACATGATCTTTCCAACATGATTAAGTAATGTATGAGGTCAGGCTGGCGCAAGACTAGCATTTGTGTTTAAAAAGTATGTACATTTTTATTTATTTATTTTTTAATTACCAATCGTTTTGCTAGATAAGATCCTGCATTGAAACAGCAGTTTTGGACCTTCAGCCTGCTGATCCCCATTGAAGTCCACTATATGGAGAAAAATACTGGAATGTTTTCCTCAAAAACCTTAATTTCTGCCAGCAAAACCAATGACTCATTCACTATTTCACCCACTCTGCTCAGACTGACAGGATAAACACAGTGAGTATGTGCTATACATACCCAGTCTTCAAGCTGACCAGCGCATCGTTCACCCCGGACTGATGGTACTTCACCATGTACTGGTGCATGTCAGGGTAGTTCTTGCGGATGTTCCTCTCTGTACTGCCATTAGGAACCGTTCCAAAACGGAAAGGAGGGGAGTAGGAGTAGGGACTCTGAAACTGCAAAGTTAAAAAACAAAATAAACGATCAATAAAAGAACAGCAGGAAATAAAATGCTTCTATGGCAATAAATACAAACAATAAAAAACATGAACATTGAGTTTTATCACCCACACTCGTCAAATTACTGCTTCTAATAAGAACCGAAAAGTGTTTTACAGCCCAAATCTTATGAAGTTCACAAAGAACTTTTCATTCTCTAATACACAGGAAAAACTACATACAGAAACCATACTGTACAGTAACATAACTTTTTAAATCTGTAAAAAAGCATAATACAACTTAACAATCCTCTAGTTTTTGATTAGAAAAACTTGAAGCTTTATGTGAAAGTTATGTGTGAAGTTTAAAACTCATATTCAATACTGTGAAACATTTTGTATGAGTTCATGGTACACTACAACTTCAGTTTTTTGTGATCTTTATTTATTTACAATAAATTAAAAAAAAAAAATCAACATCATTTTATATATATTTTTGATTTCATTCATCACTTAATAAGTAATCCAAATTTAGGTTAATATGTGCTTGATAAGAGCCTAACATCAGTAACTAAGCCATCAGCTTTGCTTAAGAATCTCTTTTCATCTTTTCTTTAGACTCCATTCTGCATCACTCATACAGCCAATCTGCCACAGAAGAGAAGCACTTTGCTAGTAGACTGGACATGTGTTTGAATGGGTTTGTTTGTTGACTATTTGACCAGAGCTGTGGCTCTTTAATGTGTGGCTTTGCTATGAGTGCCGGCCCGGGGCTTCGTCTTAAGCTATTTTCTCTTGCTCTTCATATATTCTTCTTCCTCAAGCCCCTATAATACACAGATTCAACTCCCCTCTTGACTTCCATTTTAGAGAACTGACATTGCCTGTCTTATTATACCATTTATTCTCTATTACATGCCAAACAGTGCCCCTTTTGTCTGGAATAAGTAGCTAAGAAGCTCTTCTCAAGCCAGTCTACACCTGCTGCTCTCTTCTCGCCTATGCACTCTTTCAAAGTACTTGACTCAGTATGGTTATTTATTTTTGCCGGCCAGCCATATTTCAAGAATTTTAACACTTAAATAACAGTCCACGAATGGGAAAAAAATGTCTGTTTTTTGGTAATCAGGAAAAATACACATATACACCTATCTGGACTTGTACAGAAGCACACTTTGTATTCTGTGGATGAAATTTCGCATCACAACATCACAAATGCTGAGCTTACAGTACAACACCAACAAAAATTCCCATGACAGCTGAACAAGACAAATGCATCTACTTTAATAGAGCTCACTGCTACATAATAGAGTTCACAATCTATGTGAAATAGCTTTGGGCTTTGTTTTATTTGTGATTGAAGAGATTCTTTTCAAACAGGATATTTTATACTTGCCAGGATGGGCTAGTAGGTCAGATTTTTACATGTTTTGCCATCATTTTGATTAGCTCCATCACAAAAAAAAAAGTTCATTTGTGACCCTGGACCACAAAAACAGGCATAAGAGTACATTTTTAATTAAGATTTATAAATTACATTCATAAATAAGCTTTCCATTGATGTATGGTTTGTTAGGATAGGACAATATTTGGCCGAGATACTACTACACTGCTGATCAAAAGTTTGGGATCAGTAAGATTTTTAATCTCTTTTAAATAAGTTTCTAATGCTCATCAAGGCTGCGTTTATTTGTTAAAAAAAATAATAATAATAATTACTGAAAAAAATGTAATTTTGTGAAATATTATTACTGTGTAAAATAACGTTCTTATATTTTAGAATACATTAAAAATCTAATTTATTTCTGTGACCAAAGCTGAAATTTTCAGCATCATTACTCGTCTTCAGTGTCACATGATCCTTCAGAAATCATTTTAATATGATGATTTATTATCAGTGATGGAAATAGTTGTGTTGCTTTTTTTTTCAGGATTCTTTGATGAATAAAAAGTTCAAAATAACAGCATTTATTTGAAATAGAAAGGTTTTCTAACAATATACACTGCTGTTCAAAAGTTTGGGGTCAGTAAATTTTTCTTATTTCTTTTTTTTGAAAGAAATTACTACTGTTATTCAACGATGTATTAAATCGATAAAAAGTGATAGCAAAGAGAAGAAAATACTAGAAAAAATGCTGTTTATTTGAAAATCTGGAATCTGAGGTGCAAAAAAAAATCTAAATATTGAGAAAATCGCCTTTAAAGTTGTCCAAATGAAGTTCTTAGCAATGCATGTTACTCATCAAAAATTACGTTTACGGTAGAAAATGTTCAAAATATTTTAATGGAACATGATCTTTACTTAACATCCTAATGATTTTTGGCATAAAAGGAAAATTGATCTTTTAAACCATACAGTGTATTATTTGGGTTTTGCTACAAATATACCCGTCACATTTTTTAAATGGTATGTGCTAGAAAAGATATCTAAACTCATCAAATAGGCCTTTAATTAACAGTAACCTTATTATATTATATTATATTATATTATATTGCAGTAATCCGTATTATTCTGTTTTTTTCTTCTGCAATGCATAGTAATTTTTAAAGCTTCCAAGCATCCAAATTATTTTAAAGAAGGCTCAAGCTCATTGCCATCCAACACTCACAACAGCGTGCTGGCGTGGTGCAGGATTCTCACGAAAGATTCTTGTGCATTCTCTGCCTGAAATAAATACTAATCAGTTGTGAAGGCTTTGTTTTCATGTAAAGGAGGAGCACTTGTTAGTCTTGGATACGAGCCTCACGAACAAAACATCCAGCGGCCGACATAACTTCAAGCCTGCAAAGTAAACACTCTAGACTGCAGTAAATACCCAGCAGAGACTGCAACGTCTTAGCAAAGGTCAAACTACTTTGTTGTGCTATTACAGGATCGAAACCACTGTGCTGCCATCAGTGGCGTAGCTTTCATTAGATCTTCGGGAGACACACACACACACACACACACACACACACACACACACACTTTGCCACATAATTTACCAATAAACATGCTTAAATACAAGGTAAACTGCAATAAAAATGTGAATAATATTAAATGGTTATTTATTAAATAATTTATTTTATTACATTTATTAAATAACCAGAGGCTGAGCTAGAGTTTAGCTAGTGCGTTTATTTAGTCGCAGAATGTCTTTACGACCACGTCAAACAGGAGACTTTTCAGACACGCAATCCAACTTCACTTCAGCGCCAGCTGCTAGTCAAATGAGCGCTGGAAACATGTCACACATCCACATCAAATTCAGCACTGCCGCTCTTAAAGTAATAGCAGCCAAATAATCTAGTAACCCAGTTGCTGTGATGTCTATAAATCAAAGAAAAAAAAAAGAGGAAATCAATAGCTTTTGCAGCTTTAAGGATTCAACTATATGAAATTTTGTATTCAGTGTTTGATAACGGTATTCAATTTCTGTATATTTCCTACTTGCTGAAAGGCACAGGTTAAATAATGGGTTTATGTTAAGTGGAGACACTGCAAGAAACTGATTGATTACATTGATAATTGCAAACATTTTTTGTATTACAAGTTTTCTAAAATGTTAGGTTTAAATATGCAAATGAGGCATTGTTTATTGAAATATGCACTAATTTGCATACATTTCTAGTACTAAAATCTAAACACTGGGTGAAGTCAGTTTCAAAATTCTTGCTTAATTTGTTTGGCATATTAGAGCCAAATGTTTTTACAGAGGGAATTTTGTCATTTTGTCACTCTGTAATTCAGAAAATACTTAGAACAGACAAAAAACTGTATATTTTTACAATTTTGGGGGGAACAAAATGTGGTAAATAATCAAGCACATTATATATGAACAAATCCCTCTGTAAAAACCTTCAGGATATAGACAGGAATAAAAATGTAAATTTTGGTGTGTGTACATGCTACTGACGTGGAGATTTATGGCTCAGTGTAGGAGAAAAAAACCTAATTTTGAGAAAACAGGCTATAAAAATATGTATTGTAATTTAAATCTATTGACACAAATAGACAAAGTGCCATAAAAGAAACACTTTATGAAAAAACAAAAAGCCCAAAATCTCAAATTTGACAGGAGACTATATATATATATGAAGAGTTCAGATGCAAAACCAGCTAAAAGCCATCTCGGTCAAAAAATGAGATATTGATACTGAGTGAATGCTCTCGGCACATACATGTCCATCAAATACTTCAAACTCGCTAAAATCCCACCCTCAGCCCAATCAGAAGTACCAGTACTTACATAGAAACCTATATATCGGAGCCTGATAAAAATGCATTTTTTAAAGAAAGATGTCAGATGGATTGAGAGGCTTTTGCATCTGAACTCTTTATATACACACACACACACACACACTACTGTTCAAAAGTTTGGGGTTGGTAGATATTTTAATGTCTCTTATGCTTACCAAGACTGCATTTATTTGATCAAAAATACCAAAAAAAAAAAAAGTAATATTGTGAAATATTATTTAAATTTAAACTATTTTCTATTTTAATATATTTTAAGATGGAATGTATTCCTGTGGTGGTAAAGCTGAATTGTCTCATGATCCTTCAGAAATCATTCTAATATGCTGATTTGGTGCTCAAAAAAGTTTATGATTATTATTCTAAATGTAGAAAAGTGTTGTGCTGCTTGATATTTGGGTGTAAATTGTGATGCATCTTTTTCAGGAGTTTTTTGATAATAGAAATTTATTTTAAAACTTTATATTATAAATATATAATACAAATATTTCAAATATAAAAGTCTCAACTCTCACTTTTGATAAATGTATTGCATTCTTGCTGAATAAAAGTTTGAATTTCTTTAAAAAATGTTACTGACCCCAAACATTTGAACGCTAGTGTATAAATATTGTTTTACCTTTTTGTCACTTAGACCTGTCACTTGGTCCACAAATTCCTCCTGGATCATGAAGGCAGCCAGGTTGGCAGTGTAACTGGCCAGGAAGATGACAGCGAAGAAGGCCCAGACAGACACTATGAATTTACTGGTGGTGCCTTTGGGGTTTTGCACGGGCACAGAGTTGTTAAACACCAGGCCCCACAACAGCCACACTGCTTTCCCCATGGTGAAGGATGGTCCGTGGGGGTCTGCGGAAGATGCGTTTTCATTAACATTCTTCATCTGTGCCAAAGCCTTTCTCAGTGCTTTAATTTCGGAAATAACATAATCTCCCCTCTGCACGGTCATTAGAGCACTTGCACAGAATAAAGCCAATGTACAGCGCCTTGTTAATCTTCATATTCTTAAACAGTTCACGGGCCTTTTGTTTTCATATACGCGGCAAGAGTTCACCGTGAAACATTAGGATAAATACACAGAAGCTAGAAACGGTTCCTTTGTGAGGTGGGTGCAGAAATAGACAGCTGATTTATCTTTAGATTGCTTTGACGTGCCTCCCTATTGCTTTAAATGAGTCATCTAACAAGAGAAGAAATGCTTTTTAGTGCCACGTAACAAAGGCACACCAAATGAGGCTATAAGAATTAAATCTGATCCACTTGAATCAAATGAAAATTAATTGAACTTTATTGAACTAACTCTGAGCCTGAAACCACTCGGCGCTGAACACAGTGAAATTAAGTATAAATTAAGCCTTTTATGTTTTGCAAAAGACAAGGGGTTTGTGGTGCAGATGTGAGACGCTCTATCAGAGCAGGGCAAGGATTTACGAGCGTGCCTGAAACTGAAAGAGCGACTGCATTGCAGGGGAAACGGAGGAGGAACTGTGGAGAAAGGGAGGGCGGGAGGGAGTAGCTGAGTAGCTAGTTACGTACCTTTGCCCTGAGCGAGGTTCCTGTTGAAGCCCAGAGGGCTGATGTACTCAAACATGAAGACAGCCATTGCAGTCACCAGCAGCAGCATCACAAACATCATCACCCACACAGACGCACTGAAGGGCTCTGCGGTGAAGGAGGAGCGAGAGACAGGTATATTGGGGGGGAAAAAAAGTCACAGTCAGCAGCTGTCATCCAGGCTTGATATGTGACTATAGACAAGCTGAAGAGATTAAAGAGCTTTACCGTGGGAAGCAAATGCGAAACTGGCAAGTGTCCATTGGGGAAGTTTCTCAGACCCGGTAATTATTGGCCTTATGCTAATTAAATAATGGCTTGCTGATCTAGTGCCATCAAGCATAAAGGAGCACTCAGGGTGCTATGAATCTAAAAGCGGCCCACTTCAGCGGATTTGTGGGCGACTCTATCGGCCGGTTTGATTGGTAGGAAGACTTCAATATTTTGACAGGTGGAAATAAGACTTGCCCCTCACGATCGTCAAGAAAACGGCCGCTCTGCCCGTCAGATAGTTACCTAAAAACGCTGATGGAGAGACGGTTCCGTTGCTACGGGATACCATCACACTAATCCCTGTTTCCACGAAGGGGACGGAGAAATCGATGACCTCTGAGCGCTCCTCATTGATTGTCAGGGAGCCCACAGCCATGACTGCTTTTTTGTACACCACCTGTGGAAAGAGACAAGACGTCACAGAGGTTTAGTCAACAGCAGCGAAGTTCATATACAGAACACCTGGGATATTTCAATTCATTTTTGCAGCCAAATGAAACTTGAGTTCCAGCATTTCACTCTCTCTGGATCCAAATTGAACAAATATCTAGCTCCTTTCCCCAATTTCACATTTGATTGCTATCAGGCTTTGACTGTTACAAAATTACTTCCAGTGGGGAAACAGAGAGAGAAGTGCACTGCGCTTCTGTGAACAAAACTTTATTCAATCTAACCTTTGTTTGAGCTCTGTAGATGGAAAAGCAGCACTCAATAACAAAACACATCGGCAGATTTCGCTATTGAAATCTTCTCACCTCTCCCACCATGCCGTTCCACACATTGTTGATCTTCTTCCCGTGCTTCCCGTTGGTCACCAGATAAAGGTCGTAGGTGAACTTCACGTTGCGAGCGATTTTCTTGAGGATGTCGATGCAGAAGCCTTTGCAGCACTTTTTAATGTACGTTCCTCCTCCCTCTGTGGTGTTGCTGATGGAGAGAGCACATTAATCACAGTTCAACTTAAAGCAGGATATCTGAATCATGATGTCAGGACCATTTCGCACTTAGCTGACTGATGCATTTTCTGGATTGTTTCATGCATAGGGCGAGATGTAGAATGTCTAAGAATACCAGTATTTCAACTTTTACACAGTGTTTGCCAGAGTTGTGGACTTGAGTCGCATGATTCGAGACTTGACTCGGACTCGAGTACCAAATTTGTTGACTTGTGACTTGACTCGACATAATCAAAGAAGACTTGAGACTCGACTTGGACTTGAACCCTGTGACTCGGCAAGTCTTTATAGCTATATCTTCTAAAAACAACAACAACAGAGTTGTAATCGATATAGGCTGGTTACTGAAGCGTATGTTTACAATGGTACGATTAGCGCAGCTTTTGGCACTGAGCCAGAGAGGGACTCGCTAAGTGAGCGCTTGTATTGTTTTTATCCACATAGTTAGGGTGATCATACATCCTCTTTTTGGACTTAAAAAATGCATCTGGCCGGGATTCCGTTTTTGTATTAAAGCCTTGTGCTGGACTGTTTTCTTATCCCGTTCCCGCAAACATATTGAATATAATTTTCATGCATCACGGAGTCACTATTAGTGTGCGGAGTATTTAAATCGCTTTGGATGCAGCTCATGTTGGATGTAGGGTTGCCAAATCCACATTTTTTTCACAGAACTGTTGCAGTGGGTTGATTTTCTCACATGGGTTGAAAGTTTAAAATATTGCATAAATTCCATTTGACTGAAATGCTTGTATTGAAACATTTTACGTTCTACCTGTGATAAAACTGTGGATATTAGTTTTGTGAAGGGTGGCCACTATGGTAGGAAGCTTTTTAGCTTGTGTTTATGATCAATCTGCATAGTGACTGTAAAATATGTAGTTTTGGTATGGAAATTACATATTTTGATAATAAAACTAGGACCCCAACTGATTCAGTTGATTCATTCAAATTACTGAATCATAAACGAATGAAACAGTGGACTTAAAATAAATTGTTCATTCAATTATCCTATATTTGTTCACAAACAATGTTTAATTCCTCAATGAAACACCACTAATTATTGTATCTTTACAATTATTCTTACTATAAACTATTATTGACTTTAAATTTACTGTAGTAATTAATACATAATACATAATTAATACTGATGACTTGTTTAGGACTTGCAACTCGACTTGGACTTGCCCATCTTGACTCGGGACTTGCAAAACAATGACTTGGTCCCATCTTTGGTGTTTGCGTAGAAATCTGTCTTAGCAGTGTGTGCACACAACCTTCCTACAATAATAACAATCCATTCACTCACTTTTGAATCCCCAAATAACCTAAGTAGCCTCAATTATCAAGACAAAATCACTGACAGACTGTCCCATATTAGCCATTAGCATTATTTCCACCCTCAGGTGGTTGTACGCTGTTCACCATTTTCTCCGCTCTCGAGTAGCTGTAGCGACAACAATGTCTTGTAATCAATGCAGGTGTTTTGTAGTTGGATGTAAAAGTGAACGTAAGAGTCTTCATTTTCACCCGACATCAGAGGCACTGAGGATGCAGTGGATTAGTTTTGTTTTTTATGGTAACACGCCACCAAATACTTTAAAGGGACATGCACCAAACACTGTGAACAGTGACCTTTTTTGACAAGGAAAAAGATTGTTGTTTTACATGACCACTGAGGAATTTTAAGTATGTTGCATGTTGCAGACATTTCACGAAGACCTTAAAGAATCATACCAACTTGTGGAAAATGGGTATATATTTTCCCCTGTAAATATGTGAACGAATGGCTAAATTATTCAAATGTTTTAGTCTGTAAGATTTTTTTGAAAGAAAGAAAAAAAGAAAGAAAGAATCCTCAGCAAGGATGAATTAAACTGGTTAAAAGTAAAAATTAAAGACTTGAACTGTTACAAATTTTACAACTGGAGTAATGATGCTGAAAATTCAGCTTTACCAACACAGGAATAAATAATGTTTTAAAGCATATTCAAATAGAATTTTTTTACGTATATCACACATATATCTCACATGTTTATAAATCACAAAAAAGTTCACAAGAATCACAATTATTTCATATATTATATTTTTACATTGTAATCTCACCACAAACCTGAAATCACAACAAAATGATACATTTTTATCTTTGTACTGTAGACCTTCTTTAGTGCAGTTACTATATGCTGCATGTGTGAACTTCACACAGAATGTACACAATAAGCAATCTCTGTGTGAACAGAGTGGGATTAAGCACTCAGAAAAGGAGTCACAATTGTATTTAGCTGCAGTATGTCTAAAGCAGACTTTGGACAGTAGCCTGCTTGCACAGACCATTCTCTAGCTGGGATTACAGTACAGTAGGTATAGTGTGCTGAAGCATGAACGATAAAGCCTCGCGCTGCCGGCAATGGAGAAATTTCTTAATTACAATGAATAGTAGGGCTTTCCCTTGAGAGCCTCTCAGGGAGCCATCAAGGGAGTGCCAAACCTCTGGTGAAAATTGCAGTCGGCTAGAGATTTCTGATGCCTCATAAAGACCACCGCCAATCTGTGCCGACTTAATTGCAGAGGGGTTCCTGTTTTCCCGAGCGAGGAGGAAGACAATTCTATTTACAGCGCAATCAAAATGATTATTTCATTTGGACTGGGGGAGAATGTCCTGTTTTTAGAAACAGTCAGGAGGCGTTGACAGGAGTAGAATCTGCTCCAGCTTACAGTATGTCAAGTTCATACTCTCATTCAACTTTTTTTTTTGTTCCTCAGCTGAATTCATCCTAGGGTACAACCTCATCCAAACAAAGTCCTGTTTACTGGAATTAAAGGAGAAGTTCACTTCCAAATAAAAATAACAATTCTTCTTTAAAATATGGGTACATTTAAGTTCAAACCTGGCAAGGACTAGGACTGCCACTTAAAAAAAAGGCTAATTATAAAATGTACCAATTTAAAAGATCTAAAGATTTTAAAGATCAAAGAATAAAAAATATTGTTACATTTATTTTTTTCTTTGTTACATTTAACTATATATATTTTTTTTATTAAGTTTTAGATAAAAAGTTCTCAATTTGCCTATTTTTTTCCAGGTGATTTATTTGATTTATTCAACTTTTCTTAATGAACACATTTTATATTATTACAATTTATATTATTATACATTTTTATTTTTAATTACAATAAAAATGTAAATGAATAAATAAATCAGTTTACTTAGGTCAACTTTACTTACATTAAATTAATAAAAAGAAACATTTGACAAAAAGACAAACAAATGCCATATACATGTTGCATTTAAAAAAAATAATAATAATAATAAAAATCAGTTTATTCTTTATTGTAACATTTAATAACATTTTGTTTTACTTTTTTTCCAAATCAAGTGATTTGTTTATTTATTTGATTTGTGCATATTTTTCATTCGCAGAGTTCTTTACACTGAGTCAGAAACGCGTACAACTTTTGGTTTTGTCCAAGACAGTTTACAGAACACTTATTACCGGGACAGTCCCCCTGGAGTAGCCTGGGGTTAAGTGCTTTGCTCAAGGGCAAACCGGCAGTGGTTAATGGACTGTCCCTTGTTGGGTTTAAACCTACAACCTTTTGGTTAACAGCTCACACCCTTAACTACAAGTCTGCACAACATGCACTCTGGGGGAGGCATGTTCTGGACATAATTATGAGAGACTGGGGTGAATACAGAACACTCTTCAATTAGCTGACAGTTGTACAAAGTAGCTAAGCTTGTAGAGAAAAGTGTACTTTCGCCAAGAATAAAATGACAGGGTTGCCGACAGGACAGAGCTGCATTAGTAATCATGCCACCATCTGTGAGTGGAGCATCTCCACTGCAGAGTTCAGACAGACAACACTTAAACCAGCAAAGCCACCTGGGAGCCTCATTTAACTTTTAGATTGAAGCTAATTAAGACTCGGCTCTCTATGTTCTTTAAACAGATCAACACTAAGAAAAAAACACTTATGAGTGTACTTTGTCTCTGCAGATTGCTCCCATGCGCACCAATTCCTTCTTTTTAGTGCGAACTATTTTTGCCATGAATTTGATGTTGCCCCGATGTAGTCCCAGATACCGCCTGCATGCAACAACTATAAATATTTGTTTCTTCAAAATAATGCAAATGTTTCCATTATGTCTGCCCAGAGAAAGTGTGTGTGCCTTACTGTAGATGCGAGAGGTTGAACAAAATAATTAAGCTATGAATAATTCAGAGTCACATGATCCTTTAGAAATCATTCTAATATGCTGATTTTGGAAACATTTATTATTATTATTAATGTTGAAAAGAGTTGTGCTGCTTAATATTTTTGTGGAAACAGTGACAATTTCAGAAGAAAAAAATTTCTGCATCTTAAATGTGCATTGCATAAGCCTTAATTGCTAATTTTGCTTCCCTAGCTAGGGAAGCAAAAGTGTGAAATATAAAATAAAATACCATAAAATTAGGGCTGCCCTTTACTAAAAAATGTTCTGGTTGACTAGTAGCGGTTCATTGTAAGCATTAGTCAACTATTAGTCTAATGTTTAGCAATAAACCATATAAATCATAATAATGAGCCTTTAATGCCTACATAGCCTAATAAACGCTCAAGCACACACAATTTATTGATAAACCAGAGCTTTCTTTGTTTTCGCATTAATAGATGAAATCGGCAACACTGACTCATGATCTCCGCAATAGTGATGCGCATGTATGCAGATTATGTAATACGGATTACAAAATCTGAGAATATTTGTTTTCTATTTGAATTGGTTCATTTAAAAGTAGACTCTATAGATATATTTTTCATGTCTGTAAAGCAAGTATACACAGAGTTTCGAAACTTCGCACTGAAGTTCACAGAGACCAAAACGGCAGAAAGCGCATCCTGTTTTGCCTTCATTATTTTACAAAAGCGCAAACTTCCGTTATTGTAAGTGCACACAAATAATTGTAGAGTCTTTACAGATTCAAAAGATGTATTACTTTTATTTGTATGACCAAAACGATGGAGTATTTTAACAGCAAGTGACCGAACCGGCACCTCCATTTGTCACGCTGTTCAGCTTCTACACTCCACACAGACACTTGAATAGCGCACCTTTTTCTAGGTTAACATTAGAATGAGCTGCTATGTAAAGTTGCTACTAAGCCATATTTGAGGTTCATGAATGATAGGTGAGCATTTGGATGTCCTACCCGATGTATGTTACCATATAGACCAGCTGCTAATGATCTGTCTGTCATGGACTGCGTGACTTCGCCGTTTCCTGTGGAATTTTTTTCTGCGACTAAGCAAATAATAAAATGTTGGTCGACCAAGCCTCTTCTCGTCGACTATCAGGGGGCAGCCCTACATAAAATAAAATAAAATATTCTGTTTATCAAAATTATCATTACAATAAAAATTATTACACTATTAAGAAGTGAATTTTCACTTTTAATCACTAAATGTAACTGTAATCTGTTACAATTACTAAGAAAAAATTAAATTAAATTACAGTTACTTGTGAAAATGTTATGATTAGAAAGGGGGTTATATCTAAATATTTTCACACACATGCAGCTTTTATTTTATTTTATTTATTTATTTATTTTTTCAAATTGCATTGACTGCTCTAAAATAGAAATAGAGTTTAGGACACAGAATAAGACACATTTATTCAAAAATAGTTTTATTGCCTATTTGGGTTTATGTACAGGTGCTGGTCATATAATTAGAATATCATCAAAAAGTTGATTTATTTCACTAATTCCATTCAAAAAGTGAAACTTGTATATTATATTCATTCATTACACACAGACTGATATACTTCAAATGTTTATTTCTTTTAATTTTGATGATTATAACTGACAACTAATGAAAACCCCAAATTCAGTGTCTCAGAAAATTTGAATATTGTGAAAAGGTTCAATATTGAAGACACCTAAAGACAAAAAGGACTGGACTGCTGCTGAGTGGTCCAAAGTTATGTTCTCTGATGAAAGCAAACTTTTCTTCCTGCTGCTGACCAACTTTATGGAGATGCAGATTTCATTTTCCAACAGGACTTGGCATCTGCACACAGTGCCAAAGCTACCAGTACCTGGTTTAAGGACCATGGTATCCCTGTTCTTAATTGGCCAGCAAACTCGCCTGACCTTAACCCCATAGAAAATCTATGGGGTATTGTGAAGAGGAAGATGCGATATGCCAGACCCAACAATTCAGAAGAGCTGAAGGCCACTATCAGAGCAACCTGGGGCTCTCATAACACCTGAGCAGTGCCACAGACTGATCGACTCCATGCCACGCCGCATTGCTGCAGTAATTCAGGCAAAAGGAGCCCCAACTAAGTATTGAGTGCTGTACACGCTCATACTTTTCAGCTGGCCAAGATTTCTAAAAATCCTTTCTTTGTATAGGTCTTAAGTAATATTCTAATTTTCTGAGATACTGAATTTGGGGTTTTCATTAGTTGTCAGTTATAATCATCAAAATTAAAAGAAAAAAACATTTGAAATATATCAGTGTGCGTGTAATGAATGAATATAATATACAAGTTTTGCTTTTTGAATGGAATTATTGAAATAAATCAACTTTTTGATGATATTCTAATTATATGACCAGCACCTGTATATGCTTTATTTATAAAAAAAAAAACAAACAAAATTCCAAGACATGCAAAGAACTGGTTTCAAAAACAGTATCATAGCTATTAAACTACATCGTGTTGTGATTTTAAATCAGTATTTAACCTCAGATCTCAAAGTAAAAAACAGATGCTAAAGTCTGATTTTGTGGTGGCTGTGGTGTAAAAATAAACTATTATAATCTTAATTCAAGTGATGAAGAATGTAGGTTGAGTACTACTGTAAGGTTAACCTTGCCTGCTTTAAATGTTTCAAAATGAATAACAGTTTAACACATCAAAAAGTAATCAAATGTAATCAGTTACATTACTTTTATAAAGTAACTGAAATGGTCACACTACTTATTACATTTTAAACTGGGTAACTTGTAATCTGTAACCTATTACATTTCCAAAGTAACCTCCCAACACTGATTATTTGCCTGATTGTCCTAGCTGCTCCATAACCTGAACAAAATAAATGAGTCTACAATGCAGATACAGTGTATTCTACGAACGGCTGAAAAGCTGAGCTATGAAATTTGTCTCCTGTTATCGTGTTAGGGAAAAAAAAGCTTATTGTAAATCCAGCCTAGCACTGATCGCTTGAAAGCAGAGGAGTGTTTTTGGCAGCAAGAGGTGGCTGGATGCCTTCTGACTGCAGAAATGAACAAACTTTCCTGTCTCCACAATGAGAGAGACGCACATTCGACTGCCTAGGCAAAATCCAGTTTAAAATCAATCTCTTCCACTCTGCGCTGGCTATGACGCACACGATGAATTCCCCCGGCTCCTGCAGAGGCTCTATTCAAACTCTCACAAGGCAGAATCCATATTATTGCAGAGTCTTCCTCACATTTCGATACCCAGCGGCAATAAGAGGGGCTCCCTTATGTCACCAGACCACTTCCTCACTGCCTTTACTACACCAATTACATTCTTATGAACACACACACTTTGCTATGTTTGTTCCTTCCTTTAGAGATATTTTTTTATATATAAATATATGGCAAGCTAATAATATCACTTGCATAGACAACACAACATGTGAACATCTAGGAGTTAAATCTAAGAAGTAAAAGTTGGAGGTGACAGTCTGCAGCCTGAGATGATAGAGTTGACAACAGACTTCCGATATCTGAATTCTGACATTTTGTTTTAAAGCACAAATATCTCAGTGGCTCAAAGTGATCTTGAATTGTTTGCATCTGTTTGTGTGTGTGTGTGCATCCTGGTCACTGAAGCATGTCTCCTCTGTGTCTGTGGCTTGTCAAGCTGGCACTGCATCAGTTTCTGCATCTACAGACCTCAGCAGCAGCTGAAGTAGAGGGTAAAACGACAGCTGAGGATACCAGATGAGCTGCAGTTCCCACATCATCATATTTATCTCTGACAAAGATCAGTCAGAGTGCTAGACTGTCTGTCTGTCAAACTGGGCCAAAAAAGGTGAATCTTGACATAAATATAGTTCACTTTTTTGGAGTTAAACTATTAGTTCAGCCATCTGTCATCTTGTACTTTATTTCATTCCAAACCTGCTGACTTTTGTCTTTCATGAAACAAAAAAAGGAGAAATTCTAAAGATCTACTTATTCTGAGGAGACACTTTTCCATGCAGTTACAATGAATGAGGACTAAGAGCTTAGAAGGTCCAAAAAGGATACAAAACTACCATAAGTACCAAAACTACGTACCTGTGGGAACTTTTTCCAAGACGCGAAATACATACCAATAAGTATATAGAGGCAGTAAAACAGTGAGTAATAGTAAATGTTTTTGTACATTTAGTAGGATTACAACTCCATGTGTTTCACTTTCCGGACATAAGAAGCTAAGATGTGGAATTTTTGGGTACGAATCCCGTGAAAAATGATAAAGCTCCAACGGCATGTTCGCAATTGCGTTTTTACATCGCATTCGCTTTTTGTTCATACTGTCAGGCAGGTTTAGGTGTAGTGCAGATGGTATGTTATTTTAAAACGTCACAAAGAATTAGAGTTATAGCGCCACTCAACAGACATTTCAAGTCAGATCTGCTGTGACACGTACAAAACCAGCGTAACATAAAACATACCATATGTACATTCTTCTGTTCCAGGAAAAACTAAACTAAACAAACAAACACTCTTTTAGAGCCTCTCAGTGGACAATATGTCACAAAATGATGTTTACTAAACAAAGTTCGGGAGGAGCACGTTCAGATAATCAACACGACCAATCCTCTATCAGCAATCACATCACACAGACAGATACCGCTATAAATGGATTAAGCCTTCCTACCTTCTTTCTCTGCAGTTTCAGCATATCGCCGGCATGTCAGAGTCAAACTCGCCCTCAAGCGATAATCCAAACGACGCTCAGCGTCCCTCGGCGTCCGCCAACGCCGCTCAGCCTAACAGCTGTCAGGTCTCCGAAATCGAGCCCGCGGCTGCTCCACGGGGCCGTCGGCCCTCACGAGCCGCCTCTCACACCCCGAGACGACAAGGCTCGCCCGCGCCTCCTCCATCTAGGCGCCCACCACCTTCTCCGGCATCTTCCTATGCCTCGGTCCTTCGCTCCGTCCCAGCCATCCAGAAGTGGACAGTTGCAAGCCTTAGACAGGCCCTGAGCAACGCAGACGTCTACTACTCACGGCGGATGACCAAAACGGAGCTCTACAACATCTTCTGCTCCATCCAATCCACTCCCCCGCCGAAAGCGGCCGGCAATCAGGCCACGCCTCGTGGCACCCCATACGCTCGGCCTGAGCAAACCTCCTCCCCCACGAGGAAAGGCCTTCGTTCCTCCAGCCGCCGTAGCAGGCCTTCGGCAAGCCTGGGCCGCGCCCCAGACGCCGCAGCCGTAAGCCCCAGTTTGCCCGCCCTCCCTGCTCAACTCCAGCCCGCCCTCCCTGCTCAACTCCAGCCCGCCGCCCCTGCTCAACTCCAGCCCGCCGCGCCTCTCTGCGCAGCGCCAGCGGCCGTCTCGGCCCACTCACAGCTTCTTTCCTATCCTCATCTTTTCCCCGAGGCATGGCCCGTGGCCCCACCGCCGAACTCTAGCGTGAGGCTGCCTCCGTTAGCGGCGCAGGCCCACACTTGGTCCACGCTCCCCGCTCCCCCTCCCCTTTCTTCTACCTCCGCCCCCGGTCCCGGTCCCGACGTCTGCGTGAGGCTGCCTCCGCAACCGGCTCCGGCGGCCACTGTTCCCTCTCTGCCTTCTCTTCCTCTAGCTCGTTCTCCCTTCTCGTTGGCTTCCGCAGTGCCGATGCCCATCCCACCAAACGCCCCGGCTTTGGAACCACCCCCCGTCGCCAGCAACATCAGGACACAGATTCTAGCAGGTGCGGATGTAGACCTCTTTTCTCTACTTTCGCCACTTTCACCTCCGTCTTCAGATCGCCAAATCGATTGCGGCGAGTTCTCCGTCACCCTCAAAAACCCAGCACATAGTCCATCACGCACACTCTCTCTCGCCGAGTTCACAATCTCATTCACCCGTTATCTGGAAGTAATTTGCACCGCGTTTCCACACAGGAGACGAGAGCTCGGCGACTATCTCGCGATAGTTGCCGAGCTCGCGCTATCTTACGGAGGCACCCACTTCTACACCTATCACAAGTTGTTTTCAGCAAAATGCGCCATCCGGGTAGCTCAGTGGAACCAGTGCCCTTACTGGGGGGCACTGGACACCGAGCTCCACAACCGAGTCTTCCTGGGCTGCCGCAATATTTCATGTTCCGTCTGTCGATCCGCCGCCCATTCCACCGAAGCATGTCCTTTCGTCACACCGTCCGTCCCCGAATCCTCCCAAATTAAATCCACTAGCTACGTCCCGCGCAGTTCTAACACGCCAACCAACCCGTCATCCTCTAAATCCTACCTCCGCCACTCCTCTTCCTCAAGTCGCGTCTGCACCAACTTTAACACCGGCAGGTGCTCAAGGTCGCGTTGCCGTTTCCTGCATGTCTGCAGCTTCTGTGGCGGCGCCCACGCCCGCATTATTTGTCCTGTGTTTAAATCTGCAAATAAAAATGAAAAACCTTACTTATCGACTCCTGTGAATATTTCCCATTTGTCTATTGAATTGTCTAATCACCCCGACACGAACTTCACAGATTTTTTACTGTCTGGTCTCACGCACGGCTTTAACCCGGGCGTCGAAATTTTTCCAAACCAGAGCATGATCTGTGCCAACCTCCAGTCCGCTCTCACCGAACCCGAAACAGTCGATCTGCTAATCAAAAAAGAAGTAGAGTCGAAATTTATGGTCGGCCCTTTCGATGATCCTCCTTTTGCCCGTTTTCGCATCAGCCCAATCGGAGTCGCTACTCGAAAATTTTCAGGAAAAAAGCGCCTGATAATCGATCTTTCATCCCCCCACAATTCCCCACTCCCAAGCATTAACAGTCTCATTCCGCTCGAAGAATTCTCCCTCCACTACCACGACATCGACCAAGCTATAACTCTGATAAAAAACGCAGGTCGCGGTGCATGGCTGGCCAAAGTCGATATCACCTCCGCGTTTAAAGTGATGCCAATCCATCCGGATTTCTGGCACCTATTCGGCATACAGTGGAGAAACAAATTCTACTTCGCCGTTCGTCTAACTTTCGGCTGCAGAAGCAGCCCCAAAATTTTTGACATGCTATCAGAGGCTGTCTGTTGGATCCTATCCAATAATTACACAATTCCCTACCTCATCCACCTTCTAGACGATTTCCTAATCATCTCGCCCCCCGACTCCATCCCAGCCGCGCATCTCTCTATAGTCCAGAACGTATTCGCAAAGCTCGGGATCCCCCTCGCCAAGGACAAAACCCTGGGACCAGCCTCATCCATCGAATTCTTAGGCATCCTGCTAGACTCCGAGAAATTCCAGGCTTCATTGCCCAAAGAAAAAATCGACAGAACAATCCTGGTCGCCTCCACCCTCCTGCTCAACCCAATCTGTTCCAAACGCGAGCTGTTGTCTATCCTCGGCCACCTAAACTTTGCGATGCGCATCATTCCGCAGGGCCGTTCTTTCATTTCTCACCTCCTCGCTCTCGCGTCTTCCGTGCACGCGCTCGAGGATCGCATATCCCTGCCTAGCTCGTGCTGCAACGAACTTGGTTTATGGATTTCTTTCCTCAAGCAATGGAACGGCCTATCCTTCTTTTACGTCAACATGATTTCCAACCCTGTCGACATCCAATTATTTACCGACGCTGCCCCCTCCCGCGGTTTCGGAGGTTTTTTCCAAGGCAGCTGGTTCGCATCTACGTGGCCCCCCCAGCTGTCAGATCTGCCTCAGTCTCTTTCATCCTCAGCGCTGTTCGAGCTATACCCTCTAGTCGTCGCAGCATTCCTATGGGGGAAAGCATGGTCCGCAACCAGCATCATAGTGCACTGCGACAACGAAGCGGCCGTGCATTGCATCAACAAAGGTCGTTCGCACTCCCCCGCTCTGATGCCTTTTCTAAGACGGCTCACGTGGATCTCAGCTTGCGGACAGTTTATTTTAAATGCAAAACACGTTCCTGGGTCTAAAAACCAAATAGCTGACTCTCTTTCCCGTTTTGCTTTCCAGAAATTCAGGCGGCTGGCGCCAGATGCGGACCCACTCCCTACCCCAGTACCTCCATATTCAGAGCTGATCTTCCCGTAAGCCATCCGCTAAAAAACCTTTTAGATACTTCTCTCGATTATATTTTTCAGGCCGTCTCCCCAAGGACCCTCCAATCCTATTTAACTGCATGGAAGAGTTTCAAAACCTTTCTCCACGCATACAACTTACCTTTCCCGGATTTTTCATTGCTCACCATCACCTCGTTCATCTCCTACCTCAACACCATCAAAAACCTCCAAGCCAGCTCCATCAAAGGTTATCTAAGCGGAATTCAGTTTTTTCACAAATTAATTTTTGGCACACCCTCTCCAGAAATAGCCAGCTCTCAGACATCCATGCTCATCAAAGGCATCCAAAAAACCCAACCCACCCGCCCAGACGCCAGACAGCCAATAACCCTAGACATGCTAACCAAATGCATTTATACCCTCCGCAGAGGTTACCACTCCATCCACACCGCCCGCACGCTCGATGCCATGTTCATATTGGCCTTCTTCGGCTTTCTCAGATGCTCGGAACTTACAATCACTTCCAGCTTCAATCCAACAGTCCACCCAACCCTTTCAGATCTAGCAGTCATAGATTCCGACTCAATATCCTATTTCATTAAGCAAAGTAAAACGGACCAACAAAAAAGAGGCCACTTCATTTACATCTTCAATCTCCAATCACCAATTCAACCATACCAGACCCTCCTAGCCTATCTACACCACAGAAGACCACAGGCTAAACTCCTCTCTGACCCACTTTTTGTCGACGACGCCAATCACCCCGCCACCCGTTTCTGGTTCCAGAAACATCTCAAATCCGTTCTTCTTCTATCTGGCATCCCAGCAGACCATTACTCCTGCCACTCCTTCCGTATCGGCGCAGCTACCACAGCCGCCCAAAAAGGCCTCTCCCAGCCCGAAATTCAGACGCTCGGCCGCTGGACGTCAGAGGCTTTCAAAACCTACATCCGGTCAGATCGCTTCCATATCAAAGAAGCTCACCGAACCCTCATCAGCCGAGTCATCTAAAGATCAGCCCTCCCCTCTAATGCATCGCATCCAAACCTTCCCACGTCTATCATCAGAGCATCCCAGTTCACGCTGCCGCAGCAGCGCCCGCTTCCGCAGAAGCGCACATCTTTCTTTCCGTTGCCGCAGCAGCGCTCGCTTCCGCAGAAGCCTCACTCTATTTTCCAGATGCCGCAGCATCGTCGCTTCCGCAGAAGCGCTCATCCTTCTTCCCGCTGCCGCAGCAGCGCTCGCTTCCACAGAAGCCACACTCTATTTCCAGATGCCGCAGCATCGCCGCTTCCGCAGAAGCGCTCATCTTTCTTCCCGCTGCCGCAGCAGCGCTCGCTTCCGCAGAAGCCACACTCTATTTCCAGATGCCGCAGCATCGCCGCTTCCGCAGAAGCGCTCATCTTTCTTCCCGCTGCCGCAGCAGCGCTCGCTTCCGCAGAAGCCTCACTCTATTTTCCAGATGCCGTAGCATCGTCGCTTCCGCAGAAGCGCTCATCTTTCTTCCCGCTTCCGCAGAAGCCACCTTTTCTCGCACAATCGCCACAGCAACGATTCTGCTCAAGCAACGGCCAGCACCCCTCTAAGTTTTAAGCGCCACAAGTTTTGGGGGGCAATTGATGCTCCGGCTGCTGTCCTGCGCTAAATCGCATTTTGGGGGAGCGCTCAGGGTTCGGGCTAAAATGCCGAGCTCGGACCCCTCTCCTCAAACGAGGGAAGAGTACTCCAAGTTCGGGAGGAATTGCCGAGCTCGGAGCCCTCCCCACGGACAGCACGCCAAATACGCATATTATCTATCTAGCCTCATTATCTGTAAGGCGAACTCGTGAAATGATGTTTACTAAACAAAGTTCGGGAGGAGCACGTTCAGATAATCAACACGACCAATCCTCTATCAGCAATCACATCACACAGACAGATACCGCTATAAATGGATTAAGCCTTCCTACCTTCTTTCTCTGCAGTTTCAGCATCCCTCCACCACCCCGACTCCTCTCCATCGGCCCATTCCTATCCCAGCTCGGGGGGAGCGCTCAGGGTTCGGGCTAAAATGCCGAGCTCGGACCCCTCTCCTCAAACGAGGGAAGAGTACTCCAAGTTCGGGAGGAATTGCCGAGCTCGGAGCCCTCCCCACGGACAGCACGCCAAATACGCATATTATCTATCTAGCCTCATTATCTGTAAGGCGAACTCGTGAAACGTATATGGTGGTATGTTCCCACTGGTACATTTTTTAAAATATATATAAAATATAAAAGCATCATTAAAAATAAAGTCAAAACAAGTCTTCTGAGGTCCACTGAGACTCCTCTTGTGAACTTAATTAGACTAAGATTACATGATACATCAGATTAACCACCTTTTAGTTTATTTGTCATTTTGAAGCATCAGAGGCCTAATTTTCTCACACTTAAAGATTCTTCAAAAATTCACCTTTTGTGAAAGTCATAGGTTTTGTGGAGGTTTATGCTCACCAAGGCTGCATTTACTTGATTTAAAAAACAGAAACATTGTGGAATATTATTGCAATTTAAAATTGTTTCCTAATATAATACTTAAATAAAGATGGAATTTAGGGCAAAGCTGAATTTTCAGCATCATTACTTCAGTCCTCAGTGTCATTAATACTTTAATATTTTTGGTGGAAACTGTGACACATTTTAGTTCATAATTCTTTGATGAGCAGAAAGTTCAGAAGCATTTAAATGAAATTGAATTTTGGTAACATTACCACTTTTGATCAATTTAGTGCATGCTTGTTGGATAATTTATTTTTCTAAGAAAAAACTGACCCCAAATATGATCATTTTTTTTAATCATAGAGTACTGAATGAACTATACTGTAGCTTCAACAACAGCTGCATTTCCAAAAGTTTTGCATAAATCTGTTATGGAAATGCACCTAATGCTTCAGCAAATGAATATTGTATACTGTATATCAGTGACAGATGATCTTTTAAGTAAGAAATCTATTGCTTTTACCATAAACATTTTCTGTGCTCTATAAGCAGCAAACTAAAGCTTCTATGAATGTAAATTTAAAGGTTGTTTATCGAACCACAAGGAATTTAATCAGATTTAAAAACAACACCCAGAAGATAACAACTCTCTGACCTTGTTTGAGTTATGTTAAATTAGGGCAATAGTTACTGTTGGTGTTTCTGATGCACTAAGGCAACTTCTAGTTCTGTTTACTGTGATTATGGCTCAGTAGTTAAGGTAACTGAGTAATTTTGCTGTTAAAACCGAGCAGATGAGGAACCAATAAAGAGATACAAAGAAAGGTCTATCTCAGGGAGGAGCGGACTATATATCCTGCCAGCGTCTTTGCATGCCTCAGTAATTCCTGCCTCCTCTTCCTCCAAACGGGCACAATGGATGCTTGAGTGGGAATTGTGCCGTTGGAGGAACACAACAGAGAGCACTGGCCTGTTTGCAAGTGGACATGTGTGGCATCCGTGTATCCTCTCGTGTGTTTGTGTGTGTGCTCGGTTCTTTGATGAGACTAATCTTCATGCATACAGAGCAGGCTACAGTGATCCTATGAGATCATATATTCTTCGCCCTATTTAGCAGTGTAAAAAATCCAATAAAAGCCCCTGCGTGTTTCTTCACATGGGCAGTTTTTTCACACACTGTGTTAATCATGGCTCACAGATCACAACAACTTTTATGACTGCGACTTTTTTAATAGTTGTTTATGCATGCTCAAACATGTACACTACTGTTCAAAAGTTCGGGGTCAGTACCATTAAAAAAAAACATTTTGTAGCATTAATTTGATCAAAAGTATAGCATATAATAATTATTTTTAAAGGATCATGTGACACTGAAGACTGGATGCTGAAAATTCAACTTTGCCATCACAAGAATAAATTCAAGGAAAAAATTCTATTAACTCAACCCTATGTCATCCAAGATGTATATGCCTTTCTTTCTTCAGTCCACAAGAAATTAAGGATTTTGAGGAAAACATTCCAGGATTTTTTTTCATACAGTGGACTTCAGTGGGGATCAACGGGTTGAAGATCCAAACTGTGCAGCTTCAAAGGGGTTCTATATGGTCCCAGCCAAGGAATAAGAGTCTTATCTAGAAAAACTTAAATAAATAAAAATAAATAATAATAATAATAATAATAATATTTATATACTTTTTAACCACAAATGCTCATCTTGCACTAGCTCGACTTCACGCATTATGTAATCATGTTGGAAAGGACATAGGCAGAGGTACTGACCCAGTGTATACAAAGCAAACACGCAAAGAAAGTCAAACACCCTTTACAAAAAAGGTAAAACAACAATGTTGAATGATTTTGAAGTTGGAGGAGAAAATGAGATGGAGTTTTTCCGCTACCTGACCTTTTTGAACTGGAGTACACAGATGAAGAACTAATCACGCGTAACCTTTTCATTGTAATTACGTAATGTGTGAAATCATAGATGCACATTGTAATGCTAGTACAGAATGAAGATTTGCAGTTAAAAAAGTATATACATTTTTATTGTATATTTATTTTTTTAGATCATTTCTCTAGATAAGACCCTTATTCCTTGGCAGGGATTGTGTAGAGCCCTCTGAAGCTGTATTGAAACTGCAATTTGGACCTTCAACCTGTTGGCCACTATTGGAGAAAAATCCTGGAATGTTTTCCTCAAAAACCTTAATTTCTTTTCAACTGAAGAAAGAAAAACATGAGCGTCTTGGATGACTCGGGGGTGAGTAAATTATCAGGAGATTTTAATTCAGGAGAGAATTAATCCTTTAACAATATTTCATAATATTACTGTTTTTAAACACCTTAAACTCAGTTAACACCCATAAAAATCCAATTTAGTGTCTTCCAACCACGAGTGAACAGTAACACACTACCATATTGATTGAGTTCTGTAGTCATGCAATCAGCAACCCTCTACATATATCCAAAACTCTTGAAGAGTGCTCTTACATCACTCTACACACCTCTCTAGGGTCAGAATGTCAAACATCCATGGGTTTGAGAGTGATTCCTTTAGGAGATGGGTGAGTGATGGAGAAGGTGAATGGGAGATTAAGAAGAACAAGCCTTACTCTTTGATGTGTTTGCGGCAGGGCACGGAGTTTCTCATGCAGGTGCCTGTGAGGCGCTCCACGTTCTCCACAATGACAAAAGGCTTCTCCTCAAGAGTTACAATGGTCAGGTGATTGTCGTCCGTCTCCGCATCACCAAAAGAGTTGAAGCGAGGCCACACCGGATATTTCAAAGTCAAACTCTGGTTCTCCCATTTGCCCATCTGGAAAAGAATCGAAAAGATGAGTGTCACAATCTTGCTGAATAGCTTACTGTTGTTTTACTTACAATATTGTCAACACATCAATACGCACAATAACAACAGTGACAGAAAAAAAAGTTGCTTTTACAAAAAAAATTAATAAAATAATATTTTTTATATATATTGTTTTTTTTTAAGTGTGAAATGTCAAACGGGTGAAAGTGAATAAGTTATTTCACAAATGTATAACAGTGAAAGAGAAGGTGTGCCTCTGACTCAGCCATCACAGTAAGCACAGATTTGTTTTTCCTTTGGATGCCATGTTTGTCTGTGTCTGTCTCCTATGGCTAGACTGTGATCACTAAGCTTGTATTTGCTGAGGATCCATCTCTGCTTTGTGTCTTTCACTCTGTCTCTCTCTCAGTCCCAGAGGGCAAGGTGTGGGGATAAAGCCATGCTTGAGAGCAAATCATATCATCCACAGAGGCCAGGAAAAACACATTCATCAAATAGTGCCACATAACACAGTCCCTGTGTCTGAATATGCAAAAATACATGAAAATAAAGATGTGACACGAAAAAGATCAAATAAAATAACAGTTATATAATAAAATAACAACAGAATGTTGTTTAAAAATAACATTTAAAAATACTTTAAAGTTCAAATTAAATAAATAAATAACTTGATACACAATAATAACAAAAAAAAAATAATAATATATATATATATATATATGGCACTAAATTGTAACAGTGTACAGTATGTTTTCTTACAATTTAACATTGTACAGAAAAAAAATAAAAATAGATACATAAACAAATAAAACTAATCAAATAACACAGTCCCTGTCTGACCATGCATTACAAAAAAATAAAATTTAAAAAACTGAGGAAAAACAACAAGTAAAATAAAGATGCCATTAAATCTTAAAATTGTACAGTATGCTTTTTTTTAAATAAAATGTAATAAATTAAAATGTCATAAATAAACAAATAATAAATTATATGAATAAAATACTGCCACATAAAGTAAAATGTAAATGTAAAATAAAAATGAATACAATAATCCAATAATGCCATACATACTTGTGTACATACAGTCAAACCAAAACTTATTCAGACACAAGATATAATTTTTGATATTGTTTTACTAGTGGGTGCAGGACACTACAGTTCATTTATGTAAGTGAGGACAGCAAAATAAAGTAAACTATGACATATTTTACCCAAAAATTCTTCATACAGTAGACTACCAGTAAAACTGTTCAAAAATTATTCAGACACTTTGACCTGACCATGTTTTGCTTAAGTGTTTTTTCTTTAATTGCTAATGTGACATTTTTAAATATTACATTTTGTAAATATTGTCACACAAATTTTTGCTTGATTGTAATCCATTAAATACCTTTCTGTTATCTGACATTATCAAGATGAATTAATAATTAACTAATAAACTGTGATAATGTGAGAAAAAGCTAAAGGTATCTAAATAAATTTTGGTTTGACTGTATGCTTTGACTCTGAATGCTTGAATGCTCATTAAACAGTGTCATTCTGAGAAACTAGAGAAAAAAAACACTAATAAAGAGTTCATCGATGACAGTCATGAGCAAACTTTCTTAAGAGTGTTAGGTCTAGGCCCTGCAGTGAGATGAGCATTGATCCGGGGGACTGGGGTATCTCACTAGCTGCAGTGGTGCTAACCAGTGTCACAGGAAATTTGGGTTAATGCTGTTAATCCTATCAGCATGCTTTAGGAGGAAGCCGTAATCGCGTTCCTCCCACCCCTGATGAACCGGAGACTGAGGACGTCTCTGACACTGCCAGAGTTTCCTTTATCAGCAGCACAGCCAACAATTCATCCGCAACCTTATTAGAGTCAAAGCGCCTTTCTTTTTGAGTTTCCCCCCTCCAACTTTCTTCAACGCTTCTTGTTCTACTGTGTGAAAAATTCATTTCATTAATCTGTCTCATTTGGTTTGATGGCACATTTCTTTTGTCAAGCACTGTGGGTAAAAATGGCTCACCAAGCTTATCTGTCTCGGCTGAAGACAAAAGTAACTACTTGCAGTTTCTGTCGACTCCAGGCTTACCGTCCGAAAAGAATGATTTATGAATTTGATGTTTTCAGAGTACTTTCTTTATTGAAAATAAAAGGACCTTATTTCTCGTGTACCGTCCGTCTTTATCAGAGATGGCATGCAAACCTTTTAGTAACGCTGGATGTTATGTTCGGGCACAATTCCCACTTTGCGTGTCAACAGTGATGCTTACGCATGTCTGGCAGGACACATATGTAGCCATACGTGCTGATGATGGAGCGATAGGCCACAAGCAGCTGAATAATTCAGTGTGTTTTGGAGGGGTGGGCTGACGTCAGCGAGCTCGCCAATGAAAACAGAGCGTGAACGCTCAGAACAACAGAACGCTGCCTAGAGTTGAAACTGCACTGAGCCATTAATTCTTAATGGAACAGGATTCAGAAATTGCTAAACCTAGCTCTAGTCCCTTTTTTCTCTCTTATCGAACTTTCTCTCCACCGTCTCATGTGTAGCATGCACACGTCTCTCTCGTGCTTTCATTCTGCTCACTTTTGGCCTCTGGCTCAGCTCTCTCTCTCTCTCTCTCTCTCTCTCTCTCTCTCTGCTTTTCATCCATTATTTGGAAATGTTTGAGCATTTGTTTTTGAAACTTTGTTGCCCTTGAAACTTCACAGCTTACGTTCGCTGCAACTGCACACACCTACTTACATTGTAAACGTACAAAGTTATGGAATGTCTGATGTCTTTCAGACTGAATATAAACAGTATGACATGAATAAGTGTGTTATTCAATGCCAAAATATTCAGACCAACAACACAACTGCCTTATACTTTTGTACATTGTAACAATGTGGCTTTTGTGGCTTTTGTGGCTGCCTTAAAATAAAAGTTCAATCAACTCAAATATCTAAGTTCTCACTTGGTACAACTTTTTTTACAGTGTACTGTTCTTTTTTGTCATGTTATCAAGATTTTTACATAAAAACAAAACAAAACAAAACACAATTTAGAAGTAATCTGCTATTTTCTTTCTGCTATGACTGGCTAACAGTTGTGTATGTTTGACAAACTACATCTACTAGAAACTACTACAAAGTGGCACATTCCACAAACTGTCATTTTTCAGAATGGCTTCAATATAAGCTGTTTTTAGACTAACAAGAAAGATTTGAGTTCTGAAACTTACAGGATACAATATCGTCTGACTTTAGCCATGAATATGTTTTTAAGATACTGAAAAATGCACATATGTCAAGGCATGTCAAAACTTCTTCAGGGCCCAAAAACACCCTCAGACCCCAGAGGGTTAATAGTACAATGACCTCTTATATGTCAAAAGATCAAGGCAATTTTGATTCCTCAGTTTATGACCACTTTTAGGTTGTAATACACTACACAACACACTTGCTGACTTTGAAAAGGGTTATGGAGAAATACTGGGCATCATACACTAAACAACTACATGAAATGAAATGTGTTCTACAACTAGCTTGAAATATCAAAGATATTCAGAATACTCTGACTTGACAGAATCACAGCCTAAAGCTACGAAGCTCGAAGTCTGTGCCCATCTTACACTAAGCGGTTCTGTGAAAACTCCAAATGCCTAAAAACTGCAGCACAATCTGACTTTCTCCAACTAACATAATGTAGCCTTTAGACAAAAATAATTCCAAACGAAGCCAGTCTCTCAGAGCAGCAATTGTGGTGTTGTATTTTGAACTGATTGGTTGAATGAACAACTCCCATTATGATCCATTCCTAAATAAAATAAAATATAATATGAATATATAATATGAATGTATGTAGCATGATTGTAATACAGCCGTAGTACATTCGTCATGTTGTCATTGTCATGTGACCTATTAGCAGATTTAACTTAATAAGACAGTAATTTGTCTATTTTTTATTTGGATGGAACCAATCACTTGTCGCCACCTACTGGCACATCAATGTAACCTTCAGAAAGTGTCACTACTAAAAATATACATATGTGTATTTATGAAGAGTTCAGAAGGAAAAGCCTCTAAATCCATCTGCCATCTTTCTTTAAAAAACACATTTTTATCAGGCTCTGATGTATAGGTTTCTATGTAAGTACTGGTATAAGTAAGTACCGGTATATAAGTACCAGTATATATATATATATACTATATATTAGGGGTGTGACGAGACACTTATCCCACGAGACGAGACACGAGACACGAGACACGAGACTGGGTTCACGAGAACGAGACGAGATTTTTAAACTTTTTAAAATAAATCTTCAATTAAGAAATATGTAAGGAATAGTATTTTATTTAATAAACATGTAAACTAAAGCTGCATGATTCTGGATAAATTGAAAATCACAATTTAAGAAATTGGAGATCATAATTCTATCACGATTTTGAAGAAAAAAATTAGAAATCTAAACAAAGTAACGTAATTTACTAGTGGTTCTGACACAATGTTCATTGCTTAAGTCTTTTAAAAAATATATTCGATCAAAAATAAAAAGAAAATGAAGTCAGTGACTCAATTAATAAAGACTTGTTTCACTATTGGAATCTCCTGAATGAATGATTCAATGATAAATACTTTTTTAAAACGTGCAGTTGTCGTCCCCTCCTGGCGGAAGTGGGTAAGTGTTACAAGACGTACAAGCATTAAGATTCGTCTTTCGTTTTGCTCAATACAACAATCATAAGTTATCAATCCACGGTAATGCGACGGTAACTGTCACAACAGGAAAGAGCAGAAGAAAAGACAATCTACGCACCAACCCAAAACAAGAACGGCAAGTTCAGATGGAACGCAAGAGCTCAAAACAACAGGCTGCTTGTCGTGTGGGAAAGTTTAGGGTTCTAGAGAAGCACTGGTTGACCAGCTATAAATCAGAATCATTTTTTAGTTTTATCTTGGCCAATCTCTATTCCAGAATTGCACACAAAGTACATTGCAATTGTTTCCCAAAAAGTAATTAGTGTGGAATTTTGGAAAAAAAAAGGAGAAAATTCTGTAGCAGGCAAATCAAGCTCACAGTTCGCAATGCTCAAAATACAACAAGACAGTATGTGGGGGTTAATATGAATCTTTTAGAGACACTGTCTTAAGAAATGTTTTCCTCTTACCTCCATATAATGCATTTTAAATTAGTGTTTATAAGCACAGCGCTGCTTTGTATACAGCAGATAACCAAGGAATCTCTATTTCACTGCTGCTCCAAAAGCGCCACCTGCTGTCAGATAGTAAACTTGCGTTTTCAATCAGTCCATCTGCTGTTTTTGTTTTGTGCAAGTCTTATGAAGCATCATTTCACAAATCCAGAGGCGGACAGTACTAAAGTATTTTTACTTTACTTAAGCATCTATTGTTTATCAGAGTGTTGTTTGTTTTACCTTTAATACCTAAGAACTTTAAAAATGTAGTACTCAAGTAAATATTTGAATTACTTTTACTCAAGTATAAGTAAGAAAGTAATAGATTTCTAATGTAATTAAGTATTAAATGATATACACTTGAAAAGTACTTGTACAGCAGATTAAAATACTGCACAAATCTAAAATCAGACCATTCTGTTTTTACTTTAAATCTCGAAATTATAGTCTGATTCAATTCAAAAACATGCAGGATGTACATAGCACTACTGCCTGTTCAAAATAAATGAAAAAAAAAAAACATTTAACATTTCCTGTTGTGCCGAGGTACGTACCAAATCATGCCTTCTGTGTACCATTACACCATTAATATATATATATATATACATACATAAATATAAAATCAGCTTTAATCTAAGGCAACTTATTGAAATCACTGTCAGTGCATAAAGTGAGGTGAGGTGAATTATACACACACTGTAGCTGGTAACTGTACATTGTGAAAACTATTTAGAATGTCTTTGCACATTAAAAAAAAAAAAGTAGTAAATTCAAAGGGTTTTAAAATCAAAAGATAAATCATCCTGGTAGGAGGCATTAAAATCTAGCTGTGAAACCTTATGAAATACTTTCTCTTTTGTGTGAATGTTCTTTGCTTTTATGAACAAAGTGAAAGAGAGTGAATACTCTAAAAACCGAGAAGACACTTAAACAGGAAGAGACTTGTAAAGCAGAGAGAGAAAAAGACTAAGAAATTGGATAAACTAAATTGATGAAGAAAGGCACTTGTGCTCCAGACACTAAGTAATGACAGTGTTTGAGCCACTCAAAATCTAATCAAACAACACAGGCAATGTAGCGCCTGTGATGAAAACAGCCCCATCCCGCCACTATGCAAAGCAAGCCGACTGCGCCTATGCATTTCAATGACCTCATTAGATAAATATAATTAAAAGGGAGCTTTGTGAAGCAATGGAGCAGAGAATCCAAATTAAGATGCTTAATTTCGTCCTCAATGTATTACTGCTCTTAATAAAGAAGAAGGAAGTTTGTTTTCTTATTTCCTTCGACTTCACTTGTGTTTACCATGATGGTAAAAGGGGTTATGGTAATACAAGCACAAACTAACCAAGGGGGCCTCTGATCATTTCATTTGAGAGGCCAGATGGTTGCAGATACAGTGAAGACAGTTTATTATAAGTATTTTAAGTGGTTAACCTGATAGCAGATCAAAAAGGGGAAACTGAGAAAGTCCTTGGAAAATGGAAAAATGTATTAAGAAGTTGAGAGAGACTAACAGTGCTGTACTGACAGTAAACTCACTGCTGTAGACAGATCATCTAGATGAAACGTGAGGAAGATACTAAAGTAGTACTATAGGCGATGTCAATATTGAAGTCGGGAAAGATGCTAAAGTGCATCTACTGAGAATGCAGTACAGGTCTTTCGCCAACCAGTAGTTTGATATATCGAATTTTGTTTTATTTACTGTCAGGCAGGGTGCGGCACGCTATTTCTTGTTCCTTCTGCTGTCAAATATCGGAGTATCTGACAGCTAATGAACAATTGCCATATCACCAAATGTTTGTAAAAACAATCAATTTTCTGTTACTCAAACAGACATGGTTATTCATGATAATGTGCTGGTTTTGCTGATAAGACCGTCCCTGACAGTGTTTATATCCAATATGAACCCCTGCAGGAACACACACAAGAAATATGAAGTTTGTGAAGACAGAGCATATATACATATATGTATACACTACCAGTCAAAAGTTTGGATTTTAATGGTTTTTAAAGATGTTTCTTATGCTCATCAAGGCTGCATTTATTTGATCAAAAATACTGAAAAAAAAAAAACTGTAATATTGTGAACTATTATTTAAATTTAAAATAACTTTTCTATGTGAATATAATTTAAAATGTCATTTTAAGTGTCATTCAGCATAATTACTAATCCTTCTGAAATCATTCTAATATGCTGATTTATTATCAATGTTAAAAACAGTTGTGCTGCTTTTATTGGAATCTGTGATTTTTTTTTTCCCCAGGATTCTTCAACAAAAAAAAGTCCAAAAAAAAAAAAGTGTTATTTAAAATAGAAAAGTCTAACATTTTGGAGTCAGAGAATTTTTATTCTTTCTTTTTTTTGAAAGAAATTAATACTTTTATTCACCAACGATGTGTTAAATTGATAAAAAGTGATAGCAAATCTTATATTGGGAGAAAAGATTTACATTTTGAATAAATGCTGTTCTTTTTATTCTTTTATTCATCAAGAATCCAGAAAAAAGAATCACAGGTTCCAAAAATAAATTAGGCCGCACAACAATTTCCAATGTGATTAAAAGTAATGGCTGATAAAAATTCAGCTTTGCATGAATACATTGCATAAATTGTATTTTAAAATTAATTTAACCATTATTTTAAACTGTAATAATATTTCACAATATTACATTTTTCTTTCTGTACATTTGATCAAGTAAATGGAGCCTTGATGAGTATATAATTCTTTAAATAAAAAAAAGAACATTAAAAATCTTACCGATCCCATACTTTTGAGCGGCAGTGTATATTATATATTATATATACACTACCAGTCAAAAGTTTGGACACACCCTCTCATTTAATGTTTTTTAAAGAAGTCTCTTATGCTCATCAAGGCTGCATTTATTTGATCAAAAATACAGAAAAAAACTGTAATATTGATATACTTTACAATATAATTTATTCCTGTGATGCAAGTGTCACGTGATCCTTCAGAAATCATTCTAATATGCTGATTTATTATTAGAATTATCAATGTTGGAAACAGCCAAATATTTTTTTGCAATCTGTGATTCTTTTTTCAGGATTCTTTGGTGAATAACAAGTTAAAAAGAACAGCATTTATTCAAAATATAAATCTTTTCTAACAATGTAAATCTATGTTATCACTTTTTATTAATTTAACACAATCTGGTGAATAAAAGTATTCATTTCTTTCAAAAAAAAAAAAAAGAATACAAATTTACTGACCCCAAACTTTTGAACAGTAGTATATATTGTTAGAAAACCTTTCTATTTAATCTTTTATTGATCAAAAAATCCTGAAAAAAGTATAACAGGTTCCAAAAAAAATTTTATGCAGCGCAATTGTTTTCAGCACTGATAATAAATCAGCATATTAGAATGATTTTAAAGGATCATGTGACACTGAAGACTGGAGTAATGATTCTGTAAATTCAACTTTAATTACAGATATAAATTACATTTTAATGTATATTAATATAGAAAACCATTGATTTACATCGTAATAATATTTCACAATATTACATTTTTATCTGTATTTTTGATCAAGTGAAAACAGCCTTGATAAGCATAAGAAACTTCTTTAAAAAACATTAAACGAGAGGGTGTGTCCAAATTTTGACTGGTAGTGTATACCCTGTGACCATTAAATAATTATCTTCTATATACATTTTAATGTGTATGATAATTGTTTTTACAATAGTTTACTTTTAGTATAAAAATAATGGAACATGTTATTGCCATTGAGTTCAGTCGTACACTTTGCAGTGTATGTATTGATCTGCACCAAGATCTGAACATAGAAAAAAGAATTGTCCTCAACTGGTTTCCCCACTACATCCTATAACCTTCACTGGGAACTATTTATTAGGTGCTGGATGACTAGAAAAGTCATTAGCACTTTACCACAGGGATAGGAAATTAGCATTTTAATTGTTTGCGCGCTGTGCATTTCCATGGTCACGGTGCAAATAGATTTTGTGCTTGTAGATCTCAACCTGCTTCTATTCCAATCAACGTCTCCCCCCTTCAGGAGTGATTACATGAGTGTCGCACAATATCGGAGGGCTCTGGCTTCACCTTCAGGCCCCAGGAGGATGAGGAGAGGCTTGCGACAAGCCTTCGTAGATGCTCTGCCCTCAAAAGCAACACAGAGAGGAATTGAATTGAATGAGAACGCCTTCGCCAGATGAAAACAGTATAATGCCCATCCTGGAGGCTTGCTTGCAGAGAGCTATTAAGATAAAACGCTCCATGTCTAATTCGGTTGAGGAGGTATAATTAATGACTCCTGTGCAGAGGGGAGGGGTTGCGTGCGCACTAAGCGCTAACCAAATAGCTAGCTTGAAAGCGGCTGACACTCAGCAACGCGTCTGCCGCTGCCCACTCAAAATTCCACACTGGTAGAGCTGCGGCTTGCTGCGGAGTATTGACCTTGGATACTTCACTCTATATATTTCTACAAGCATCATTTATTACCAGGGCCAAAAGACGCTTAAGTGAATTATGATGTGGCTACTGAGTACTGATGTGGGAGTCATACCCTCAGGGTTGATTAATTGTTTATATCAGTGCTGCAGAACAGTGCAGCACCTGACAAAAATGAAATTCTGGTCATTGACACAATCCTGGTAGAGCGATGGACAAAGATGCCCATGAGCATATACTGCTCAAACTTTTCTTAAAGGAACGGTATACCTAAAAATGAAAATGCACTCTCACGTCATTCCATTTTTGATACGTGTGAAGGGCCAGTTTTACTAAACAGGGAAATTAGCATCAGAGTGCAATTCCATAAATTCTGTGTGTGATTTACTAACAATGCGTACAACAGACAAAGCCTATAATGACGAGCGCAATCTACCAAGAGCAGCGCAAATTACCACCTACTTTAAGACATGCTTTTTTTTTAACATTAAATAATGCCGCAAATACCAAAATAGTGTGTTTTGTTTCGTTTGAATTCTTTCCTACCATAAATTTTGCGTCTGAAAGGGAAACACCTGCAAATGCATATTCAATAAGGTCAGGTACAAAAATAAGTGTGCCCACACCCTTTCATCGCTAATTCTCCTTAATAAATCCTGGCAGTACTATTTTAATGCCAAAAGACGGTTTGCGCTGATGCAAGCTGTTAGTACAACTGGGCCCAAGTTTTCTGAATCCATATTATAGCTATGGGTGAGAAATGGACAATTTTTTTTCTTCGATATAAAGAAAGGGAATTGTATATATGAGGGGAAAGTTACATTAAAAAACTATATTAAACCCCCCTCTGTTTCACTGTGGAGATCTAATTGTTGAACTTGTGACCCTGGGAAAATAGAGGCACTGCTGAGGGAAGGATTCATCTCTTTGTGCAGAAATCGAGAAAACCTCTAAAGCTTCTGTGTATTAAATGCAATTTGGACTTAGATGGACGGTAAAAGGTTTTATTTTATATTGATGAATTAATACATTATAAAAATAGAATCAGAAATAAAATATAAATATGTAATATATATAAACCTTTTTAAAATAAATAAATACTGTAATCAGAGTAGTCAATAATAATTTAAATCAAACAATAACAACTACAATTTTGGTTAGGGCCCTATGAATTTTTTTTTTTTTTTTCAAATTCCATTTTTTTTTCTATTTTAATTTTTCTTCATTCTGTTTTTTTCCCATTTAAATTTTTCTAGACCCTGTTTTAATGATTAAATTAAGAAATAGTAATTAAAAACCATGTCTAATTAATTGAAATCAAGCAACATACCCAATTTAACAGCAATTTCAAAAATTACATATTTAAGGCCCTATAAAATATGTTTTATTATTTAAATTCAGTTTTATTTTTTACCAAATTCAGATTTTTCCGTTTATATATATATATTCAGATATATTCAGTCATGGAAAAAAAAATATCGACACCCTTTCTGTCAGAAAATGCAACCCTTCAATTAGAAAATTGTTGCAGTTGCAAGTGTTTTGGTACTCACATTTATTTTTTCTGTTTGCATTGGAATAACAAAAAAAAAAAAACAGAGAAGAAAAGTCAAATCTGATACAAGTCTACACAGAACCCAAAAAATTGCACTGGACAAAATTATTGGCACCCTTAACTTAATATTTGGTAGCACCCCGTTTGAAAAAAAAACTGAAATCAATTGCCTCCTGTAACCATGAATTACTTTCTTACACTTCTCTACTGAATTTTGGACCACTCTTCTTTTGCAAACTGCTCCAGGTCATTCAAATTTGCAGGATGCCTTCTCCCAGCTGCTGTTCTGTGATCGCTCCACAGGTGTTCTATGGGATTCAGATCTGGACTCTCCAGAACTCTCCAGTGCTTTGTTTGTAACCATTTCTGAGTGCTGTTTGAAGTGTGTTTTGGGCCATTGTCCTGCTGGAATGCATCTTTCTGACACTCGCCACTACGTTGCACCCCAAAATTCTTTAGTAATCATCAGATTGCATGATACCGTTCACACAGTCAAGGCATCCAGTGTCAGAAGCAGCAAAGCAACCCCAAAACATCTTTGAACCTGTATAGGGACTGTGTTCTTTTCTTTGAAGGCCTCATTTCTTTTTCTGTAAACAGTACCATGATGTCCAAAAAGCTCTACTTTTGTCTCATCTGTCCACAGTATGTTCTCCCAGAAGGATTGTGGTTTTGTCACATAAGTTTTGGCAAACTCCAGTCTTGTTTTTGTGTGTCAGCAGTGGTGTACTACCATAGCGTCCATTTTCATTCAGATGGCGATGGATAGTGCGAGCTGACACTGTTGTGTCTGCAGATCAGCTTGAATTTGTTTGGAAGTTAATCTGGGTTCTTTATCCACCGTTCGAACAATCCTTTGTTGTAATTTTTCATAAATTTTGCTCTTCCATCCACGTCTATGGAGATTAGCTACAGTACATTGGGCTGGAGATGGACTTGTTGCCTTGAGATTGTCCATGTTTTCCCACAATTTTTTCTCTCAAATCCACAGACAACTCTTTACTCTTTTTTTGCCCACGCTATATATACATGTACTTTTATATTTGACAAGTTGCTGTGAAGTTCTTTAAGTTTCTGTTTGTATATATGATGATTTTTTCAAATGAAACAGTAATTTATATATTGAGGTGACAGAGGCTAAAAAAAACATTGCGAGTGTCACACACGCCTCAGTATGTGTATAGTAAACAAAAGAATGCATGCAGAATATACAAGATTCATAGTGAAATAGCATTTTTGCTTAATATTCACAGACACATATTAAGTGTACTAACCTAGTTTTGATTTATTCATCCAAAATTCTGCCAATTTCGTGACATTCCGTGTTACACAGTAAATTAAATTTTTATGATTGTATTTCACAATTCCATCCACGTTTTCCACATCGTGGGAATCTATTGTACACACTCTGAATACTTAGAATATAGCAGATGGATCATGTGGACAACTTTTTTGATGCTTTTATGATACTTTTGTTCCTATTTTAATGCTTAAAAGCCTTAGCTCCCATTCACTTGCACTGCATGGAATAAATAAGTCCAGCACATATTGTCAATCAAAATTATGATAATCATTTTGCATTTCACAGAAGTAATAAAGTCATAGAGGGAAACATGAGTGTGAGTAACGACAGATTGTTCATTATGAGTCTGCTTTTATCTTGTTGTTTGAATGGCCAGTAATTAAAGAGAGGAAAGAAACACTCATAGGTTTATGTGGTGCAAATTGTTCGGTACATTAAGGGAGCAATTATATTCTCTTTTGTTTGTCAAACTGCAGACCCCATTCGTCAAGTCAAGTCTGGGTTTTCTATGTGGGCGGCAGTTGTTCTGTTGAAGTCCCATGTGGATCCGAGATCCAGCATTCAGCCAACATGAGACGACAACAGATTCCCTGGCTGCCAATCAGAGTTGAGGCTGAGTTTAATCACGGAGGCTGGAGCTGTAATTAGCTCTCTAGAAAACCAAACTCCTCCATAACTTCTGAGGAGGATGGATTTGCTTTAAGCATGAGGCGTTGATTATTTATAGTTCAATGGTGGTAGAGCAGAGCTGGACTGAGTAGCATGGGATTTCTGTGTGAGTGAGACATTAAGATGAAAGAGAGAGAGAGACAGAGGTAAAGCAAGATAAACAGGAATAAAGGACAACAAGGCTCTAATGTGCGTCATGAGGTGCTGCTGCGCAGTCGTTTTCATCACAGCCTTTGGTCACGATTTACAGTGACCCGCTCTTTAATTAAAAGCAGCAACACTGTCTGATGAACTGCCTCTCGGCCACAGTTTTGCCACAGCGTCACCCGTACTGCCAGCACAGTGACCTGCTCGGATTCAGACGTCATTTGAGTCTATTTACTGACACTCAAACCTGGCCAATCCATTGGGGTTATGCTTCATCTGACGCCAGCCAGCTCGCTGTGTAAAGTCTATTCAGATGGGATCAGTTTACCCCGAGGATTTTAGGCAAATTTGTGTTTCATAGACGTACTTTGTGATTTTAATCCTGCCTGAATCAAACATGTTTGTGTTTTTCTCAAACAACCTCGGGTGAAAATTACAGAGCAAATTAACTACTGTTTTTCAGCAACTTGGAGGTCCTCTGAGAAAATGAATCCCATTCAGATAAAAATGCATGTGGTTGTGGATGTTTTCACATTGCTTCGCTTTATTTATGCTGACCTTGCCAAATACTTTAAAGTCTAAATTACAGTAGATGTTACTCCATAGTGCATCTTCATAATGAAGTAAGACCTTTTGACTAATCTGTCCTAATCAGTACATTAAATTAAAGACAGGTCCAATGCAATACCATTATTACAGATCAAGTAGACCAATAACTGATATTTTTAACCAATATATACATGTCTGGTATAAAAATTTAAATGACTTATTATTAAAGAGGCCTCTGAAAAAAAACGTTCTTTAAATGCTTTTAAATTATTTTATCGGCAAATCGTTTTGACCAAAATGACCAATACTGATAACCACAAAAATGCTGATAATCGGCCAGGCCAATAATTTGTTGACCCCTAGCCCAAATAGCACTTAAAGGGATAGCTCACCCAAAAATGAAAGACCTTTCGAGGCCATGAACGTGGTAGTTGCGTTGCTATCTATGCAGAATCAGAAATCTCTCTGATTTCATCAAAAATATATTGATTTGTGTTCCGAAGGTAAACAAAGGTCTTACAGGTTTGGAACAACATGAGGCAATTAATGATAGAATTTTCATTTCTGGATGAACTACCCCTTTAAGAATTTGTTTCACTAATTACACTATTAAAAAAAATGTAATTAAAAAAAAAAAAAAACTAGACGGATAACGTACTGACAATTTTCTGCCAGCACACTGTCATGATCCATGTCTGTTTTTCCTATGTCTGTGTTTAAGGACTTTTAGTTTGTAGTTCTGTGTTCTTTTGTTGCCCTGCTTCTCTTCTGCTCCGCCCCTTTGTTTGTTGTCATGGACACTAACTGAACCACACCCATTCCTTGTTAGTTGCCCCGGTTACTGATCTCTGTCCTGTGTCTGAGTTCCCCGTTGGATTGTTTATGGTTCCTTGGATTATTTTATTAAACTCCTGCATTTAGATCCTCATCTCAGTTTGCCTCTTCTCGCCCCTGCAACGTTACACACATATCCATGAAGTTTCTGGACATTTCCTTTAACCCTAAAATACAACGGAATGCAATCCGTGATTAAAAATTACAGGTAAAACACAGGTAAAAAGAAATCCTTCATATTTTTTTTTTTACAGAGTATTAATATGTGACTACAATTTAATCATTTTTTCTTAGTTTTAGTGACATAGTGGCCACATTTAACAAATGTATTCCATCATTTCATTTAAATCATGGCCACTATTTAACTAAAACAAGGGAACGAATAATAAGTTGTGGGAATGAGTATTTCATTTGTGTCCACAATAACTTGTTTTTTTTCTCTGCATATTCAGTATTGTTTTGATGTAAATCTTTTCAGTGAAACTTTGGTCCAGTTCCTGTAAAGCCGGGTGCACACTCCACGATTTATAACAGTCCTTAATAATAGTTACGATTGTTGCTTGTCAGACTGTACAAACATGATGAACTGGCTTTTAATGTGAAAAAAGTTATGTGAAATATCTTATTCATGTCAGTACTAAATAAAACATAACATGCATTTTGTATGAGCCCCTTTTATATTTTGGTAAAATAATTAACATTTTGCAGATTCTGAAAGGTGTATGTAAACTTTTGACTATAGATATTCTGTGAGCCTCAGCCAGTAGCAGCAGAATTTGTGGCAATTATAAGAAATCTCTAGCATTAATTCTGATCATGGCTTGTCTTGGAAAATAAACACAGTTTGACGTTCGTCGATGGAGAAGTCACACTGCAAGACACTGTGCGCCAAATCTTCTGATACTGCAGGAATTTCGTCTGAGGTGAAATTTGATCGCAACAGTCAATAATCGACTGTTGGTGAACATGTCAAACTAATGATTAAAGTCTACTAGCCCAGGATTGGAGGAATCTTTCAAGATTTGTGAAATTTGTCTCAGACTGACAAATCGTGGCCAAAATCGTACAGTGTTCGGCTTAACCCATCTCAATGATTTGTTCATAAATCAAACTGATTCAGTTCTTGATTCAGCTCACTGACTGATAATCACTCACTTAAATTGCAGTCTGACACCTTTAATATAATGTATATAATGCACAAGCCCATACACCAATTTTTATGATACCTTTATGATGCCGTTTTGTCATTTTGGAGCTTTGACAGTCCCAGTTTTCATTCACTTTCATTATACTGAACAGAGTACAAAAAGTCATAATGGCTTTGGAACATTACGACGATGTGTAAATGATCACAATTTTCATTTCTGGGTGAACTATCTCTTTACATAATGACTGAGAAGTTACAGGAAAAATAAAAGCGTAATCTCAGCCATTTTGTCTATAAACACGATCTGCCTAATACACTGAGCGTTCACACATATTAAACGCTCCATCCTGCCATCGAATAAAAGTCCTGGCACAGTTCAATGATGACTCAACGTTTTAATGAGCCCTGACTGAACAATATGAAAAGCACATTGGAGGAAGGGCTTGGGGGAGTTGTGTGTTTTTTGGCCACCTAAATTGAAAAGGAACACAGCGGTGAAAAATGAGGGCTGGTTTTCAAGGTGACAGCAGGTACAGTTTGAATGCTATAGTAGAGCTTGTATTCTCCCTCTCTCTCTCTCTCTGGGAGAAAAAGAAGGAGAAGAAGAAGAATGGAAGCAGGACAGCAGCTTATTTCTTGCGACTATAGTCCACGGCTTAGCGGCCAGGCCAATTCACCGCAGGTCTCCAGTAGGTCACGCAGATAGGAGGATTACTTTAAGAGGGCCGACATTCCATTACTCTGTCGGACAATAGTATCAAAATAATCAGCGATACACAGATTTATGGGCAATATCAAGAGGCCGCCCCGAGCAGAGATGAGTAGGACAGAGCTGACCCCCCAGAAGGGATTCCTGACGGGAAGCTTCGGCCCCCGAGTAAATTACACAACACAAGCAATTTGCCACACGGCCACCGAGGCTGGGAGCGAAGGGAGCGAGGTGGAGAGCGAAAGTGACAGACAAAGACTGAATGGAAAGGCTTTCTGCATAATTTTCGAGGAGATGGAGGGCACTTGTGCATCATTCCAGCTCATCAGTAGTCGAAAACACCTCTGTTGCCCTCCCTTGATGCCCTGCACCATTCTTAAAACATCCAACGCCTCCACTCTAAAATAAAAGCCATTTGTGCAAACAATTATTCACGATAAGAAAGCCGTAGTCTCGAGACGGATGCTTTCTCATTCCTCCTCCTGCAGACGTCTTGTTTAAGTGAAAATCTCTTCTTGGGGGATTCATGCATGCAGTGAATTCTGATGGCTTCATTTTGAACACAGCTTCTCCCCATACAGACGGACGGACACACAGCTGTGTGGTGAAACGGCCGGTCACACCTGCATTGCACTGCCTAAATGTTTGCGCTCGTTCTTCTAGGCTTGTTTGCTGAGGCAGAGAGCTCACGATGACACCAGTAATTACACAGTATGGAAAAGCCGTACTAGGATCACGCTTCAGCTCTCAAGAGGATCACATGCTTGACGTTATTACCAATACAGCTGAGTACTAGAAAACACCTAGGATAGTTTTCATTGGGATTCCTCAGGTTATCTATTGCTCAAATCTCTTTTTAATTTCTTCACATTTAAATCTGCCACGTAAAAAGCAATGCCTGCTGCACCTTAAAGGGATAGTTCATCCAAAAATGAAAATTATGTTATTAATCACGCATTGTGTTGTTCCAAACCTGTAAGACCTTCATTGATCTTCAGAACACAAATTAAGATATTTTTGATGAAATTCGAGAGCTTTCTGACCCTGCATAGACTGCAACGCAACTGACACGTTCAAGGCCCAGAAAGGTAGTAAGGACATCATTAAAATAGTCACTTAACCTTAAATGTTTAATAAAATGGCAGCTCTGGTTTGAGGATCTGTTGTGTTGCTGTCCTCCGCTAAAGTTATCTTTCGTGTGTTGAGACGGCACGGTGAGCACTGATTGGAGGAATGAGAGTTTCTGCTATCAGAACGAGCACGGCACTTCACTGTTGACCATGACAACATGCAGCGAGTCTTGACCGTCCCATCAGTCAAACTGTGTTGATTTGATAGTGCGTTAAATTAGGCAGCAGACGAGCACATCATCAAGTGTATCTCCGCAACAGAACGCAGTGGCTATGAAGGGCAGAGCTGTGATTGTCAGTGTAGTGAGGGGTGGAGATGGAGAGGGGCACGGCCGTAAGTATGACGGACAGCGGAGGTGAAGAGAAGCACACCAGGCTTACTAAAGAGAATTACACCTTATCTCTGCTGGATGAGTTAAAGCCAGTGGAGGCAGCAGAAGCTCTGCCTCAGGCTCCCAACCTCCTTCTTTTCTAGCACTTTTTCTCACATTTTCTGTCTTTGTATTTATCTCTTTGTTCTATCTTTCTTTTGTTTGTTCATTTCATTTTGCTCTTTCTTGTAATTCTTTACTTTCTCAAATTTAGTGTTCTCTTTCTTGCTTTCATTTGTTCATTTGTGTTCTTTCTTTTTTTTGTTAGCATCTTTCTTTATTTCTCTTTTTACAAGTTTAGTCTCCTTTCTGTCTCTCTACCCCTTTTCTTTCTTTCTTTCTTTCTTTCTTTCTTATTTATTCATTCTTGGTTCATTCTTTTTTTTCCTTTACGAAATAGACAATCTTTCTCTCATTTTCTTTCTCTTTCTTTCTTTTTTGTTTACAAATTTCCTCTCATTTTCTTTTTCTTTCTTTCATTTACAAATGTTCTCTTATTTTCTTTCTTTCTTGTTTACAAATGTTCTCTCACTTTTTCTTTCTTGTTTAAATGTTTTCTCATTTTCTTTCTTTCTTTCTTATTTATTCTTTCTTTTTCATTTGTTCAGTCAAATTAGGCAATCTTATACATTTGCACATTAGTTGCTTGTTTGCGAATTAGACTTTCTCTCATTTTCTTTCTTTCTCTATCTTTCTTTTTTGTTTACAAATTTTCTCTCATTTTCTTTCTCTTTTGTTTACAATTTTCTCTCATTTTCTTTCTTTCTTTCTTTCTTTCTGTCTTTCTTTCTTGTTTACAAATGTTCTCTCACTTTTTCTCGTTCAAATATGTTTTCTTATTTATTCTTTCTTTTTCATTTAGTTATTGGTTCATTCTTTCTTTTCCTTTCTGACTTTCTCTTTCTTTCTTTCTTTTTCATTTGTTCTATCTCATTTTCTTTCTCTATCTTTTTTTTTGTTTACAAATTTTCTCTCATTTCCTTTCTTTCTTTCTTTCTTTCTTTCTTTCTTGTTTACAAATGTTCTCTCGTTTTCTTTTTCTTTCTTGTTTACAAATGTTCTCTCACTTTCTTTCTTTCTTGTTTAAAAATGTTCTCTTCATTTGGTCATTAGTTTTTTCTTTCTTTTTCTTTCTTTCTCTATCTTTCTTGCTTGTTTACAAATTAGACAATATTTCTCTCATTTTTCTAAACTGTACACTGTAAAAAATAAAAAAATGAAAAAAAGTTATATATAAATAATTAATTTTAAATATCAACTACAGTATAAGCTTACTTTCTTTTTAGTGATTATGTTCCAAGTATATTAATTATGAGATAAAAATAGAAAAAAAAAATATGTCTTCCTTATTGTCTTTCTTTGCTGTTATGAGAAAGCTGTTAGAAGGTCCGTCCAACAATTGGCCATGTGGCACAATCATTTTCCACTGTGAGGAGGCAAAAATGACAGAGAGATCCATTTCACACTGACATAGTTTACAACAACTGCCTTCAACAGATTCAGTTGCAAGAAAGTCCCGAGGGTATCCCACCACCTCAAACTTAGTGAGCAATAACATTTTTTTTTCTATGTGTGTGTATGACAGAAAAAGGCAGAGAGAAAGAAATGCTGTATGTTACTTGACCAGCAATTACGGCCCTCAGAGTCTCAGATCTTTCCTCCATCTAGCGGTCAATCCTCTGTCATGGAGGGATCACTCAGATAAATATCTCTCTCGGCTAAAGATCCCACAGGTTCAGCGCCATGGCCTCATGCAGCAGCTCTGTCAATAAATAAAATTCTGAGGGCAAACTACAGCGAGCCACAGTCCAGCAGATCTCGGGGATCAGATTTTGATTAACTCAAGGTTCAGATGATTTCCAAGTTCACTGGCTGCAATAATACCTGTGCTTTGGGCCACATCGATGAGCTTACGGATGTTTGCTTCTGGTGCGGTAACAAACACACTTTTCAAGCACTGACACGGGCGGCAGCCAAATAAAGCAAATAACTAGATATTAGATATTAGAACACTGCGAACCAAGCACACATGGTGGACTAAAGTGTTAAATTCATGAATACGTAAGTACAAAGCCCAGATTATAATGTTAATGATTTACTAACTAGCCTGTGTATGATTCAGCAGCACTTTGCACATCACAGACTGCGTGTTTCATGATTCGCACTGAGATTTACACTGTTACGCGTGCAGTACGTGCCACACACACATACCACTGCCCTTGTAAGACCAGAGCGAATGGCCATGTGGCCCCTGACTGTACCAGTCACTTCCAGGCATTGAAGAGGCCCATCAGCAGCCAAGATGCTCAGACTTCATCTGTTTTAATTAGCCAATCATGTTCTCCTCCTGGCTCTCCATGAGAGCACTTCTCTCCCGCTTGGCGTCAAAACAGAAACACAGCATAGCTCAACCACCCCCCAAACAATCAGCCCATAGAGCTGCACCGGACTCATCAAGCCTCGGGTTCTGGAGCCTTCTTCATCGCTCCTTCATCTCTAATTGGCATTCAGACCAGCCCTCAACACAGCAGCTGGAGCAGGGTCTTGCCAGCACTGCCTGTTTGGCTTGAATACAGAATGATTGGTGGTTTTGAGAGGCAGAGACTTTTTTTGTCCATTCCATGTTATACTACCTGTAAGTATAAAAAGTATTTTAGAAAACAAAAACTTTACTCCTTCTCTAAATATATATATATATATATATATATTATATATATATATTAGTTCCCTATCAGTCCGTCACCCCAAGTCATGTCGGTGACCAACGAATGGGATCTCTCTAAGCAAGATCCTATTCATCGTTCACCGACCAAATGTCTCCGTTCCTTCCTTCAGGGAACGAGGGTTACATACATAACCGAGACGTTATAAATGCTATAGTATTACATATTTTTATTTAAAATTATTTATTTATTTACTTACACCTGAAGTCAAAAGTTTACATACACCTTGCAGAATCTGCAAAATTTGAATAATTTTTTACAAAATAAGAGGGCTCATACAAAATGCGTGTTATTTTTTTATGTAGTACTGACCTGAATAAGACATTTCACATAAAAGACATTTACATATAGTTCACAAGAGAAATTAATAGTTTCAAACATTTACATACACTTGATTCTTAATACTGTGTTGTTACCTGAATGATCCACAGCTGTTTTTTTTCTCTTTTTTTTTTTTGTTTAGTGATAGTTTGTCCTGAACAGTTGAACTGTACGCTGTTCTTCAGAAAAATACTTTCATGATTTTTGTGCATTTGAACCATTTTCAACAATGACTGTATGTTCTTTTCACACTGAGGGCAACTGAGGGACTCATTTGCAACTATTACAGGTTCAAATGCTCACTGATGCTTTTTTTTTTCATTTAGTACTGCCCTTCAGAAGCTACAGAAGATACTTCCATGTTCCGCAGAAGACAAAATAAGTTAAATTTACTCTGATCTTCACATTTTCACCCACCAGCTCTCAATGCATTGTTTTTCCTTTTGGAGCATCAGTGAGGATTTGAACCTTCTGTAATAGCTGCATATGAGTCTCTCAGTTGTCTTCTGTGCGAAAAGATGGATCTCAAAATTATGCAGTTATCGTTGGAAAGGGTACAAATACACAAAAATGCTGAAAAAACAAAGAATTTGTGGGCCCAAATAATCTAGTGTATGCAAACTTTTTAACAGTAATTTTTCAAATACTGTTTTCTCTTGTGGACTATATGTAAATGTCTATTATGTGAAATATCTTATTCAGGTCAGTACTAAATAAAAAATAACATGCATTTTGTATGATCCCTCTTATTTTTGTAAAATAATGAACATTTTGCCGATTCTGCAAGGTGTGTGTAAACTTTTGACTTCTGATTTTAAATTTTTAATGTACATTACATTTATTTTTACTATTATTATTTTACGTTATTTTAACTTTTCTTGCATCCCCAATCATACAAAAAGCACTGTGCCAGTCTCACAGTACAGTGATGGTATCAGACTGTATTTTACCATGGTACACCAATATATAACCTCACATAGAATGAGGTATTTCTGTATCATGGTACTGCAAGCTACCACCTGTTTATTTTTTATGTTGATTTATTTTTTATATGATTTTTTTTCTAGGTGCATGCAGACATTTCAGACTATGTGGACTGTCGTGCTGAGAATGAATGGCGTCACTACACAGCAAAGAGCAGTATAAAAACCCTTATAAAATTATTGTTATTTCTCAGACTGAAAAGGGTGTTTGATGTGAGCAGATCAATGGTGATATTTACTTGTTAAATATGACCTGAAATTATAGCTCCTGTATCTACTCTGAAATGTCAGTCACAGTGGAGGCACTTCTTTGTACGATTAGAAAGGCTTTGAAAAATACTGTTTTGTAAAAGAAGGAAAATGGTAATGGTTATGACACTTAAAAACACAGTAACCCCAGTGTATGGCATACTGACTGCAAACTATTAAGGGTTGTGCTTTTCTTTTAAAACTGTGTCTGAAACAAGAGCTAAGCAATTGCTTTAACAATCTACTCTGACAGAACACACACAGTTGTCAAAATAAAGAGTTAACCTGCGTGTACTAATAATAAGCAAAGGAGCGAATCAACACTTTGCGTACACTTCATTTGTGCATCTATTTTGGTGTTTTAATGAATGCACATTAAAAAAGCTTTCCGACAGACTTTCCCGACTGTGTCGTGATGACAACAAAACCGTTCCAGTCACAATAAGATCAGCTGAAACAAACAGAGAACAAACAGATGCTTGTGCTTGGCAGAGCTGCCCAGACATAACTTGCAGACTAATCACAATCACATACTAGGTAAATGAAAACAACGGCAAAATTGTGTAAACTGCTTTCGTGGCAGACTGATATCATTAATAAACATTGTCTCACACATAGACACTGGCTTTTACAGCCAAAACCCAGCACTGCATTACATCTTTTATATCTAGCTGTAGCTCAAAAGGTAAGACATTTACAAACATTTCCTAGTGCTCTAATGGAGAACATGTCCAATTTCTCGACTGCTGCTACACCTGACTGAAACTACAGCTCTATAAGCTCAAAAGGTTTTTGCAGTGACAAAACAAATGGATGTCATTCATTTCCAGTTGATTTCTGTTGACATAAGCGACAGCAACCGTTGGCAACAGTAACAGAAAAAGTGTTAAATGTATTATTTATTATCATTACCTAACCTAGGCCATTTTGTCTAACCTAATTAAATGTATGCATCATCTTTTGTGTCAAATTCTTAAATGTAATCAATAAATTCAAATAGTAAGACACTTTGGGGCTGTTACCAATCAAATTATATCAGTATCGGCAAAATGTGTGTTTGCAATGCAGAGGTGGCACAGAATCTACATCTGAAGTTGCATTTAGAAGCAACTGTTTAATGCAGGACATGAATTCAGTTAACTTGCAGTTACAAATGCATAATTAGCTAATGTTCTGATGTTTAATAAAATCTTGAATACTGATATTTGAAATGATCTGGGGAATAAAAATGAAAAAATATATTTTAAATACAAACCTTTAATCGCTAGTAGCTGGGTCACTGAGGCAACTAATTTGTTCAAACGTCTGATTCAGTATATAATTTGAGTTGACTGAACTTAAAATAATTTGTTACCCTGCTGCCTTAAAATTTTAAGTTGACTCAACAAATTGTGTTTTCTGTTTTTTACAGTGTAATATTTCACCTGCCTGTTTAGAAATGATAAAAACAAACACAAATGTTTTGAAGATTCTTGCCCTGAAAGCCTGGTTCAGTTTGGCCAACCACAATCACCTTTTGTTCCTCAGACAGTTTTTTGCACTCTTCTCCTTGATTTGTTATAATTTTTGGCAGTCTACAGTACTCCAAATGTTCAGACCAATTAGTACAGGCCAAAACATGACAAAAATTTACCATTTTCAGCAGCAATAACCAGCAAAATCTATGAGTTTTGTTCAGTTTAGTGGCATTGTTTACATTCAGTGTCGCTAATATGGCCGATTGATGAGGCGTTGTCTGAAAGCACAGTGAAAGTGTGAACTCATCTACATCTCAGTGTTTGCGTGCAATCTCTCTGTGTGCTTTTGTTTGGATTTTGCGATATACTCAATCATGCCATTATCGCATATTGTTTGAACACCAATTAGGGTATTATTGTAGACAATATATACCATATCACACACCCCTAAACTATTTTTAAAAATCAGTGTATTATGAAAACCTGACATAAATACCAGATGGCAGAACATGCATGCAACATAGTGCAATATTAATTTTAAGAATTGAAGGTGGTGCTTGTGTGCATTTGATAATTCTACACACGTTTTGTCAACTGCCCTTAAACGCAGTATCTCAAAATGTTAATAAAATTACAGAGATAGAAATCCAGATCTTTGTCTTCTGGTCATTTGCATAAACTGAAATAACTTTGCCGCATCTCAGACAGTGGTTGTCACTTATATCACCAGAAATCATAAACTCCAATTGTTTCAGACACAGATGCTGGCATTTTGTGCACAATGCAAAATTTTGATAAAGTGCAAAAATAAATGGCCAGGAGTTCCAGGAGTGACAACCACATTTGTATTTTATGTCCTTTAACCAATAAAGGAACACTGTTTAGGGCATTTACAGGCCTAAGCATTATCGATGTAAGATCGATGTCATTTAGTCTAGCATCTGTACTCACATACTGCCATTAGTGCAGTCTTTGCAAAAATGCAATATGCTTTATGACGTGCTGTGCACTAATGGCCACGTGGATATGTCGTCAGGGCAGGGTGTGAGATATTGCTTTGGTTCAACGGGGCTGTAAATCTGTCCCATGCTTTTGTCTTTGCTCTGCCAGCAGTTCACACTGATGAATAGGCTTTGTCAGATTAATATCAACATAGTGTGGTGTCAAACCGCATTACACCGCAGTTATGTTCCTTAGAGCTACTCGTTTGACATGTAACTCTGCCTGCCCCCGTGTGTCCTCCTAAAGCGTTTTAAAGCTCCCCACGGTCCTGGGCAGACCTGTGGTATCAGGGTCATGTCTTCAAATTATTTTTCTTTATCATTTTTTATTGTCTTTCTGCTGTCTTCCACCATGAAGCTACTGTGAGCAGCATTTTTCAATCCATTGAGATGAAACCTAAATGAGAAGGTTCACTGATGAGTCAGTAAGCGGTTAGTAGTCTGCCGTGAGGTGACCACATTCATGCGGTTGTTTCCTACTAAGATGTAATTCTTTTCCTGACACTTGTAGTCCATCCAGTGTTTTCTGTCATCTGTTTCCAAAACTCTGTCCAAAGGCGAAAAATAATATGTGACAGCACACAGCCAGAGTGACAACCGGTTCAACATTTTATCCGCTTTAATCAACATCAACAAGAGGCAACTTGACATGGAATTAATTAATGTAATTACTTTCATGTGGATTTAATTTGGCACCATAGCAGCTTGATCTTTGCAGCTGTCAGCTCGCTGATAAAAGGAGGGAGGAGCGCGTTACGTTTGAACATGGCCACTGGCAAGTGCAGAGTGCAAAGAGTCAAAGGCTATTTTTAGATTGACTGAGGCCCAACAACTGAGCTGTCTGCCATTTGTTGTCCCATCACAAAAGAGTCAGAGCCCATACATGCATGAACCTCGAGAGGCCAAACGAGAAAAAATGAAGACTTGACACATCCTAGTATCTCTTATGCTTACAAAAACTTTAAAACAGTATTAATGTGATTTTTTTTTTTTTTTTTTTTTGCCATGGTGGCTAAATACCATGATATAGTACCAATCAAAAGTTTGGGGTCAGTAAGATTTTTTGAATGTTTCTCTAACACTTATGCTCACCAAGGTTGCACTTATTTGATACAGTATAAACAGTAATATTGCAAAAATAAATAAATAAATAGCAACTTTTTCTTACAATTGTAAGTTTATGTCTTTTTTTATGTTTTTTTCTCAGAATTGTGAGATATAAACTCACAATTGCAAGTTATAAAGTCAGAATTGCAAGAGATAAACTCGCAGTTCTGACTTTTCTTCTCTGAATTGCATTATGTAAAGTCGCAATTGAGAGTTACACAGTCAGAATAGTGGCATATAAACTTGGAATTGTGAAAAATAAAGTCATAATTGTATTAAAAAAAGTTTGTATCACAATTCTGACTTTTGTCTCGCTATTCTACATTTTTTCTCAGAATTGTGAGATATAATAGTTATAAACCCAATTCTGAGAGGAAAAAAAAGTCGCAATTCTGACTTAACTCGCAATTGTGTGTTATAAACTTTGTAACGCAATTTTGTGCCTTTATTTCTCAGAATTGTGATTTTATTTCTCAGAATTATATATTTAATGTCTCACAATTTCAAGTTTGTATCATGCAATTCTGAGAAATAACGTCAGTAATAACGTAATTCAAAATTTCAAGTTTATATCAGTTAAAGTCAGATTTGTTGAAATTTCTAGTAATAAAGTCAGAATTACGAGACAAACTCACAATTCTGACTTTATAACTGAAATGTCGAGTTTATATCACACAATTTTGAGAAATAAAATCTGAATTGTGAGATATAAGTTTATATAATGCAGTTGTGAGAAAAAAAGTCAGAATTGTTGAAATTTCGAGTTAAGTCAGAATAATGAGACAAACTCGCAATTATGACTTTGTAACTCAAAATTTCGAGTTTATATCACGCAATTCGGAGAAAAAAGTCTGAATTGTCAAAATTTTGAGTTAAGTCAGAATAATGAGACAAACTCGCAATTCTGACTTAGTAATTCAAAATTTTGAGTTTACATTACGCAATTCTGAGAAAAAAAGTCAGATTTGCAAGATGTAAGCACGCAAGTTATAAAGTTAGAATTTAGACAAGTTAGACAAAATCGCAATTCTGATTTTCTAACTCAAAATTTTGAGTTTTTATCAGGCAATTCTTAAAAACAAAAAATCAGACCTGTAAGATAAAAAGTCGCAATTAACTTTTTTATGTTTTATTCAGTGGCAAAAACTGCCTTCCATGCTAAAATCTACAATCAATGTTGAAAACAGTTCTGCTGTTTAATATTTTTGTGCGAACAGAAATATTTTGTAACTTTATAAATATCTGTAGTACCACTTTTTATCAATTCAATGCATTCTTTCTAAATAAAATCTTATAGACCCCAAACTTTTCAACAATAATAAATATTAATATAGTATTCCAGTGATATCATGATATATATCATAGTATGGTACCATGACTGAGTATTGACAACTAAACAACAGTAACAGGAAAGTATGCATTGTACTACATCTCACGATTCAATGACATGTAGCATAATATCATAATTGGATCAAGACTAAAACTGCGAGTGAGAGAGAGACTGAGCGTGTGGGGGAGAGAGAGTTAATCTACGGTATCAGTTTCAATCTCTCTTGTGCGGTTCATTTCACTTTTGTCCAGTGCTGCATCTCATTGAATCAGCTCCGACTACACTGAGAAACGCCGGTTTCAGAGTTTGCGCTTATTTGGATAATCTACTCCTTTATGAACTGAACTGGAGAAAATGATGTAAATCAGCACATAAATACAAACATCAAAGAAAACAACACAAACATGAATTGCGATTGTATCGGCATAGCTCTAAAAGATTAGAGCCTGGTTTATTACACAACATGAATTAGGTTAACAGCGCTAGCACCACGTTTATGAAATGTAATATTAAGTTACTTACTAAACAGTCAAGTCTAATTATTAATCAAAATATTTTTGAACAGCAAATTTATTTTATATTGTGCACGTTATTAAACTGAGTTTAATACAAAATTTATTGATGATGTATAATAATAAAAAAATATATTATTTTCATTGCTGGTTCAGCTAATATTCCACAGTGCCACCTAGTGTTTTGGAGAATAATGCAAAGGCAAAACATTTCAAGTTTAAAGTGCTGTAAGCTACAAAAAAGTTTCAAAGACTAATTTAGTCCTGTTTGCCTGATAAAAATGACTTTTGGCCACACATTTCGAAGACAGTGAGGAGAATCTGGACAATGAATGTTGTTACCACCTATTATATTCTGCTTGAAAGACTAATACTACTACAGTATCTAGTCCCAAATGAGCTGAACGACATGCGAAGCATTTTATAGCAGATTAATGAAACTCCAAAAGTTTAACAGACAGTCGAAACAGCATGAAAAATAACACAGAGCTACTGTAATAGAACCCACAAGAATACTTTAGCATTAGATGAATAATGAGATCCTAAACACCTCTGGGATCTAATTTAGTGTGTTTTATCCTACTGTAATACAAACCCAATATCATATCTGCAAAACAACCGTTGTTTAATGAGCCATACAATGTTATATTAAGACAGACCACCAGTATGCAGATTTAATATTATTGATGATCACCCCGCTCTCCCAATAAGAGATCAAAAGGCCTGATCGGAACAAATCAGTCTTTTGCCGCATGGACGTGTATTCATAACCAGATCCGTCTCTCAGTGTGAGCCTTATTCTGTCAATTAGACTCCCACCGATATTGACTGATTTGCAGAGTGAACTCCACAAATCAATTTCACCCATTGTTTTGCCGTTCCAATTATTCCTTCCGCTCTGGTTTCATTAAACCGCACTCTCTACTAGAACAAAAAAAGGGACACGCTCATCCAAGATACCTGCACTAATGCACATGTGTGTGTGTTCCCGATCATGTTTGGTCTCGGACTGGATTGCGGTGTAGAAGAAAAAAACAGGCCCTAATTACACCTCCGAATTTGCAGACTCTGGCAGTGTGCGTCTGAGGTAATTACCGCACTGACACACTTTTACACCGTTCCAGGGTGTAATTAAGATGGCGGATTCATGGGTACTAATATTGTGTGAACAGTTGTTAATGACGCTTTGCTTGGAGGAGTTATAATGAAATTATAATGGTGCAGTTAAGAAGGTCAGTTGTTTTCAGCGACGGCACGGAGCGTCCTTACCTTTTCCCACTCTCTGTCCTTGTTCAGCACGATCACGACCAGTTTGGGATGCACCTGGTAACCGTCCTCGGTGAAGGACAAATCTCTGCCATCCCAAGTCACGTTCATCATGTACCTAGAGGAAGCAGAAAGCCCATCAGGTTCAGAAATAGAGCAGTCAGGTGACACGAATCTTATCTGCTGCAGTAGGCACGAAAAGAGCTTTTCATTCTAATGATCTTCATTCTATACCTAAAAGATCAAAATAACATATGAAGGTCATTTTCAACATGCAAGCAGACAAAAAGAGGAATTAATGAGCCATCTGAAGACTAATGACTGACCTAAATCAGACGTCACATTAAGCGAAGATGAAAAATCTGCCTGGGTTATTATTAGTATCCAATGAAATCTACATGAATCACTACTATTCTTTCTTTTGTCTCCCTCTTCAAAGAAATAGAAGGAGAGATTGTGTAGATGTAAAACAGAATAGACTAGTCTGAGGAAACATTATGGGTTCAATACAAGCTCTTTAATATCATTTGTGGCATTATGTCGATTACTGTAGAAATTAATTCTGACTGGTTCCTCAGTTTCTTTTTCTTTTCTTTTGTTTTGGTTACAGTGCAGAAGTGAATGGGCCAGCTTGCTGGAACAATGAAAAACAGAGAAGTTAAGCTCATATTTGGGGGAATTTCAACAAGTTGTCCAGTGGTCCACAAGGTGATGCTAGTTTGAGTAATCTGAGATAATTTTTTGAACGAATAAAGGTTTTTGAGGAAAACATTCCAGGATTTTTCTCCATATAGTGGACTTCAATGGGGATCAATTGGTTGGTGGTCCAAATTGCAGTTTCAGTGAACCTTCAAAAGTCGGTACACAATCCCAGGAAAGGAATCTGTGTACTCCAGCTGTATTAGAAGCTGTATTGAAACTGTAACCCATTGAAGTCCACTATACGGAGAAAAATCAAGGAATATTTTCCTGAAAAACTTTCAGTTCTTTTTTTTAATTTCTGTATTTTTAATGATTATTATTATTTTTATTATTTTACATATTTATTTTCTAGTTTGAAGTGCTTGGCAAAAAGAAAATGTGAAAAACCTTGATCTAAATGTTTTTTTCCCTACACAACATAAAAAACCAGATGGGCATTTTTTAAGGAAAGTAAAACCCATGTGAATAGTGTCTGGATCTTTCTCTTTTCACAATGCCACCGTGTTCCTGTCATATCACTTTAAAAGCGATAAACCGAGGAACACATTGTGTTGCCTTTCCACTTTTCACACCATGTCGTCAGGCCTCCCTCAGAGACCCAAGTGGCAAAACACCGGCTGACACAAACACATCACACTGCCCCTCTTCCTCAGTAATTACGACCCAGCCATTGTAACGAACCCTGCGGCACGGGTACGGCCTGATGCTAAGTTTTATGCCACAGTATTGCCAGGTGAGCAGAATTTGAAGTGTGGCACGATGATCGATTTATGAAACGGGCCTTAGTGGGCGGCTAGTGACTGAATGGCAGTGCAGCTTGTTGAATTGATTGGGGTCCCATTTAGGGGGCGAAGCGAAGGCCCACTCACCCTAGATATATCGCTGAATCCAATTACATCAGACTGCGGGAGAGGAAGAGAATCGATAAGCTTTGCTCTCCTCCACTACAAGATATGTTTCCATTCACACTGGGCTCCCTTATTTATTTTAAACCTTCTTTCATATTTTACACCTCAGCCTGTTCCCTTTGCTGCTGCTAAGACTGTGAACTGTGGATCACTACACTGGTCACACCTGCAGAGCCCCTTTTACCAATTACTGAGGAAAGCAGACACTGGACACAGTGTGTCAATAGAGGTTTAGGTTCTCAGCAGGATCGCAGGAGTGTGAGAGTTGTGCTCATTAGCTTAGTATGTTCTGTCACTGCTAGACTTGTGGCGTTAGGACTGGAACAACCATAGTCACAAACAGAGAAAAATATGTGACGGGGGAAAAATGGAGGGAGAGGAAGCTGAACCCCGAGTATTAAGGCTTGTATGGCTTAATATAGCGTCAAATTATTATTTTACCGAAATATGTAGTAGAAAGAATGAAAGATTTACATTATTTACATAAATGTTTTATAAATATTTTGGACTATGAGGCGTGCCTATATTCTAAAAACGTCTTTGTTCTCTCCAATTTAGCCCTAATGCCTTCGAGGCAGACCACAGCTACTTAAAGAGCTTACAAACGGCAGAGACAATAAACACTAGATGCCATCATAGCAGGATGTGAACATGCCGAAGTTTGTCATGATGGTGCGGCCACTGAAGAAGTTTCTCAGCACGGAATTCACTTGATAACCGGGGGCATTTAGACTCCTTGTGGGGGAAAAATCGATGGTACAGCATTTGGTTTAAGCCTACACTTATATCCAGTATTTTATTTTACAAGTTGTGTTGTGGTAAAAATAGAGAAAGGTAGCGCCAGTAGCTCACAGAGTGCAAGCATTTAAAATAAGAGATCATTTACGTTATATTAAGCTAAACAAGTCTTAATACCCGGGGTTCCCTTTAATGCAACTTTCAATATGTAAAATTTGAATTTAGCTTGAGTGTTAGATGATGGCCAAAGTAATCTCAACTACGGATGGCTCAATACCATAATTTTGGCTTTGGTACGATACCAAAATGTAATACCTCGGTATCGATACTGTAGTAAGTAATGTTAACATACTAAACATGTATTACTTTATTTATCATTTATGAATAATTATTGACCTAGATTAATAAATGCTGCAATACTGTTAGGTCAGCTTACCTAAAGAATTTTAACAAAGGTATTTTTACTGCAAAGTAGGGCCGGGCGATATGGCCAAAATGTAATCTTGATCATTTTTTCCCATATATATATATTTTGATATATAAACTCTTAATTCTGCCAGCTTTAAAAGAGTATCCCAACTATGACTGAAGCCACAAAAATTTGAGGGTTCATTAATTACATTTTAAAGTATAGTTTGAACAAAAACAGATGTGTAAACATAAAACTGTTGTAAACATAATTTGTACGTTTTTTCTTTTCCAGAAAGACAAGTCTGTATCGTCTGGCTTTAAGAGGTAGATTAAATGTGCAAAATGTAAACAGAAAACAAAAAATTGCGCACAATTTGTCAAACTTTTACATTTTATTTTTGTCAGGAAGACTAGACTGTCAACAGTGTCTGGCTTTAAGAGGTAGAATAAATGTGCAAAATAAAACTAGAACATAAAACTATACAATTTCTAACCAGTGCACATAATGTGTAAATTGTTTATGACATATTTTACAGATCCTTTTAATCTGCGCCTCGTTTTCAAATAGCCAAACCACTTCCATTTAACTGAATTCGTGCTACATTTTTTGTAGCAATTTCATAATTTTTTGGATAATAATTCAAGGTTAGTTTCACTTTCATCGCTGCTTCCAGAGTTTGAGTTTGCTTTGCAGAGTGCCGTAGGAAATTGACTTTGCTCTTTGACGTGAACATTAAAAGCTGCACACTGATTGGCTGTTGTCGCAGATTTCTGCTGTGTGATTGGCTCTTATATTAATCCATATTGAGTAAAAATGCCTAGAGCTTATCATCGTTATCGACATATATTTTATCACGATTTGATATGATATTGTTTATCGGCACAGCGCTACTGCAAAGTGTTTTTCTAACAGTCCAAATATTCAAAATCACATTATTATCTCTCTGTCTCCCTTATTGTTTTTAGATATTGTATTTTTTTACTCTGCTTTAAAAGTACTTTTCAAGTGTGTGTACTTTGTTAGAGTGTTTTCTTTAGAAAACTTTGCTTCACAACATTCCAATAATTATTCCATAATTATTATTCCATAATATTGTACTTTTTAGTGCACTGTTTCATATTAAATATTTAATACTTTATTACATTAGAAATATATTACTTTCTTACTTTTACTCAAGTAAAAAGTAATTCTAATTTACTTGAGTACAAGAAAATACTACATTGTAAATATTCTTAATTATTAAAGGTAAAACAAACAACTTTTATTTATAAAATGTAGTTTTAAAAAAAGTATGACATTATGCTTTGGGATGGAGTAAAAAGTTTCGAAAGAAAAATCTGATGAACTACAGATACTTTGTAAGTTTACTTGAGTAAAGTAAAAATACTTCACCACTGTCCACTATCATTTTAAAGTTATTAAAATCTGAATTTTTGATTGATGAATGATGCACTCACCTGCCAATCTCTTATAGCAACGCTTGCATACAGGTGCAGTAAGGTCAGTTCGTTCACCTTTATCATCAGTTTTTTATGGAAAATAATGCCACATGTCAGTTTTACTGTTGCTTTTATTTACTACTTTCCAGCGCGTTGATGGAGTTTCATCTGTTTGATGATCCATCGTGTTTTTCTGTTGTCAAGTTTACCGGATTTGCAGCAATTTGGGAAGCATTGCCGCCTACAGGTGAACATCGGAACAGCAGCGAATGAAATACCGAACTGGGCAAAATGATAATATCGAACCGTTTGAAATATAATATATACCGATATTTTTCCATTACCGGTATACCACGCATCCCTAATCTCAACTTAAAGGCAAATTATGTACGTTTATTATTATTATTATTATTATTATTAAACCATTAGAACAATATTATATTTTTTGTTAACTTGTGTACTTACATTATCTTAAATGTTTCAAAGAATGTTTAAATCTAGAGAAATGAGCAGTTTTAACTGCATATGCCATCATACATCCTCAATTTTCCAGTTTTATTTTGTAGAAAACATTGAAACTCCAAAGACACATTAATATGTTAAGAATTTTATTAGGTAGGTGATGAACACAGACTAGAATTATAACAGAACTTTCAGCACACTCAAATGTATGTAGTATGATAAAACAGCGCTTCTTTTCCTACATACAGTATGCATAACCGGAAGAAGCAGAAATGGTCGACTGTGGCATAATAAAAGCTTTGCTGCTTTCGAGCCGTGTATGGTCCTCATTCTTCATCAGCAATCGCTCCAATCAGAAGAACTCGGAGGTGGGGCAAGCATTGCCAGCTTCTGTTTACATTAGCAAGTTGGCATGACAACTGTTTTTTTTGACTGCAACATGGCGGAGGAGGCGCTTGTAGTGGATGTGTCCGGATACCCTGAATTACATAACATTTCTTCAAGCGATTATCACAACTTTTTCTTTAAAAAAGGAACTTGGAGAGAAATATCTCTGTCACTGAATGTATATATACTCAAAATGCCCCTTATTGTCGTTATTGCATCACATCTCAAAAGCGCGTCTCGAGACCCTCGTGTTCTATGCTGCGCTTTTTAAAAACCATTCCTGAGTCTCATGTTTTTAGACGCGAAGCCGCGTTCTGTGTGAATGGCCCCTAAGATGTGCGCTCAGTATTGTGCATGTGCACTGGCTGATGTAGCCTGAAAAATTAGCATTTTTTTAACACTACTGGAGCACAAGGAACCATATTTATGAGGCAGTTCTTGTCAAATTTCATTGGTGATTTCAAACATGAAATTTAATCATAAACTTGGTGAACAGTTTTGGAGAATTTGATGTTTCCCCATTCAAAGATATAGGAGCTGCACTTGCATGCCCAAGAGGCGTTTCAAAGATGGCCGCCGAGTGGAATGACTTGCCTTAAAGGGACTTTGCATCATACTACACCTTTGTTTCCCCATTTGTTTTGAATATGCACCCTCTAGCTGCAAAAACGTACATACTGTGCCTTTAAAAATATTGGAAATACGCATGCATAACTGTATATACAATTCATGGTTATATATATGGCCCCAATACTGACCCAAAAAGCCCTGTTCTGCCCTACACCAGCTTAACAACTAGACCCAACCCACCCAACAGACCTTCTATGAACATTTCCACAACATCACAGCAACCCTGTAGTTCAGGGACATGAACCCCATCTCACTTCTCCCTAATTAAAGCACATAACAACCCCTGACCCATGCTTGCTCACTGTGAACCCTTCATCAGAGTCCTCATTATAGCAGGTGTGCCCCGAAAGGGCTGCACAGCTGCTCTGGGATCATCCAGATTAAAATAGGTGGGTGGTACAACTGGCCTGAAAATGTTCGCAGTACTTTATATGTGGTCAAACTGAAGTAGGCAGCTGCACTGCAACCGGCCAAGTGCGGATGAATATAACAGTTCCTCGTTAGGCATTTATAGTAACGGGGTTGACACTAATGAGGGCAGGCAAGATGTTCCCTATGCGACATATAGAATTTTTCGGTCATTAGAGAAGCAAGAAAATGTTCCAACATGAAGTTAGTTAATTTGCGGGGAGTCTGCACTTCTCGAGCCGAACCCACTTGCATGACAGAATGCGTAAATGAAATCAACTCTCCCTTGAGTAATAACTCCGGACGTGATATACAAACAAATCCAATCATTTTTCTGACACAGGTATCTGTGCGATGCTCAATCAATGTCATAAGAGAGCATCACATCTGTATGACAATACCAGGACAGCTGGGACTATGAAGGTCTTTTCACCTGGGGCTCAGACAGACGTTACACAGACCCAGGGAATGGCAGAATGAGTGCATGTGTAAACCTGCACTACTAAGTGCATCTGATACAAAGTGGGGCACGGTGAGCCGTATAACACAAAATATGCTCCTGACGGCCTGTGTGAGGAGAAGGGAGTGACTGGTGGGTCTGTGTGGTTGCTTGCTCTCCTCTCCCTTAAGGACACATTCAGGTCAATTAAAGTCCTTCCAGCCAAAGGTTTTAAACAAAACATGACCCCAACATGCCATTCTTGCATAAAAAATGGATTCTAGACCTTATGGATATTGATTGTAGATACAAATTGAAAAACCATCTTCTTGTTGATTCTCTCTACATACTCTCAGCCTTGACCAGATCATTCCACCATATTCAGTGAAGCAGTTTGTGTGTCCTGTCTGAGTGCCTTCATTTCTCTGTGGCCACAAGAAGAGAAGTAACAGTCTAACAAACATTAACATCTCACTAGATTGCAAGATGGAGGCTGCTCTAAGGTGACTGAAACCCTGCAACAGGGGGTTGTCCAGATAAAGGCCAAAGGGATGATACTTTCACTCATTGCAAGAGAAGTCTGTCATTCCAAGTCTGTAATTTCTTGAATATTGCAGGATTACAATGACACCAATTCATTCAAGTCCCTCAAAAAGGTTGGTAAGACAAATGCACGAGAAGAGAGGGTAATGTAGAGACTCTCATTGGGGAATGGGTTCAACACTGCAGCTGGAATTGCTTGGCAGTTCAGTGCTGAACAGGTTTGAAAAGTCTATAAGTGCATTCTGCAGTGACCAAACCTCTCATCAGCGGAAAAAAACAATGGGGTACAATGGTGTTTCATATATTCAGAGTTGTTTACAGTGTTAAAAAGTTGGATTCTCATGCTAAACATGGCCAAAGTTTAAAAAAATTATTTAGACGAATGATAGAGAATTTCTTTGCCAAAAATCTTACTTCCGGGTTGGTACAAGTTTCGGCTGTTTTTTTTTCAATCGTGGCTCGAATGACGTAATCGGTGGTGGAACTCCTAATATGACCATTTCTCCCGGAAAAGGTTCTTCAGCTTCCCGAAGAACCCAGTGTTACGTGAACAGTGGATGCAGTTCCTTTTTCCAGGGCAGCAATGGAGTTTTGCAAGTGTGTTTGTTGAGGAATGTTTCATATACAAGGCCCAGTTTGACGCTGGATTTGCACATTGTTGTTTACTGAAAGATGGAGCGGTCCCAGATATAAAAGATCCCACTCATGATTCAGAACTGCAGATGTCAAGTGAAACAGCATCAAATGTTTGTGTATTATTGGCAATCCTAACGCAAGTGATCGTCAAACTTAGCTCCGCCCGGAAGCTTGGCGTTTTCTGGAGAAAATCGGAAAGCTGTATTGTTCTTTTATTAATATTATACAACTAAAGATTTTTTGAAGATATTAAGGATACAGTACTACTCTATATGTACTCAGGATTAACATGAGATTAGGTGAAACTATGTTATGTACCCTTTCATTTATTTGGGTCTGATGGGTTTTGACTGGCTAGTCTTCTGAAGTCTGGGCCACTTTTTGATTTTTAAAAAAACAATGCTTTCTTCACCATAAGGAGGACGGCAGAGGCTCAAGACAGTTATTTAAACCCAGCTCTTTATAATGCTTCCCATTGTGCTGCAGCCTGCCAACTTAACTCGCTTTAATGCGCAGTGATGGCCATATAAAAGTATTATTTCTACAGAGCTCATATTTCCCTTCACTCCAAGCCACAAAGGCTTTTAGGAGATGGTAAGGCTTGGGCCCTTTAAGGCCAAGGCGCCAGTGACATCACTGATAACCCTCCCCACATGACCTGTTGCCACTGCTTGGAAATACTTAGCCCCGCTTCAGCTCATATTCCAGCATTATAACTGCCATAAGTCATATTTAATTTTGCCCGTGAAAGTTCCAAGTAATAGCGGTGACTCCTGTGGCATTGCCCTCTGTGAAATGGTGTTTTGTTGGGGGTGGTCAGATTGGCTCCCGTCTCAATGGGAGTGTTTAAAGTGCCCTTTATTTCAAAAATGTATGGTTCCTGAGAGCACAGCTGACAGCTACCCTTGGTCCCCAACACAGGGGAGGAGGCACACCGGACTCGCAGTGCCTCTCCCCTGTTGACAGGTAATTTCAGTATTCGTCACTGATATATGAAGGCTAAATTTTGCTAAGGTCCGCTTTTCACAGCACTTCAGATGACAGTCTTAAATCTGTCATAAAGGAAAATTTTGCTTGGGGACCACATATTTCACCCAGGCTTCTGACACTCAATTTTAACAAGAGCATGAAATGCAGAGGGAGGTTCACTTGCCAGTTTTTTTTCCACCCCAAAGAAAAATGCCATGCCAAATACATTCCCTATATTCACACCTTAAATATAGATAAAGATAGATAGAATTTTCAGTAACACTTTACAATAAAGTGTCATTTGTTAATAAGTTAATGTATTAATTACCATGTAAGTTACATTTATTACAGTATTTATTATTCTTTGTTAATGATAGTTTTAAAAAAAAAAAATACAGTTGTATATTGTTTGTTCATGTTAGTCTACAGTGCATTAACTAATGTTAACAAACACAACTTGTGATTTTAATAATGCATTAGAAAATGCTAAAATTAACATTAACTAAAAAAAATAATAAATGCTGTAGAAGTAGTTCATGTTTACTAATGTATTTAACTAATATTAACTAATGAACCTTTTTGTAAAGTGCTACCAGATTTTCTATCATTTTCTACTAAAACTAAATTAGCAATAATATTATTATTAAGATTATTAAGAAAAGTGCAAATATAAATCGATAAAACCAATCTAAATTTTGAATTTGAAAGAAATGAAAACTTTATTCAGCAAGGATGCATTGCATTAACCAAAACATTTGTATTGTTGCAAAACAATTACTGCTTCAAATAAATGCTGTTCTTTTTAACTTTTTAACTATTAATGAATAATGTATAATGGTTTCTACAAGAATATTAAAACAAAAAAAAACTTACATTTGTAAAACATTTTTTAAATATTACCTTTTTTAACATTGATAATAATAATAAGAGATGTTCCATATTGCCATATTAGAATGATTTTTTAAAAATCATGTAACACATAAAATACATTAAAAAAGAAAGCAGTTAGGTTAAATTGTTATTATATTTTACAATATTGTTTTTATAGTTTTGATCAAAGAAATGTAGCATTAACAAAAGAGATTTTTAAATAATTCAACTAAATTATTTAATTATTGCAATTATTAAATTATAAATTATATTCATAAATTACAGTATAAAAATATTCTAAATTATATTCACTGTGTTATATATTCTATGTATATATCTTGGCCAAATATTGTCCTATCCTAACAAACCATACATCAATCAAAAGCTTATTTATTAATTAAAAAATTACTCTTATGATTTGTGGTTTTGTGGTCAAGGGTCACATATATGTGCTTTACCTAACTTGTTATCGTTGTCTTAATTGTTTAATATTCAAATTCTGTCAAAAAATGGCTAAAAAATGTTGGAATCTTTCAAATCCAACTTTAGAGGCATTACTGACAGACTATTTTTAATTGATTCATTTATCTATATAATTCTATCTGTAATTGTATCTATCTTCTATTATAAGTCTATAATTATAATATTAAAAATAGTAATTGTATCATTTAAACACTATAACGCACAAAACATTTATTTCTGGGTCAAAGTGACTCAAAATGATGGAGCAGTGTAATTTTGACTTATTTCGTGGGAATTATTTAGTTAAAGAATCTCATACCTTCCATCTGATGATCTACATGCCTAAAAAGTCTAGAATACAAAAAAGCCCCCATGTAGTCAGGGCACGAGTCCTCTTCTCTGCTGGCTCTAGTAGAACCCATCTCTGGCCAAGCCTTTGACCATCTGTGCTGAGACTATCAGGATTAATGTACCCTAGACACCAGGGTGAACGTGTATCTCAGGCAACACCGCTCCACTGCAAATGGGGCAATTCAGCGTGTCTGCTCAGCACTGGCAGGTACTACAGAGGCATATGGGTGAGACAGACTCAGGACTGGCAGCATGCAGGCGGGGTGCTGCAGCCGGCACAGTCTTCAATGCAGGGGCAAAAGGAACAAAAGCACCGGGCTCATCAAGAGCACTTTATATTTGGAGAGCTCTCCGAGCGCATTAGCAAAGTCCCCATGTTGTTCTGCCCTGTGTAAAACAGTATTCATTAAAAGCACAGGTGTGCTGCACTATGCTTCGGTGCGGCGTCCCAAGAGAGTTTGAAAAGTGCAGTTGTACCCACCTCTGGGTGTCTGAGAAACGCTCTGCAACTCTCTAAAAACCGTAGCGTTCCCTCATCTGACCCCTCACCATATCCGACCATTAGCTTACTCAAGACCATAGCTCAAGCTGAGAAATATATTAGCAGGCTGTAACAATGAATTTTGCATATGCCCGACCCATGCCTGTCTTTCACAGACCTCTTAGGTTGCTTTTTTCCACCCCCCCTAGTTTCCTTTTTCCACCTGACTGACCAAAAACGGTATTTGCTCATATAAACAGCCCTCTTGTTTCCACTTTTAAAGTGCATGAACAAGACAGACAGAAAACCAACACAGACACACATAATAAGCTGGTTCCGCTCCCTCGCTCACTTTTGTGACTTGTTTTTGATACAACAAAGTCACAGCTTTCAAAGTGCATCCATTTTTATCAGGACATTCAAACAAAAAAAATGTTTTGATGCTCATGTGTAATAGCCTTGTTTGTGTTTAAAATGTAGAGAGAAGCCAATGAAACAATAGCTTTCACCATTTTCATCTCAGTACTAATTTATCCAGTGCGCAAAAGTCAAAAATGAACAGTTTTTTTTTCCCTTTTCTCAGCAAGGATGTATTCAACATGTTCTTTTTTTTTAAGTAAATAAAGATATTGTCTCTCAAAACAAAGAGTCAACTCAGAATCGCCTTAATGAGTCTTCATATTTTTGAATATTCTGCCTGTTACCGATTTACGCCACTGGGTAACACATTTTTCATAATCCCTGTCTGCCTGCGAAATACGAACAGTATGTCCTACCCACAAACACTTCCGCTAGTTAATGTGTTTACATCATGTCGACAAGACACTGTGTTCTGGCCTGTAAAAGCAAGTTTCGTTTTCATTTATTTATTTATTTATTTTTTCACGATACCACAGCAATACATTTCAAAACTTTTGTTCTGTGTTTGTCATTTTACAGAGGACTGCTTCTCTAATCCTGGCTTTTATCTTCTTTGGCTTCTAATTTTTTTTTATTTGGACTAACAAGCGTCTTCGAGCCACAAACTTTAAGTACGACTGATACGTCTTGTGTTCGTTTTCAAGTGCGTGCACAAAATATTCCCTGTGCGCCTCAGCACCTAAAGTGCAGTTTCTAAAAGAGCAAATGTGCTACTCCCATCCCGTCTGCCAGAACGCAGGTAAGAGTCTCTTGCACACAGCACATAGACACTCAGACCCCGCTTCGGACTGGCACCGAGACGCCTGAGTGGGGTCCCTGTGTTCCATCTTGCTACCCCACCATGGGTATGTATGTGGTTCTGTTGATGCCGCTTGTATGTTACCCGGAAGCCTGGTCAGGTCTTCCCAGTTCGTCGTGCTGGCTCCTTCGGACCATCAGATTCAGCTATGCAATTCAGTTTACTCGGCGTCCTCCCAAGTTCAGGGGCATCCTCTTCACCTCTGTGAAGACTGCAGATGCTCCTGTCCTGCGGGCAGAGATCACTACCGTACTGGCCCAATTGGACCTTGTTCCCAGAACTAATGCTCCTCATGACAGCCCCTCCCTGGCAGATTCCTCTGAGGAAGGATCTACTGACTCAGAGACGGGGCACCCTATGGCACCCACGACCAGACCTCTGGAAATTACACGTCTGGTCCCTGGACGGGACGCGGAGGTTCTAGGTGATCTACCCCAAGGAATGGTAGACACCATCACTTCGGCGAGAGCTGAATCCACGAGACATGCTTACGCCTTGAAGTGGAACCTGTTCATCGATTGGTGTGCCTCTCACAGAAAGGACCCCCGGAGATGCCCGATCAGAGTCGTGCTGTCCTTCTTGCAGCAAGGGTTGGAGCGAAGGTTGTCTCCCTCCACCCTTAAAGTCTACGTGGCTGCTATCGCTGCACACCACAACCTCATAGAGGGGAAGTCGGTAGGAAAGCATGACCTGGTCATCAGGTTTGTACCCTTTTGGGACCTGTCTCTAGTACTCACAGCATTGCAGCATTCTTTCACTGAATACTCTGCTCCTGCTTGCACTGGCTTCCATCAAGAGGGTAGGGGACCTGCAAGCATTTTCGGTCGACAAATCGTGCCTAGAGTTCAGGCCGGCAGATTCCCAGGTAACCCTGAGGCCCCAACCTGGCTACGTACCCAAGGTTCCCACCACTCCCTTCAGGGACCAGGTGGTGAGCCTGCAAGCACTTCCCCCGGAGGAGGCAGACCCAGCCCTAGCTTTGCTCTATCCCGTCCAAGCCTTAAGATGCTACGCTGACCGGACGCAAAGCTTCAGGACCTCAGACCAGCTCTCTTGTCTGCCACGGAGGCCGGCAGAAGGCGAATGCCATCTCCAAGCAAAGGATGGCCCTTTGGATAGTGGATGCCGTCACCCTGGCTACACAGGCACAGGGTGTGCCCTGCCCGCTCAGGGTGCGAGCTCACTCAACTAGAAGTGTTGCATCGTCCTGGGCGTTGACTTGTGGTGCCTTGCTGTCAGATATTTGTAGAGCTGCGGGCTGGGCGACCCCTAACACATTTGCTAGATTCTATAGCCTTCGTGTAGAGCCAGTATTCTCTTGTGTTCTCACCTCCAACAGGTAGAAGCACGGAGTGGCCCTGGCTTGGGTCGGCTTGTAAACTGCTCCAGAGTGTCCATACAGTAGACCCTGTTGAGCTCCTCCGTCCCCTTGGTGCCAACGTGACGGAACGTTTGGTGCCAGGCCCTCACTCGATGAATCTTCAAGAACCGATACAGGGCTAGGGCCCATATGAAAGACCTAAGTGGATCCCATATGTGTATTTTCCACGGTATAGCCTTCGAGCCCGTGTTCCTTGGCGAGAAATTGCCTCTAGAGGATGCAAATTACCTCAATTATTCCATATGTTCCTGAAAAATGAGACGTATATGTAAATGCTTCCAACCCCTATGGGAGGATGAGGCTCCACACGTCCCAGTGCTCCAGCCTCACTGCAAGAGAGTAGTGATATACAGTGACTGGTATTCTTGTTGCGAACCCCGGCTTAAACCATAAATGGGGCATAGAGGCTCGCTCAGGACACTGGAGGAAGACAGTAGCCGTGGCGTTTTCTATAGGGATCCCAATCCGTCGGTCTCCGACATGACTCGGAGAGACCGACTGATGGGGAACGTCTCAGTTACGTATGTAACCCTCATTCCCCAAAGGAGGGAATGGAGACGTCACGTCCCGTCGCCATGGCTGCTGTACCGCCACTGTACAGCCGGGCCCCGCTCGGCTCCTAAGCAAAAACCTGACTATGCACTGCACCAGCTGCCTGTTTGTACTCACGCTGTGATCAGCTGCAGCTGAGTGCAATCAGTGCATGGCAATGTGATTTGGCTCGTTTAGTTTACATTCAAAGTAGACTGGACTCTCTAAGTGGGATCCCAATACGTCGGTCTCCAATGTGACATCTCAGTTCCTTCCTTCGGGGAACGAGGGTTACATACGTAACCAAGACGGTTTCCAGCTAAACCACAATATTACTGTCTTACTGAATTAGTTCTGATAATTCGCTGGGAACCCACTATTTCCTAAGAATGTGTTGGTTAATGTAGACTGTCGTTGTTCTGATTGCTTTGTTTAATAAAAAAGAATGAATAAACTTAGACATGTTTGGATTTACAAAACTGTGTGGTTTCATTAGTCATGTTAGCACTCGGCTAACATATCCACTATTGTTGTTTTGTTATGTGTTTACAGTTTAGCAGCTAAACTTTAGATGTGGGCACGACTCGCTTGCATAAGTGTTAAACAAAATGTTTTTATGCCATTATTTTAAGAAAGTCATATACACCTAGGATGGCTTGATGGTGAGTAAATTATTGGGTACTTTTTTTTTTCGTGTAAACTCTATATTGATGTCTAAATTAAAATTGTATTAATTAAACACTGTTTGGAATCTTTAGAGACCACTTAGAATTTAATGACGGCCACCTAGAGACATACTGTAGTAGGTCTATAATTAGAAAGCTGAGACTTACTTTTGCAAATGCCCTGTATGCCCTACGTCTCTAACAGAGACCTTTTGGGTTGTTTTTTCCACCTTTTCCTTTTTCCACTTGAGTGATCAAAAACTGTTTTCCCACATAAATAGCCCTCTTGTTTTTACTTTTTTTAAGTGCAGGAACTGGATGGACAGGCTGTTGACAGAAAACATACCACAGACACAGATAATAACCCAGCTCTCATCCTTCACTCACTTGTGCAACGCGCTGGGTGGTAACTTGGTTTTCTCCATTTGGCCATAGCAGCTGGTTTTGGCCTCCGGGATGTCCCCAAACTCTTCCAACATGGCTGCAGCTGCCGTGGTTATAATCCCAAGCCCATCTCGAACCCGTGCCTCAAGAGGATAGTCCCAGTCATCGTAGGACACAGAGATCATTCCAGAGGGGAACGAATCTGGAGTGATGTCTGGGTTGCCCGTGGTCAAGCTGGGCACGATCCAGATGTACCCGAAACCGGTCAGGCCCAATGATCGGGCCTCCTCCAAGATGTAAGCCGCTTCGTCCTTGGAGCAGTACAAAAGGATGACTGGAGACTGAACCTTCTTCAGCTGGATCTGGGTCCTGGAGTCCCCGTCCACAGCATCCAGGGTAATGGTGTGCTGGAGGTCCCAACCAACAAAGCTGTTGTCGACCGTGGTCTTCAGGATGGCAATGAAATCTTGGTAACCCGGGAACTTGCTGGTCACTATGGAGAAGACGTGCCAGTCATACTCTTCCATGATGTTGAGCATGAGCAGCGCCTCCTGCTGGATGGAGGCCCCGAACTGGAAGAATGTCGATTTGACATCCTGCAAAAGAAAGAAAGATAGAAAGAACTGTCACAACATGATGAAATATAGTTTTTCAGCTGTCATCTGGTAAAATTTTTGTTATACAGTCTGCAAAATGTAAGTTTACATACACTTGAATCTTTATACAGTGTTGTTACCTGAATGATTCACAGCTGGAATTGTTTTGGTTGTTTTTTTGTTTGTTTGTTTGTTTGTTTTTTGTAATAGTTGGTAGTTTGTCTTGAACAGTTAAACTGCCCTTCCCAGTTCTTAAGAAAAAAATCCTTCAGGTCCCACAAATTCTTTGTTTTTTCAGCATTTTTGTGTATTTGAACTTTTTCCAAAAATGACTGTATAATTTTGAGATCCATCTTTTCATGCTGAGGACAACTGAGGGACTCATTTGCAACTATTACAGTAGGTTCAAATGCTCACTGATGCTTTAGAAGGAAAAACGATGCATTAAGAGCAAGGGGGTGAAAACTTTTGAACAGAATGAGAAATGTGTACATATTTATTATTCTAATGATACAAGTATATTTTTTATTTAGTCCTGCCCTTCAGAAGCTACAGCAGATACTTGCATGTTCCCCAGAAGTTAAATTTACCCTGATCCTTAAATTCAAAAAGTTTTCACCCCATGGCTTTTAATGCATTGTTTTTCCTTCTGAAGCATCAGTGAGCATTTGGTCCCTCAGTTGTCCTCAAAAATCATACGGCCATTGTTGGAAAGGGATCAAATACACAAAAAAACGAAGAATCTGTGGGACCTGAAGGACTTTCCTGAAGAACAAACACTTGTAGCAAGTTATTTAAGTGTTTTATTTGTAATTTATTTGATTGGTTGGTTTGATTGGTTTTTGGTCATGGAAATAATTAACATGGAAATAATTATCTTATTGTGTCAGGTAGAATTTTAACATTAGTGCATAAAGTTCAATTTTGAAAACACAACATCAGTTCAAAATAAAAATAAACCCCTCAAATATACTAGAGCAGCTGGAATAGAGAAACCATTTAAATATTTGGAGAGCTCTGAACTCAATGGCAGAGTTAACAGAAGTTAATAAGGTTCTTTATTAAATTGTAACAAGACAAAAAGGGAAGAGAAGAGCTTTTCTGGTTCTTTAACTCTTTTGAGATCCATCTGATATGTCCAGCTCTGGCCTTGATGAACTCATTGTCTAATCATAATGATGCACTGAGCCAGTCCTTTCTGGCTGAGCAAATTCAATCCCTGTGTGCCTTTTGAACTATTCCCTCCAGCGTCCCACAATTCCACAGCTTTAACAGGCCCTCTGAGGTACAAAGGACACAATCATTCTTAGATTCATACTCAAGAGTTCAAACTTTTCAGTCATATTATGAAGGAGAGGATCGGAGGCTTTTAAAAGGAACACGTCATGCTTTTTTTATTAACCTTCTCAATCATGTGGACGCTATTTTTCCCATCAGCATTTCAATGTCAAACCAATTACTGCAGCCTCATAAATGGTACATGAAAGGTATCTAACAAATGAATACAGATGTAAGATGAGGCATCTGTCTTTGTGTGCATGTGTGAAAGAAACCTGTAGAAAACAACATGTTGTGAGTCCGCATATGTTGGGAAGAGAAACGTTTCACTTAGTTGTTTCGCTATTTTTGGGAAGCTTGGCTTGACATAATCAATTTCACACACTGGGGAAACTAAATAGACACTGGTGCTGCAAAGTAAACACAAGATAACTGGATAACACACACTCATTCACGGCACAAATGAACACAAATCTTCTTTGACCAAAACCGTTATGCTACTTTTCCATGACCAACCATCTGGCCTCCCAGACGACACTCAGCCACATCAATATCTGAACGCCATATCAGATCTTCTGCCGGCCTTTGTCAATCTTTTCATTCGATGCCAGCCCAATATAACACGTTCATTAAAGCTGCTTCTGATAGCTGCCGTGATTATCTTCTGTTTTCGTGAGGGATAGTTAATGAAACACGGGTTTCATGCTGGAGACGCTTGATTGAGTGGTCTTTGCAATAAATGTTTATTAACCAATCGGTGGGCTTGTAATGACAGCTTTTCTGCACCTGTGTCCATTTTTTTCTGCAAGATTTAATAAATGTCCTACACTATGAGGCTTTTGAATGCTTAAATCAGATTGGTTGTGCAATTATTTTCAGGGAAATGCACATTCAGCCAGGTCTTGACTGCATTACATGTCCATATAATTTCACCGAATGATTTAGGTTGTTTCAAAGGTCTACAACAATCTACAACAGCTAATTCATTAATAACTGCATTGAACTGTTAACAATGGTTCAAGCCTCCATTGCTAGGTTTAAAATTACGTTTTGAACTTAGCAACGGAGGAGTTGGATGAAACTTGTAAGAAATTAGTCCTAAAAGCAAGAGAGTTTTAAGGACAAAAACCCAACGAATGTCTTGAAACATCTGAACAATGGCACCTAGTTACATTTGATAAAACAATGGCTTTTGCAATGAAATGTGGTACTGTTATGCTAAGTGGCCCCTGTGAGACTAGACACATTTGCTTAAGTAATGGATGGATGACAGGACATTCCTAATTTATTTCCACTGCCTCACCTTGGAAAGATTTTAATTATTCCTCAAAGGTTATCATGATGTTATCTTAAAGTGGCACCATTTTGAGTGGCTATTTCTTTTCATTCAGATCTGGGGATGTCAAGGAAAATGGAGCAGATTATATTACATGTATGGAATAATGGCAAAAAGATTAATCAGCTTGAGCTGCCTGCTCCCCACAGTTGTCCATCAACTCTTGAAGTGCAGGGTTAGGAAAATATGACCCTCGTAATAATCGGTCTACTGGGCGCCGCATGTGTGGGGTGAACATGTAGATTGTGCGGAGTGAGCACTCGTTGACCTCATTCTGCAGATGAACTCAGGAGATGATGGAGAGAGAGAGGGAGTAATTGTTTCATGTGAAAAACAATGTGTTCTGTTTCTGCAACAAGAACAAAACTAATAATTACAAAGTGACAGCAAAGAAATGAAATAAAAGAGTCTGATGGAGTTTTTTGGTAATTGAATGAAAATAAGAGATTTTATATATCAGCACAGTTTGATGTGTACAAATATATTTTATTGTGTGATGTGAAACATTATATTATATTATATTATATTATATTATATTATATTTATTCCAGAAAGACTGTCAATGTGGGTTTTTTTTAATGGCTCTTTCTGCTGGTTACATCATCATGAGTTCAGCACTGAATCATTAATTCAAACGATTTGTTTAAAAACACTGATTCCAGTTGAAAATGAAACAAATAACTGTCTTAATAAATGACTCATTGAATCATTTACTTAATCAATTAATTTAAAACAACAATTCATCTGGAAGTATTTTCATTATATTATATTATATTATATTATATTATATCTGTGTGACAGACTGTCACTGTGCATTAGTTGTGGGAATTTTTAAATGACTCTTTTTGCTGGTTACATCATTACATCTTTGAGTTCCTCACTGAATCATTCATTTAAACAATTTTCTACTGATTCAGTAGAAAATTAAACAAATAACTGTCTTAATAAATGTCTCATTGAATAATTTACTTAATTAATTTAAAACAACAATTCTGCTTTAGCTTCATCTGGAAGTATTTTCATTTGCAGAGAAAAATTATATTATTATATTATATTATATTATATTATATTATATTATATTATGTGTGAAAGACTGTCGCTGTGCATTAGTTGTGGGAATTTTTAAATGACTCTTTATGCTGGTTACATCATGACATGAGTTCCTCACTGAATCATCCTTTAAACATTTTGTTTAAAAACACTGATTCGTTTGAAAATTTTGACTCATTGAATCAATTACTTAGTCTATTAATTTAACACAATGATTCATATTTGGATTCATTTGGAAGTATTTTCACTTGCAGAGCAAAATAAAATCTATATTATATTATATTATATATCTGTGTGAAAGACAGGCACTGTGTCACTGTGCATTAGTTGTGATGACTTTTAAGTGACTGTTTCTTCAGGTTACATCATTTTATTTTTATGAGTTCATTACTGAATCATTCGTGTGAACGATTTGTTCAAAAACAGTTTGAACTGAAACAAGTGTCTTTAAATGACTAATTGAATCATGTACTTAATTGATTAATTTAAAACAATGATTTTGCTCTGGCTTTATTTGGAAGTATTTTCATTTCAAATAACATTTATATTATATTATATTATATTATATTATATTTAGCATAATTGCATAATAATTATAGCCACAACTGCAGTATGAAAAGTATGATTCATAAAGTACATTTATAAAGATTTTACATTGTTGCCTAAATGTAATTTCACAGCCGAGCACCGAGTGTGACATGAAAGGCAAGTGTAATCAGCTTCAGAGGTGTGAAAGAAGATTTGTGTGCATTTGACTGGAGCGTAGCAATACTAGTTTCTAATTTCCCACCCGCTTTCCTGAGGATCTGCATCATCCCTGCCTGCTGCTGAGCTTTCTCAATACCATTTTCTTCATATAACAGGATGCCATTACCAGCCAGAGGCGATATAGCTATATTGTTTGCTCAGAAAAAGGAACCACGCTGTATCATATTTCGAAGCAGATCTGGAAAAACAAGATTTGGTGTGGAGATATTTCTCAAAAGATATCGCTTAAGATCTTAAGACCTTCTGAAGTTCCCCGTTGACTCCTTTAGTGTAGGTGATACTGGGGCTTGACATCAATCATTCTGCACATCTTTTATCTCCTAAGGACTAGTGTATTTTCTAATTGTGATGTAAACAAATCTTAATTGCGAGCTCCAAGCTTCACAGCACCACATCAAAAACTCTTAATTTTCCCTGTGTTCTCACACTGTTTTAAATCTAAAAGCAACCGAGAAACTTGACAGACCAAATGTGTTATTTCTGAGAAAACCAAACGCAATCACATCAATAATCGCTAAGATCATCTGAGGTGCTCTTTTGGCATCTCAACAGCGTGAGCTCTCAGACACATTAGAGGCATTTAGATTTCTCTGTTCAAAAACAATCACTAAGATATTCAAATCAGAGCATACAGTGACAAGAACAAGTGTCTGCAATTTCTCTAAAGCACTGTTTGATGGACTATCACGACTGTTGGCCTGATTAGACCTCCAGTATGAGAAAACATGATCCACCAATATAGGTTGGCGTTGTCAGCTGAGCGAGCGACGAGAGCAAATGTACATAATCTACAGTAAGTATGCCATTTTGTATGTGAGTGAGCGTGTGGATAATCTGAAGCGCTTCAGAGGGCCGCCTCAGGGGTGGCCGGCGTTATCCCCACAGCTCATGTCATTCCCAGCAGCGGAGCAAACACAGCACAGTTAGTCTAATAACACAACACAGAAGAGCCACACTGCGCTAACGCAATCATAGTACCCGGCCTGGCTCCACTTCGTTAAATTGTGACTTTGTAAACTCTATAAATTGTCAATTCGCTTTTGATGGAGTGGTACGCCACCAAGTAGCATAATGGTGTTGCTGCTAATGCCAATTTTTTGCACCGTTTTTCAAAGGCTTGGTCTCAAGAGCTGCTTCATGAGCTCATTTTTAGTGTGCCACAGAGCTCTTAGTGAATAAAGCAAATGAGTGGAGCCAAAGGAAGAAAGAGAGAGAGAAAGAGCAAGGCTGATATACACAGAGCAGTACTGTAGCCAAAGAGACAGAAATGAACCTCACCATCTGTCCAACCTATGCTGAAGAAATTCTGTCCCAAATATGAAACTTCCATCATTTTTGACAAAATGGATTTCCACTACTTGCCCCGTTATTTATAATTACTGCATAAGTTTTTAAAGTTTGGCTTTCCCTGTGTATGTCAAATCCCAATACATAAATGAAAATACAGTTGAGGTCAAAAGTTTACATACACCTTGCAGAATCTGCAAAATGTTAATTATTTTACCAAAATAAGAGGGATCACACAAATTGCATGTTATTTTTTATTATTATTTAGGTACTGACCTGAATAAGATATTTTACATAAAAGACGTTTACATATAGTCCACAAGAGAAAATAAGAGTTGAATTTTAATAAAAATGTACCCCGTTCAAAAGTATACATACAATTGATTCTTAATACTGTGTTGTTCCCTGAATGATCCACAGCTGTGTTGTTTTTTGTTTTGTGATAGTTGTTCATGAGTCCCTTGTTTGTCCTGAAGAGTTAAACTGCCCGCTGCTAAAAAACAGTCTTTGGTTTTTTAGCATTTTTGTGTATTTGAACCCTTTCCAACAATGACTGTGATTTTGAGATCCATCTTTTCACACTGAGGACAACTGAAGACTCATATGCAACTATTACAGAAGGTTCAAATGCTCACTAATGCTTCAGAAGGAAAATGTAAACTAGAAAATTAAACTTATTTTGTCTTCTGGGAAACATGTAAGTATCTTCTGTAGCTTCTGAAGGGCAGTACTAAATAAAAAAAATACAATATTTAGGCAAAATAAGAAAAATGTACACATCTTTATTCTGTTCAAAAGTTTTCACCCCTGGCTCTTAATGCACTGTGTTTCCTTCTTTTCCTTCCATTGACTTTTTTGGCGATGGTTACAAATTTAAAACTTGCCGCTTCAAGAAACTTTACGTCAGGTCTCAGGGCAGGATAATCGAACACTCATGGCTCTCGCTTGATTCGTCACAGATTGTGACATGCTGTGTTTCTGGTGTGTTGAAAGAGAAATGTGAGACTTCATGGGTCAGGATAATAATCTGGATAATTTTTTCAGCAATTAACAACTTAAATTCTGCTCTGCACCTCATACAAAACTACTGTATTCCAACAGAGAGGACTGCGGCCGCAACACATCATCATTTGAATTACTTTTGGTATTGCTTTTGACATTTTTGCAATAAATGAATTATTGTAATTGCACATGTACATAATTATGATTAGGTGGGAATGTGATTAGTGACTATAAAAAAATAAAACAGTATAATAATGTTGTTACTAAAGTAGTCATTTCAGTATTTCGTTCAATTATGTTTTATATCTTTTTATATTCGCTATAAATGGGTAGGTTTAGGGATATAAATATGTAAATCGATTATCGGTAAATTGGTAAAAACTCATTGATATTTTAGTGATAGTAAAGATTTGTAAATATTTTAAGTTTTTAGCCATCTAAACTTACAAAAATGTACCTTTTATACTTCTGAACATTACATACTAATACCTACATATAAACTATATAAACAGGCTGTAAAACTGCAGGTTTTACCTGATGAAATAATTACGAGCTTTGCATTACCAGAAAAAAAAAATACATTTATTATAAAGATCAGTTATAAGATTTGACATTAATTTAATTCATTTACCCAGGGCTAGAAATCGCACTTCACAATCAGGCTACATATATCAAGGTCAGTATATAAATACATATCATTCAATACTTTAATATAAATTAAAATCAATATATTTTATATTTGTTACTGCTTTAGTTTATTTTATTGCTTGTTTTGTCTTGTTTTAAATCTTGAGGCACCATGGCAGTATGGCGCACTGATGCTCGTCACAAAAAAAAAGTCTGTGATGCACTTAAGAACACAATAAGTCAAGCGCACACATAATTAGAGGGACTTTGCATAGTGATTTCAGTTGTTCTTATACTAAACTAACAATGTGGTTTATACTGGAAGTTTAAATGAGATTTAGTTTCATTTTGTTCCTCTGAGAAAGAGAAACAAGCTGTTCAAAGTTCGAATTAAGCTGAAAAAAAAAGTCAAGCTTAAAAAAAAACTGGAGCATCAGCTATTTTTCACTGTTTATTTTAGTATTCAGATGTAAGCAACGCCGGGTTGGTAAATTATCCACCTCCTGTGAAGCGAATGCCCTACAGATTGAACATTTACCCTCCCTATGATTTGGAATCTCATTAAATTCCTTGTGAATCCACTTTGCAGGGCACTTTCAGGAGATCGTACCCAGAGACAGAGCACTGCACTGCAGCACCGTCGTCACTAGTTACACAACTCCACAGGATCACAGTCTTTCTCTCTGTTTTCCATTCATTCAGTGCCTTTTTCTTTCCTTATTCATTCCCTCCTTTCATCTCCCTTTGCTCCTGTCTGCTTCTCTTTTTTTATTTTTTTATTTTCCTCAGTACCCTCTCTCTCTCCGGGCTCCGCCTGAGTGTCCCTCCTAAACCCACCTTATCAGCACGTGTGATTGATGAAAAAGGGGAACGTGTGCAGAAATTCAATTATACTGACATGCTGGTGACAGAGAGAGAGAGAGATAGAGGGGGGCAGAGAAAGAGAAACAGAGAAAGAAAGAAAAAGAAACAGTACCGTGGTGACACGCCACTCACCGAAGTGCAATTAACTCTCCTGTGAACAAAAGACGTGATTATTCTCTTTAAGATCACGTCTGGAAAACTTGCGATAAAAAGGTTCATCACTTTGCGTGTCACAACTGGGAGAGAAGCATTATTTATGATCCTGTTGGAACAGATTCTTTTGAATATTTAATGAAATTCCTTCTCGATGGTTGAGCAAAAAAAAAGTGGGGAAAACGATGGGTGGAGGTATAATGAAGAGGGTCTGTAAACCCCTGGATGCTGCGCTCTGAGTAATGACTACGCCACTGTTTCATGAAGTGTTCATTACATAACTGTCATGAGTTTCTCAAAAACAGATTTTGCAGAACGCTCCCACAGCCTTAGGGGCATGTGACTGACAGCTGCCTTAGACAATAAAGTGTTCACCTCATATTACAAGTGAAACTCAGATTAGTAACCACATTACCAACGTGAGAACTCAGTTTAAGGGATGGCGACTGAACAACCATCAATGGTTCTGTGGTCACATGTAATCCACTCTGACCTCCAAACACAAAATGCAGTAGCCAAGGAAAAAACAGGTAACATTGCATCCAGATTCGGTTGAAAATCAATACAAATATGTGACGATTCAAGTCAGTTGAGATGTTCATCTTGCCTTTGTATAATGTATACTAAAGTAACGTTTAAAAGCACAGAGCTGCTTTGTTTACAGCAATAACCAAGGAAACGCTGCATTGCTGCTGTTCCATAAGCGCCACCTGCTGCCAGAGACTGAATTTGCATCTCATTCAGCCCTTTTGCTGTTTTTGTTTTGTTCAGATGATTTATGTAGAAATGTTTCACAAAATTAAAGTCAGACCATTCAGTTTTTGCTTCAAATTTCAAAATCTAAAATTAATAAAATATAAAAATATAAATAAAATCTAATTTGCAGTGGTTTTCTCTAATTTTAAATGGAAAGAGCACAGGCAAAGCCTTAGTTTGTTTATAGGAAGAGATGTATTTTATTTGTATTATTTATGTATTTATTTGATCAGGGTTTTTTATTTCAATTTAGTTTTGTTATTTGACGCATTTCAATTTCACAAAGAGATGTGCAGCATTTTGTCTGAGAAAAAATAAAAGGACATTTATAATTTTTTCGATTTCATTTATTTGTTGTAAAAAAAGATCTTGAGAAAATTGTATCGTGAAATCAATATTGTGAATTGTTTTGCATCGTGATTTGAGTCATTTGTTATATCCCTCATTTTTAGACTGATTTGGCAGAAAATTTCACACTTTTTGTAAGATTTATATCTCTGCAACATTTTTTTTAAATGTGTGCGAGTTCAGTTTAAATTACATACACTACCTGCCAAAAGTTTTTGAACAGTAAGATTTTTCAAGTTTTTTAAAGAAGTCTCTTCTGCTCAGCAAACCTGCATTTATTTGATCCAAAATACAGTAAAAGCAGTAACATTTTGAAATATATTTTAACATGTAATTTGTTCTTGTGATCAAATTTTCCACATCATTACACCAGTCTTCAGCTGTTTTTTTGCTGTTTGTATTATTACTATAACAATATTTAAAACATTTTTTTTTCATCACACATTTTTTTTCAGGATTCTTTAATGAAAAGAAAGATCCAAAGATAAGCATTTATCTGAAATAAAAAGCTTTTAATAAAAATTAATACTTTTTTTTAGCAAGGATTAAGTTGATCAAAAGTGATGATAAAGACATTTATAATGTTACAAAAGATTTCTATTTTAGATAAATGCTGTTCTTCTGAACTTTCTATCCATCAGAGAAACCAGAAAAAAAATGTCTCAGCTGTTTTCATAATAATAATAATATTAGATAATGAGAATAATGAGAATATTAGAATAATTTCTGAAGGATCATGTGGCTGGAGTAATGATGTTAAAAATGTATATTTACAAATTACATTTTATGTAAATATATTCAAAAAGAAAACTTTGCTGTACTGGATCAAATAAATGCAGGCCTGGTGAGCAGAATAGACTTCTTTAAAAATATTCAAAATCTTACTGTTTTTTAATAATAATAATAATAATAATAATAATAATCTATGGAATCTTGGAACAAAATAAAAGCCTCTGCAAACTGAAATAGTTCCAAACCAAAAAAGAAAAAAAAAATCCCTCAATCTGTGGCTCACAGGAGCTACGACCCGATGGGAACTATGGCACAGGGACTCAAGTGATAAGGCAGACTAGAAAAGCAGAACACAGTCTACATTTTTAACCCATCATAATGAATCTTCCATGCACACCCGGAGAGATCCCTTCATTAATTCCCAAGCCCACTTCTGAATAAGACTTGATCTTTGTTGGAAACTGTCAGGAGATCAATAGGGAACCTAGGTTATATTTCACCTCAAACAAGTGACGGTAATGAATGAATGATCACTGTGGCTTCCTCTTACAGCAAACCCCCTAAAGCACTTTAAAATAACACTAAGACTGAGCCTGCACTTTAAACATCACAAGCTCAATGAATTCATCTAAGCTGGAGCTTTTTAATACGCCATACAATAATTAGGAAACATGGTAAGGTCATATGGATGATCAGCTACTGTCTCAACAGAGACAGATATGTGAGGCAACGAAAGGCAAAAGACGCTCTTTGGTGCGAGATAAAGTTTAAAAATAGCAGACGGCTCAAGTTTGTTCATCTACACGCTCACTGAGCTTGCATTCACAACTGTCTTTTTGTTACTGCTGCTGTTTTTCTGTCAGGACTTTTTAACAAGCACCAAAACCCCACAGGGGCAAGCTGACAAAGGCAGATAAACTTTCTCCAAGCACAGATAGTCTCACTCTCTCTCTCTCTCTGTGGGCACTGGCCCACTCCTGTCAGAAAATTCCTGAGGACGTTCCCTTCAGAGTCCTTTATGTTTACATCATCAGATTACTAATCACATTACAAGTGCTGTCATTCTGAGAAGTGCTGCGTGTTTGCACTCTATTCCACTTGTTTGTTCAATCTTTACATGTCATGATCTGTGACGCAGCCCGTCCAGGAAGATGATGATCCACAAATCATACAGGCGGTCAACGAGGTCAGTGTCACAACGGCTGGTAATCATCGGATGTGGCAGGGTATGTAACAGAGAGCAGGCATCTTTTTCTCTGGAATGACCTGATGACTCAATACAAAGCATTACATGCCAGAATGGCAACGTCAAAATGTCCTGCTGCTTTTAATACAGACGCAATGAAGCTTTTATAAATGATTCATTTTATTTGTGTTCAAACGCACTTTAGAAGCACAGAAGTCAGTTACATAACATGCTCACCTTAAAGTCTTTCTGAAGACTTTCTTTTGTCTGTGAAATATAAAAGGAGATGTTAAGCAGAATGTCCAAGCTGCTCTTTTCATTACAATGAAAGTGAATGGTGACCAAAGCTGGGAAGATTTTCTGTTAGTAATGACTTAAAGGGATTGTTCACCCAAAAATAAAAATTCCCAGACCTGTAAAATCTTTGTTCATCTTCGTAACACAAATTAAGGTATTTCTGATTAAATCCATGAGATTTTTGACCCTGCAAAAGCACCATTTTGAAGATAGACTATTTTAAAGATGTCCTATTTTAATTTGTGTCTTACAGGTTTGGAACGGCATGAGAGTGAGTAATTAATGACAGAATTTTAATTTTGGGTGAACTATCCCTTTAAATTTTAGTCTGTTCCAGTGTTATTTTAATATTTATATACTATTACAGTGTTTATAAACATGTTGAATTAAATTTTAGTGTATGTTTTAGTCATTTTGTTAAGTGCTTTTTTTAGCTTTTTATTTTTTTTTTTTAGCTGTAAATTATTTTTATTTCAGTTTTAGTAATTTTAGTACTTTAGCTTATTTTATTTCAGTTCATTGTCAAAGCAACATTTTTTATCCTGAATTGAATTAACAAATGTTTCTTTGACAATGAACTAAATGATTGCTAATACTTTTGTTTCTGTTAACAATAACAACAGTGGTTGTTACTTGGACAAAGCTATTACATTGATTTAATTGTGTTGGAGTATATAGTGCATGAGTCATATAAATGACTTTTTATGCTTTTATGGTGCTTTTTTGTCGCTTTTTGGAGCCCATCCACTATGAAAGAGAGCAGTCTGAACATTCTTCAAAACAATTTCTCTTTTGTTGGGTTTGGAACAAAACGAGGGTGAGTAAATGACAGAATTTGAATTTTTGGATCAACTTTCCCTTTAAGCAGCGATTCATGTGGTTCACGAGTGCATGAGAGAGAGAAAAAGAGAGTGAGAGAGTAGCACTGCATTATGGGATTGGCATTTAATCACTTCCAAAAGGAGCCAAATAATTAACATTACAGCTTTACATCAATTGTCTTCTGCAGTTTTCTTTGTCATTTTTCCTTAGCTTGCATTCATTTATTCAGTAGACAGAGAACACACACACACACACACACACATCTAGACTAAATCAGATTATGCGTACAGCGGCTCTGGGCAGGGCCCGACTGTTGGAACGGATGGATGTTCTGCCCTGTGGTCTGTGCTGTGTCCATTTGAAAAAGTTCAGCTGCAAACGTCACCATCTACTGTAACTTTTTAAACCAACCGAAGTAGATGCCATATTTAATCAACTTCAAAACAAAAGCCAAACAGGATGAGGAAAAACACTGTTCCCTCTTTCGTCACATGGCAGGTGGTGGGGGAGCGCAACCAGCTCGTGTTAAGTGCTCCCATTTCATTTTGATTGGCTGCCAGCAAACAGTACAGAGTAACTGGCAGTTGTTATACTTCAGCAGACAAACGGCACTCCTGGGAGATGTCAATCAGGCACGCTCGAGGCTGTGACGTAACCACCCAGAGCTACTGAACCTGAAACCAAACTGCTCACTGAAATGCAACTGTTCTCACACACACTCAAATACGCACAGACGTACACAAAAAATGATCCACTTCAGCAGCAGACTAATATAACACAAAAATATACACTTGTAAAGTTCTTGAATTCACAGGATCCAATAAAATACAGTTGCATCAATTATAAAAGTCATAATTTGGCGCTTTTCCACTGCACTCGGTACGGCTCACTTTTTGAGGGATTTTCCACTGTGTATTGTCCCTAGTACCTTGTACTTTTTGAGTACCATCTTGGTTGAGGATCCAAGCGACCTGCTAGAGTTAAACAGTCAGCAACAGCCACTGCAGTATTATATGGTTCATTCGTATCAGAGTGCTTTATCACTCAAGTGCAATGACATATCATGTGAGCTACCAAGCAAAACTACTGAATTAGAAAACTCATGCATATGAAGCTGTATATGTGGCGTGAATGTTCAAAAGTATCCTTTTTTAAATCAAGCAGAATGTTAAAATTGTTTCAAAGTCATAACATAATATTCTGTAAGCAACTGTGTGAAAATTAGCCTTTATTAATCAAACTACTGTACATGTAAATCAAACTTTGTGTGAAAAGGAATCATGTTTTACTGCCTCTAGTGTTTATTTCAACTGGAAACTGCAGCGATTCGTACATATAGGTACATTTTTTTTAGTTTTGCAGAAATTATATAGACACATATTTCCAGAATATTTAAGTAGAAAATCTAAAATGTCCAATTTACTTTAACTTCCCTGTTTATTGGCCTGTTGTATTTTTTTTCCTCAACAAAGTAATATTAGGTGCTAAATCATGACCCATATATTAATTTTAAAAAGTTGCATGAAAGAAACATCAAAACAGCAATCTTTTTAATATTTCTCCCAGATATTATCGCTTAATTTAATAATTTTCTTTTGCGTTTTTAAAAATATTACTAGCTTAACTTTATTACCATTTTAGATTTAGTAAATTTAGTACTTCAACTTAAACTTCTTATTTGTATTTTTAGTTGTTTAATTAGAATTTTTGCATGGGGTTTTTGTTTGTTTGTTTTAATTTCAGTCAATTTAGTACTTCAACTTAAACTTACTGTATGTCAGCTAAACATTTTATTAGTATTTTCAGTTACATTTTATCTTAACTTAGAATTTTTTTTAAATATAACTAAGTAGCTTTATTTTATTTTACAGTTTTAGTTTTAGTCAATTTAGTATTTCAACTTAAACTTATTTTTTGTCAGTTAAACATTTTATTTGTATTTGCAGTTGTTTCACTTTAATTTTGTTTTGCGCTTGTGTTTTAAAGATTAATATTTAGATTAAGATTAATATCCCTCCCTGGCCGTGCCGAGGGCCGGGGAGGACGAAGCCGCGCAGATGACGCCGCCGTCCCTCGCACCCCGGACCCGAAAGGGGAGCGCGTGCGGCCACGGGACTCCACCCCTTGCCTGGACCCTTCCTCATCGGACACTACCCCTCCTTCACCGTCCCTATCACAACGAGGACACCAGATCCCCTTTTTTTTTCCCCATTTTGGACACTTTCTTTTGTATTTCTGTTTAATAAAAACCTCTCCGAGGCCTGACACCACACCCCCTGTGTCTGTCGTGTGCTTAATTTTATTACGGTTTTAAATTTAGTAAATGTAGTACTTCAACTTAAACTTATTCTATGTCAGTTAAACATTTTATTTGTATTTTCAGTTGTTTCATTCTAATTTTTATATTAACTTTTTTCCTTAACTACAGTTTTAGTTTTAGTCAATTTAGTACTTAACCTTATTTGATGTCAGTTAAATATTTTATTTCTAAGTTTTGGGTTTTTTCAGCTAATACTTTCATCTTCATACCAATTAACAATAACCACACTGAATTAAATGCAGATTTACTTCATAGCGTCCTACCTCTCAGCTGTTCTTCTGAGGGAAAAAAATACCTTGGTAATCTCACATTGGTAATTTCAATCTCCAGTGTTTTGCCATTTTGCCCTCAGATTTGCCATTATACCTCATGTCAAAGATTTCAATATAAATTCAAGAATTCCTCTTTACAGTTCTTACAAGAAAAAAAAAACTATATATATATATATATATATATATATATATTGTAGCTCTTTTATACACAGTCTGAATCCATATTTGCTTTTCTATTAAGGTATTTTAGGAGAAACATCTGCAAGCGAGTTGATGCACTGAACTCCACATGAACATAACTCCACTCAGACTCTTTAATATCGCAATTTATTCTCAATTATGCAATGCAACGGAGAGCAAACAGAGCCTTTTGCGTAACTCTCCTGCTTCACAGCTTCTCCAGATCTCTCGACAAAAGATGCTAATAATCACTCTCATTACATCCCATCATCATAGTCAGGAGACTCTGGCTAAACAGAAAAAGCGAGCGAAGGAAAGTGCTGCAGAGACTCGCAAATCTCTCCTTGACAGTCATTGTGTGAGAATCGCATTTCTTTCGATTGGAGTTCACACAAAAAAAATATTATGTGACTTTAAACTCAATTCTGAAGAAGCGAGACAATAAAAATGGGAAAATGTAGTTTGCTCTGTTCAGACAAATCAGGCGAAAACAGAGATGGAGCAGCTTTGTGTAAACAGCTCAGCCTGCCACATCTGTCTTAATATAGCCATGTGTTCACCATTAGATTGAACACACACAGACACAGTCCCTCTGTAACCATGGCAAAAGTTTTTCTGAACTTTCCTAAGGACAAGAATAAACAGCCAAAGTGTCACCATTGACCGGCCCTCTATTGACTTTGTGGCTCATTTTCCGCCGGCTGCCCACTCTCTGTGTACTCATCAGCTTGACTGACAGGATGTCTGCTTCACTCTCAACCAATCAGCGTCTGTGCCGGAGCAGACATTTGGTCTGATCAGACAGCACCTGAGGGTGATCTGATGTCAGAGACGCGCTGGGACTCAAAAAACAGCTTGGGACATGCTGGTCTAATACTAAATATTGCATGCCGCAACATCTCGTTCACATACTGTATTGAATTACCCTATATTTTGCAGTTGTGTTTTACATTTCAAACAAAACATTACTCATGTACTGCTGATGTCACATGGACTGTTTTAGGGTGTGTTCAGTTTGTTTGGTTCATTTGGTCCAGACCAAATAGGAAAATGATACATTTGGTCCTGGTCCGCTTAGCCTTCAACTCCGCATTTTTGACAGCGAACCTAAAGATACTGAACTTAAAGGCACAGTGATACATTTACAACCTGACTGGTCAGGTTAAATGACCAAAAGAAAAGATGCGTTCGACTACACCTAATACACCTAATTCTGTCAGTTGGACTAAGTGCGCTCGTTGCGTGTAAATGATTTTATTTTCACTACCTGAAAACTCACAAAGAATTTCTAAACGGCACTTTAACTCCACGTTTGCACTCTGTTCATTTTGTTTTGGATACACTGCTTGTTCCCTTCATGAAATCATGTTGCATAGTGTCGCATCTTGTCATTACTTCCTGTTTTTGGTTCGTTTAGAAGTATTTGGTCTGTGTTGTGTCATATTTCATCCGAACCAAACCAGAGTTCGCTTGGAAGTGGACTGAGACCCATCTTTTTAGCTGTATTAGTTTGCTTATTTGGAGCGCACCAGGGTTCGGATGACAGCGTTCACACTTGCTAAAATGAACCGCATTAACAGAGCAATCGCACCAAGTTTGTTTTAATCGAACCAAACACACATCCTTAATGATGCCCTTACCGCCTTTCTGGGCCTTGAACGTGCCAGGTGTGTTGCTGTCTATGCAGGGTCAAAAAGCTCTTGGATATCATCAAAAATATTATAGGAAGCATGTAGATTTTTTTCATTTATCTTGTTGCTATCTAAGATTAATTCATCCCTGTCTGGTATGATATTGTATTATTCGCTGTCCTAATTGGAGAGTGTCAGCATTAGTTCGAAACATGGAAAAATCATCTGGCATCCATTAAGCAGATGCAGATGACGGCCAAATTGTACTCTGGTTTCAGAGGCTGTATTTATGACGCCTAAAAGTAGAGCCTCGGATTTGAGAGCTACTTCATAATTAAGTCATGTTTTTTTTTTTTTTTACTGCAGCCTGGTGTTTTACCACAGTCTAATTGGACTAGAATCAACACAGTCGATACCACGTAAAATTAAAAGTAGCCTGACCTTTAAAAAAGATGAAAAAGGCCTCTACATATTAACATTATAAGACTTCTCTAAATCCACGAGTGTTTGCAAACGCATCTGGAAACGTCTTCGCTCTGATCCCTGTGAAAAACAGCGATCTGACATCTCTGCATCGCTCCAAAAAAATTCATCGAATCAAAGGTCTGCTACAAACGGCCCCCTCTGGCATTCAACGTGAGGGCATGAGCAGAGAAATATAAACATTTAGTAACAGTAAATTAAAGTGCTTATATAAGGCAGTGTGAGCCATCTGTGATCCGCACTGCTGAAGGAGGGAAATGTAAGTGGGTCAGCCGCCCCGTCCTGTCCTCTATCGCTCTTTAGCTTGCGGCTGAAAGCCAGCGCAACTTCACTGTACAGGTGAAGACGAAAAGCTTTCCGTGTGCGCTAAGAACTTCGCCATCGCCCATACACTGGGGCTAAAGTGCACCTCAGCACTTTAACCTTAGCGTGCGAGCACTAAAAAACAAAAACAGCCAATTAACATTGCAAGGAAACAAGTCGCCACTATGCTGAAATGGCAAGACAAATAATACATGGCTTTATTACCATTTAATGTTTTTTTCTCGTTTGCTTAAGTCACATCAAAAGGCTGAGGAGAAAACAGCAAAAGTTGCTGACCTACTTTAACTCCTTCAAAGTTTCCAATCCCCCTTCTGAGAGGGCCGTGGAACGGCATGTTGGTAAAGCTCTCCCTGCATGGGAACAGAGGAGGAGCGGCAGGCTCAAGCTGTTCTTTAAGAGCTGTGCTCCACAGAGAGGGCTCACCTGCTCACACACAGAGATCAGATGCCTGGCCTCACCAAAACTCCCAGTCACCCTCCAAACACACACACACACACATAATTATCTGTAGTCAGGTTGTTGTCACTCCTGGGAAGGAGGCAGCGAAAATGAGATGGAAAAAAATCTGTTTCAAAATCTAGTGAGCTGTCTCCTTAGGCAGCACTTTGAGGCATCGTAAACATGCTTATGACGCAAAGACTGTTCTAAAACATAAGTAGCATAATTATGCTGCCTCTTAAAGGGATAGTTCACTATCCCCCATTTACTCACCCTCAAGCCATCCTACGTGTATATGACTTATCTTTTAGACGAACATAATCAGAGTTATATTTAAAAATGTCCTGGCTCTTCCAAGCTTTATAATGTCAGTAAATTAAGATTTTGAAGCTCAAAAAACTGCATCCAACCATCATTAAATATACTCCACATGGCTTCTGAGGGGTTAATAAAAGCCTTCTGAAGTTAACTGATGCATCTGCGTATGAAAAATATTTATATTTAAAACTTTATAAACCGTAATCTCTAGCTTCGGCTAACTTTCGTAAGCACATTCATGAGAGAGGCATTCGCAGAAGTGACGAATATAGAAGCGCAGTGGAGAGAGCAAAAAAAAAAAAAAACACCTGTTACAAATTAGTAATATAAAACAAGGATTTGTAAAGAAAAATGTCAGAGGATTTCAATCTAAGCTAAGAAGAGACTGGATTTCCTTTGCTTTAAACAAAACCTGGTTCTCGCTAGACTAGCTTATTCTCACCAGGTCTTACGCTACGCCCGCTGGAATGACACTCTCTCATGAACGTGCATACGAGTTAGTGGAAACTAGAGTTTGCGTTTCTTATACAAACGCATCACTTCGCTTTAGAAGACCTTTATTAAGCTGTGTGGAGCACTTTTTATAATGAATGGATGCACTTTTTTGGGCTTTAAAATCTCAACAGCCATTCACTGTCATTATAAATCTTGGAAGAGCCAGGACATTTTTTAATATAACTCTGAATGTATTTGTCTGAAAGAAGAAAGTCATATACACCTAGGATGGCTTAAGAGTGAGTAAATCATTGGGTCATTTTCATTTTTAGGAGAACTATCCCTTTAAGATACCTCATTTAATGCGTTTAGAGTAATAGAACACATTGCCTTACAGTGAGAGAAAAAATAAATCACCAGGATGGTGGATAAAGCAAAATTAATGTTGAAATATACTAATTATACAGTATAAATAATTCAATACTGAAAAAAAAAATAGACAACACTATTCAAAAGTTTGAGGTCAGTAAGATGTATAAATTATGTTCTTTTGAGCTTTCTATTCATCAAAGAATCAACACTGATAATAATAAGAAATGTTACCTAAAAAAAAAAAGAGTAATGATTTCTAAAAATTCATCTTTGCCATCACAGGAATAACATTTTAAATATATTAAATATTACAATATATTAATAGATTATATTGTTTTATATTAAAATATATTAAATGTTAAAATATTAATATATTAAATAATATTACATTTTAAAATTAGGGTTGTCAGTTTAACGCTTTTACTTAATTAATTAGTTATGATAAAAATGTCAAATATTTTAACACCGTTAAAATACATCATTGTATATTTCATATAGCTGACTGTTGACAAATATCATGTCCATAAATGCAGATATTGGTGCAAAAACTTTCCCTGGATGTGTTTTGTCTCATATTTATATATCATAACACAATATCACACAGGCAGCAAGAACAATATGACACCAGTGCTGATATTGCCCTGATCTATCACAAGCTTAAATGTGATTTTATACAACAGTTCAGTAAATAAGATGTTGATATTGTTTTGTATATTAAACACATATTTATGTGATTTTGCAGAGAACATATTACCTTTGAAGTTATAGCAGAATTGTTGCGCATCTCAGAGCAACACAGCAGTGTTTAGTTTCTTATTTAGAGTATCATTTCATTAAAAATTAAAACATTAAAGGTACATAGTTCACCCAAAAAAAGGAATTATGTCATTATTTGCTCACCCTCATGTCATTTCACACATTTTTCTTTGTGGAACATAAAAGAAGGTATTTTGAAGACTCTTGGTAACAAAACTGTTTTGGGTACCAATGACTTTCAATTTATGAACAGAAAATACTGAGATGCTTCTCAAATTATCTAATGTTTTACCTAAATGTTTATGTGTAATACATTTAATGTTGTATCAAATACAGTATTCTTTCTAAAGCTACAATTTGTAATGTCTATTTGATACTTTCTCATTTAACACAAAAATAGCTTTGAATAATCTTTTGTGGGCATTTTAACATTTTTTATTTATTTTGCAATCAATTTGATTAATTAATCGAAACGTGATTAAACTGTAATCGACTGACGGCCTGATTTAAAATATATTAAAATAGAAAACAGATATTTAAGATTAAGATTAATTAATATTTCACAATATTACTATTTTTAGTGTATTTCTGCATCAATGACTATCAAAAAAACTGTAATATAACATTAAATAAATAAAACAAATAATGAATACATTTAATATAATTTGAAAAAGATTCTCAGTATTTGTGTTATATGTGTGATATTATGTATATTTATGCGTATATCATACTGTTAGCTTAACACGCAAACAAATTAACTTTGAGTCAAGTCTTCAGTTTTCATTTTGAGACACTGCCTATGTAGAATGTTCCAAATAGGTCACTTATGAGGATCCATTTCAGTTAGGATGCTTCCTCAGAAGGCAGCTGTTTACGTAGGCAGAAGGCAGCGCGGCAGCACATTAGGTTTTGGAACAGAGCCAGAGCCAGAAAAGTCAGAGAATATTAAAGACAATGCTGACATATATGAAAATTTAAAGGATTAGTTCACCCAAAAATGAACGTTCTATCATTATTACTCACCCTCATGTCGTTACAAACCCATAAGACCTTTGTATATCCTCAGAACACAAATTAAGGTATTTTTGATCAAATCGGAGAGCTTTTTGTCTCTGCAACTTGTTGTTATTTTTGTTTTCTTTGCGCACAAAATGTATTCTTGTAGCTTTATCAAATTTGGTTGAACCACTGATGTTACTATTTTAACAATGTCCTTACTACCTTTCTGAGCCTTGAATGTGTCAGTTGCATTGCTGTCTATGCAGGTTCAAAAAGCTTTCAGATTTCATCAAAAATATCTTAATTTGAGTTCTGAAGACGAATAAAGGTCTTACAGGTTTGGAACGCCATCAAGGGTTAGTAATTAATGACATATTTTTTCTGGGTGAACTATTCATTTCAAATTAATATCAGCTATAATCCATTAAAATGCTGCCTCGGAAGGCAGTTGTTTATGTAGGCAGTGGGCAGCAAAGCAGCACACTATGTTTTGGAACAGAGCCAAAGACAGGAGATAAGAGACACAGAGATAAGAAGAGTGAGCAAGCGCACATGTGTCCGTGTACACTAATGAACATTGTCACTGGATGGGGCTGGCAGACGGAGCTGAACAGACAACATTTGCTTCTCATGACTTAAGGATCTGACACAGCCCTGTGCTACATGCTCAGCTCCCTGTAATGCTGTGTTAGCGGAGAGATTATCACAGATGCTCGGCACAGCCCTAAATGATAGCGTGATGCAGGAGAGGGATGGAAAAAGAGGGGGAAAAAAGCCCCCCTAATTTGCAAATCAAAGAAATGAGAGTCAGATATTTATAGCCCAAACAGCCTGAGGAGATCTAGCCCACTTTTTTTCTGCTCTCCACTTTCTTTTTTGCTGCCCACTGGCGTCTCAAACTCACGTCTAACGTTTGATGATAGGTACAAACTTGCGGTACACCCGTGGAGACCCACCCTGACCTCGCAACAGAAGTTTGGCCCTGGTGTCGGACGCTTCAGTCTCGCTGAGCAGTCCTGGCATATGCGAGCTGGCAGAAACAACATCCACAACAACAGGCACAACAACAGGAGACAGGGCTCACCCTGCATCAACTCCATGACAAAAAAACTCCACACAAAGTACGCAATTAAAGGTGAACTTCTAAGGGGACATGTCCAGTGCTCTGCTATGTAATGCATCAGACATTGGCCGAGGGGGCGGTGAGTCACACGAGCACCATGCAGTCAGCAGAGCGTGCATGTACATGACACAGATCAGGGATCAGTTAAGATCTCATAGCTACAGTAACATGCAAACACTGAGGTTTGCTGAGGACAAACTATCTGTGTATGTACATGGAGGATCTGGCTGAATGCCTCAGACAGTCAATACTTTAGAATAGAGTCTATACAGTGTAGTGCTACATTTCAGATATATCAGATTGCTCAAACAGAGTAATCTGATTTACAAACAAATGACTCTTTTGAATCTGAAAATCAAAAACATACAGCTCAACCAAAGCAATCTGATTCAAAAACAAAAAAACTGTTATGAATTGCTTCGTTTATGTAAATCAGAAACATATAGTTTAACCAGGCTAATCTGATTCACAAACAAATGACTTTTACACTGTAAATCAGCTCTTCTTACAATCTGAATCAGTCGTGGCCTAATGGTTAGAGAGTCTGACTTATAACCTAAAGGTTGCAGGTTTAAGTCTCAGGTCCGTCAGGGATTGAATGATCAGTGCTCTCATCCACCCTCAATACCACAAATGAGGTGGGACCCTTGAGCAAGGCACTGAACCCCCCAACTTCTCTCCAAGTTCCGCGGCAATGTGGCTGCCCATTGCTCCAGGTGTGTGTTCACTATTGTGTGTGTGCACTTGGATGAGTTAAATGCAGAGCACAAATTCTGAGTATGGGTCACACATTCTTTCCTTTCCTTTTTTTGTAAGTCATAAACATACAGCTCAGAGTAATCCAATTCACAAACAAATGACTTCTAAGGTATGAATCCAGAGTAATCAGATTCACCAAAAAACATACAGCTCTACCAAAGCAATCAGATTCACAATTAAATGACTCTTACAGTATGAATTGCTTCTTTTTTGTGAATCAAAAACATACAACTCTACCAAAGTAATTTGTTTCACAAACAAATGACTCTTACGTTATGAACTGGTTCTTTTTTGTGAATCAAAAACATACAGCTCAACCAAAGTAATCCGATTCACAAATAAATGACTCTTAACGGTATGAACTGGTTCTTTTTTGTGAATCAAAAACATACAGCTCAACCAAAGTAATCTGATTCACAAACAAATGACTCTTACGGTATGAACTGGTTCTTTTTTGTGAATAAAAAACATACAGCTCAACCCAGAGTAATCAGATTCACAAACAAATTACTCTTACGGTATGAATCAGTTAACATACACGAATGTTAACAGTTAACATTAGTGTAATCCTTTTAACATCAGTTTAGGAACTGACCAACAATGTTCATTAGCTGATCGACAACGTTCATTAGATGTTTATTAGCTGGTCTAAGATGGATGGTAGCTGGTCTTTTGCTGGTCTATGATGGACATTGTTAATTTAAGATGGACATTAGCTGGCCTACGATGTTCATAAGCTTATCTAAGATGGAAATTAGCTAGTCTAAGATTGTCATTAGCTGGTGTAATTCGGTCATTAGCTATTCTAAGATGGACATTAACTGGTCTTTGCTGGTCTAAATCGGACATTGCAAGATTTCTGGTCGCAAGACCATGACAATGGCTGTCTTTGAACCTCTCTCACTCATAGGACCACAGATTAGGAGCCATGATCACAGAAATCACCACGATCGTTTCACAAAGCCAGTCTTTCATCTGGGACAGACGAAAAACATGCAGTGTGTTTCGGGCTTAAGATGGTCATTAGTTGGTCTTAGATCTTCATTACCTGGTTTATGATGGTCATTATTTGGTCTTAGTTATCCATTAGCTGGACTAAGATGTCAATAGCTTATCTATCACAAGGATGTCCAAACCTTCTCCTAGAGGACCAACGTACTTTAGAATTTAGCTTTAATGTGCCTTAGTAAACCTGACTGGAACTTCCAAGTAAGCTTAAAGACCTTGATTAGCTGGTGCAGTTTTGTTTAGTTGGGGTTAGAGTTAAACTATGTAGTAATGACCCTAATGACCAGCTAATAACCAGGTTGAGCAATCTAAAAACAAGCCAAGCTACCAGCTTAAGCTAAAGCGACTCCTCTGCAATAAAACAGCAAATAAGGCTCGGAGGAGCAATCCACACTGTATTCTTGAGAGACAGGGGTAGGGAAACATGTATGTGGTAAGTGACGTCACATTCTATACTTCTCTTCACAAATAATTTGACATATGACACACTCCTAGAGAACGGAGGGCTCCGAGCCAGCAGGCTGCTTTATTTAGTGCTGCTGTCTTGGAGCTCTGGATCGGCCCATGTGAGGTACAGCTCCCCACTCTAATAATCAACCCACTCTGGACCTTCAGTCTGTTTGCTTTCCTGTGTTATAGGAAGCCCTGTCACTTACCATCACCTTACCCAGTCATACAGGATGCTGTGCTGTCAAATGAAAGGAATTCTTGAGGAAAAATCCACAGGAATTCCTGAGAAAACTTTTGTGGCTTTTAAGCTAGACTTGTCGATATCATCTTTATCATTTTTAAAAGGTTCAAACACCGCTAGAGAGTTTGAAAGGGTTCTAGTGAGAGAGCGTGCGGATGTGCGTGTGAGAAACAGAGAGGGAACAGCATTTTGATGGCTTTACAGAGGCCTGACTCAAGAAGAAGTGTGCAGTTGAAGGGAAGGAGCATTTGGCAGGGTAAACAATATGCACTAATGAGGAAAAACCACAGGAACAGGTGGTGTAAGATTGACTGAAATATTGTGCGTGTCAAATCTCTGACTGATTCATATTCTCTCTGTCTCCCTACGCTCAGGTTGTATGCGAGTTGCATTCAGGGCTGGTTTTGATTGCTGTAGCTGACAAACACATATGCACACATTCTCACACACATTCACACATTTGACAGCAGTGAAAGCAGGGGACTTGCTGAGGGCCAGGGTAAAGTGCCCTAGAAGGCCTTGTCTGTGTGCCGACCCGACACTTCGCATTGCCTCACATGGCTGTCCTGGTTTCACCTATGACCAGCAGATAGCCTCTCACCTAATAGGTTACCTGCAAACCCTAACAAGCTAGTACATTCTTTGCCTCAACTAAATTGTATATGCAACCAATGCTTAAAGTAATAAAAAAGATACAAATAAGCTTACTCGATACTTAAAGTGCAATAAACACACACTGCTTGTGTAGTACATAATCTATAAAGTTCTATAAACTTAATCTTGTAGTTAAAGTTTTTTGAGTATTTCATTTTGAGACTGTCGTCGCTGACAGTATAGAAGATATAGATAATTTATTGTTTGTGTGATATTGACTTTATATATAATTTTGAGCAAAATAAGCAAGTTTACAATCCAATCCATTATTTCCAGAAATTTCAATTACATTTTTATAGTTTGTCAAGAGATTTAAAGCAGAAGAGAGAGCATAAGCGTATGTGCTGTAGTACATAAGAAAAAATCATCTAGTGACCATCATAGACCAGCAAAGGCCAGCTAATGTCCATCTTGCACCAGTTAAGAACAGTAAATGTCCATCTTATATCAGCCAATGTTCATCTCTGAATAGCTAATGAACATCGTAGACCAGCTAATGTCAATCTTAGACCAGCTAAGACAAGAAGGCAAGTTAATGTCCATCTTAGACCAGATAATCTCCATCATAGAATACCTAATGACCATCTTAGACAAGCTAATGTCCATCATAGACCAACTAATGTCCATCTTAAACTAGCATCATAGAATACCTAATGACCATCTTAGACAAGCTAATGTCCATCATAGACCAACTAATGTCCATCTTAAACTAGCTAATGTCCATCTTAGACAAGCAAAGACCAGCTAATGTCCATCTTAGACCAGCTAAGACAAGTTAATGTCCATCTTAGACCAGATAATCTCCATCATAGAATACCTAATGACCATCTTAGACAAGCTAATGTCCATCATAGACCAACTAATGTCCATCTTAAACTAGCATCATAGAATACCTAATGACCATCTTAGACAAGCTAATGTCCATCACAGACCAACTAATGTCCATCTTAAACTAGCTAATGTCCATCTTAGACAAGCAAAGACCAGCTAATGTCCATCTTAGACCAGCTAAAACAAGTTAATGTCCATCTTAGACCAGATAATCTCCATCATAGAATAGCTAATGACATCTTAGACCAGCTAATGTCCATCATAGACCAACTAATGTCCATCTTAAACTAGCTAATGTCCATCTTAGACAAGCAAAGACCAGCTAAAGTCCATATTGGACCAGCTAATGTCCATCATAGACCAACTAATGTCCATCTTAAACTAGCTAATGTCCTTCTTAGACAAGCAAAGACCAGCTAATGTCCATCTTAGACCAGATAATCCCTATCATAGAATAGCTAATGACCATCTTAGACCAACTAATGTCCATCTTAAACTAGCTAATGTCCATCTTAAACAAGCAAAGACCAGCTAATGTCCATCTTAGACCAGCTAAGGCAAGTTCATGTCCATCTTAGTCCAGATAATCTTCATCATAGAATAGCTAATGACCATCTTAGACCATTTTATTTCCATTTTAGACCAGCTAAATCAAGTTATTGTCCATCTTAGACCAGATAATCTTCATCATAGAATAGATAATGACCATCTTAGGCCAACTAATGTCCATCTTAAACTAGCTAATGTCCATCTTAGACAAGCAAAGACCAGCTAATGTCCATCTTAGACCAGCTAATGTCCATCTTAGACCAGCTAAGGGAAGTTAATGTCTCTCTTAGACCAGATAATCTCCATCATAGAATATCTTACAACCATCTTAGATCAGGTAATGTCCATCTTAGACCAGCTAAGGCAAGTTAATGTCTCTCTTAGACCAGATAATCTCCATCATAGAATATCTTACGACCATCTTAGATCAGGTAATGTCCATCTTAGACCAGCTAAGACAAGTTAATGTCCATCTTAGACCAGATAATCTCCATCACAGAATAGCTAATGACCATCTTAGACCAGCTAAAACAAGTTAATGTCCATTTTAGATCAGATAATCTCCATCATAGAATAGCTAAAGACCATCTTAGACCAGCTAAGACAAGTTAATGTCCATCTTAGACCAGCTAATGTCCATCTTAGACCAGCTAAAACAAGTTCATGTCCATCTTAGACCAGGTAATCTCTATCATAGAATAGCTAATGATAATAATGTCCATCTTAGACCAGCTAAGACAAGAAGACAAGTTAATGTCCATCTTAGACCAGATAATCTCCATCATAGAATAGCTAATGACCATCTTAGACAAGCTAATGTCCATCATAGACCAACTAATGTCCATCTTAAATTAGCTAATGTCCATCTTAGACAAGCAAAGACCAGCTAATGTCCATCTTAGACCAGCCAATGTCCATCTTAGAATAGCTACTGACCATCTTAGACCAGCTCAATTGACCATCTTACACCAGCTAATGAACATAGGCCAGGTCCAGTTGCATAAACTTCTTAGACTAGTCTTACAAGTTAGTTTTCTTTTTGTTAATACTGGTTATAACTTTTATGAGTTAACTGGTCTACGTACATTGGTCTAATTTGAATCTAAAAATATAAGACTGATTTCTGCTTGGTAGCTACATGGTCAGACTAGGTTTTAAGACTCTTTAAGAGGTTTTAAGAATCTTTACATAGTGGTTGTGCTCATGCAACTGGACCAGCTAATGACTATCTTAAACCATTTTCCAATGGGTATGAGTGTTAGAGATACATTAAGAACTCCACTGACAGGGTTTAATATTCAATTACAAAATAACACACAGCAGATCTCAGTGGACTATAGGCGGCGGCTCAGGAGACTTGCTCTCCCTAAGAGATTTACAAACAAATAGACACTGGGGATCAGGGTAATTACCAGGTGAAAGCTTATGAAAGATTTCCAAAATGGCTGCACACACATCGATCAATAAAACAGCAGCTTACAGCCAGGGGAAATGTCTAACACTGACAAATGATGAAAGTGACTCAATTCTACTCCAACTCAACTTCACATTTAAGTTCATAATTCACATCTTGTACTAACATTCACAAGCACTTAGATTCACACTTAATACAGTATGGATTGATTTGCACTTACAGTAATAACACTGGTAAAATGAATCTAACAGCCAATGAGTCACGTTTACAGATGGATGCGGTGCTTTGGATTCAACACACCACCTGAGATTTTCTCAGAGGGGTCTGGAAGGTTTGTACTGCAATGAATCACACTGTCCTGAACACCTGCCCCATTTTGAAGAGCCACTGGGAAATATTTAGAAAATTAAAATTACCACCACAAAAGGCGAAAGAACCAAAACATCTTGGCAGCAACATTACTCAAACTCCACAATGGGTGTCTTCCTTTCTCGAGAGGAAGCCGGTGTGCATGGCTTTTTGTCGTTGTTGTTGTTGTTGTTGTTTTCAGATGGCAAACAATTTCTAAATATTATTTTTGAAGAGGTATGTGAGATTACAGAGGGTGTGCATAAGAATGAAGGAAAGAGTTTTGGGGCTCTGTAAATTGAAGATCAATGTGATTCGTTGGAGGGAAGCAGGTGGGGACGAAGTTTGGACTGAAAAAGAAAGATTCTTCTGGCTTTATCTCACCAAGCATCCGGCCGATGCTGCACAGCTCACTGCATCTTCCAATTACAGTTTCAGCTCAGCGATCACTGCAAACCCCTGTGTGATTTGATCTTTCTGGAAGATCCCTGCAGTTGAGGCCCAGCTCATTTGCACCAAAGCTTTCTGGGAAGATGGAAAGGACTTGGCTTTGAAGGAGAGTCAATCTCTACACCCCACACGCATTCACATCATACTGAAAAGTGTTCAAGCCACAATATTGTGTTTACTCAGTGAGGGAGATTATCGCTTTCTCACAACAATGTTGATCCAATTAAATTATCGCTTTCATCACCTTCATCCAGCAAGTGGATAAGAGTGTGCACTTGTAAGCTGATCTTCACTAGCCGCTCGGTTTCCAGGCCTGATAGCAGCTTCACACTGTAAAAAGTAAAAACTAGGGCTGTCCATTGATTCAGATTAAATTAATTACATGATATGCCAATTATTCAGACTGAAATACTGAACAGACATAAAATATGGCTTTAGAGGTTACCTTATTGTTTATGTCCATTCTTACATGTGTTGTGAAAAGTTATTTTGAGTATTTCTACGTTAAATTTTTACTTTTAATAAAATGTATTACTTTCCATTTCTTTGTAAATATTAATGAAATTTACTACTGTAGTGGATTATTTTTGTCTTTCGTTGTTGCATAATGTCTCACTAGCCCCTTTCACACAGTAATAGTAGTAAATTGGCATAAGATTACCGGAATGCCTTTATCTGTGAATATAAAAATGCGTTGCACAGGCAACGACATTCTGTCTTTTTACCGCTAAAGCACCATTCATACATCCATTTCAAAATACCAGTAACTTCCATGACATCATCAACTGGAAATGACTTCTAAAGGGCTGCAGCTCCCAGTGTTGAGCTTGTAGGGTTTTCATTTTTGCGTCAAACTTACACATCAATGCAGCTGCTTTTGAGACATCGTATTACACGACTCTGATCTCTGAATGGTAATATACCAGTAAAGACTGTATGTGTGAAAGGGGCTACTGTTTTTAAAGAGCAGGTCATATGGGTTTCCATCTTTTTTGCAGTTTGTAACATAGCTATCCTTCAATGTAAACAGTCTGCAGTGTTGGTAATCAGAAAAAGTGCATGATAAATAAAGATATTGTCTCTCAAAAGAAAGAGTTGACTTTGACCTGCCTTAATATCGCCATATCAAAATATTGAGAAAATCACCTTTAAAATTGTCCAAATGAAGTTCTTAGCAATGCATATATCAAGTTTTGATATATTTACGGTAAGAAATTTACAAAATATCTTCTTGGAACATGATCTTTATTTAATATTCTAATGATTTTTTGCATAAAAAAAAGAATCAATCATTTTGACCCATACAATGTATTTTTGGTTTTGTGGTCCAGGGTCACATATGTCACTAGGTAACATATCAGCATAATCCCCGCCTGCCTGTGAAATACGAACACTCTGACCTGCCCACAAACACTTCTGCTAGTTAGTGCGTTTACATCATGTCGAGAAGATGCTGTGTTCTGCACTTTGAAAGCAAGTTTGTTTTTCAAGGGAGGGGTTTACAGACCTTAAGCTCAGAAGTGCTTCGAACTAATCTTTCGAAATCACTGCAAAATGATTCTAATATTAAAAGTATATTCAGAGAAAATTACAATGTTTTCTAACGTTAGATGCATTTAAACCTGTTGTAGGGGACTCCAAACTTTAAAATACAATACCTGTTCCCCGTCAGTCCACTTCGAGCTGCGTCGAAACGCTTGGGGAACGCCCTCGGCGAGCCACCGTACTGAAGCGTGTGTAGAACCAAACCAATGAGGAAGTGCCACGTCATGAGCGGGATGACGTAGTCGATCAGGAAGCATAAGACACGCCGGCAACACGCTCATTTTAGCTTTTGCTCTTCAGCGAGCGTGTCTGTTGTGTGTGTGTGTGCTTTCAGCTTAACAAAACTCTGTTAGCCAGCCAAACAATCTGTAAAACAAAGAAAAAATGTCTAAATGTAAAAGTAAAGTGGCGAGCGAACGACGTTTCAGACGTTGTGTTCCTCCCTGCCCGCGTTACATTGCAGGCGAGGACACACACGATCTGTGCGTCGTTTGTTTGGGTGCGGAGCATGCACAGTTAGCCCTCGAGCGGGCTGACTGTCACGATTGCGAGCTTCTCCCGCTCCGCGTGCTCCGCTCCCGCCTGGCCGTCTTTGATGAGGGCGGTCAGGTGCGAGCTCCCGCGGGCAGCGGTCCCGCTGCGGCCGAGGCCCAGCGTAGACTGCTCTCGTGGGGCTCGCAGGTGGATTTAGTGGAAGGATCTGAGACGGGCTCGTCCTTATCTCAGTCCTTAACCGCTAGATCCACGGTCCCCTCTCAGGGTTCGGAAGCCCGCGCTGCGGTTTCTTCCCCCCCGAGAGAGGACCCGGCGCTTCATCTGTCTTCCTCTGAGGAGGTTGACGTGATGAGCGTCGACACAGGAGAGACTGTGAGCTCGCCACCACAGTCTTTGGCATATGAGGAGCTCGTGGAGGTTGTAACTCGGGCGGTTTCAAAATTAAATCTGGATTGGCCGTCCGAGAAGCAGGACGTTCGTCCAAAGAGTAAATTGGACGAGCGGTTCCTGCGTGTACGATCGCAACCTTCACGTAGGGGTCTTCCGTTTTTCCCCGACCTTCACACCGAGGTGTCTAGGTCGTGGGGAAAGCCATATTCCTCTCGCATTTTCAGCCCCGATGTATCTACATATTCCAATGTGTTGGGGCTGAGTGAGAGGGGATATGGGGCGATGCCAGCAGTGGAGCAGACGCTTGCGAGCTATCTCTCCCCTGCTTCGGCGTCGTCTCTGAAGGCCCCTAAGCTTCCCACCAAGGCTCTTAAACAAACATCTTCCTTGGTGGGAAAAGCTTATACGGCGGCAGGTCAGGCTGGTGCTTGCTTGCACACCATGGCGGTGTTGCAGGCATATCAGGCTGACCTGCTTAGGGACCTGGATGCTGGGGAGGAAAGGGAATCCGACACAGTTGCTGAACTGCGTCGGGCCACAGATCTGTCTCTCCGTGCCACTAAAGAGACGGCCCGTGCTATCGGCCGCTCTATGTCTGCCCTTGTGGCCACGGAGAGGCATCTGTGGTTGAACCTGTCCACTATGGAAGATAAGGACAGGTTCTTCCTGCTGGACGCCCCGCTTTCGCCTTCTGGCCTCTTCGGCGACGCAGTAAATACTGTCGTCGAGAGGTTTCAGGAGGCGAAAAAGCAAGCGGCGGCTTTCCAGCGCTTCCTCCCTCGGCGCCAGGTCCCCGGGGCTGCTGAGCGGGAGCAGCCCCGGCCGTCCAGCTCCTCATATCGCCAACAGCAGAGGCAGAGCGTCGCTACCCATGCCCCCCCTAAGAAAGACCAGGGGGCGGGACGACGCTCTGGGTCTGGGCCTTCTCGTCAGAAGACGGATCTGAGGACCGTCCTTCAGTCTAAGAAGGCCCAGACAAAAAGGCCCTGACGCTATTTGCGCTTTGGGCTCGAGAGCAGCCCCCACTGGGGTAGAAGGGTGTTTACCTCAGTATACGGTACCCCTTCTACCTCAGCGCTCTCGGGGAGTGTTGTTGCAGTCCCTGCCACCTCGTGTGTTTCAGGGCTCAACGAGCTCCGGCGAACGGGCTACCCAGTTGCCGCCCGGTCTCGGTACGGCACGGGGATGCTCGCTCCCCCCAGGAGGGACCCACCCCGAGGGGTTGGTCCTTCCAACTCCTATTACACCAGAGACCAGCCTCGAGCGGCTGGTTCCCTTAGTAGACTTTCTGGCAGCATGGAAGCTTCTGCCGAACATCTCATCATGGGTTCTGCGGATAATAGAACAGGGGTATGCAATCCAGTTTGGGTTGCGCCCACCCCGGTTTTCGGGGGTCCTCCACACTCTGGTGGCCCCCCAGCAGGCTCTGGTGCTAGAACAAGAAGTAGCTACTCTCCTGAGGAAGGAAGCCATCGAGGTGGTTCCTCCTCTCGAGAGGGAACTTGAGTTCTACAGCCGCTACTTCATTGTTCCGAAGAAGGATGGGGGGTTGCGTCCCATTATAAATCTGCGTCTTTTGAACCGCGCCATCAAACGGCTTCGGTTCAAGATGCTCACTATTTCTCAGATCGTTACACAGATCAGGTCCGAGGACTGGTTTGTCACTATCGATCTGAAGGACGCATACTTCCACATATCCATCCTTCCTCGTCACAGGAAGTTCCTGAGGTTTGCTTTCGGGGGCGAAGCCTACCAATATCGGGTTCTTCCTTTCGGCCTATCACTCTCTCCCCGCACTTTCACCAAGTGTGTGGATGCTGCCCTGGCTCCTCTTCGACTCCAGGGCATCCGCATACTCAATTATATCGACGACTGGCTGATTTTGGCTCAGTCGCGTCAGGAGGCGGTTCGGCATCGAGATGCCGTCCTCACCCACATGAAAGTGCTGGGGTTAAGACTAAACGCCAAGAAAAGTGTGCTTTCTCCATCTCAGAGGACCACTTATCTGGGCGTGGTGTGGGATTCGACGACGATGCAGGCACGTCTGTCTCCTGCTCGTATCGAGTCGATCCTCACAGCAGTCAAGAGCGTGAAAGAAGGCCAGTCACTCACTGTCAAACAGTTTCAGAGACTGTTGGGTCTGATGGCAGCTGCGTCCAACGTAATACCTTTTGGCCTGCTGTACATGAGACCTCTGCAGTGGTGGCTCGGGACCAAAGGGTTTTCCCCGAGAGGAAACCCGTTTCGCATGATCAAGGTCACGCGGCGTTGCTTACGTGCCCTGGACATGTGGAAGAAACCTTGGTTCCTATCTCAAGGCCCGGTGTTGGGGGCTCCTTGTCGTCGCGTAACGCTAACGACGGATGCCTCCCTCACGGGTTGGGGGGCGGTCATGAGTGGCCGCTCAGCTTATGGTCTGTGGGAAGACCGCCATCTCACTTGGCACATCAATTGCCTGGAGATGTTGGCGGTGTTTCGTGCTTTGAAACATTTCCTCCCAGACCTCAGGGGACATCACGTGCTTGTCCGCACAGACAACACATCGGTGGTCTCCTATATCAACCGGCAGGGGGGTCTGAGGTCGCGCCCCCTTTACAGGCTGGCACACCAGATCCTCCTCTGGGCTCAGGGGAAGTTCCTCTCACTGAGAGCGACCTTCATTCCTGGGCATCTCAATCGGGGAGCGGACATCCTGTCGGGACCGGTGCTGAGGCCCGGGGAATGGAGACTCCACCCACATTCGGTGGAGCTCCTATGGAGGGAATTCGGCCTAGCAGAAGTGGATCTGTTTGCGTCTCAGGACACGACGCACTGCCCACTTTGGTTTTCCCTCACGCATCCAGCTCCACTGGGGCTGGATGCTATGGTACAGCCATGGCCGAGGCTGCGGCTGTATGCATTCCCCCCGATTGCTCTGCTCCCGGGAGTTCTGGAGAGAGTACGTCAGGACGGGGTCAGTCTACTCCTGGTAGCCCCGTTCTGGCCGGCCCGAGTTTGGTTCTCGGACCTGGTGGCCCTCCTAGACGGCTCTCCCTTCGAGATTCCGCTCAGGAGGGACCTCCTCTCTCAGGCAGGGGGCACCATTGTGCACCCCCGCCCGGAGTTGTGGAAGCTGTGGGCGTGGCCTCTGAGGGGGCACACCTCATAGCTTCCGGTCTCTCAGCTGAGGTTGTTGAGACCATCCTCCAATCCAGAGCTCCCTCCACGAGGAAGCTGTATGCCTTGAAGTGGAGACTCTTCACTTCTTGGTGCGGTCAGCGGACGCAAGATCCAGTTAACTGCCCGATTGGTACAGTTCTGGAATTTTTGCAGGACCGGTTTGCCGCGGGGCTAGCCCCTTCCACTCTGAAGGTGTACGTGGCGGCCTTGAGTGCTTTCCACGCCTTTCAGGGTGGTCTATCTATTGGGAAACACCCCCTTGTTATCCGCTTCCTCCGTGGTGCTCTCAGGCTGAGGCCAGCACAACGCACTAAGGTGCCCTCGTGGGACCTGGCAGTGGTTCTGGAGGGCCTCTGCGGAGCTCCCTTCGAACCTATCGAGGAGGTCCCAGTCAAGTTCCTGACACTTAAGACTGTGTTCCTCCTCGCCATCTCCTCCCTCAAGCGGGTGGGAGACCTTCAGGCGCTCGCCTTGTCATGCCTTGAGTTCGCTCCCGGTATGGTTAGGGCGTTCTCTACCCCAGGCCGGGGTATGTTCCTAAGGTGCCTACTTCTGTGCCAGGTCCCATTGTGCTTCAGGCCTTTTGCCCTCCCCCCTTTCAGGAGGTGGGTCAGGAGCGTCTCAATCTGTTGTGTCCAGTTCGAGCACTGGACACATACGTCCACACCACTTCCCTGTGGCGTAATGCAGATCAGCTCTTTGTGTGCTTTGGTGGTCCGAAGAAGGGCACTCCGGCCACCAAGCAGACCATAAGCAGGTGGGTGGTCGAGGCCATCTCACTTGCCTATGAGTCCTCGGGCCTCCGGTCTCCTCTGGGGGTCCGGGCACATTCGACCCGGAGTATGGCGGCCTCTAAAGCCCTTTCCCTGGGTTTGGCCTTGAGCGACATCTGTGATGCGGCGGGCTGGTCCTCTCCGCACACATTTGTTCGTTTTTATAACTTGGACCTTCCGATTACTCCAGGTTCTCGAGTCCTCTCCTCCTGACCTAACACACACTCAGGTAGGGGTGGGCTCACTCGTATGGCGCAGTGGGTATTCTCGTTCCCCAAGCGTTTCGACGCAGCTCGAAGTGGACTGACGGGGAACGTCCAGGTTACGTCTGTAACCATGGTTCCCCTAAGGGAACGAGACGCTGCGTCTACGTGCCATACTCCTGACACCCCCACACACGCTCGCTTCGCTTCAAGCTAAAATTAGCGTGTTGCCGGCGTGTCTTATGCTTCCTGATCGACTACGTCATCCCGCTCATGACGTGGCACTTCCTCATTGGTTTGGTTCTACACACGCTTCAGTACGGTGGCTCGCCGAGGGCGTTCCCCAAGCGTTTCGACGCAGCGTCTCGTTCCCTTAGGGGAACCATGGTTACAGACGTAACCTGGACGTTCTTTAATATCTTATAGCATCCAGTGTTTCCCACTTCAATCTAGTAGGTGGCATGCACGCATCTTTTGGTTCTGTGTAGAAATATCAGAAGAAGTAGGAGAACATCTCTGTCACCTACTAAAGTAAAAGTAAATCATTTTATAGTGATGGTTACACAATTTCACAGTTAAAATTGATTACATATCAGGTTGTTTTTAACCAAAGCCAACTGGAATGTTTGGAAAATGATCAGCAAGACAAATTGTCACTTTCATGAAATTTAGCAATTTATCTATGTCTTGTGCAGAAAAATCAAAGTCATGGTGTACTTCATTTTTGGGCCAACCATCCCTTTAAGATGTGATGTCAAGTTAAAAACATGCCTGTTTTGAGGCCCATGTATTGTCTGTAGTAGCAGCTAGAACTCAAAGAGTCATCAATTTGGTTCATTTGTTGGAAAAATGTATTTTTTTATAATTAATCGCACCAAAAGCAACATTGTGCTGTTTCAGTGCAATTTCTAACCCATAAAATGACTTTTGTTCATTAAACCTAATGGAGTCAGGAAAGTCATATAAAATATTCAGTCATATAAAATAATACTTTGCCAAACATTTTTAAGGTAACCAGACAAAGCATTTTTTGACAGTGTAAACAGGCCCAGAATTTTGTTTAGTGGCCCGGCAGCCACGTGAGTTCACACCCCTGCGATGGTGTAAATCAATAGTGAAGGAGAGCGAAAGAGTCGTAACTGAGCCGTAATCCCGTTCCCACAGGACTGTTAGAGTGCCATGCTCTATAAAGCACAAGTCATTGCACAAAGCTGTATCTGCCGCGTGCGGCTGGGATCGGGTTTACAGCTTACCTGGCCTCCCTGTGTCAGTCCCATGGGTAGCGTGAACAGATTTTCTGACAGTCCTCCAAGCAGCCCATAATGGTTGGTTAAGCGAGATTTGATTTCACAGTTGGGCGAATCTGTGCAATCTGTGATCAATGGTGACAAAATGAGTGGGTGTGTTCATTTATATGATTCTTGCGTGTTAAATTGTAGTAATAATAGTAATAGTGTCACTCATCATATTCCCATTCAGACAGGCATAAAACCATTCAGTGGTTCACATAAAGTATCTACATTCAGGTACAGAGAAGCGTAAGTAATTACAGACCGACTACAATCAAAACAAACGTCATTGCTTCTTTGATTCTCGTATAAATCTTCTTACAGCTGTCGCTGAACTCTGTCTCCGATATTGTGAACAGCTACATCTTTTAAGCCCACCGCAGGTCTGAAATTCTCTTTCAGGGGGTTTGATCTGATGTATTTCTATTTCCAGTCTTCTCCCTTCACACGCCCGTGTGATGGCATGCCTAATTTATCTTCGCTCACCTCCCTCTGAAAATTCAATCACCCAGGATCGATTTTAGGTTTGCCAGCAAGGATCTAAAAACAGCTCTCTCTCTTCTGCCACTGACAGATCAGTCCCCGAGGGAGTCCCGGTCTAGACCGCACATCCACTGCATTGTCTCTCTCCCCTCGTTCAAGCACTAGGCCAACGTCCCTTTATCTTTTCATTAAGCTGGGCTGCATGCGCCTCGTGACATAGTCTTTCTCTCGCTCGAAACTTTGGAGAGGACCTGTTCTGTCATTCTCACAGGCTCTGCACAGGTCTATTCACATCAAACCTACAAGAAGATTTCAAACACTTAAAGGGACAGTTCACCCAAAAATTCTGTCAATAATTACTCATCCTTATGTCGTTCCAAACCTGTAAGACCTTCATCTTCGGAGCACAAATTGAGATATTTTTGATGATATCCGAGGGCTTTCTGATACTGCAACTGACGGTCAATGTTTCAAAGATGAACAAAGGTCTTGCAGGGATTGGAACAACATGAGGTTAAGTAATTAATGACAGAATTATACTATAGCTTTAATGCTGATCTAAAAATCTGTAGTAAATCTATAGAGAAATGTCAAGAAAGTATATGTGATGCAATCACACATGGTGAAATTTTACCTGGGATCAAGCCCTTTCTAAAACTGTTTTTCTTTTGTCCATAGTTTGAACGTAACAAAAGTTATCTGAATTTGGCTGATAGCTATGATTTTCAGGAATGGAATTTTGAGAAAAACGGGTTTAAAGTGAGACGTGTTTTACTTTCATTTTACGGGTTTAAGGAGAGCTGTCAGGAGCACTAAACGGCATTATTACACAAACAGACTAATGTCTGTTTTCCGTTGTTTGTCATGGGTATAGTCTCCAAACTTTTGATCACCCCTTGTATGTTTAAATAGCACGAATAATGTACCTTGTAGTTGCAGTTTACATGTAGAAACGTGAACGCAGCACAACTGTTCGCACACTGTTTATATAACAGACTACCGAAACTTCACCAAATGTTTCAGTCATGGCTGTTTTGCTATGGTACTGACAATTTTATGGGATAACACCAAAAAAACAAAGATGTCACTACTAAAACTCCTCCAAATGTTTAGGTTGTGACTGTTCTGGTATGGTACTGACAATTTTATGGGATTCCACAAAAAAAACAAAGATGTCACTACCGAAAACTTCACCAAATGTTTTGGTTGTGACTGTTTCTGTAGTGACAATTTTAGATACTTTTGAACCTAGCTTAAAGATGCTAATCAGCACATGGTTAGCTAACACAGTTCTAAACAGTTGTACATACAGTGGGTACAGAAAGTATTCAGACCCGCTTAAATGTTTCACTCTTTGTTATATTGCAGCCATTTGCTAAAATCATTTAAGTTAATTTTTTTTTCCTCATTAATGTACACACAGCACCCCATATTGACAGAAAAAACACAGAATTGTTGACATTTTTGCAGATTTATTAAAAAAAAACTGAAATATCACATGGTCCTAAGTATTCAGACCCTTTGCTCAGTATTTAGTAGAAGCACCCTTTTGATCTAATACAGCCGTGAGTCTTTTTGGGAAAGATGCAACAAGTTTTTCACACCTGGATTTGGGGACCTCTGCCATTCCTCCTTGCAGATCCTCTCCAGGATTATGGAGGCCACTGTGCTCTTAGGAACCTTAAATGCAGCAGAAATTTTTTTGTAACCTTGGCCAGATCTGTGCCTTTGCCACAATTCTGTCTCTGAGCTCTTCAGGCAGTTCCTTTGACCTCATGATTCTCATTTGCATCTGACATGCACTGTGAGCTGTAAGATGTAAATGAAGGTGTAGAACCATCTCAAGGATGATCAGAAGAAATGGACAGCACCTGAGTTAAATATATAAGTGTCACAGCAAAGGGTCTGAATACTTAGGACCATGTGATATTTCAGTTTGTCTTTTTTAATAAATCTGCAAAAATGTCACCAATTCTGTGTTTTTCTGTCAATATGGGGTGCTGTGTGTGCATTAATGAGGAAAAAAAATTAACTTAAATGATTTTAGCAAATGGCTGTAATATAAAAAAGAGTGAAAAATTTAAGGGGGTCTGAATACTTTCCGTACCCACTGTATGTAAAAACTAAATCTCAATACCCCCCCCCCCCCCCCCCAAAAAAAAAAGTGTGTAGTGAAAGACAGTAGTGACATTCTTTAACCCTCTGGGGTCTGAGGGTGTTTTTAGGCCCTGAAGAAGTTTTGACATGCCCTGACATTTGTGCATTTTTCAGTATCTTAAAAACATATTCATGGCTAAAGTCAGATTACATTGTAATCAGCACAAACTGAGCTACAATAATATGCAATCAACATGAATGTACATGTTTGTGTTTCTGAGAAAACAACGTTTATGCGTGGTTTGTGAAAAACTAAAAAAATCAAAGTCACTTAAAAACAGCAATGAAACACGGACAGAATATTTGTTCACAAGGCTTTTGATAACTGGATGTGGTAGGCTAGAGTTTTTTCTACACAATGATGTGAAAATCATCTCATTCACTCATTCAAAGAAAACAATATATTGATGTAAATTTACCAAAACATGTTTTGTGATGGAAAGACAATATGCAAGAGATTGACAATGGTCATGAATATTTAGTGATTCACACCTGACACACACAAAGCCCTCCCTAATGGACCATCAATGAGACTGTGACTGTCAGGTAAGAAACAATGTGAGAAGATTCAGAGAATGGAGTTTTAGATTAGTTGTATTTTATTTAACACAGTATGATCTAAACATACATAATGAAGGTAAAGACACATTACTGAGCACCCTGATCTACAGATATGAACAGACTTTGTGTCATTTTTTTTCTGAATTCTGTTCCACAAGTGAAACAAGTAAATCATGCCTGACATTTAAGTGCTTGCAAAACTCATCATTAGTGGTCAAGAAACTTGTTTTGCACTAAAATATCAGTGTAGATGAACATCTGAAGCTGCATCTGAGTTTTATATCTGACTAATTTATTGTTTAGCAGATCGCGTTCAGAGTATTACTAATAAACATGGTCTAAACATACACTCAGTATAAACACTCATAGGCTATTTTTTATTTTATTTTATTCATTTTGCGATAAATAAATAAAATACATATACAAATATGATCTTATAGTCATAAACACAAGCATGTTTTGTATGCAATACATGCTGTCTAAACATTCTTAGACTCTATCATTCAGTGTTACAGTGTAAACACTATTACTTTTATATCGCATCTTTTTCTAGAACGTTAAAAACATCCTTGCGTCGTAAGACATTTAGATGCAATGAAATGAAACCTATATCATAACGTTTCACTTGATGAGGTCAGTAATTATAGTTTGAAAAAAGTCTAACTAGTAAAATCTATACAACTTAGTCTGTCACAGTAACACAATAACAGCGAATGCAAGCAAGCTAATAAAAGAAAGTCTTACATGTAAATGTAGAATTTATTTTCTGTTGAATCTGCTGCGCGTCACATCGCGTTCTTCTTCTGATAAGGTAAATATAAGATTTATTCCTCTCAGCAGGTCTTCTTTCAGAAATGAACAGCAATCCAGATAAACTTGAAGTCTTGCCGCTTTGTTGACGGTGATGTGGGCGTTTAACTCCCGCGCTTCGCACGTGGCTAATTGTAATATGAAAGCGAAAATAACTTATGGGCGTCGACAAATTAAAACTTAATTCGATCCAAGGGGGAGATTGGACATCGCGTTGTTTTCATAAGGATTACTTTATCACAGAATATTTGTTTTCGATAAGACTTACTTCGTTTAAGAGTAGAAATATCAGGCTTTCTCCGGGTATGTGTATAATGTCTCCATGTGCTGTTTTCGCCGAGTATTTGATCATTTAAGTGACGCGTTTCAAAATGAAGAGCAGAGAGACCAACGGGGCACACAGCACTCCCTGTATATTTTCTTTATTTGTCAAAAACTCACCATTTCATTGTTATTATGTGTCTGTGCAAATAAAAGTAGACCCTTTACAGATTCGATTGATGTATTTATCTTATCTGTACGATCAAAACTGACGGAGTAATTTAAGTTTATATAGAGGGCTTTTTTAAAAAACGCACCAAAACGCGCCGGTGCGGTCTTCGACCCCAGAGGGTTAAAGTTACATAGATTTTTCAGATTTTTGAACACATTTACCTCAAAATGATGGGACCTGTCTATTCACCCATGTAGCTATGAGAGAGAGGGACACAGGAATTTATTTACGATTTGAGAAATAGTTTATGATTTTGAGCAGTGTAGTTGCATCGAACCTGAGGAATAGGGACAGTTCTCTAGAGTTTGATAGGACTCTCTTGCTGTCAATGGATCGTCAGTGACACATAAACCAAACTCACTGGTGAACAGATCACAGACGAGACTGAAACATAACAATCCAGGAAGGAAGCAGGCCCAGCTCTACAGGGTTTGTGAACACATGCCTTTCACTGTGGCCTAGATTTTCAGTTGCACCATTGAACACTCTGCCTAGATAAGAGATCCATTAGGGACATGCATGCTCAAGTATAGTCAAACGATCACATGAATGTCGTACATTTGCATCCTGTACATTTTAGAAGCCGCCTTTGAAACGACAGACTATGGTAAAGAAATCTCCTTGAGGGCTCCCTGTTGTCTCACATGACTACGAGTATTTCAGGAAGACTTTCATGATCAGAAACACCATCAAGTTTAAAGGACACCGGAGAAAGTGTGCTCACACTGAGTCTGAGGTTCTTTTAATTTTTATAAGTAGCCGTTGCTTTGTAGATTCAAATGTTTTGTAGTGAATAAAAAAAAAACAGAGCTATCTTTCAGCATAAAAAAGCCTCTTGACATCCTGTTTGTTTGCGGACTGTTTGCTGAATCCAAAGACTGCAATAACATCCCACCCCACCCCCACCCTGAAGCGTGCCCGTCTCTCCGCTAGGCCCTTGGGTTCCTATTCTTCCACAAGGCTGCCTCGCAATGCAAGGCTGACTGCGCTACAGCCTGCCTTTTATTTTAGCCTGGAGGCTCTTTATAATTTCCCAAAACTTGGTTGCTAATGAGTTGTTCCTCCATTTCCTGCTTTTTCTTGCTTGCGGTAAACAGAAGAAAATCCCAGATTTATATAGCTGAGACACCCGAGCATTATCATCTCAGGCACTATGTGCTCAAACAAGGAGGTCAGTTGTTCAGATTGAGTTAACCTCATCATATGAGACACGACAGTCGCTCCTGTGAAACAATCAACATCAGGCAAACTTGTCCACCCACGGATCTTTCGCTCTATTCAGAGAGGTTACAGGAAGTAGTGTTAAGGTTGACAGGAAGAAAATGTGGTATAAAAATGCATTCACGTAGCGGTTTTGACAGACCACCTAGATGATGCTATTGATGAGTCACACAGCAAGGCCATGCTGAATCACTCACACTGTGATTGACGTGGGGTCACTGGGTCTCAGCCCTCAGTTAAAACATTTTGACAGAAAATCTTACATTAAAACATTGAGATGGAGTTTTCAAAGTGATTCCTGGTTTAACCTGGTTTAAATTATGAATACATTTTAAATAATATTGTGACTATTTAAAAATAAAAATTATCACTTTTTATATGATTATTATTACTTATTATTATTATTATTATTATTATTATTATTATTATTATATTCAAAACTTGTTTTAAAGTTTTATTTACAATATAAAAATAAATATTATTCAATTCTGAATAAATAACATTATTACTATTTTAAAATAAAAAACATGACATTTTTATATTATTATTATTACTATTATTAATAATAATAATAATCATTTGCATAATATGTGCTGGATGTAAACCTACACTTTGCTTTCAGATCGTTTTAAAGTTGTATTTAAAATATAAAAATAAATATGATAAAAAATAATAAACAGATAAATAATATTATGTTTGTTTTAAAATAAAAACATTACTTTTAATTTTTTCTTTTAATTATAATAATATTAATAATCACAACAATAATAATAATAATAATAATAATAATAACAATACAATTTGCATCACACGTGCTGTGATGTAAACCTATGTTTCATTTTCAAATAATGTTTTGAAGTTTTTTTATAATATAAAAATAAATATGATTAAATTATAAATAAATAAATAATATGACAATTTTTTTTACAAATAAAAACATTTTAAATTTTTAAAATAATAATAAATAATACTCAATAAACCATAGTTATGATAATATAAATATTATTTGTGTGTGTGTGTACATATATATATATATATATATATATATAAAAATAAAATATAATAAAAAAATACATTAATTTTACATAATATTACAATTATTTTTATAAGAATATTAATGTTTAATATTCATATTTTTAAGCTTTTAGTAAACTAGCTTTTTCCATTTTTTAAGTATAATCCAGTTGTACTCTCACACAAAAGACATTCCTCATCACACTGGATGATATCGATGTCACACATACAGTCTGCACCACTGCATTATGACTACGAGCGATGCGCAGAGTACAGTAGGATACACAGTGAATGCCGCTCACGCTCATGCTCATGCCACCCCTTCGAACAGCAAGTGCTACATGCATTTTTCATGAACGAGCCTTTTTTATTGACACACCAGTGAGCAGTATACCCACCGGTCGCTCCCTCTTGAGCGGACAGGCGTTTGCGCTATGTATACGCGATGTTTCCTTAAATATTTATGGGTGATCTTAATCCTTCCCATTGAGTGGCCGCTGACCACTGATCGGCTGGGTGACCAAATCTCATTTCATGGTCGTTAACTGCAACAGGCTAATTGGAATGAAGCCTAGGCCCCCAGGCAGGGCAGCGTGGGGTGGTAGGGGGGCGAGCTCATTACTGCGCATTTATAGAAACTGAGGGTGAATGCCTTTGACTCGACACACTCAGAATTTTTTCCAAACTGGGCCACGAACAAGGGGACGAGAGAAGATTTTCTAGCCAACACAGTTACGTACACTATATAATGAAGCTAAAAGGCACCATCAAGCGAAACGCTCGACCGATTTTACCTGTAGATAAATATGTGCTCAATCTTTCTGACCTCCTTTTCTCACTTCCTTTCCTCCTTTACCTCCTTCCTCTCCGCTTCAGAGCTATTTCTGACTTCCTCAGTCATGTGCCTGCTTTAAGGAGGACAAGGGCACTGAAGATGACCACTTGCTATAGAGCCGAAACTCTCTTCGCTCTGGTGCATGTGCATTCGGGGCTGTCAGTTATGCATTGCTAAATGCAGTGATTAATTAATCTGGCGATGGCTAATAAAGACGAGGCCCTGTGTGCCGAGGCCTCTACGGTCAAGGTACTGCAATCATTAACCTTGCCTGTTGCCGTATCGCATTTCGAGCAGCGCCGAAAGGGCAAAAAACAGCTGTAATTGCACTAAGTGGGTGAAAATGTGTTTGCAGAGGCTATAATTACTAAACCGCCGCCACACCAGGAAGCCCCTCTGAATGGGAAGCAACCGCCGCTGATGTTCTGCATATCTGCTGCGAATCAGATTAAACAAGTATATGACATAAAATCTAAGCATGGAGAGATTTTTCGTTAAATAATGGAAGAAAAGACCGGGGAGCTCAAACCGTAATGGCTGGCAAAGCATCAGACAGACGCGACAAAGCCACGGCTTAGGTCCTGTGATGATGAATTGGGCTATTCGGAAAGGGGATTCTGTTATTAATAATAAATTGTGATCCTCTAAATTACACATAAAACCATTGCATTTATTATACTTTTATACAATGGCCCAAGGGGTCCGGGTTTGGCTGGCTAGCGTGGTCCCATTAGTCCTTGCTGTAACTGGATGTTTCATAAACTATAGACACTTCTAGCACTGTGAATTTTGGAAAATAAGTGTTATACCACCACATATGTGACCTTGGACCACAAAACCAGTCTTAAAGCTGCAGACCATAACTTTTTGGTTAAAAAATTATACAAAATCAATTTTTGAGCAAGTACATAACCAGCCAGTGTTCAAAACTATCGCCTTACTTTAGCCCGATTCACAACGGTTAGCTTATAATGTTTTTTAATTGAGTGGTACGGGTAGGTTTTAGCGGGAAATTCAAGAATGCCACTGCGTCATTACGTCACGTCTGTAAACATAAAAAAAGCGTCCCGCCTAGTAACATAATCGCATGTGAGAATGCTGCAGATGCCAGATAGTTTATAGCCTTTTCTCAGAGCAGCTGAAATAATTAAACTTATAATTTTGGTTGCGGATTGTAATCCAAAAAGTTTGTGTTAAGTGACTGAAATTAGATTACTACAGTTTTAAATGTGCATTTGATTGCAGATAGCCTACGTGGGATTACACAAGTTTTGTATTTAAAAAAAAAAAACTCGGTCCTAAGGAAGAATGATTTGCTTTTTCGGCTAAAAGAATTTTCTATTTTTTTCACATAAATCTCAATTTTAAAAAAACCCATTATGAATGGTTTTGTGGTCCAGGGTCACATATCGCATATTATTCCACATATTATTCCAAAACAGTAACAATTTAAACAATATATTTGTCATTTGTATTTGTAAACTTACGTTCAGCTTTTCTTTTTAATTGTTAACGTTTAACTATTTTTTATTTTTTCGGATCATCAGTCATCAAAGCTCTGTAAATATTAGTCACACATGGATATTTACCTTAAATTTCAAGCTGATTACTCACTAAAAACTGATTTTAAAGCCATTTCAAGTGTTTTTTGACACAACAAAGTGATGTTTAAGTGTGTAAGTTTAAATACTTTTTAAAATGAATCTTCCCATTAACGCCATCGTTTATATTGTTTATTCAGACTGATTCACAAACACTGAACCCGCACAAACACAACTATTCTTGCATAGCCAGACCTTCAGACTGTGACTGCGGGAAGGTCTGGGAACCTTGCCACTTTGAATGGCCAAAGATCTTCCAAGAGGCCATATGACTGACAGGTAAAACAACCAATCATGTTTTGTGCCGCGTCATGTTTAGAGGCATGGAAATGTTCCCATAATAACAGACCAGTGTGTAAAACTCTTATTTTAAAGATTTTGTTCTGCCAAGTTTGATTATTTCACATACTTTTGAAAATCAAGCGTTGATCATCACAGGTGTTCTTCTTTCGTGAGGGCATCACAGCGTTTGTTTCCAGGGTGGAACGTTAAAGAATGTAACACACATATTTCCCGGAAATCCTGTATAATTCAACCAATCTGATGACGAGTTCAAAACTCCTGAAGTGTTTCCACTTTTGTGTGCCATATGCATCAGACATTCAGCCAACAGTCCATGGGCATGATGTCGGAGGCTGAGACTAAAACACAAGATTTATCTCATGAGCCAATCACAGCAGATCATAACCAGTCATATCCAATCATACTACTCCTCTCACATGATTTTCCCCCATTCATTCTTAATTACCCCCCACCAAACTCACCGCAAGCTTTAGGGGGTCTGTTAAAACTCTATGGGCTCATGGGAGACGAGAGAAACGCAGAGTCCTGCTGTAACTTTCCCTACTGGTGTTGCTGTTGGACAATATGTTATATTGTGTAATAAAACAGTCTTTTATTTTTGTACCATGAACGTCCCTGAAGTGAACAAACAATAAAGCAATCTATATATTTATAAAGCAAAAACATTTTACAGCTATTTGAATAAAAAGCCAACTCGTGGAACGTAAACATAACCAAAGTTAAAGCAACATTAAACTGACATTAAAAATCACAGTAAAGACATTTGTAAACGCTACCTAACCCCAAAACTGATTATAATAAGAATGTTTCTGAAGCACTAAATCAGCATATTAGAATGATTTCTGAAGGACCATGTGACGCTGAAGACTGGAGTAATGATGCTGAAAATTCAGCTTTGCACCACAGGAATAAATCCCATTTTAAAACATACTGAATGGATAGTTTTCACCAGGTACTACAGACCTCCTTGCAACTGCATAGCTGCAAAGACTCCTGTTAGAGTAGCTATAAAAATGAATCAGTGACATCTCATCCATTCAAAGTAATTCATAAAGGCTTTAATGTTGGCAGTATTTTCTTTTTCAAAAACGTATTGTCTTTTTTAAAACCATTTGTGCTGTTTTTATGACTGGAATGATGTCTTATCAGATAATCGTTACCTTTTTTCTATTTGCCGCAGCTAAATGGCCGTAAAGAAAAGAAGAAAAAAAACACTAAATATCTTTTTTATATCAGTCCAACTGAGGACAGAGCAGATACACAGCCAAAAGCCAATGTGCTCTCCTCAGACCTTTTTGTATCCAACGTATGTTCAAACAAACCGCCGTTATCTGAAACAAATCTGGCCTGATAATAAAACCGGCGCTTACGGCGTGGGTCCAGAGCTTATTCAATACCTAGAGCTGATCTACTGCATCATGAGCTCCTCACACCAAAAGCTTCCCTTTGTTCTCAGATACCATCTCACAGGCTTCAGGGGCTTCTCTTGTTGTATTGCAAATCAATTTCCACGTCGTAAAAGTGTGAAATACATGTGACGTATAGCATTTGACTAGAACCGTGGGAACCACACACAACCCGAAAAGGTCTTAACACTATGTCTAGAACAAGCATAGACCCAGGGAGTGTGTCCTTTGCAGTGGAGGTTTGTTTTAACGCTTGTATTTGATGTTTTAGTAGATTGTGCCTCTGAAAGGACCCCAGATGCCGCCGCCACGCTCCCCGTGTTGGGGTGGACATATGCGGGCTGCCGTTGGCACGGCTGTCACAAGCTCCAGCGCTTCTGTGAGCTAATGTGCCAGGGCCAGTCACCATTAGCACAAACACACACACATACACACACGATGCCGCCTGGTGCGAGCTGCCAGGGATCAACCTGCTCCAAATATCCAGCGACGTTACCTTGAGCATGTGTGCAGAGGAATGCACAGAAAACACAAATACAAATAATATGCATACACACACACAGAGCTGTGGGCTGTTTAAACAGAAGTGTGTGCATCAGCAGTAAGGCGTCCTCATTTCAGTCCTGTGGGCTGATTCACCCCTCCTCATGCATCCAGTCAGAGAAAGAGAGAAAGAGAGAGAGAGGAGGACGACGAGAGGGAAAGTGAGTGATGAAAGAGGAGGAAGAGACAGACTTGCGCGAGGTTACTTGGATAAGTGGGCCACTGCTGCAGCGTAAGACATCAGCATTCAGACGGCATAGAGGAGCGGGCTTTGACTCTCTCACACTCCCGCATTGAACAGAGGCAGACTCGCTCGCTTATGGCTGCTGATTGTCTTTCTTATACACACAGCCCAGCCAAACACAAACCAGGACCAAGGATAGAGAGAGAGGGAGAGGGAACGAGAGAAAGAGAAAACAAGGCCCTCTGGTGGTCAAACGTAAGCGCTGCCTGCTGGTCTTTCTTTTCTACTACAGCAAAAAAATTAATCATGCTTAATACTTTGCAAATATGCTGACAATTAATGTAGTACTACAATAAACAACAGCTCTCTGGTGTAGTCAGACAAACAATGCATTGTAAATCCATTCATAAATCCTGAATCTGATTTAAAAACACAAAACCAATTACCCAGTTTCCCTAGTTTGGATAAAGGATGAACAAAATGTCAGTACCATATCAGTTATTGGCTCATATTATAAGTTGAATTTATATGTAATATCATGTTGTTATTCCGGTTTGTGCATTGTTAATACATAAAAATAATAATAATAAATAAATAAGTAAAATCATTACTTAATGTTAAATGCAATATTTAATATTAATATTGAAATGTTAATATTTTAAAATATTTAACAAACTAATATTTGCAATGTAATGTATTGTAATGTATGTAATGTAATATATTTCTAAAAATATTACTACTTTTATTTTTATATTTTTTAGATAACATAGTATCACTTGCCATTTATCAGTAAGGTTCATTTTTCCCCAATTAAATTTCCCCCCCCATTTACCCTATTATTTTATTTTATTTTATTTTATTTGTCTGAATTATATTTTTTCTCTGTTTAAAATTTTCTAGACTCTGTTTTAATGGTTTAATTAAAGTTTAATAATCAAAAAGCATGTCTAATTAATTGAATCATTAAACTTACACAATTTAACAGCAATTTATTTAAAGTTTAACACAAATGAAATTTTTAAGGCCCAAATTTCAATTTTTACCAAAATTCAGTGTTTTCCATGGTTTTTCTGGATTCCATTTTAATGGCTTAATAAAATTTGAATAATCAAAATTATTTTATTGAAAAAAATAACTATTATTTTATTAATTTATCTCTTTTTTAAGAAATACTCTGTTGTGTATTTACATTTATCTGTACAAATACATGGTAAATAATTTTTCTGGTTAATATTCCTTTAAAATAATGTTATAATAATAATTTTATTAGCAGTAATAGTACTATCATTACATTAAGTAATATATTTCTGTCACAGTTATAACCAAACTAATATTTTGATGGGTTGCTGTGAAGACCTTTGAGTTTCTGTGTATAAGGCAATAGTTTTTCTCACAAGAAATGATGCGTCATGTGCGCTTCAGTATGTGTGTAGCTAGCAGACGAAATCACGCGTCTATGCTATTAATTTACACAGAAACATGCAGAACAAGCAGGATGCATATTTAAATAATAATTTTGCTGCTTTATATTCACAAACACTCATCAATATTGGGTTCTGAGTCAAGTGTACTGACCCACTTTTGATTTTCTTCATCCAAAATTTGGCAAATTCCCTGGCATTACAGTAAATTCCATTTTTTATGACTGAATACTGTCTGCATTTTCCATATTACAGAAATCAAAGGGCCCTATATCAGTTTTCAGCCAGAAAATAATTATTGTCTAATGTAAGAACTTATATAACATGCATTCATAAACTACACACATACTTGAAAGATTTTTACACTTATGTAGCAAAGCTTCTCCCATGAGACGCACTTAAACCAGCCTCAATCAAAAGCTCTTTCTTCCTTTTTAAAGCTGATTTGTTTTCAAGTGTAAAAATGAGCATCATTTTCTTCAGACAACATCCAGACTTATTGACTTGAAGTCAATGCATCAATCCCAACATGAGGTCTGGCATGAAAGACTATAGATCTCCCTCCCAGCGTCAGGGGACTGATAGTGCTCAGCTCATATTGGATTTGATTGGATTTGTTGCTCATTTGTGTCAGTGGTGTCAGCCACACTGTAACAGCAATCCTCTGATTATTGTGCCTCGCTGCATGCCAGATGACCAGAGAGAACATCAATCAGAGCTTTGTAATTGAAACATTCTCCTCAGGAGCGGGCTCTGAGCTGAGGGACGCTGCAGACCCACCACCAGTTTAGAAGGGAACGCTGGGAGCTTGTGTTTGTCATCTTTTGGGGGGGGGTTACTGACATTTTTTGAACATTGACAAGAGAGAAATGACATGACATCTACATAACCACCATAGTTCAGTGTCACCTAACCACTTAGCCACAGCTCCAACATGATCTGAACCTCTGCAGATCATCAAAACCGGACGAACTTAAGAACTCTTCACTTCAAGTTTCTTCTCTTGGTCACTTGAACTTGCCTTGCTTGGGTCGTCAGGGTTTGCGTGATCATACATGCAGGCATGCTGGGATTGGTAGCTAAAGGAGCCCCTGACCGGTGTTTCTGTGGCGACCCTGGTGGAACAAGTCTAGAGTATTTAATTACGATAGTTATTTTATATTCAAACTGGCCAATTAATGAAGCCACTTGGAGTTTCAGCTTTCAAGTATCAGCATTTCTTTATAGCGGACATCTCAGCAGAGCTGGAGAACATTTCCTTTGACCTATAGGGACATCATTAGTACAACATAAAACCCTGAGCTCTCCGCATGCGGCACACAGTAAGCAGATAACACCTGCATCGCTAGCAACATGTGCCACCTGCATGGTGCTACCAATGCCAAGGTTATGAGTTTGATTCCCAGGAAATGCAAATTCTGCTCAAATTTATGACTTGCATGGACTAGAATATGCTGTGGATAAAATCACCTGTCATATGCGTGATTTAGCGATACACCTTTATTAAAATTCTGGTCAATATTGATCAATGTTTATATTTCTATAATGACACCTTCTCTGAAGATTTTAGCATGGTAATGGATATGACAATGCTTATGTATTTAGTAAATACTAAATTGTTGCTGCTGTTGGCTATTGCTGTTGTTGTAGGCCTATACAGGTGGAGCTGGGGAGGTGGAAGATTTAAGACACTGTGAATATCATCATTTTGTGGTAAATACCTATCAGCCTGCGCCATCTAGAGTTTCATGACTGAACTTGTTCACTTGCTGGGAACAGTTTTTCTTCTTGGAAACGTTGCGTGTTTGGTTGGCTAATAAAATATTAAAACTTAATTCAATATTACGAGTACAATTATTTAATTTATTATGTCATCCTGGTATCGTGGACTCCCTCTCTCCTTTCACGCAGCTGCTGTTATTTTGTGACAATTGTTTTGTACACTGTAATGGATTATAAGACAACTAACAAACTGGTAAGATTTCGAAACCTTTTCATCTTTAATATCTTGTATCGCCATAATTTTTTTCTGTGGTGAAATGTTGTGGTATAAGTGCTATGACTGCACCATCTCCCTTAACACTAGAACCGCCACGGGGTAAATTTTACCCGTACGTGTTTTTCAAATGTACATAACAGATTTTCATTAAAACACTCAAGTCCCCCAGTCATTGACTTTTACTAAAATTGTGTCATTTAAACTTCCCTGGTGTTAAAAAGTGTTTAGATAAAACCAGATCGTAAAACGGGGCATTTATACCTAAAAGCGCCAGCACGGGTCAAATTTACCCTCTATATAATACATGTATATTTTCGCGCTGTCATTATCCTGCCGCTTATGTTGTAACATTGTACATTGCTAGGCAGTGACTTTTACTCACTGAATTAGTGGTTATTAGTCTCAAAAATTAAGACAAAATGAATAAAATGAAGGAGATTTATGGATGCCGAAGAGGTATTAGAAGCACTAAATACCATGATGGATTCGGAGAGTCTGGTGCGTCCTGGGTCGGCTCAGCATCTGACGGCTCATCTGACAGCGATCTCATTTTTAGATGTTTTAGCCTAACGTTAGCCCCACTTATATTGTTCAAACTCTGGACTAATAATTGAATTTTTGTTTTGCCATTTCTATTGTTTCATGTGTTGCTATTTATTCTAGTCTGCACGTTCCCTGAAAAAATAAAAATAAATAAAATAATCCAATCAATGTAATGAATACAACCTTTTTTTTTTTTTTTTTGATTACCCGTAGTTTATTGGCGTTGTTCTCTTATTCAAATTATAAATGATACAACTAAACAAATTAATAATTCATTAGGTGAAGCTGTACGTGCGCTTGAATTTGTTATGGCATCATCCTATGCAGTGTGGTGAATTACACATACTGTCTATAGGCTATTTTAGTCATTTAAATAAAATGAATTGTCTTAATATATTGATTAATGACAATGAATAATAATATTACAGCACCCAAATATGTAGTTACTTTCTTTTCATTATCTTCGTAAGTGCGGACTTGTTTAGCTTATATGGACTGTAATGAAAACTGACTGTAGCTTGTATAAAAAGCCTTAAACATAAAATAACAGGACAAAAAATATAGTGGATGACTAGACATTCATTTTTTATGACTCCAGACACTTCTTTATGAAGACAGTGGCATAATACAGTGAAACAAAATGCTCTTTAGTCATATAAAACACTACTTATTTGCGTGGGTAAAATTTACCCGCATGGCGCTTTTAGGTATACAGCGACCCCCGGCGGTTCTAGTGTTAAATGTCCGTCTAGTTTGAACTTGCCACTTCCACAAAAATCATTTATTTAAAAAGCTGCAAGTGAATTTAGGCATCACAACATTATAATGTACAGTATAATAGATGGAAATTGGAAATGGAAAAGATGGAAACTTCACATGTTTGGGATCAGTTAATTATTTTATCAAAATGAGGAGGATCATACAAAATGCATGCAATTTTTTGACATATACTGAGGACAACTGAGCTACTACAGAAGGTTCAAATGCTCACGGATGCTCCAGAAGGAAAAGTGATGCATTAAAAGCCAGGGGTGCAAACAGAATGAAGGTGTGTACATTTTTCTTATTTTGCCTTAGTACGGCCCTTCAGAAGCTACAGAAGATACTTACATGTTTCCCAGAAGACAGTGACAAGAGACAAGTGAAATTTACCCTGATCTTTAAATTTAAATAGTTTTCACCCCCGGCTTTAAAATGCGTATTTTTTCCTTCTGGAGCATCAGTGAGCGTTTGAACCTTCTGTAATAGTTGCATATGAGTCCCTCAGTTGTCCTCAGTGTGTAAAGGTGGATCTCAAAATCATACAGTCTTTGTTGGAAAGGGTTCAAATACACAAAAATGCTGAAAAACCAAAGAATTTGTGAGACCTGAAGGATTTTTCTGAAGAACAGCAGGCAGTTTAACTGTTCAGGGACAAACAGGGGAATCATGAAAAACTATCACTAAACAAAAAAACAGCTGTGGATTCAGGTAACAGCACAGTATTAAAATCAAGTGTATGTAAACTTTTGAACTGGGTTATTTTTTGTAAATTCAACTATTATTTTCTCTTGTGGACTATATTGTCTAATTTGTGAAATATATTATTCAGGTCAGTACTAAATAAAAAATAGTATGCATTTTGTATGATCTTACTTTGGTAAAATAATTAACATTTTGCAGATTCTGCAAACTTTTGGCTATAATTCAAAGAGAAAGTAGTTACTTTAAACTGTAATAATATTTCACGAAATTACTGTTTTCATTGTCCAATAAATGCAGCCTTGGTGAAAATAAAAAACTTCTTTCAAAAAGTCTTGCAGACCCTCAACCTTTGAACAAAAGCATATATAGTGTATACAGCCTGTATAACTGTTATGCACTTAAATATCATGCATCTCTTGCATCAATGTTCTTTAAATGTTTCACAAAAAGTTTTAGTTACAGCATATGTAGGAAACCGTTCGGGCTCGTGAGCTTTTGGTCAAGCTTCCATGACAAAAATGAAACCCTTGAATGATCATGGTATTATGTCTTAGGTCCCGTTTGCTTGTCCCAATCCTCATGTTACAGTTATCCCAGAGGCAGAGAAGAAATTGGCTTATGCTGTCGGAAAGACAAAAGCTACAGCAGCTAAATAAAAAAAATCAATAGACTTAACATGATTTAATGAGATGGACTTTTGTTCCCCTGATGGCAGGGAGTCCTAACAGATATCTCTTGCACTTTCCGCAATTTCATTTGGAAAGAATTCAGGAACTCTGTCCCACCACAGAAAACTAAAATGAAGAGTGTCATTTTAAAAGGGCCCAGACATCTCCAGGAAAAGGGAAACAATGACTAATTGAGACGGTTATTAAAGTGTTCAGACGCCAAAGGCTCAGCAAGCAGTCTGCCGACATTCAAACAGATCTTTTTATAGCGTGTTCTCCCTTTGCGATCGAACGTCAATGCAGCAAACATGCTAAAAATGGCTGCGAGTTGAAAAGTGCAGAAGTATCAAAGCCCTCACACGTGTTTACACAGATGTAATACAATCCCTCGACTCTTTCTTTGAGCAGTGCATGTAAGCAGGCAGCAAAACTCCAACTGTTCTCAATGGGAGCATAGCCACATATGTATGAGGTGAATTATTTAGCAGGCAAGAATTGCGAAATAAAGCAAGTCAGCAAAACGGCGCTCCGGCTTTCGAAACGGAAGAGGCATGTGAATGGCGTGAGCTCATGAGAGAGCAAAGCATGCTGGAAAAAAGAGGAAAGACAGTCAGAGACTGAGAGGATGGAGGTTGATCCAGCTGTGTTGATAATGGATGAAAAGTAGCAGCTGGAAGCGGTTATCACCCCGCACTGAGTCCCAGATGAGATCCATCACTCACACGCATACGCATGCACACATGCATCAGCCCCTGACAAACACATTATCAAGGTTATTCTCTCACATTAGCAGCCAGTGGACGCAAGCAATAAATGCTCAAAAACCATCAGGGGCTGCGCAGAACAAGAGGAAAGCAAAGAGAAAGAGAAAGAGAGAGAAAGGTGCGGGGAGAAACTAAACCTTGGCTTTGTTTGCAAACAAAAACAACAGTTAGAGAAAGGAACATGGAATAAATAGAGAGCGAGAGCAGTGGTGGGAAAACAAAACACGGAAAGTCAGTCTAAAAAGCACAGCTGAGACTGAGAGAAAGAGAGAAAGAGATGGGGTGGGCAGTAACTGCACTGCAGCAAGCTGCACACAACTTCTCCCTGCTCAGGTTATTCAACTAGACATGGGAATGTGGGAATGGGGAAGCAGGGATGCAGCAGTATAGAAATCTATTCTCGTTACAATTACATTTCTAGCTTTTAAACATTCATATTACTAGTTTTCAGAGAGACTAAATTGAAAATAATTTGCTAATGATTAGATTACTTCAGATAAATTTAATAGGATAATATTTTGGTTAGAGGTTAAGGAAGAGATTATGCAAATTATATCTGTAGATTTGCCTTTTACTTTCCTCTTTCATTTGAAGGGACACCCCTAATCATATCTAGGGGTGTAACGGTACACAGAAGTCACAGTTCAGTACGTACGTCGGTTTTGGTTATTCATATACATTCTTATAAACCAACCACATACACTCAATATACACATACAATAAAGGTGCATTAAAAGGTTCTTCACAGTGATGCCATAGAAGAACCATTTTTGGTTCCACAAAGAACCATTCAGTCAAAGGTTCTTTGAACCATCTCTTTCTTACCTTTTTGTCATCTCAAGAACCTTCTTTCACCACAAAGAACCTTTTGTGAAACAGAAAGGTTCTTCAGATGTTAAAGGTTCTTTACGGAACCATTTAGACAAAAAAGGTTCTTCTATGGCATCATGAAGCACCTTTATTTTTAAGAGTGTATTTGTCTTCCTATATTTTGAGCATTGTGAACAGTGAGCTTGATCTGTCTCAAAGAGTATTTTTTTTCATAAAAATTCCACACAAATTACATTTTGGGAAATGATGCAATGCAGTTAGTGTGCAATTCTGTAATAGAGATTATATAAATAAAAACTGAAAACCATTTCTGATTTGACCGGTGCATCTCCAGAACCTGAACACTGCTACAGAACACTGCTGATTTAAAACAAACAGGCGGTTCTTCGAGCTCTTGCGCGTCATCTGAACTTGGTTGGTGCGAAGATTGTCTCTTCTTCTGCTCTTTCCTGTTGTGACAGTAAGTGTTGCATTACCACACACCCCCTTCTGGATTGCCCACCTATGACTGACTTTATTCGTCGTCTAACTGCATGAACTTAACTGTGACGATTCAGGATGAATACATGTACCATTACACAATTAGTTATAACTGTTAACAAGATGAAAACCAACCCACCGAACTAGTTCATTGGATAGAAAAACAGTATCTAAAAACTAAATCTGCATATAAAATAGAACACATGACTGCCTAACTCAAGTTTAAGATTGGACAGTTTTATCAAAAATGTTTACACTTGTTATTATCTTGATGCACTGAAAATGAACTGATCAGTATAGAGTTCAGACTCATTCCCAGGTGTACATTTTTTGCATCATCTCAATATTTGTTGCTTTTTTCTTTCTTTTGCTCCATTCTGCATGGTAGTGGACCACTGATACTGTCAGTGAATGTTTAGTTCATTGTTTAGAATTGCTTTTAAATTATTTTTTAAAAAATAGGATAGTTTATCCATACTCACTTGTACACATTCCAAAATGTTGAAGAATGAACGAAATCCAATATCAGTTGTCTAGTGGGAATTATATATTTAATAAACAGGGGCTTCCCAAAAGTATCGTTAGCAAACTATGAATGCAAGTTCTGTTGTGAGCAAAGTAATTCAGTAATTTAGTGTTCACTTCAAAGGATAGTTCACCCAAAAACGAAAATTCTGTCACCATTCAAACACCCTCAAATTGTTCTAAAACGGTGTGAATCTCTTTGTTCTACTCAACACAAAAGAAGATATTTTAAAAAATGTTCATAACCAAAAAGTTTCTGGTCCCCATTGACTCCCATAGTATATTTTTTCTTACAACGTCAATGGGAACTAGCAACTGTTTGGTTACCAATATTCTTCAAAATATCTGAAGAGTTCAGATGCAAAAGCCTCTAAAAGCCACCTCGGTCAAAAATGAGATAATGATACTGAGTGAGTGCTCTCGACACATAGTATACGTCCATCACATACTTTTACTTCAAACTCGCTAAAATCCCAGCCTCAGCCTAATCAGACGTACCGGTACTTAGGTAGAAACCTATACATAGGACCCTGATAAAAATGCTTATTTAAAAAAAATACATCAGATGGACTTAAAGGCTTTTGCATCTGAACACTTCTTCTTCTTTTGTGCTCAACAGAAAAAAGAAACAAATACAGGTTTAGAAGAACTTGAGTGTGAGTAAGCAATGACAGAATTTTGGATGAACCATCCCTTTATCTTGTGCGGTCGAAACTACAGCTCTCAACTTATGGATAGAAGCGTAGTTGCTTGCTAACATGGCATCTTAAACAGACTATGCTTATAAGCAAATAAGCAATGCATTACAATCTATATTCATATGTCAAAAGCTGTTTTTGAAAAGTGTGCATGTGCAAATGTGCTCCATGTACAATAAAAGGGAACCTGTGACTGAGTCAAACAAAGCAAAACTAGAGAACAAAATAATGAAGTATCCTTTAGATATCATATCCAGTATAAGTAACAAGCATCTTAAATCTACTAATTAGCAGAAGTAATTACTCCATCATCTGTGTGACATCATTAATGATGATTCTATATTGTTAAACCAACATGGTTGAAATGACACAGTTGAAACAGTTGTGATTAGCTAGTTAATTTCTGCAATATACAACACATTGCACTACGGTGGCTAAGCGGAGTGTTACGTCTCTGAGGGAAAATACAGCCAATACTGATTCACTTTTTGATTCAGTGATTTGGGTAACAGCTCACTAGAGGAGAAAATCAACAGTGAATATTGACTTTCAGTCTGTTTCGCACACAAAGCTTTTGTGAGTCTTCAGAAGATTTGGATTTTAGTTTTATCTTACTTTTATAATGCTCCAATTCAAATATCCAATTCTAGCATGGAAAATTAAGATCAACATGGTTTACAGAATTTCTCCTATTATGTTTTACAAGTGAAATAAAGACACACAGGTTAGGAACATCGTGAGGGTGAGTAAATGATAATAATAAATGATATTTTCATTTTGGTTGAACTATCCCTTTAACACAACAACAGCATATATTTGCTATAAGGCTTGATATATGTTCTTAGAAATCCCCTCAGATACAAAGCGGCTAGATAAATCAATAGCAGCATTGATTTCAAGGGCAAGCATGCACATGTCCATAAATAATAAAACCCCAGTGGCAGTGGAATCTGCAGCAGCGGGTGGCCAGGAGCTGTCCGTGGTCCTGAAAACAGCTCCCTATAGGAAACACAGGGCTCCATCAGTCTCAACAGGGGTAATGGGGGGAAAAAAAGAATGATCAATACTACTTATCAGTCACCTGGCCATAACTAGAGCTGGGACCCAGAGCCTATTCTCCCAAGACGTGATTGATTAAGCTCTAAGACCAACGATACAGCCCAATGTTCCTTTTACAGCTGAACTGTGTTGCATGCATAAATAACAGTTTGGCTCCCGCTGAACAAAAGCACTGCTGGTGTAGGGAGCCAGTGAGAGGCATCAAAGCGCTGGAGGAGGAGGCTTTGTTGTACCTTGTGAATGAGGTCCGTGTTCTGGAACGTGTTAAAACCCTCCACAGGGGTTTGGTGAATCTCTAGAAGTTACTGCTCTTACAGTGGTGGAATTTTCCTTCGCTTGCGGAGATAAACATTGCAGAGTGCAGCGTTAATCAACCGCACGACAGTATGGAGCTGTCAACAAGTAATACCCCCCTCCTCCTTCAAGTTCCTTTCGTCATATACATCTCTTCTGCACCTCCTCTAACGAACTGCGATAATCCCCTGCAGATATACACTAATGGGATTTGAGCGTTATTCCAATTCGCAAAGTGCTGACTTGCTAACAATGGCAAACTTCTGACCAGCTCCAATTTACTGTCCATCATTTTCAGCACAGGTTGCCAGACTTTGACCAATAGTTCACACAAAAATGAAAACTGTGCCATTATTAAATATCCTTTATGTTGTTCCAAACCTTTATGACTTTTTTCTGTGGAACATACAAAAAGAAATTTTAAAAACAACAAATGTCAGTATGGTTAAAAGCATACTTTTTCAAAATATATTCTTTTGTGTTCCACAGAAGAAAAATGCACACAAGTTTGGTTGTTCCCTTTTGGCTCACCTCAAAAATTCATCTCCTTTCTTCCAAATGTCTGGCTCCATTCCCATTTTTTTTATACAATCAACAGTAGGGTTCTGAAAGTAAAATTCCATTCATTTTGACCATAAAAATGATTTTAGCGATGATGTATAAACATTCCAAGACCTACCAAGAGGTCTGTGACTGTAATATATCTAATACTATAAGCTCCTGTAGAATTCAGTTTGAATTCAGGAAGATTTCAAGTTTTTAACTTGTAGAATTCCCAGTGAAAAACTACACTACCCATAATCCACCAGTCAAAGTAGTTGCTGTTACCATAGAATTAGAAAATACAGCACAAGAGCTCAACAATGATCACACATTCGTACTGTGAATGATGTAAGTCAGTCTCCCCACATTCAATTAGCCCATTATTTATTCAACCTCCAGACATCCTAGGTGTATATGCCTTCTTTCTTTCAGACAAATCCAATCATAGTTATATTAAAAATGATCCTGGCTCTCCCAAGCTCTATCATGGCAATGGGTGGGTGTTTCTCTTCATCAGTCTAAAACAAGGGCATCCATCCATTATAAAAATGTGATATATAGGCCTCCTATAGCAAAATGCATTTTTGTAAGAGAAAAAATCCATATTTAAAACGTATATAATGGACAAACCAAAACTAAACAACGGTCACGAATTAGAAGTACAAAACTAAGATTTGTAAAGAAAAATGTCAGAGTATATACATATTATATATATTCAATATAAACCATAAGGGGACAGGTTTTCCTTTGCTAAAGTCAGGAAACTCTGCTTCCTTCCTTTGCTCATGTAAACTAACGCTGGTTTTCATGAGATGCACAGGCGCATGCGCACCACCAAAGTCCTACGCCACCCGCCCGGAGCTACTTCCGTGTACAACCAGTTGGCGTGCAGTGTCAAGTACAAAACCAATGTCACATAAAATGTACAAAATGTACTTTCATCTGCTCTGGGGGGACATTTCACATCGAATTTGTCATTAAACGTAAATGGCGGTACGTATTTTGCATCTATAATATAATTTGCATTTGACAGAAGTAAAAAAATATATAATATTATTAATATTGCAGCCTGCACTGCAAACTGTGCTGAAGATACACATTATCAAAATCAAAAAAACACAAACCTCTTTCATAATTTGAAAAAATATCACTCATTAGAATTGCAGAAACGAACAAATTAATTTTTCTTTTAAGACAAAAGTGTGAAGAATTCAATAACGTGAAGCGTTTGTCATGTTCTGACAAAAAAAAAAAAAAATAGTAGTTTAAAACCAGAATGAATGTTTCTACAGCTTTCACTTGTGAGCAAAAACCTACAAATTTTTGTGATAATTATCAATTTTCAACTAATACTAAAAATTTTATCATGATAATTTTTTGACCATATTGCCCGGCCCTAAAGTTAACAAAATTTATAACACGGTTCTCATGGTTTTTGGACATTTTAATAAAAAACACTAACATATTGTGCCTTTAAATTACTTTTTATTTAGATTTGTACATACATTCATAGTTTTCAATAAACAATAAACTGAATTAATTGTTTTTGAATGTATATCAATTACTATAAAATCAATAGTTTTATGCTGTACCATTGTTTCTGAATTGATTAAGTTTCTAAAGTGGTAGTTCACCAAAATAAATTGTGAGAAGCTTTTCACAAAACTTTGATGGGTGCCTTTTATAATGAATAAAAATAATTATATTTTCATATTTTCTAGCATAAAATAATGTCTTATATCTTAAACCAAGCATTTTGTCATGTCCCTGAAGTACTTTACTGAGTTTGCACTTAACAAATTATTAACCAAATGTGCATAGTGTCTGTGATTTTTGGCAACAATGAAAGCATTTGCTTGTGTTCCTTCCTTATAAAAAATATTTTTCTAAAAAATTGCTAAATATTTTAAAGTTACGTCCCTCAGTATAAACTCAACCCTGTCACACTAACCATTTTACGCCCATAATAATTTAGACTCCACTCTTTTGTGACATCATTTATCAGAAATGACATTATCCAGGTCTCTTCAATAAAGGTGCAGAAAATGGTTAGCAGAATCATACTTATATTTATCCATATTTTTGAGGCATGTTATAGTAAGGGAGGGTACTGTCAAGCTTAACAACTCAACCCCGTCACATAAAATTAAGATGGAAAATATTTTATCTTTCTGTTTCAACATTTTATTTTAATTCATAAGTATATACAATGTACTTATGTTATTGCTACTCTCTACTCTGCTACACTACATGAGGAGCAGTGGCCATTTTGAGAGAAAAACCATTTAAGGCAATCTATCCCTTCAAATGTGATTCTCCCGTATTTTACCATTCTATCCCGCTATCACCCCGTAAAATATTTTCCCATATTTCTCCTGTATTTTTAATCTTTCTACATAAAAAAATGAAATAAAAAAATCACACTGGACATATTTTATATGTTTCCTACATTCGGCTCTGGTAAAACTTTTGCCCCAAATTGCCCAAACCTCATTATATGAATAATCACGTCAACATGATTAAATATCAGCGTTGCAAGAGTCAGGAGCTCTGCTTTGTTTCGCGGTTACCGAGGAAACAGCTATATTCATGGCGAAAAGTGCCACCTGCTGGCAGAGAATTAAAGGCCAAAAACAAACCCTTATTTTTACGCAGAAAGCACCAAGTTGTAAATATGAACCGGTGGATCCACAAGAAGAGAATCAATTATAAAACTATAAAGATATAGCCTACACTAAAATAGATTTATATGTTACTAAATTAACATAATTGTTTGATAATAATTGTTTACATTATGACTCCGCCCCCCCCTCCGTTTTCCCATATTTTGGAACTCAAATGTTGACAGGTATTGCCTAATGATGTGGGCTATTTAGAAGTTGAATCAAATGTAGTTGAAAAACATGTACATTCCAAGTTGAAAATGAACCGAATCTAAGGAATGACCCAAATATACAATGTCTTCTGAACTTTCTAAAATCCTTATTCAAAAAAATTAATAAGACAAACACTTCAAGAACCACTACCAGAAAAAAAGGTAGAATGTAGGTATGAACAATTCCTCACATAAATTCTCTCGCCTTACTTTTTTCTTATCGAATACCCTGTACACAGCAGCTTATGAAAACAAAAATAAGCTGAGAACAGTGTCACATGTTGACTTTATAGAGATAGTCCACTCAAAAATCCAAAAAAAAGTCATCATTTACAAGCCCACTTCCATTCTTGAGGGAAACACAAACAGAGTTTTTCCCTCTCTTTCTCTTCGGATGACCACACCCTCTGTTCCAGCATACATCATGTCTAGCCAGCATTTTACACCCCTGCTGTTAGCACTGACTAAGCTGTGTTTCTCTCCCCATTCATTAACAGCCACACAACAGCACTCCCGCTGAACATCACACACGCACACACACAAGCAAAGCAGGGGTTCACAAACATGGCCAGTCACCTCATCAACCCACAACATTCTCTCATACCAACATTCAATTACCCCCGCGATAGGACTCACTCTGACCCGCATGTACACCAGCAGCTGCAAGACTTAATGAGATATTATGAGACTGTTGATTTAGCATTATCTATATTACAGCACGTTTGTCCGAACGCTGACTGCCAGCTAACTAAATCCAAAATCTGCCAATAGACGATGCCTCCCACGGAGCACCTAGATGATAAATAAATTAGCCCTTGGTCCTACGTCGATTCTCTTTAAAATGACAAAGCGCCTACCGATGCCCTCTATAGTCTTTAACAAACGGAGTTGGAGACTGTGTTTGGTCTTACAGTAGCAGATCAGAAGATATCCGCAAGGATTTTACTGCATTAACAGTAATTAGGTGGGATTATTTAAAAAGGGGCGGATGGAATATTTTTGGTGCAGTGAGCACAACCTGCTCTTCTTCTTGCTCCATTTTAAGGAAGTCAGAAGTGACGTATGCAGCCTCCGGGGTTTTGCAAGGTACATTTCACACTTTCACCTTCAAGAACGTGTGACTTTGTTCTCAATATTGGCCTAAAAGCTTGTGTTGTCATCTAACACCGCTAATTATTTGCGAACAACACTGTGACGTATAAAAAACACTGAATATAGCTGCATATGTGTAGCTTCTAAAGTGACAACAGGAAATGTGGCTAAAAGAAATGAAAGACAATTAAAAGTCAGCCTTTTTCTCAAACAAATCTATCATGTGGATTCAGAAGAACTGGAATAAAGCACATGAGTCATTTAGTCCACTTTTATGGAACTATTATGGTGCTTTATGTAATCATGAAGATTAACATCCCCATTTCTCATTCATTTTCATAACATTGAAAATGTAGCCAGGATATGGATTTAAAAAATGCACCTTTTTCCAATAAAGAAAGAAAATTAACCAGGTTTTGAAAAACATGAATGTGAACAAACAATTGGTCATTTTTGGTGAACCATCCCTTTATATTAAGTGTGAGCTTCAAAGCCTTGGTATTAAAATAATTAACTTTATTTAATGTAATATTCATTCGTAGACTTCCCACCTAAGGCCTTGGGTATACTTGCAAAAATATGCCAAATTTTAGGAGGAGCTGCTAAATTATAGATCTGTCAGAGAGCCCAAATTATGTTTTAAAAAATTGATGGCTTTTGCGAGTAGGATGGTGAAGTTTGTATGGCAAATTGCAGGTAAATTAATAATAAACATCAGCGAAGTGTTCGGCTGAGTGCAAATAGCATGCAGGCTGTTAGCAATAGGACCCCTGTCATCTCTACCCTCGGGCTGATATCAGAATATAGTGTTTAACACGATAGATCAGCAATAAAAATACGTCATTTTGTGAAGATTACATCTGATCTTGATTGCACCCTGGGCAGCCCTGTTGGCGATGTCTGCATCTGATTGTGCTGAAAGAATGTAATGAAAAGTCACATTTGAGCACATGGTGATTTGGATAGAGGAGACGGGAAGCTGGCAGTGGTTCTGCTTGTCCTGCAACTCATATTGGCTGGAAAGATACGAGAGGAACAAGTCATTTAGACAGTACCAATGAGCGCTTGGGGACTATGGCATTTCTCTCCACTAAGACTAGCTGGAAACAGATATACAAGAGTAGCTGCACAATGGGCTACAGTAAGAGAAATGTTACACTGATTCTTGAGTACTGGGGCAAAACAGGCTACAAAACTGAAAAAGCTAATCAAGGAATTATTTTGGTTTAAAATAATGTTTCTTTTTACATACTCTAGATATGTTTAGATATGTCTATACTCTTTTATATATGTCTGGATATCTCCTTCTTACATGTTCTTGCAAAATGTATGTTAACTATCACTCTGATGCTGAAAAACCAAAGAATTTGTGGGACCTGAAGGATTTTTCTGAAGGGCAGCGGGCAGTTTAACTGTTCAGGACAAACAAGGGACTCATGAACAACAAAACAGAACAAAAAACAGCTGTGGAATCAAGTGTATGTAAACTTTTGAATGGGGTTATTTTTATTAAATTTTTAATTTTCTCTTGTGGACTATATGTAAACATCTTTTATGTGAAATATCTTACTCAGGTCAGTTCTAAGTAAAAAAAAATAACACGCATTTTGTATGATCCGTCTTATTTTGGTAACATTTTGAAGATTCTGCAAGGTGTGTGTAAACGTTTGACTTCAACTGTATGTGTGTGTGTGTGTGTGTGTGTGTGTGTGTGTGTGTGTGTATATATATATGTATATATATATATATATATATATAATAGGGCTGGGTTTTTTTCACAAATTTCCTGATTCAATTCAATTCTGATACTCAAGCTTGTGATTCGATTCAATTCAATTTCCGGTTTGATTAGATTCTACATTGATTATTTTGGATATATATCAACTAATGCTGTAAAGTATACATGAGAGTAACGTACTACCTTACTATAATAATGAAGATTAAAATGTAATGATTTGTACACAAATCCTACACTCAATTAAGTTTTTATAATAATAAAGTTACAATTACATAATTATATTTTTACTCCAATTCGTTTCTAAAATATAAACATTTAAATGGTGGCTGTCATAAAAAAGCTTGACTGATTTATTTAAACATAAATTAAGCACTGAAGAACAGTAAAAATTATAATAAATGTTATATGTGAACTTGGACCATAAAACCAGTAATAAGGTTTTTTTTTTTTTTTTTTAACTGATATTTATACATCATCATAGCTAAATAAATAAGCTTTTCATTGATGTATGGTTTGTTAGTATAGGACAATATTTGGCCGAGACACACCTATGAAAATCTGGAATCTGAAGGTGCAAAAAAATCTAAATATTGAGAAAATTGCCTTTAAAGTTGTCCAAATGAAGTTCTTAGCAATGCATATTAATAAAAAAATAATATTTTTTTGATATATTTACAGTAGGAAATGTACAAAATATCTTCATGGAACATGATCCTTACTTAATATACTAATGGTTTTTGACATAAAATAAAAATCAATCATTTTGACCAATACAATGTATTTTTGGCTATTACTACAATATACCAGCGCGACTTATGATTGGTTTTGTAGTCCAGGGTCACATATGGTCCATGTAACATTTGGGAAAAAGTTTTTCTAGAGTTAATTTTTCTAGCTGACTGAGATTATGGTAACCCTTTTTTTTTCTGAGGGTTAGGGTTAGGGACAGGTTTAGTGCCGTTGTTTACAAGCATGTTATATTGACATATTTGCATGGTGGAAACACTGATTGAGCGATTACATGAGACAGGATATGGATTTTGGTAAGTTGTACTTTTTCTTTTAACATACCTTCAGATGTTTATTCACGTTTTTCAATTTGTTTAATCGTTTTTTTAAATTACACTGATTTGCAAATCGATCTTTTCCTGTATTTATTTCAGCAAACATTTAAAACAAGATCTGATTAATGTGAATCTTATCAGTGATCTTCTCCACTAGACCACTAGTCACCCTCTTATTTACCTATATGCGTGCTCAGGTGAAATGCTATAGAAATACTACAAATACGCAGAAGCATTTGACATCACGCTTAAAGGCGCCATGATTTCTGCAATTAATGACTGAATGTCGGATGGCGTGACACAGTGTTTTGTTTACTACACATAAGAAAGCGCGGACAACGTTTGCAATGTTTTCAGCTTCTGCCGTTTCTCTATGTGATTATATGAACACACAATATCATCCAGCTGCTCTGAGAGTCACTTCATTAGCATTTAACCGTTTAATTTGAGAAAACTGCCGTCATATCACATTCACAGCAGCTGCAAATTCTTCATGGCTACTCGTCAAAATAAAAGTTTAGTTTAATGTTAAACTGTGTCAGAAATATATTGCTATTTAGCCGTCTTAAGACTTCATGTAACAACAATGCTACTACTACTACTAATAAAAATAAATATGAATTAATATTTAATTTTTAAATAAGTAATCTTGTTTTCTTTTTAATTTTTACAGTAAACCTCTATTGTGCAGCACCTTAATTAATGTTTTATGTCTTTATATGTTTACCAGTAAAATTAAGCTATGCATTTTATAGGGCCCTATTATTTTTTTAAAAAAGGCTTAAAACATAACCTTGCGGCTCTTAATTTCTGATGTTAACTGTTCATTTTTTAGAAATCTCCATTGCATTTGTATAAAATGATACAAATGTATGATTATATAAATATATAATGAATATATAAATAGATTCACTGAATGTAATTTGTGCCACTCCACATTAAACAGCGTCAAAACGCCATTTATTGTTTGAATATTGTAATAAAAATGGACAGAATTTGAAATCTGAGACTTTGTTTCAAATCAAAAGTAACAAAGCAAATCATTTATTGTGATTTTTTGAATAGGAGGCACGCTACAATGTTCCGTTCATCTGAAAACAGGCTAGACTAATCGATTCATACAAATGAGAATCAGTATTTTTTACCAAGACAGACAGACAGATAGATAGATAGATAGATAGATAGATAGATAGATAGATAGATAGATAGATAGATAGATAGATAGATAGATATTTCTAAAACACACACCAAAAATAGCTGGATTGTATGGGTAAGGGAAACAAAATTGTTGAACAATACATCAAAACCTCTGGTGCCTCCCTTCAGTTATTTCAGCAGGAGGACCCATAAAATGAACAAAGGCTTTTAAAGCTTTTTAACACAGATACAGCAACACCAGGACACACTGTGGTAGTTTAAGCCTGCTGCAGCACAAATAGTCCTACACTAGTGGCTAAAAACAGCTTTGAATGAACATATAAGCTACATCTTTCCTCATTATTAGTCAGGGCCACGACCGCACATTTCTCCCTCTCTCGGTCACACGCACAAAACAGAAAGCGATTATGGATCCCACTGCCACATCAGCTTCTTTTCCTCCTTCGTAAATTCACACACTTTTATTCCCTCATTGTGTCCAGAGAGAGAGAGCCAGTCAGCTAAAGTCAGCCATAAGCAGCGAAAAAAGGGTTACGGGTACAGCAAGAAATCATACAAACAGCTCTTCCTTAAGGGCCGTGTCTACGTGTCTACGCTTTCCTTCCTCTAGCACGAACCTCTTTTTTCCCCTCGTAATCTTGTCATCTTAGATATGGCCACAGGAATGGCTAAGATCATTTTCATAATTTAAAAGTGCAAGGCTTATAATTAGTTTTAAAGGAGAGGAATATGTGACCCAGTTCATCTTAAGATTAAAGTGCACTGGACAGTTTATGAAGCAGAAAGGAAAAAAAGAAGCTGTATTAATCAGGCAAAGTGCAGCAGTGAGGCATGTCAGTCTTAAAGTCCCGCATTTCCTTGTCTGGAGACGTTCCAGAAGCTTCAGAGAAATACGGGGCTCTGTTTATTTATTTACAGCCCCGCATATATGAGAGCGATTTAGCTGCTCTTGTGCCGCGGATGTGAGCGTAATGTTAAAAGTCAATATGAGGAGCGGTATGATTTATATTCCCAGAGCCCATTACCTGAGTCCCCTGGCAGCGTTTTACAGTGACGGTGACGTCCTTTAAACACCATTTACACTGGCCCCCCAAAAAACCTGTGCAAAGCAGTTCCTGCGGCACACAGATGCTTCCTACCCATCGGGCATGTCGTCAAAGGGTTTGCTGGAAGACAAGTAGATTAATTATAAAAGGGATCCTGTGCAAAAAATGGCATCAGCATTCAGAACAAGCAACCTTTTGTACCTCTTCTGCAGCATGGCCTTGTTTTAATCAATGCTGCTGTCACAAGACCTGGAGGCTGAAAATATATGAATGGCCATCTCTTCATTACCATCATGAAAACAAACGGTATCAATATCGCATCTAATAATGTTTCTGGACCGGTTAAAGGTGACCTAAAAAAGCTGGAGGGGGTTATCTGAATGTACTCCATCACTAATAATTCACAGTTCGTCTCGCGGTAGGAAGTGTGATAGGAGTGTTAGCATTTGCAGTTCATCTCTTTGCAGGGAAGTCTTCCAGAACATGTTGGATTTAAAGTCTAAAGCCTATAGGGCTGGGTAAAAATAACCGTTTCCTCAAATGATTTAAGTACTTTTGATATAGAATCCCAAGATTCAAGTGCTTTTCTCAGTGGCTGCTTGAACATTTATTTGTATAGCTCTGGCCGTTACTCACAAAACTAAATTGTTTGGGTCATGTGGGTAACTTTTTAAGTTAATATTGTCTCAATTTAACCGAGTTAGAAAACTCTCTGTGTCAATTAAAATAGAAAGAATTGCAAAAAAATAACTATGAACAAAACAAACAGAACAGTGTGGTCCACTTCAAAAAGAAATCAATCTTACGAGCTAGTTCTTGGGGCATAGACACAAAAAACAGTCCATTTTCTATTGTTTGTGGTGTAGGGATGTATAAAGCTCACACAGAATCACTTTCAAACCAAGCAGTTTTTTGTTGGTCAGTGTGACAAATTTGCATGACCATCTTGAGCAAAATCGTTTCATCCTCACACGAAACTCCCAATTGCATAGATTCCTATTGAAATGAACGGAATTTTACAGAGTAATAGTAAATGTGACCACAATTTTAATGAATTAAGAACATGACTGTGTTATGAACCAGTTCTTTTAAGCAAATCATAAGTAAACAGGACAATCAGTGTTGTCTGATTCACAAAGTGTAGTTAGTTGGTTCTTTCAAGTAAATCCAAACATACAACACAACCAGTGTAGCCAATTTTACAAAACAAATTACTCTTATGAATCAATTATTTTTAGTGAATCGAAAACAAGCAGTATGATTCACAATAATGGATTCTTATTAAGTGGTTATTTTAAGTGAATCAAAAACATTCACGAATATGCGTACATATTACGTGTGTTTGACATGAGCTGCGCTGTGCAGACCGATTGTTGTATGCAGGGTTTGACATTAACTTTTTTGCTCACCAGCCACTGTGGCTAGTGGTTTTTCGAAATGACTAGCCACTTAGCATTTTCACTGGCCACAGTTTTGTTGTTGGGAAATTACTTTTCATAGTTAATATTCATACTAAAATTTATTTACATTTTTGGCCTATTTAAAGGAACACTCCACTTTTTTCGAAAATAGGCTCATTTTCCAACTCCCCTAGAGTTAAACAGATGAGTTTTACTATTTTTGAATCCATTCAGCCGATCTCTGGGTCTGCCGGTCTCATTCCGGCATAATAATCAAGGAACTTTGCTGCCGTACCATGGGTGCAGTAGGCACTATGATATTACGCAGCGCCTGAATATAGTCCCCAGCTATTGTACTATTAGCTTAGTGGCTTAGTGCTGGTCACGTTGGAAGTTACCTAGCTAGGAACTATTTTCAGGTGCTGCGTAATATCCATGGTACAGCAGTAAAGTTCCCTTATTTTTACACCAGAATAAGAGTAGAGGTCCTATCCATATCAGCCTGGAAAATCACAACTTTTCATTCTCTGTCAGTCTTAGCACACAATGTAACTACAAAAGAGTTAAGTCTTAATTAGGAAAAATATCAAAAATCTTGGTCATTTTTGAACGAGATGCTAATGGTCTAATCTGATTCAGTGATTTATGCTAAGCTATGCTAAAAGTGCTAGCAGCAGACCCGGAGATCGGCTAAATGGATTCAAAAACGGTAAAACTCACCTGTTTAACTCTAGGGGAGTTGGAAAATGAGCCTAATTTCAAAAAAAGTGGAGTGTTCCTTCAAAGGGCATTTTCCCCTAACTGTATTAAATGCATGTGTCATCTTTCATTTCAAATTCTTATATTTTATTAATAATTTCACTTAATTTAATAAGACACTATAGGGCTGTTAAAATCAAATTAATGCAGCTGAAGTGGTATTTAGATGAATTTACATGTTTAATGAAGCTAAAATGTAGCATGAAAGCATATACAAAGCATTTAGATAAGAAGATGCTTATTCTTCGACTGGGATTATGTAGAGCTCTTTGAAGCTGCATTGATACTACAATTTGTACCTTCAACCCATTGATCCCCACTGAAGTCCACTATATGGAGAAAAACCCTGGAATGTTTTCCTTCATTTCGTTTCGATGAAAAAAAAAATAGAAAATAGACAATATGAGCAAATGAAACAGAATCAAATCAATTCAGAAGTGGAATTAGAAACAAAATGAGAACCTTTGAATCAGATCCTTGGGAAATCTGTATCAACATCCAGTCTAATATCTAGTGTAGGTGAGTCATATACACCTGGTTGATTTTGCAGGGTCTGATGCAGGTGGTATCTGGGTGGGCTGGCAGTTTCTGCTCTGTAGATTGAAGCCCAGACTAACAAGTTCTGTCAGAGATGTCAGAGTAGGAGTAATGGACATGCTGTTTTCACAAGGTCTGCCCCACCATGAGGCTAGACAACCTTGAAGATAAGAACAAATCCTTTAGCGACGAACGGCCACCCACCCCATCAAGCAGGGGCTATATGGTACAATACAGAGAGAATCGATATCAGGCAAGGGATGGAGTAATGACTCTCCAGGGCATGGACCAAATCTGCACCAAACCTCTAAATAGCGAAAAGAAAGAAAGCGATTTTGCAGAGGTCCTCTAAATGCTTCATTTAGCACCACTGGCTGGACGCTTCCACGATAGTCTATGAAACGCCGGGCAAGAGTCCACCACCCTGTTCTCATCTGTGCTCTCCAGTCATTCATACCCATCCTTTAACTCCCACAATCCCTCCCCTCATTTCGCTCTTCTGTTCCCCATACGCACCACAGCCTTTATCTTGACTACGCCACCATCTCAATGATGCAGGAGTGCAGCCTGCAAAATCAGCCTGGCACCCTTGAATGACTCTTCTGGCGAATCATTGATTTTGTAATTCTCATGGTTTCCCTGGCAAAGCTCCCAGTTTAAAGCAATCATCACTGGCTTTTAGTGAGGGAACCTAGGAGGAGGTACAGAGCCATGCGGCTTAGCGCACTTTACCGCGGTGACTAATGATTCAGGAATAACGCGGGCCTCTGACTATCCTGAACCCACAGAGGACATCAGACAGACAGCCGCTTCTGAAGAGCCTGCAGGCGGACTTGGGTGATGCAAGTCTATGTATGGCTTCGATGTCTTCCAGAAAGAGAGGGTGGCATGCGTAGTGACATTTCAATGGATAGGAATGTGTGAGGGAGTTATGGTGTGCATGTGCGAGGCATATTTTGCCACTTAAAAAGGAATAGCTCACTCAAAAATGAGAGTTGTGTCATCATTTATTCATCATCATGTTTTACTTTTGGTTTGGAAAAAGTTGTGTCATTATTTACTGTTAATCTAGCCCTCTAGTGAGCTGTTAAACACTGACCAGAATCACTAAAGGTTTACTGAAGTAATGTGCTGGTGTAATTTCAACTGAAACAGGAAGACAGGGCGGGACTATCAAAGCATAGCAGTCCCGCCTCCTTTTTAAAATAGCCAATATCGTTTCTTTTTTATCACAGTTTGGGCCAGAGTCGTTGAGCTCGGTAAAGCCACATTTGTCAGTAAATGACAGCCACAGCTAATGGATTATCCTTTAATTCCATTCTGTGTAGAATTCAAATGGTACCAATGCGTTTTATGGCCTGTGCCGACTTTTGAATATGATCTTCTTTCACCCCAGACTTCTTTCGCCTCAATGGAAAGTGTTTCTACACTCTCTGAATCATTCCATCTCCCCTATACAGTGACTACGTATCATTCACCATATAAAATACGAACTCTATGAATAAGTGACCAATTTTCGCCGCAGCTTCACTGTCTAATTGTGACCCTGGACCACAAAACCAGTCGTAAGTCGCTGGGGTTTATTTGTAGCAATAGCCAAAAATGCATTGCATGGGTCAAAATTATTGATTTTTCTTTTATGCCAAAAATCATTAGGTTATCAAGTAACCGATCATGCTCCATGAAGATATTTTGTAAGTTTCCTACTGTAAATGTATCAAAACTTATTTTTGTATAAGTAATATGCATTGCTAGAGCTTCATTTGGACAACTTTAAAGGCAATTTTCTCAAAAAAAAAAAAAAAAAAAGAAAAAGAAAAGAAAAAAAATATATATATATATATTTTTTTTTGTTGTTGTTGTTGTTGTTGGCACCCTCAGATTCCAGATTTTCAAATAGTTGTATCTCGGCCAAATATTGTCCCATCATAAGCAACCATACATTAATGAAAAGCTTATTTATTCAGATTTTAGATGATGTATAAATCAAAATTTTCCAAAATGGACCTTTATGACTGGTTTTGTGGTCACATTTAAAGTTTTTTGGATTCTAGACAGCATTTGATTGGACAGAAAATCGGAATTAGAAGCAGGGCAGTGTTGCCAAGTGTGCGGTTTTCCCGCAGAATTGGGCTACTTTTACACTGTTGCCACGGGTAGTTTTTGATGTCCGCGGGTTGAAGCGACCCCAATAACGTCATATTTAACCCCTAAAACACGAATTTAGCAGGGGAACCCCCGACAAAAAAACATGACCCCCCTAAAAACACGATTGGGCTAGTTTTGGGCTAATTTTGAGTAGCAGTTGGGCGGGTTTTGGTGTGAAAACCTGGCAACCCTGGTGCAGGGTGATGTCTTTCCATTAGACAAGATTCTTCTCTCAGTAGTTTTAAGTCCAGGTTAAAGACCTTTTTATTCTCTAAAGCGTATGGTTGATGAGACATTTGTATGATTTTATAACTTTTCAGTTTGTTTTCTGTGTGTTTTTCTGTTTTGATGGCTTGTTAGAAAGCACATTGGTCAACGGAAGTTGTAATTAATTGTGTTATATAAATAAATTGTCACTGTCATTGTCATCAAAATCGTTGATCCATATTAGTGGAAGTTGGAGACAGTACATTTTGAATGCTTATATCTTCTAAATGTGATTTTTGTTGTTGTTTTGAAGCACATTTGTTTAAAGATAACCTAAAGGCTAACATATTTATACTAAAAAATTTTTTGTTTTCTTTGTGCACAAAAAGTATTCTCATATTCATAAAATTACAGTTGAACCACTTATGTTACATGGACTAATTTAACAATGTTCTTACTATCTTTCTGGGCCTTAAATGTGACAGATGTGTTGATGCGAGGTCTCAGATTTCATCAAAAATATCTTAATTTGTGTTCTGAAGATGAATGAAGGTCTTATGGCTTTGAAATGACATGAGGGTGAGTAATTAATGACAGAATTTTCATTTTTGACTGAACTATCCCTTTAAGAAACATGTCTAATTAATATCAAAGTTTAAAACAACTGTTTAATGTTTTTGTGGAAATCTGATGCTCCAGAAGGAGAAACGATGCATTAAGAGCTGGGGGGTGAATACTTCTGAACAGAATGAAAATGTTTTGTTGTTTTTTTTGATGATGATAAAAATATATATATATATATATATATATTTTATTAGAAGTAGATTTTTTTTTGTCATTGTAAGATATTGTAAAAGCCTTTTCTGTGACTATAGATTAATTTAATTAATTTAATGCATCCTAGCTAAATAAAAGTATTCATTTCATTCAAAGAAAAAACAATACTCCAAACTCCAGTTCATAAGAACTACATTAATGGTGCTTTTGAAGCTTGAAAGCTTCTATTCACTTCAGTAATACAGAAACTAACACAGGTTTGAAACAATGTGAAGGTAAGTATATGATGACAGAATTTACATTTTTAGATGAACTATACCTTTAATGAATAATGTGTAATCAGATCAGTCGACAGATGCTGAGGAGACATTTGGTTGATGGACCGAAAGGAAGGACTATGAACTCCCTCAGGGGTGAAAACATGAGCTGCTCTGAACCTCAGTAGGGTCAGTCAGTGAAGTGTCACAGTCCAACACACCAACCCAATCACTTTATGAGACGAGAGAGAGCTTTATGTCCCCCTGATGGAGCCATTAACCATCCTCTTTTAAACCCTGCAGAGAAAACACAAGCAAACACTGTGCAACACACACACACACACACACACAGGAAGACTCAGTGTCATGCCAATGACCCGCTCTACCTGCCAGACGGCCCTAGTAGCAGCCACTCTAGTTTAAGAGCCCCGGGTCCGCCCATATTCAGAGTCAGAGAGGAGAGGGGAGCTGGCACTGTCCAAGAACCATTAATAATTACGCAGTATAAGAGGGAAAAGGAGCCCACAGGGCACACACACACTCCAAAATACACACAGATAACCACAGCACTCGGCTTTATACACACCCCCTCACAAACTCACAAAACACACATGCCGTCTCACAGCCTGCGAGCGACAGATAGAGTCTCCCCCATTCATCATCGAGGCCAGACAGAGGCCGCACACTTTACTGGATGGGTGAGGTGATGTTTTTCTAGGGCCAGAGGAGAGAAAACATCATTCTCGTCATTTGTGCCACCTACAAAACAAGTGGCAGGCTCTGTCGCCACAGATACTGCGCCGCAATGACTTCCACCTGCAGATAAAAGTGTAAGAAACGTGATAAAAAGCTAAAAACAAGATTGAAAGACCTGCTGCATTGCTTCAAACACCCCCATAATCTTTGCTGAATGCTAAGGTCCTCTGCACTGCACAGAACACACAAGACAGAAGAAGAGTGCAGGACCCGTCCTTGATAAGTTTTCAATGGCTGTGTGGCTGCGGAATTACAATACAGAGCGTACCGTGCATAAAAACCTTCCACAAGCCTTCATAAATAGCCATTCAGCTTCAGGTTTTCTGAAAGTGATGATTACTGCATCATGCAAAATGGTTGAAGCTAAGAGGTCAAGGCTTCACTGGCTAGCACAGCTTTTCTTAAATATACTATTTAGACTCAAATGACTGAGCTGCAAATGATGTTTTTAATTCCCATACTTATTAATAATGAATTACTATTATTACTTATTTTTAATCACTAAATTTGTAAATAATATGGACTGTTTAATGTGCTCATTTATAGTTTAGACCTATTCATTGTTAAATAAAAATACTGAATGGTAAAAATATAAAAGTTTTTATTTAAAATTATTTTAAATGTAGAAATATTAACTACTGTTCAAAACTTTTTCTTTTTTTTTTTTGACAATGAATACTTTTGTTCAGCAAGTATGCATAAGGCCATATGAAATCAGTTTTTTTTTCCAAATTCCATTTTTTCCATTTAAAATTTTCTGAATTTCTTTTTTTTTTTTTTTCTAAACTCTGTTTTAATGGTTACATTGAAAAACTAATAATCAAAAAACATGTATACCGGTTATTAATTGAAATCATTAAAACTTACACAATTTAACAGCAAGCTGTTAAAAGTTTAACAGAAATTACATTTTAAGGCTCAATGAAATCATTTTATTTTCTTAAATTTAATTTTATTTTTACCAAATACTGTGTTTTCCATTAGTTAATTCCATTTTAATGGTTTCATTAAATTTTGATAATCAAAAGCATTTATTTAATTTTGTTCAGCAAGTAAGCATAGGGCCATATAAAATCTGTTTTATTTTTTTCCAAATTCCGTTTTTTTATTATTATTATTATTTTTTTTTTTTTTCATTTTAATTTTTCTGAAATTTCTTTTTTTAAGTTTTAATTTTTCTAGACTCTGTTTTAATGGTTAAATTAAAAAAATAATAATCTAAAAGTATGCATAATTAATTGAAATCATGAAACGTACACAGTTTAACAGCAATTTATTAAAAGTTTAACATAAAAATTTAATTTTAAGGTTCAATTAGATCCGGGTTTTTTTTTTTTCTCAAATTCAGTTTTATTTTTACCAAATACTGTGTTTTTCATTTTTCGTTTAAAAAAAGCATGTCTAAATAATTTAATTTTGTTCAGCAAGTATGCATAGAGCCATATGAAATGTTTTATTTTTCCCCCCTAAATTCTGTTTTTTTTTTTTTGTTTTTTTTTCAAAATGTGGTTTTTTTTTCATTTGAAATTTTCTGAATTCCTTTTTTTCTTTACATTTTACATTTTTCTAGCCTTCGTTTTAATGGTTACATTTTAAGGCTCAATGAAATCATTTTTTCCTCAAATTCAGTTTTTCATTAATTTTCTGGATTCCATTTTAATGGTTTCAGTAAATTTTAAGAATCAAATGCAAGTCTAATTCATTTATTTCTGTAAAATAAAAATGATATATTATTATTTTATTTTATTTTATTTATTTTCAGAAATACTGTGTTGCGTATTTACATTTTTTGGGAAAATAAATTCAGGTAAATATTTGTCTTGGTAAACATTCCTTACAAATAACGTTTCAGTTTAAATTTAATTAGTAATAGTACAACTATCATTACATTAAGTAATATATTTCTGTCACAGTTTCTTCAGGTTAAACCAAACGTTTATTTTGACAGGTTGCTGTGTAGGTTCTGTTTGTATATGATATGACAATAGTTTTTCTCAAAAGAAACAGTAAAGTGCTCATGAAGTGAGTCTCAATGCAGTTCTAGAGATGTATGTTTATGTACTCTGAAAACACAGCTAACGTCATTTCTATTGTAGAGACTTCTTTCAGAAAAGAAAGTAAACAAAAATATCCCAAACTTTTAGAATTATATAGTGCATAAATATATGTGTGTGTGTGTGTGTGTGTGTGTGTGTGTGTGTGTGTGTGTGTGTGTGTGTGTGTGTGTGCGTGTGTAGATTTTTATTTAAAGTACATTTACCTGTACTTAATTTGTTGCATTTACAGCTCAGGTAATTGCCTCAAAAACAATTGTGTCTGTAGCTGGGTGCCAATGAGCAAAGATGGCAGATTTCCAACTGCGTACTACTAGCAAAACCCTAGCCGAGCAGGCGCCATTAAATAAATGGGAATGCTAACCGAAAACTTTGCTCAGGTATTACAGACCTCCTGTGGTTGCAGCTCTCTTCGCATGAGGTCTGGCCTAATCAAGGCAGCAGGTACAAAAAGAGCTCTTTCATCAAGAGACAAAGCTTGTCTTTTACAGAAAGCTTCACCCAAAACAGAGCATGACTTGTGACTCAGTTGTGAGCATTCGTCAGTGGCAGACACCTCCAGCACACGGAGAACAATCTATTCCCAGCCGTCAGATGCATCTGGAGGTGTGTTGACCTCACTCATAATTAATCTGCCAGGAACGGCTGGTTTAGGCTGGCTGATGTTGGGAAAGCGTGAGAGCGAGACGTACACGCACACACAATCAGTAGAGGCCATCGCATTGTCTCATTGAACAAGTAGCGAAGCACACCCGCAATGAGCCAATCAGGCGCCTGAAACAAAAGAAACAGATGAATAATGACTCGCAGCTGATGAAATAGAGCTCAGGTGACTGGATTCATCCAGTCTGAAACATCTCCTGTGGGATAACAGGCCCTTTTTGGAAACATCATGATAGGACAGAGTGGCGAGGCCAGGCAAAAATCACAGGTAGGATAAACCTGGACAGAAAACAGAATGATGGATTTAGTTAAAATTGTTGAATTCAATTATCGGCTGATGAAAACAACATTCCCAGTACAGACGGTGCTCTCTGTCTCTCTCTTTATAATGCCGATCAAATTAAATTGTGGAGTATGGATTTCCCAGTGGCACTGGATCGATGCATGGTCTGGTCACCATGACAAAACCATTCAAATGCCAAATGTTTGCTCTACAGCAAACTGCATAAACACTGAGTAGAAACACTGCATCTGCCTTAATGTGTTTGTTTGTTCATACTGGTGTTCCAGGGCATGTACAGTATGTACAGCCAAAGGTTTGAACACATCTACTTAGGCAAGAGAGGCAGTGCCTCCTCAAAAAATTGGACGAGCAAAAAATTGTAGTATAAAAATAAAGCAACGACAATAATACAGAATATAACATGAAAACTTGTATAAATCACTCGTATGCACCAAATGAAGTTCTTAGCAATGCATATTACTAATCAAAAATTATGTTTTGATATATTTACAGTAGGAAATCTACAAAATATCTTTACTTACTATCCTAATGATTTTTGGCATAAATAAAAATTGATCATTTTGACACATACAATGTATTTTTGGCTATTGCTACATACGACTGGTTTTGTTGTCCAGGGTCACAGATGTATTTAGAAACAATAAATGTATTTAAATATAAATCAATTAAATAAAAATGTTGCTTTTTAATGCAGCATTTGTCGGTTTTTTAACAAACAGGTTGCAGTTCCATTTGGTGCCACTGGTGGTGCAAAAATTGCACACATTGGGCCTCATTCATGAAACTTGCATAAATATATGAGTAAATTCTGAGTAATTTGCGCATAAAACAAACCTTCCCGAAAACTCTCCTTCGGATTTACAAATGCTTCATAAACTTCAGATTTGATCGTTAAACGTGTATGTAAATTAATTCCAATCATTCGCAAACAGGGCACTCGTGCACGCTCATTCACGATTAGCATAATCCCTGCCTATGAATTACAGCTACGCAAAATGCGTGTCCAGGAATGCAGGGGTCTGCTTTTACAGGTTTGGCTCCAGTATTGCATAAATGCAAAAAAAGATTAATAGGCCATATGCCAAACAATAAATAACAATTAACGTGTGTCGACCTAAGAGTTTTTAGCCAGCTGCAAAAAATGGCAGGTGCTTTTCTGAAAATGGCCAGCGGTGACGCTTGAGAATGCTTTGGTTGCACAGCGTTTTTCCAGCTGAGACGCTTTAGGTGCTATGATTTGGAATATCAATGGTGACAACGTATTACTAGTATCTCATGTTTAAGAAAAAAACATGTATTTGTCCCATCCCTCCTCTATTTATGGCTGGGTAAATAGTGACAGTGACAGTGACAGTGACAAGCGCTGTGTTTAACAGTTACCAACTCAGCTATAAATATATATATATATATACATATATATATATATATATATTGCTTCCACTGTTCTCCTTTGTAAGTCGCTTTGGATAAAAGCGTCTGCTAAGTGTCTAAATGTAAATGTAAATGAAAGCAAGGCAAATGAACTTGTATTTATTATGGCAGTGCATCAAAATTCAGTGACATCAGTTTGCTAAACAGAACACGTTTTACGCATTATTTACACGTTGTAGGGAACAGGTGTAAATTTCTTTCATACCAGCTAACATTTTGAAAAACATTTTCATGAATTAGAAAGTTTCATGAATCATGTCCTTAAACCTTTAACCTTAAAAAAAGGTAAAAAAAAATCCTCTCTTTTATTTATTAATCAAGAGGAAAAGTCTAAATTGTCATATTTAACTTCAAATCTTAACGTTACAGATTCATTTACATACTTAGGACTTCAGATTACATCAGATATAGAAAAAACAACCATTTTGAACTACAATTATTGCCAAGTTCAAAATCCCTAAAAAAACATTATTACAAATATTTACAAATTAGGAGTTTTATACGTACGGCCCGAGGACAAGGACTTGCTGAACCAGAGCTAACTAATCTGGAGGAATGTATGACTAAATCAAGTAAAAGTGGAGGACACATATCTTGTTTATATAATATGCTACTATCAGGTTCCCAGAAGTCTTCTGCATCCAGATTAGCCATGTGGGAACAAGACCTTGGAGTGAAGATAGATAAGGAAATATGGGAGCAAAAATGCCCAAACACAGACAGTTAAGAGTAGACTAAAACTGTTAGAGTATAATTGGCTTATGCATACTTATTTAACTCCAGTAAAATGTAATAATATTTATAGCAACATTCCAGATACTTGTTTTAAATGTAACAGTGCAAAAGGTACATTAATTCATTGTATGTGGGAAAGTGACAAAATAAAAGAGTTTTGGAAAGAAATTAGTAATATGATAAAGCATATGGTTTCAATAAGGTTACCATTAGATCCAAGGTTTTTTATTCTTGGCATTCATCCAGATAACTGGAATATTAAAAAGGACAATCAAGTATTGATAGACATGTGCATTTTACATGCCAAAAGGCTCATTGCCATTTATTGGAAAAAGACACAAAGGCCTACCGTAACTCGTTGGTTAAGAGAAATATCTTTATGCATTGCAATGGAAAAGATAATTTTAAGTATCAAAATTCTTGATTGGGTATTAAAATATAATTTAATGTGCATTATATTGTTTGTAATGGTTTATTAAAACTAACTTCCAAAGTACATCCTGTATTGACCTAATGTTGGTTTGTTCTATTGTAATTTTCATGTGATATGAGTCCTTAGTGTTTGTTTGTTCATTTGTTTTGTTAGTTTTCTTCATTTTGTTTTCATACATTGTAAATGTTGTTACTGACACAATATGTACATGTCAGTCTTGTAAGTGTTTTGAAAAAAATGTATAAAAATAATGTGACAAAAAAAAGAGAGAAACAAAAAAAATCTGCCAGGTGTATCCCAAGATTTGATACTGCTACTATAAATGAGCATTTATGTATACTGGTCTAAAATAGGAAATCCTTCACCTTTAGCCACCCTAGACACCAAGACATTTGATGCTAGTGGGCTTGCTGTCTTGTGATATGTTGAGCAGGTGTTAAACCGTTCACCTCTGTCACATGTGTGCGAGGGACACGCTTGGGCAGCCACGGTCATCAATCAAAACCCAGAATTCTCCAGTCTGCCTGTCCGCACAAGTGCCAGTTCCCATCGCAAAAAAAAAAAAACGATGAGACTCAACGAGAGGCAGCAAATGTTAGTACTCTTATATCAATATGTTCAGCCAGGCTGCAAAGCTGAGTCATTTCTGTATGCATTATGCAGCAAAGTTTCAAAGGGACCGTAAGTCGATTCTTCGCACCAGGCTTTCTGATTACAGCCTGTAACGGGAGCAAATGAAATCCTCTGAGAGCTACAATAACCACATTTCATTTTGTTTACAATGAGGCACTCGTTCCAGATAACTCTACGCAACTGTCGTCAATGAACAAACGCAGAATGCTTAGGAGCGCGCGGCACAGCGAGCTTGACAAAAGAGAGGGTCGGAACAGCCTCCCACAGACGTCTTTAGACTAAATCTATCAAGCCGATTCTCCACAATGACTTAGCAATTCACTTTGTATTGCTCTCTAAACTGCATTACATACAGTGCAATCATTTGACGGGCCGTTTTATTTTAAGCAGGTCCCTGTGTAGTGATGTCACATCACGTCTTATCGTCTCTGCAGTTCATTTATCTCTTATCTTTCAACCTTAAAGCTGCTATGAAACATTGGGAATAGTGTGGATCAGAGTTGGCACTGAGACATCTCAACTTGATCTGCTAATGAGGGACCTCATCAAAAGCTAAACTGGGGTCATGTGATGGAGTATGAATGAGGGCGCTTCTTTAATGCTGTAATACATTTCTAAGCATATCTGTTACACCTTGACTCTCGTAGGGCCATTTCGCCAAAGTTTAGCATGCTATCTGAATGCAAAACTGGGCATTAGATCTTTTTTCATCCAGTAATGTCTGCAGGTTAGCGGTGATGACACGAGTCAGCCTGCCAGAGATAACCTCTTCTTCTCCTCCTCTTCCAAAAGCTTCCTCTGCTTTTTCCGTCATTGTTGATGGATGCTCTGGTCTGATCACCAGTGCAGGGTGCCAGAGAGTGATTGACATGCTAGAGGCAGCGAGGAGCTAAGGAATCCAAACAGGTCCGTGTGTTGGACAAAGAGATAAGAGAGAGTGTGTTGAAAGGCGCAGGGGGGTCCCCCGGGGGAAACTCGATGAGCTGCCACAGGGGAGGAGAACATCTGACAAAGTCAGACAGAAAGAGCCGAGATACCGGGGGAGCTGAGAATTCATTTACTGTTTTTTAACCAAGGAGGGATTGGGACTGAAATCAGCCTGGGATCTTTGCCAGCCTAATACAAACTGTTACCTTCAGCTGAAATATATCGATTTGCAATGTACAGTAATTTGATACGTGTAGAACTGATCATTTACGATGCAGAAGCGGTGTAATTAAAGTGTACAATACGCAATTAATTACCTCTGGTGAGTCTCTGGTCATTTCCAAACAAGTATGACATTCTTTCTTCCAGTGAACTGAAAATATATCATGTAAACTCAGGAAAGCAAGAAAAAACTCTAGAGAGGAGCTTTTTGGTAAATATATGCGCTGTATTATATATTCATTATATTCTTACTTAACATGTTGTCTTCATTTAATGTATGTTGAAATAATTCTGTCATGAATACGTATTTATTACAGCATTTTAAATGTTTACGCTACCAGTCAAAAGTTTTTGAACAGTACGATTTTTAATGTTTTTTAAAGAAGTCTCTGTTCACCAAGCCTGCATTTATTTGAGCCAAAGTACAGCAAAAACAGTAAACATATTTTTACTATTTAAAATAACTGTTTTATATTTGAATATATTTTTAAATGTATTTTATTCCTGTGATTTCAAAACTGAAATAAGCATCATTACTCCAGTCACAAGATCCTTTAAATCATTCTAATATTCTTATTTGCTGCTGAAAAAACATTTATTATTATTATTATAAAACAGCTGAGTAGATTTTTTTTTTCAGGTTTCTTTGATGAATAGAAAGTTCAGAAGAACAGCATTTATCTGAAATAGAAATATTTTGTAACATTATAAATGTCTTTATCATCACTTTTGATCAATTTAAAGCATCCTAGCTAAATAAAAGCACTGATTTCTATAATTTTGCAATAATTTCTTTAATTTTCTATAATATATATATTATATATATGTGATCTTTGGATCTTTCTATTCATCTTGAAAAATATGTACTCAAGTGTTTAAATACTGATGATAATAATAATAATAATAATAATATAATGTAATAAAAATGTTTCTTGAACAGCAAATCAGCACATTAGAATGATTTCTGAAGGATTGTGTGACAGGAGTGATGCTGAAAATGTAGCTTTGATCACAGGAATACATGAAAACAGGTAAAAATGAGCAGAAGACACATTAAAAATCTTACTGTTCAAAAACTTTTGACTGGTAGTATATATTTCAACAATAAATTGACATAGAAACATAATTATTTCCTTAAAAAAATATAATGTCCAATTTAAATATCTATGTACAAATCCTTTTTTATTTGAGTGTTCATTACTAAACTATTTTTGGAAAATTTAATTCATTACTTGAAAAACGTTTCAAGTTTTTTAGCTACTTTACTTTTTTTAGCAACTTTAAGTTTGGTTTTGATGCTTCGCTAAAAAGTTCATTTCAGTGCATCATTTTATACAATGGGTGTGGTATATTTCAAGTCTTCTGATACCATATTAAAGCTTTCAGGGATGCACCAATATTAAAAGAATGACTTATACCAATAAGCCAATAATAAAGTTCATATTATGGCCAATAAATGGCCATTGTTAAAATTCTATTCAATTTAATCTAAAAAATAAAGCAAATTTAAAAGTTTTAAAAACTTTTAATGCTAAAACTGAATTAAGTACATGCCCCTGGTTTCAAAGACAAGGCTTAAGACTAGTCCCAAACTAAAATGTAAATCTGTGCTGTTCCAACTGAAAGAAACTTGCACTAATTGATCTAAAAATATATCAATGCCTTTGTTTTGTCTCAAGATGGACACCAGTAATGTTTTGTTCCTAAGGCACATTTACAAAAAAAATACATAAATGTCCTAATTGAACTATGGCCTAATCCTGGCTTAGTCTAAGCCCTGTTTGTGAAACCAAGCCTATAATATAATTTCAAATATAATGTACAACAAGAAAATTGAGTTCATTTTGATATTTGCAGAAGAACACATTTAACTTTTAGTGAGCGTTAGATGATGAAAAGGTCATCTAAATGTAAAAAGGGGGAAATGAGCTTGAAAAATTAAATATTTACTAATATATTTAACATCCCATAGCTTTGTTTGAAATCCATTCCAGATGACTGATAATCACAAAACAAGAAGTCAGTCAGTTGAAAATGAAAACCAGATCAGTTAAAAGTGACATGAGCTACATAAACACATTAAACTAAAACTTCACATTAAAATAGTTAGCCCTGGGTCATTGCGCAACCCAAAACAATTAATCCTGGGCTTTCATAAATCAGTGTTTCATACTGTACATTCCTACATCCTGTAAGTGCAGAGGGAAAGGCCTTTTTAAAAAAAAATACAATTACATCATGACATCAGCATGAACCTGCAACACAGCCACAAGGCTATGACTGGCTATGAGGAAGCAGGGTTAACTTGAAGGCATTATGACATGTCATTAGCCTGTGAACACATTTGCTGTAACCTTAAGCGCTTCGTTGTCAGCCTGTGAGTCATATGTGTGTCAGACATGCATAGAAAGACAGAGATGTATGTGGGAAAATGCCATCAGGATAAGGGCATGGTGAAGCTTGGCTGGACTGAAATATATTTATACATGTTTTATCCAATTGAAAAACTTGATATATATACATAATTATTACATTCAAATCCAGCAAAGCTGGATGTCCTTTTTGTGATGCCATGTCCTCAACATACATCTTGTATGTCTGACACACATACGACTCACAGGCTGCCAAATGTGCTAATGACGCATCATAATGCCTTTACGCTAAGCCTTGCAGATATATAAATCACCAACTTTTAATAAACGTAATGCATTAAAAGCTCATTTTGCTTTAGTAGTGCTGGTAGTGTATACCATTGGCCAATTTTGGTGCCTTCCTTCTCTTTTTTTTTCACAAAATTCTGGTAGCAGACATGAAAAGCAAATTTGCGAATATATTACATTTTCTTCTGGTTTAGCTGCACTGAACTTGTGAACAGGTACACACAGGTGTCACACGAATAGCCATGACGAGCAGCTATTGCCTGGCTAAAGGAAACGACACAAGAACTCTAATTAAAGAGCTTAAGTCATATGACCATAGGCAGGGATTCTCTGACGCCGTTAACCTTACACACACTTACTTCTGCCCCGGTTCTTGGCTAGGCGCACACAAAATACAGATCAAAGCCGGTCTGACTGAGCGACGACAGCTGTCTGTATGGGGTGGAAGTCAGCTGGCGTAGAAAAAATTTCACAGCTCTGCCCTTGGGCCCACTTTCTATGCACCAAACTCCAGCCCGTTGGGGCAAAACACATGTTTCAAATTGACTTCTGAGGAGTTCAATATGCACCATCCTGGCAATAATCACAGACACTTCCAAGAGAAACTGTGTCACAGAGAGATCTTTGCGGCGCATCTGCTATTTCGAATCTCAATTTAGACATAAAATGGGGCATACGAGTGCCTCTTTTCCCCGATAATCCAATAAATCTCCTCTGAAAATGTGATATTTTACAGTTAAGTGTTCCTTGATCATTCACCTCCTGTGAAGGTAATTGGTTTTGAACCTGTGTTTGTTAAGTCCTCTGGTGCGCTTGGACTGCCGCCAACCTGATGGTGAAAATAAGCCACCTGGTTAAAAAGTAACCCCCGGCTTTTCAAAGCCTTTTGATTTGGTTCATTGACTGTATTTCTGAACAGACTGATGACTCATAGACATCCGAACGCTTTTCTTAATATGCTTTAAAATGACTTCTGTAGCCAAATTGAGGGCTGTTTTTGATCATATTTGTTCAGTATCAGTTATTGGCCGATATTAGAGATTCTGTTATAGATCATGTTGATACAGATTACGTTGATATGCGATATATACCATTATATGATATAATAGTTGTCTAAAAAATGACATTCTGTCATAATTTATGCACTTCATGTCATACCAAACCTGTTACTTTCTTCTGTGAAACACCCATAATTTACTATAACAAATTTAGTAAACACTGATAATTTAATAACATTTCTCAAAATGAATATCCAATTTTCATGCTCTACATTATAATGGTGTTTTTTTTCTGGGTCGTCCAAATATATATTCCTATAACATGAACATACATAGTCCAGGCTGCCGATTTTTCTTTCATTTGACCCATATTGAGGTAAATCTCAACTGTGAAGCTCGTCTTTCCACCTCAGAAACTGAGTAATGTAGGAAGCCGTTATTTATCAGCCACATAATCACTCTTTTCAGCTACAGTGAACAAGCTGCTGTTTTCAAATCCTTTCTCATTCGTTCTTCACGCAGCACACTGTAGCATCTCACAATGTTTCTTATGACTGCCGAACACTGTCACTCTACCGATGAAGTAAACTCTTTGACATTTTCCCCTCAATGTTCCGTACATCTTCAAGGCCACTTTATAAACCAGAACGCCTCTACACTTTCCTTTCTAAGGAGGGCTGTCACGACTCACGCATGCTCCCGTGCTGAAAGTCTTCGGTTTTTGTTGCGCACAGAAAGCAGTCAAGGTTTCAGAAACAAGAATTTCATTGAATCTAAACCACGGTCTGATGTTTATCCCCCTACATGCCTGACAACTAAGTACAGCTATGTACATTTACATCAGCAAATAGCACTATTTCAAGACCTCGACTGCTGCCTCCAGCATAACAAAAATGCATTTCCCTTCACCTCCTGAGATTAGCGACCTAACTGTGGAAGTCTCTGGAGCTCCGAAAGTCCGCTGCCTCATTTGTCAAAGCTGACCCTGAAAAACTCAGCTGTTTTGTCATTTATCTTTGCTACCTTTGGACCTATTTTTAAGGCATGTCCATGTATTGAGAACGAAGGAACATGGGAAGAAGTAGAACAAAAACTAGTTTACTCTTAAGGCGTGAGACGATTTTAGAAAGGATCATGGGTTCAGGAGAAAAAAACTAAGACAGAGCACACATTGATGGTCACTGTCCCAAACTGACCATTTCATTTATACATATAATATATATATATATATATATATATTATATTATACAATTATTAGCCCCTTATAAAATATTTCATTATTTTTCAAATAACTCCCAAGTGTTGTTTAACAGAAAGACATCAACAGCATTTTAAACATAATTCTTTATTCAGGAAGCTTTTAGGGTTTGTAATACAAATAGAAATAAATGTATAACCAAGAATTTTAAAAAGTCTACTGGTCAAAATGTTTAGCCCTCTGATGTTAATAGTCAATAGTGTATCCCTTTTGCTTGATAACAGCCTTTAGTCATTTGCTGCAGTTCTCAACAAGTTTCAAGCATGTCTCCTGAGGAATGACAGCCCATTCTTCCTTAGCAAATCTCTCAAGATCCTCCAGATTTGTTGGTCTTCTGGCACAAACTCTGGACTTTAGTGTGTCCCACAGATTTTCTATTGCATTCAAGTCTGGGCTTTGTGCAGGCCAGTCAAGTACACTCACTTTGCTCATTTGGAGGTATTTCTTCACCAGAAGTGAGGTATGCTTTGGGTTGTTATCATGCTGGAAGACAAAATGTCGACCCAAACCAAGTTTTCTTGCAGACTGTCTGAGGTTGTCTTTCAAAATCTTCTTAAAGTCTTCCTTTTTTATGTTTCCTTCAACCCTGACGAGATTCCCAGTCTTCACTGTGGGAACGGTGTTCTTGGGTTGAATGCCTGCCCCTTCTTTCTCCAAACATAGGCAACATCTCTATGGCCAAAAAGCTCTAGTTTTGTCTCATCTGACCAAAGGACACGTTTCCAGTATGCATCACATTCCCCCAGGTTGTTCTTAGCAAACTTCATTCTAGCTTGGAGGTGTCTCTTCTTCAGAAGTGGAGTCTTTCTTGGTCGGCAACCTCGCAGTTCATTCCTGTGCAGGGCTCTAGTGACTGTCTTCATTGAGACATCAAATCCAGACTTGGCTAGACCATTCACTAGTGTCTTGGCAGTTGTTCTTGGGTCTTTAGAAACCTCTCTCACTAGTTTTCTTTCCAAAGTTTTTGAAATCTTTCGCTTCCTGCCTCTGCCTGTCTTGTTCTTCACTGTGTTGGTCTCTTTAAACTCCTTGATAATGCATCTCACTGCAGTTCTTGACACTTGAAAATGCTTTGATAAACGTGTGTATCCTTCTCCATCTTTATGAGCATTAACAATTCTTTCTCTCAAGTCCAAACTAATTTCTTTTGTCTTTGCCATGATGACAGTGCATATTATTTTACTAGTTGTTTCGCAAGATACTAATCCTCAGTTTAAAGAGCAATTTAAAAGCTTAACTTGATTAATTAGGTTAATCAGGCAAATTAGGTTAATTTGGCAAGTCATTGGACAACAGTGGTTCGTTCTATAGCTAATCAAACTAATAATTTCCAAAGAGGGCTAATAATATTGACCTTAGCAGTTTTTTATTTATTTATTTTTAATTCTTTTATTCAAGCAACTATAAGAAATCAGACTTTCTCTAGAAGAAAAAAATAATAGGAAATAATGTGAAAACATTCTCTTGCTCTGTTAAAAAGCACTTGGGAAATATTCTAAAAAACTGTAAAATTTCACGGGGGGGCTAATAACTTTGTCTTCAACTGTACATATATATATACTAGATAGATAGACAGATAGATAGATAGATAGAAATACATAATTGTTTACATAAATTAAATTGTTTTACTGCCTTGTTACTGCCTTGAGTTATTATTTTGAAATAAATATAAAATGCTTAAAAACACTAAACTGATGAGATTTATGCTATATAGTTATACTTACATTGATTTGATATAGATTTTTATTCTGGTAGTGCAAGTAATGATTATTAAACCAAGAAAATGTGACTGGGACAAATTAATGAAAAAAAAAGTGAAAAATGTGACTTTGCCTTCTCATATATTCTACATGGTGACACTCTGAAAAGAAAGCAGCCAAACAAATGAACTTAAATTGCTTCAGGCCCCTCAGAATTAAGCACAGAGAACCTCGCGTTGAGCACAAAACAGGTCAATATCTTGCTATCGATTAAGATGTTAAGTCTCTGTTAATCAATTATCCAATCAAAATCCTCAAGTAGATACTTTGTAATACATTTTGCAATAATGCTGTTTGGATAACCTCTATTAAATCCAGCCTCTAGCGCCTGGAGCAAATGCAGCTCAATGTGAAAAAGGTTTGTTCGTGATGCTTAACAGCTTCAGGAATGAAATGCTTTCTGCCCACAGTTATTCTTTGCCATCTTATTCAGTTTGAAAAGTCACCTTGAATGGTTCTCTATTAACAATTTAGCAAAGCCACCATAGGTTTGATTCAGTACACCACGTACATATGAGTGTTTTTTGAATAAGTGGACCTATTCCAGACTCTGGAGCTGGTTCAACATCCCTTAACATTAATAGCCTGAGCTCTGCAGAGAGAGAACAATGCCACTCAATACCTTTTCTCCATCTACCCAGGGATACGCCTTCAATCTTCTTCAAGACTATGCCTTGCTTTTGCGAGCAATTAACAATCTTGTAACTTCCGCTGGGCTGTCGTACATAAAAAGTGTTTCTAATGAATGCACGGAGCAGAAAGAAAAATATATTTAATTTATGCCATCCAGTTCCATTTTCTGGATGAGCACTGCAGTGCATCTCTCATCTCGCCTCGACTGAGGAAAAGCAAATCCAGAAGAATGCTTTATTCATTTTGCAGTCGCATGAAAGCTAAACAGCGTGCTTGTGAAGATGCAGCTCTCCTCTGCTTAAAATACAGTATCAGGTACTAAAAAGTTTGATGCAAAGTATACATCATTCTTTGGCACTAGGTAATGGTGATGTCTGAATGCTTGTCGCACTCTGTTTGGAAGCATTTCAGTCTCTGCTTCAGGAGTTGGATGATTGTTATTCTACTTTTGCACTCTAATAGTGGCAATTTTATTATATTCATTAAAGGGATAGTTCATTCAAAACTGAAAATACTGTTTTCAGGTCATTTGCATACCCTCATGTCATTCAAAACTTGTATGGCTTTATTTTCTCAGTGAACACAAAACGTCACTTAACAATGACAGTAAATGAGAACTATAGATGTCAAGCACCAAAATGACAAAAAAAAAGTATTTTTCAAAGTAGGGGTTTACCGATGTGTTTTTCAGGGCTGATGCCGATACCGATCAAGTAGACCGATAAGCAATATTTTTAACCGATATATATGTCTGGTGTATATGAAAATTATGTCAAAAATAAGAATAACAAGGGCCCTGACAAATACTTTCTTTAAATGCTTTTAAATTATTTTATCAGCAAATCGGTTTTGAAAATGACTTCACGCTTTAGGCATCTCGAGTTTGAGTCCCGGCTCGCTGACCTTTTCCCATCCCATCCCCTCTCTTCCTTTCGCTTCCTGTCTCGTATACTGTCCTATCCTTATTAATAGGCAACAAAAAATCATAAAAAAAAGATATTGGTGCCGATAATCAGTCGACCCCTGTTTCAAAGGCTTCTGAAATCATACAACAGTTTGTGTGAGAAACAGGCTAAAATTTCAGACATTATTTACTGAAAATCTTGGTATCTGCCTTAGCTCTCCTTGTCATATTCATGTCTGATTTGTAAATGAATAGTTCTTTTGTGTCTGAACATTCTTATGAATCATTGTTGATCCACAAAACTGGTCCTAATGATTTGTTCATTTGACTGATCTGGTCACAGTGAATAAAATTATTTAGAATAATCATTTTAGAAGATTGCCAGTGAATCAGAGAACGAAACAAATCGAATATAGTAAGGCTTCAGAAGACTTAGTCAAACCAAAAATTATTCAGTCACTGGATATAAGTTTTGATATTTTGTAGTGCATGCAGGACACTATAGTTCATTTATGCAAGTGATGATAGCAAAAAAGTAAACTGTGACATATTATACTAATTATTAATAATATTATATTATTTAATTTTTTAAATAATAATAATTTTTTATTAATATTATATTAATTCTTACAGTGGACTACCAGTAAAATTGACAAAAAAAATTGTGACCAAAAATTTGACATGTTTTGTTACATACCTTTCTATCAAAGTAATCTGACATTATCAAGATGAATTTGTTCTGACACAGTTTTATTTAAATTCTTGTTATATTTTATTACCATTTTCGAAACTATTGCGAATAAACTGTGATAATGTGAGAAATGCTGAAGATGTCTGAATAATTTTTCTTTGACTGTACATATAAAAATCTGGAACCATTTTTTAAGCTTGAAACTGCATGGAAAAGAGAAAGAATACAATTATTCAAAATGTTAATTTTGTGTTCCATAGAAGAAATAAAATCAGTAACTATTTTTGAAAAAAGTGATTTAAATCAGAACTCATACCATGCAGTGATATAGTACAGTGTAACCATATAGTGTTCATACACTGTGTAACACAGTTACAGTGAGAAAGTAAAGCAATCAAATTAACATTGTGTGCCCTTAACCGGGCCAAACAAGAACACTGCAGCAGCCAGAAAAACATCTGCCTCATGCCTCACCCTTCACAGCTGCACTGACCTGTCTTTAATTAATGAGCCAAGCTTCATAACACAGTGAATTCATTGTCATTTCCAAGCCCGCCCTGTACTTCCAGCCTGTCTTACGTAAGATTACAGTTTGGCTGTTAAGGTCCGCTGTTAGCAAGTGGCCCAATGTGTGATTACACCCTCCAATGGATTTGTCCTTACATAAGAGAGCATATAGCTGAGGGGTCAATCTCTCAGCTAGACCTTTGTTGTCTAATAAATGTCAGAGGCTTCATTTACCTCATAATTGATGGTAAATAATTTGCAGCATTTAACGAATGAAACAACAGACGACCAGCCTGTGACCCTAGATTGCTTTGGTGCAAACTACCTTGTCTTCATAACATCCTTCATTGACAGTGACATCAGCAAGTCTGAACCGCAGCGTTTCCAGGGGTCAATGGCACGTTTCCAGAATAGAGTGCAGCTTGCAGCTGCTTGGGAATCCTTCAGCTGCAGGACTGCAGCAAACTTGTTCGCTCCTATTTACCTTATCAAATAAAGACAGAATTTTCTAGAATCAGATATCAAAATGAGAGCTCTAGCAAAACCAAATGTGACCCTGGACCACAAAAGCAGTCTTAAGTGGCACGGGTATAATTGTAGCATTAGCCAAAAATACATTGTATGGGTCAAAATTATTGATTTTTCCTTTATGCCAAAAATGATTAGGATATTAAGTAAAGTTATTTTCTAAATTTCCTGCCATAAATATAAAAACATTTTTTATTAGTAGTATACATTGCTAAGACCTTCATTTGGACAACTTTAAAGGTGATTTTCTCAGTATTTTGATTTTTAAGCACCCTTAGATTCCATATTTTCAATTAGTTAGTCTTGTATCCTAACAAACCATACATCAGTGGAAAGCTTATTTATTCAGCTTTCGATTTAAAAAAAAAAGGACCCTTATCACTGGTTTTGTGGTCCAGGGTCACAAATGAATCTGAAAAAATAATGACTATAATGATTATAATTTCTAATAACAATTTTGTTTGTTGAGCCAATGTTGCTGAATCAACCCACAAATCTGTCGCTCCATCTACGCTGAACAAATACAAACCTTTAAAGGGTTTCATGCATGCTAAGTTATTTATACTTATACTAAAAAGTTGGACGTGTAACAGAGTATCTCTGTGCCAAATACACACTTCCGGGTTTCTTACAAGTTTCAGAAAGTTTTTTTCGATCATGGGTCTTCATGACGTCCTGAAGGGTGGAACTCATTGTATGGGCATTTCTCCCGACACTGACCAGTGCAAGTGCAAAAGCGCAGCCATCAACGCGCTTCTTTCAGCTGCACTGCTGCAGGGGACTCACTCGGGAAGAATGTCTCTGAAGAAGTTTGGTTTTGGTTAAGGCAAAGACAACCTTGCTCAGCTTCCCGAAGAACCCAGCCTTAACTGAACAGTGGATGCAGTTTGTTTTTGAAAGTGTGTTTGTTGACAAACGTTTTTTAAACCAGGCCCAGTTCAACGCTGTATTTACACATCATTTGATACTGAAAAATGGAATGGTCCCAGCTATAAAAGATCCCAGTCATGATTTAGATCTGCAGTTTGTAAGTGAAACGGCATCAAATGTGTGTGTTTTTATTGGCAATCGAAGCACAAGTGCTCGTCAATCTTTAGCTCCGCCCACGCCGTGCCTCTAGGAGCTCTGCTGTTTTCGGAGGGAACTGTAAAGCTGTATCTTTCTTTTGTAAATATGATAAAACTAAAGACTTTTTGGATATATGAAGGATGCAGTACTACTCTATAGGAACTCAAAATTAACATGAGATTAGGTGAAACTGTGTGTGTTATGCCCCCTTTAAGTAACACTTGCAGTATGCCATATCCCAGTGAACACATCTTTATTGTTCAAATATTGTATTAGTTGAATTAATGAAGGCTGTTTTCAGAAACGTTCCAAATAACAACTGTTTATGCCTCCAGGAGGGAATAAATGAAAACGTGGCATTAATTCATGAAACTGTAGCAGATTGTTTTTCCGTTCAATTCGATTCAATTCAGCCAAGTGCTTCCTGGCTGATTTTATATGGTTTAATTTGCAAAAAAAACCTGCTTGGACTCATATTGTCGCCAGGCTGAGGCCCGTGAGCATCAAAATTAGCTTTGCAATTACTTTTAATGGCAAAATAAGGATTAAATGCTGACTATTTAATGGGCTGTTACGTCACTATTCCTTGTTTTTTTTCTAAACACTGACCTTACATGCAACGTAAACTGACCATAAACTGATTATAGAATCACAAGCTCTGTAGAATTCAACCCAATAAAGAGATCTGCTCAAAGATTTAGAAATGAGCATGTGGAGCAGAAATGGAAAATGTGTTTGAGAAAAACTGCACTGTCTAAAGCTTTTCTGAGTAAATGTTGTATCAGAAATCTTAAAGGGATTTTACAAAACCTGTAAGACCTTTGTTCATCTTCAGAGCACAAATTAAGTTATTTCTGATGAAATCCGAGAGTTTTCTGACCCTGCATAGACAGCCAGACTAAGACCAACATGGAAGAGAATAAATTGTTGAATTAAGTCATTATTTTCGTTTTTTTGAGCACAAAAAGTAGCTCATAGCTTCATAACATTCTGGTTGAACCACTGATGTCACATGGACTATTTTAACTATGTTCTTACTACCTTTATGGGCCTTGAACGTGTCAGTTGTGTTGCTGTATATGCAGGGTCAGAAATGTCTCAGATTTCATCAAAAATATCTTAATTTGTGTTCTGAAGTTGAACAAAGGACTTACAGGTTCGGAATGACATGGGGGTGAGTAATTAATTACATTCCTTTTTTTGGTGATTAATCCCATTAACAATGAACACTGTTGAGATACTAACTCTTAGCAAAATGTTGAGTTCTCCATTATGTTCTGTTTAAATCTCATGTGAATTCAAAAAGAATTGTTGAGATACTGCAAGAATTAAGAACTTTAATGTTAATGTAATTTGCTTAATCTTCATTGGTTTATCAGAAATTTTTGAGTTCATACTGAAATCTTACTTTTGATTAAATATTTTGATATCTTGGCAAGTATGAGCAAAATGTGACTCATTCCCTAACAATGCGTAGGCACGCATTTATGTGTAAAACTTCTTTGTGAACAATTGTTAATCAGAATGTATCAATATGCTTGCACTTAAAATGACACTTCTATTCAGTTTGAAATAATTTCAAATAAATGCTGTTCTTCTGAACTCCATATTCATCAACGAATCCTCTTTCCACAAGAATATTAAGCAGTACTGTTTTTCTACACTGATAATAATCTGATCCTGATTTGGTGCTCATAATAATAAAATAATGAGCACCATATTAGCATATTAGAATGATTTCTGAAGGATCAGGCTGAAGACTGGAATAATGGCTGCTGAAAAGTCAGAGGAATAAATTACAATAGGTGATACTGTGTGAAAGCCCTTCTTTGCAGATGGTCTGAGCGTACATTATGCAAATTACTACCTGCGGGACAGCGCTGAGACCCAATGTGAGACATCTTTGAGATCCCTTGTGATGCTCTAAGCGATCAGGCATAGCTAAATTCTCAATTTGCTCTTTATATAATCTCACTGCAGTGTAGGAGAAACAACTGAGATTTTAAAGAGATCTCATTTGTGATTTTCCTGTGGGAAGTGCTTCCTTTCATCATTACTTTCCAGCACCGCTGCGCAAAGCGTTATTGCCTTGGAAATAGCGGTTAGCTAATTAAATTATTTTTCTCGCTGTCCCATCCATGGGAGCCAGACACACAAGAAAGCGCAACTACAATCAAGAGAGGGTCGTAACGCTTGTCCCACGGACATTTGCTGTGATCTGATGAGTTCTGCACCCTTTGTTCAAGCCACCATCTCTGTGATGCTGATAATAGGCAGCAGCCATGTTTAACTCCTCTAAGGTAACAGCTAGAGACAACGTGCTGGACACAGAACATCTGTGTGAGGTTTAAGGCACATAAGAGGTATCCCATCTACAACTGAAGGGAACAGATATGCATGTCCCTCAACACTAGTTATGCCATTACACAGCCAAGAAAAGGCTCAGGGGATCAGGACATTAGCATTTGAGGAGGTATTTGCAATCTCCACTGTGTTGCTCTACAATAGTGCAATTATTTTGTTCAGGATGGTGGCTCAGAATCATTACAGATGAACACAACTGGGGACACACCTGCAAGCTGTGCGCATGAGGCTGGATTTGCACTTGCCGAAATCACAACAGTAATGAACACAATGAGGATTGAGGATACACAAAAGCCTCTATTTAGGGGGACTGATAGCACTTTGTTCTCACTAGCAGAAGTGGAAAAGCAATATGGCGCTCTTGAAAAAAAGCTGTGACATCACAATGGCCTCATTGTTGTTAATTAATAATTTAATTGAAAATCTCCACCCTGTGGTGGTTCCCTCATCTACAGCAACAGCGGGTTATTAGTTGTAAGATGGCAGCAAGTTAATTACATTTCATAATTCGTATGTTCATAAATGCTCTCTTATTAGTGAACAGTAAACATAAGTGCTGCGCTTGTTCACAGCACGTCTTTGGTAATGAATTTTCATATAAACAACATAAAGCGCTCCATGGATATGATTCACGGGATTCAATTTAGAGCTTCAAAGTATTATAAGGACTGTAGCAAAATGTTACAGTTAGTTTGTTTAAACGTTTCTTTCTTAAAAGGAATAGTTTACCGTAAAATGAAAATTCTGTCAATAATTATTCACCCTCATGTTGTTCCAAACTTGTAAAACCTTTGTTCATCTTTGGAACACAAATTATGATATTTTTGATGAAATCCGAGAGTTTTCTGACCCTGCATAGACACCAATGCAACTGACACGTTCAAGGCCCAAAAGGGTAAGAACATCGTTAAAACAGGCCATGTGACATCAGTTGCTCAACAATTAATTTCATGAAGGTCCGAGAATACTTTTTGTGTAAAAACAAAAACAAAAACAGCAGTTCATGACAGTACCACATCACAATCTACACAATAATAATAAACGTTTCTTCAACACCAAATCAGCATATTAGAAAGATTCTGAAGGACCATGTGATACTGAAGACTAGAGGCTGCTGACAATTTATCTTTGCCTTCACAGGCAACGGTTTTACTGTATTTTTGACCAAACAAATACAGCCTTGGTGAACATTAGAGATTTTATACATTAAAAACCATACCAATCCCAAACTTTTGAATGCTAGTGTATATAAAATACAAGGCCACAATATTACTGAGCCTATGCAAACATTTACTTCAAAACCAGATGCCACTGATGTTAAAAAGTTTACCAACTCCGTACTTTGTGTCAGCTTCCAAATAGTAGGTTGTCTAGAGAATTATACCAATTCCCTAGTCTTCTACAAGCAGTGAGAAATGGGACAAAAGTAAAACTAACATACCTAATAACATTTCAGGATGACTCTTATCATCTGAAATTATAAGATAGGTACCAGGGTGATTTTTTTTAGTCCATCCCTGCACCACGGTGTGCTCTTGCATGCATTCCACACTCCTCTGGGGTGACAAGTCCCTCCTCCAAACTGACAGCAATTGAAGGCTATTGGGGGTTGTATTTCATCCAAAAGAGAACATAATGATCAGCAGACTCCCTAAACACCCAGTTCAAAGAACATCTTAAGTGCTCTACATGCCTTAAAGGAGAAGTTCACTTCCAGAACAAAAATTTAGAGATAATTTACTCATCCCCTTGTTATCCAAGATGATTTCTCTCCATATAGTGGACTTTCTATGTTGTCCACAAGTTAATACGGGAATAAGGGTCACAAGGAATAAGGGTCTTATCTAGCAAAACAATCTGTGTTTTTTTTTTTTTTAAATGTACAATTTAGATTATTTTTAACCTCAAATGCTTGTTTTGTCTAGCTCTGCGTGAACTCTGTGTTTTCCGGTTCATGATAGTTAGGGTATGTCGAAAAACTTTTCTCCTCCAACTTCAAAATCTCCCTACATTGCTGTTTTTACTTTTTTTTTTAAAGGGTGTTTCACCTTCTTTGCATGTTCACTTTGTAAATTGGTCAGTACTTCTGCAGTGATTTGGGATGATTTTAGAGTTGGAGGAGAAAATGAGATGGGAGTTTTTCGACATACCCTGTCTTGAACCAGAACACAGAGTACCGCTTCTTTTTAAAAAAAATGTCACTAGATTATAGCCTTTCTTCTTCAGCTAGGATCATTTAGAGCCCTTTGAGGCATGCACTTTGGAAGTTCAAACTTGGGGGCACCATAGAAGTCCACTATATGAAAAGAAATCCTGAAATGTTTTCCTCAAAAAACTTTACAACTGAAGAAAGAAAGACATGAACATCTTGAATGACAAGGGGGCGAGTAAATTATCTGTAAATTTTTGTTCTGCAAGTGAACTACTCCTTTAAGAATAATAGCATCTGCTTGAAACTGAAAAATTCACCAACATGTTTGTGTCAAATATATTCATGGCAAAACATTCTACACTCTTACACCATTCTGTGTCTCCAAAGAACCTTTTAGTGCACAGTTCTTAAAATATTTTTTTCTTAGTTTAAAGAACGTTTTAAAAAATCTAAAGAAACTTTTTCCACTATATAAAAAACACCTTTTGTGATCAGCATTTAAAAGCCACATGTAACTGGCAAAGTTTAAACAATATAAAACGATAGGTCTTCCATGCAAAAAGTGCAGCTTTTGAAATATATTTAAACTTCGTATTCTAACATAAAAGGTCTTTAAAGTTGTGTTTTGGGCCATAATTCTTAGGTAAAGTATCTGTCAAATGAACTAAAACTGAAAGCATAATATAGCTTTCATCAAGTCTGTTTTCGCTGTGCATTTCAAAGCAAAAAGCGCTCACTTTGCTACGGCAATCAGTTCGCAATCCGGTGTTTTCTGTGCCTCAGAACGGCTCAGTTCACAGTAAATGTGTTGAACTCGCTTACTGCATGCGCTGTGAATTTAGCGTGCATTTGAGGACACAAAAGCCACCAGTTACACTTTTATTTTCACGGCAGATGATTACAGCATTTCACAAGATTTGCAGTGAGACGTGTTTTTGTAAGCCGGAAGCTGGAGTTTTCAGTCAAAATTGTACCATGGACTTATCGAGGTATTATCATACCGTGAGATTTTGATATTGTTACATCCACACTACCTAGTGTGTTGAATCATCTGAAAGGCTCTTTATAACAGTGTCAAAGATAGAAAAGACCTCAGTTTGAACCACAGTGCGCAATCTACTGGGAATCTATTAGGAGTATATAAATGGATAAGCACTTTAGAATTTATATATCCACTTTGGAAAGACAGATCACCGCATTTCTCTGTCAGTGATAGAGGAGAGAAAGAACTAAATTGCCTACATGGCCATCCCCATTGTATGTTGCCTCTCTTGGCACCTGCGTATATTAAATGACAATCATGTGTCTTAAATCAATTGCTTCAGGCTGAAGATATATGGGAAAGCAACCCGAAAACGTCAATAAGACAGTCAGTTGATCTTTGGCCGTAACTAGCCGTGAGCGTGCCTGCGCATTGGCCGCATTCAGTGGGAGGCAGCACTTTAGATATAAAACAAAGGATCCCCTGACACATGCCAATGATCCCTGTGTTTATTGGGCTCAAATCCTGCTGCATGGGCACTAAATGAAGTAAGACCTGCCCAGCGGCCCCACATTAATTACCACATGTATGCTTTCCTGGCTCCTGAAGAATGAAAAAGCCATGAGCTGCTATTTAATTTCACCCTGTCTCTCCTAACCACTAAAGGCAAGAACCAAATCACATAAAACACAGGCATATTATAAATAAGGCATATTTGAAGAACTGTAGCGTATAGGGATTTCATAACGCTACCATGACGTGGATGTATGTAAACCACGCAAAGTTCACACCAACATGTCACTGGTAGTATATACTCACATCCTAGTGATACACAGTTTAAAATGTATGCACGTGATGTATTATTCAACAAAAGAAGACGCAAGGTTTTAACGCAAGGTCGTCGTGAGTTAAAACAGTGCAGACATTTATCTCCTTAAGGATCAACACAGAGTGCTTTAGAATGACTTAATGTACCGCTGAAGAAAATCTCCCGAGAATAAGCTTTCAAACCGTTGCTTCATTTGATACAGCGACATCCCGAGATGAAAAGCGAGTAAACATATTTAAATGCAGCAGCGACTGCTTATGAGAAACAGGATTATTATAAAAACTCAATGCAAGTCTGCAACAAGATTTTATGGCGAGTGGGGATTCAGATGCGCGGTTAGTGGTCGGTAATGAAAATGGAACAAAGTCAACAGAGTGGCAAATTATCACCTCTCGAAGTTTACCTTCTCGTATCTGATTTTGTTTGTTTTTCACCATTTTTGCTGAAGTGAGTGTTGCATAATGACAGCTGTGATTGAAATTATGATGATTCAGTAAACAGAGATATTTGTTATCGCGTTCAGTAAAGTGATTACTCCAGCTTTTTCTGATGGAGCATATGTCATGAAATAACTCCATATGGTAATTTGTCAGGGGAACAGTTAAGGCACGAGTGCATGTTGCACTAATGACATTATTTTACATCATTGTCATTACCAAACCACATTAAGAGTGCACACTGAACTCATTTTGTGATCTCAATATTATTTCGAGCTCAGATCTGGAGTAAATGAATTCGAAAAGCTCAAGTAGAGCACTTTAATATTCAATAATGTACCCTGCTTGGCATATTACTGACTGACCTTATCCGCCATGATCATGGATGAGCCGCCATGGATCCCCAGAATGGGTATCAAAGTCTGAGAGGAAATAAAATCCAAAATCTGGGCGATGGCTTCCTGGTCCGTGCCGTCCCCAAACACCACCCCATGGATTTTGGTCCCGGACATGAGATCGCACACATGGGTGATGATGCTTTTGGGGTCTGTTTCATTCACCAGCAGGGTCACCACGTTGACGTCAATAGGGTCATCTTTGCTCCACAGAGCCCGTATATCTCTATCGGAGATGTAGCGTGTTTGCCCCAGGATCACGGCAATGTTCAGTATGGGCACTTTCTCTGCCGCATATGAGGTGTTGATGAGGGTAAGGAGAGCTGGAAGAGTCAGAAGAACCAACCTGGAAAACCCCATAGTGCTCGACTTCATTCCCTGCAGAACAAAAACACACACATAATGGAGGTTGTTTGTGATATAATGCATTTAGAGGTTTACGAAATGCGAGAAGAAAACCCATAATGACTGTAGATATCTTACGCAACGTTGCTTAATAATTCTTTTAGTTCAGAATTACACTACCTGAAATACTTATTCAATAGCAAATACATTTTTCATACGATCCAGCGGAGTTACACAACAACGGCGAGAGGCGCAGGATTTTATAATCTCATTTTGGAATTTAGGCAATGAATAGCTAGCAATGAGCAAATGATGAATATTACATGTGACACTGGATCTGAGCAGCAAGCAGGGCAGAAGAGAGTGGAGCTGACATCATCACATGAAGAGTCTTGGACCGACTGAGCGGAGGAAGCTCACAGGCCCTCCGCTACTGTGGCCAGCATGTATACGCAAACAGATGCATTGTAAAGCAAGGCACAAAACTGCAGAGAAACAACATATGGTGCAGCTGCTGGAGCATGCCATTCTTGCGAAGAATATTGCATCATATCGCCATTATTAAAGACAAATGAATGGGCAAGCTAGATTTAGCACAGTTTCGGCTGATAGGAACTCAGTAGAGCAAGCAATAAATGGTGGATTTGTTTCAATGCAGTGGAGTCGAGATTGGTGAAAATATCATGCTTTGTGTGATTGGATCTAGGAATCAAAGTTGTATTTTCTATGCATTTTTGCAGATATGCCTTTAGATTAGATGCTTATATGTGACCCTGGACCACAAAACCAGACTTAAGTAGCATTGGTATATCTGTAGCAATAGCCAAAAATACATTGCATGGGTTAAAACTATCGATTTTTCTTTTATGCCAAAAATCATACTGGTATTACGTAAAGATCGTGTTCCATGAAGGTATTTCATAAATTTCTTACCAAAAAATATAGGAAAAGTCTTTTTTATTAGTAATATGCATTGCTGAGAACTTCATCTGGACAACTTTTTCATTATTTAGATTTTTTTGCACCCTCAGATTCCATATTTTCAAATAGTTGTATCTCAGCCAAATATTGCCCCTATCCTAACAAACCATATCACTGGAAAGCTTATTTACAAGCTTATAAATCTCAATTTCAAAAAACTGACCCTTATGGTTTTTGTGGTCCAGGGTCCCATTTTTTTTGAATATAGCACAACATGCTTGTGTTTATGTCACTGACATTACATGACAATGTTCACACTCTGAACATACTCAAAAATCCTCAAATTAATTTTTAACCATGTGACAAACATTAATGAACTTGTTGCTGAGATTGCATGCACTTTGGCTGGAGGCCAGAACTTCTGACAATTACATTTTACATTTATATGATTCATCATTTTAGTGTAATTAATTAGAGAGAGAGAGAGAGAAACCAAGAGAGAGAGCATAATTTATGAAGATTTGGCTGTTTGCGTGAGTAAAACTGGCCTCATTTGTTTTTTCAGGCAAATGCGATATCAGTGTTCTTACAACGTGACAGAGATCTTAACATGGGAAATATATCTAGATGAATATTCCTTCTGATACCTCATTAATTTCCTCAAAACGACCATTATGCAAGTGCGCCCCCTATTGACGCGTTGCGTTTTGCGTTCTCAGCTGGAACCTCAGTACGCTGTAGGATACTATAATATTCAAAGAAAAAAATACGCATGAGAACTTTACAACAGAAGCAACTATGAAGGTCGATCATATCCAATTTGACAGGATAGAACCAACATTTACAATCCAGCTGTTTAACAAAAAATAACATCAGCGTTAGGTTTGATCAAAAAAGTAGGCTAGCCTGATATTTGAAGTTGGGTCAACAACTCGAGCAAAATCCGCATTCATCTGTTACATATCAAAGCAAGCACATGCAAGTCCTCTATCACGCGAAACCTTTTCAAATGACACGTTTATCTTATTTCTGCTCTTTGGGGTTTTCATTTGGTCTCATTCGTTAGTAAATTCCCTCGTTTAATCCAGCAAACGCGAAGCGCACTCCTGAGGGAAATGAAAATCTAAAGATTTGGTGCTCACATGATCATGACACGAGTTTCCTTACAGGTAAAAAAGAGCGTGTTGTTGGACATAACTCGATAAAACACAACTTACTGTTTAAAAGCCCTACATCCTAACGTTATAAAGTACCAAATCACGTTTTCTTCCTTTTATGCCTGTTTTAGGACCGCGCATCCCTAATGGTGCAAGAAAAGCCGCGTTTTCCTGCATCAAATTAATTTCAGTGTAGCCTACGTTAACGGAATGGTTAGACTGAATTTTGTAACGTTTTTGTTCATTCACAATGTCATTTAAGAGACCAAACGATTCGAATTTTAACAAAGAGAGAGAGAGAAAAACAATAATACTCACAGCATCCCTCTTCCACAAAGCTCCAAAGATGTTGAATGGGATGACATTGCAACAGTCCTCCTCTCAGCAGCCAGGTTGGAAATATGGACAATTATTCCCACCGACGAATCCTTCAAGTTTAACCACAGAAGCATATGAATCAAATTAATCCAGTGGTTTGCATGTTTATGAATTATCCATGACTCTTCCTCGGCAAACAGAACCGCGAGACTCGCACGTTGGTAACTGAATCCGCAAGAAATTGGGACTGAATCTGCAAGCAGGACCACAGGACAGTCTCACAGTCCTCTTTCCCCACAGCCTCTCTGGAACTGAGGGATGCCGTCAGTAACACATCCTTAAGGTGAAAATGAGAATTACACCCTGTTTCAGTTTTCAGTACAACGGTCTTCAAATCTTTGAGTCGTTCAACGGCTTTAAACAGTGTTTAAACCGTCACTTGACGTAACTTAGCCCACACATAATCGTAAAAGTTATAATAGATAAAATACTCATAAACTCGCTGGATGTGAATTATTAATGTATTACCTCGGTCCGGTTTTGTGGAGCTTTCACCTGTCGCGGCGTGATTCTTCTGCATTTTCAGGGATCTGAATCATTTCGGTGAGGGATTGCCTCTCGGTGACGTATGAGCGTTTGAAATTCCAGAGTCAAACTTCACTGCGGAAACCACTGAACTCATCATTCCCATGTACAGTGAGCGCGGCTCGGACATCAGGGGCTCGTCAGCGCAGATGCTGCTCTCTCACACACATATCTCACGGTATTCTCATCTGACCGTTCATAACGTGCTCGACTCAATGCGTTTCTGCAGCATTCGTTCACCAGTACTTTCTTACATGAGAGGGAACCTCGAGCGTTTCATCTCAGCTCGTATAACCGATCAGAGTGGCTCAATACGCACTTACGCGTTAATCCTCACGTTTTCACGTCTCACAATTCATTTTAATGTAAGGTAGAAAGAAAGAAAGATTGGTCAGAACCTTAATTAACTGATAGATAGATAGATAGATAGATAGATAGATAGATAGATAGATAGATAGATAGATAGATAGATAGATACACTACGAGTCAAAAGTTTTTGAACACTAAGATTTGTAATGTTTTTGAAAGAAGTCTTTTCTGCTCTCCAGTCCTGCATTTATTTGATCCAAAGTAAGGCAAAACATTAATATTGTGACATATTTTTACTATTAAAAATAACTGCTTTCTATTTGAATATATTTTAAAATGTAATTTATTCCTTTGACCAAAGCTACATTTTCAGCGTCATTACTCCAGTCTTCAGTCACATGATCCTTCAGAAAGCATTCTACTATGCTGATTTGCTGTTCAAGAAAATGATTATTATTATTATGATTAATATTTAAAACAGCTGAGTACATTTTTTTCAGGATTCTTTGATGAATAGAAAGATCCAGCATTTATCTGAAAAAAATGATAAATGTTGTTCTTTTGAACTTTCTATTCATCAAAGAAACCTGAAAAAAAATCTACTCAGCTGTTTTCAACATAATAATAATAAATTACATTTTAAAATATATTCAACAAGAAATTGTTATTTTAAATAGTAAAAATCTTTCACAATTTTACTGTTTTTGCTGTATTTTGAATCAAATAATTGCAGGTAAGCGGAAAAAAAAACGTAAATCTTACTGTTCAAAAACCTTTGACTGGTAGATATAGATAGATATATTGTTTCACAATATGATAAGGAAATTTACAGTTAAACAGTAAACTGTATCATGATGGTAATTTTCCATCAAATTACAACGCACAAAAACACAATTGTTTCTAAATATAGTAATACTTGTAAATATGATTATGAGGATGGAATAAAAAAATGTCTCTTGACTATATTTCATGATTGCTTTTTCTTAACAGCAGATGCTCCCTTCAAGAAATGTGCTCAAAAGCACCATATGAGGATATGCTACCTCTTCTGAATCATTTCACTAAATGTGAGTTGGACTATGGTATATTTGATCCAAACTACGCATTCAAAACACAGGCATGAGTCATAGGAAAGCTTTTTATGTGATGTCACCATGTTCTGTGGGAAGGACTTGAGCTTATTGAAGACTCTCAGAGTCAGAGCACTTGGTACACCTCCAGCCCCCAACTCCCATTATCCTCGCGGACAGAAGGAAATGGCCATTTTCTCATTTTCTGCAGTCGTGGTGAACATGATTTACCTATTAGCAGACTACTCCAAGCAGCAGGTGCAGAACTGATGCTTTACATCTCAAAGGAGAACACGCTCCTGCATGTTAAGTTAATAAGGGTAAATGCATTTTTTGCTAAATTATAACTGATTTATCTCCAAGAAAGCATAATTGTGGTCCTACAGGTAAATTAAAGCCCAACCACTCTTCAAGTATTCTCAAAATTGTACGCCAGAATGGCTGAACTAAAGAGCATTTCCACCATAGACTATTTCCAGCTATCCCCATCCTGTAAAGTCTAGATGGTGTATAATAATATCTATGTACTATTTTGTAATGAATGAATTTTGCTGATGTTGTTTTGTAACACATCTGCAAATGTTTCTGTTTTAGCTCTGTCAAACTGAGAAAAAAAAAAGAAGAAAAGTGCTTCTCTTTCTGTTTTGGTCTGTTCAATTCAACCATCATACTGGCCCTTATATTCTGGGCACTGCCTGCACCCTAACTCATGTTTAGTTTAAAAAAAAAAAAAAAAAAGCCCAAAAAAAAAAAGCAATTGTTCACGCTCAAACTGCAGCTCTCGTTTTTTCCTGAGGGGTTTGTATTTTAACTTAATACTGTGGTACTGGGTATAGAGTCATGCATGAATGCAGGGAAGCGGTACCATGTCTGTTTGAGAAGTAATGCAAAGTGAATGCCCCTGCAAAACAAAGAAAATGTGAGCAGTTACATCAAGACTGTGTGACAAAACTCAAATGAAGCCTGCTTGAAAAAAACTCCTATTAACTTAACCCTCAAAATCAAAAGGCTGAGGTAGACCATACAATTAAAGGGACAGTTCACCCAAAAATGAAAATTATGTCATGACTTACTCACCCCTGACTTGTTCTAAACATGTATGAGTTTCTTTCTTCTGTTGAACACAAAAGAAGATATTTTGAAGACTGCGTTAGCCATTGTCTATAATATATAGTATTTTTCTCCACACAATGGAAGTAAATGGCTACCATCAACTGTTTGTTTACCAACACTCTTCAATTTATCTTTGAGACTCACATATTTGGAATGACATGAGGGTGAGTAAATGATGACAGACTTTTCATTTTTAGGTGAACTATCTCTATAACGGTATGATTTATAACACCACTGTAGTGCATATGCAACTACACAAAGTGCAGTTTTAGAATCATTAAATGGAAACATTATACTCTCCCGCACAGTGGCATAGCAGCATATTTATTTGATGCACCCCTCTAAGTGGGAGGTTCAATTTGAAACACTTATGCCTCTGTACTAGTGCCCTTGGGTGCACCTGGGCCATAATATTTTATATCTCAATCAAAGATGTGGTAAATTGAGTATTTTGGGACGAACAACCCTCTGGCTGTAAAATGTGTGCGTGGTACTGCGAACAGAATAATCCCTATGGGACAGAGACGTCAAGAGGCTGCAAAAACATCTCCAACCGCAGGGTGGCGTTTTATCCCTAAGGGGGGCAATGCGAATTGAGTTAATCACAATGTTTTAGAAGCTTTTGTAGTAGTTCTACGCAATTTGTTACGTGTCTGACCAAACTGAGGAGAGGAGTTAATGTAGATTAAAATCAAGGAGCTAAGCAATTTAGAGGAAAAATAAGAGACGACCTTCATTACTCTAAACTAAACCCCATGCTAGTGGAGTAAAACCTATAAATAAATAAGCAGCAAATGGTAAAAAGAGATATGCGGGTGAAGAAAAGGGAAAAAAAAACACTTCTCGCTGCTAGTGAAGGTCCGTGGTCATTTCGAATAGTTCGTTTCAAAGAACCGGTTCAAATAAATGACTCAGTGATTCTTTTCAGTCAGAACGCGTCATCACGCCTTATATGCTTTCCACACACAGTGTTCAGATGTAAAATAATGAATGAATGAATAAGTTCTCTTGCAAAATACAACGTTAAAATGGAGTTATAACCCTAACTAAATGTACTCTTCTGCTCACCAAGTCTGCATTTATTTGATCCAAAATACAGCAAAAACAGTCACATTTTTAAATATCTTTACTATTTAAAATAATTGTTTTCTATTTGAATATGTAAAATGTGATTTATTCCTGTGACTTCAAAGCAGAATTTTTTAGCGTCATTACTCCAGTCACATTAACTACTATTTAGATTTACTGCTCAGAAAGCATTTATTATTATTATTATGTTGAAAACAGCTGAAATTTTCAGGTTTCTTTGATGAATCTAAAGTTCAGAAGAACAGCATTTATCTGAAATAGATTGTTTTGGTAGCATTATAAATGTCTTTATTATCACTTTTGATCAATTTAAAGCATCCTTGCTAAAAAAAAGTATTAATTTCTTTCCCCCAAAAAATCATACTGACTTAAAGCTTTTGAATGGTATAGTGTATAATGTTACAAAAGCTTTTTATTCCAGATAAATGCTAATCTTTCAATCAGCATCAAAAATTACTCAGCTGATAATAATAATATTTAATAATAATAATAATAATAATAATAATAAATGTTTTTTGAACAGCAAATCAGCATCTTAGAATGATTTCTGAAGGATCATGTGACACTGAAGACTGGAGTAATGATGTTGAAAATGTAGCCAGTGATATTAAATAGTAAAAAAAAATAATAATAATTACTGCTTTTGCTGTATTTTTGGTCAAATAAATGAAGGCTTGGTGAGCAAAAGAGACCTCTTTAAAAAAAAAAAAACGTACTGTTCAAAAACTTTTGACTAGTAGTGTAATTTGCATTTACATTAACCTAATTTACAAATAAAATATGTATATATATTTATCTTAAAATATGTATATATATATAATTCTAAAATATTTTTCCTTAATATATACATGCATGATTGTTTATTTATATATACATAATAAATAAACACGATACACATACATATAGAATGTTAACATCAACTTTTATTTTGGATGTGATTAATCGTTTGACAGCACTAATTATATATATATTGATTATTTGTCGCTCCATCGGTGAAATCTGTTTTGTGAACCGATTCAACTAATTCGCCTCAAAAGAACCATTCATTCACAAAGCGGGGGATTGCTACTACCCACTACCCTTAGTGCTTCGTGGCGGGACTTATATTATTTAAAGAAACAGGAAATCCCCTGTACGAACAATACCACTGACCGCTAGTTGCGACGCGTTCAGCATTATAGAAAGCAGTTCAGGTGGGTTGTTTTGGAAAGTGTATTTCGTTTTGTTGGGAGGATGGAACGCAAACGGTACCACATTACAATTAGAATTCCCGGGCTTCATTTGGAGATCGTTACGCGCATTGTATGGCAAGCGCCAGAGTCAGTGAGTTTACAAAACGCGTTATGCACGCTGGTATGGTGATAGAAAACGTGAGGCTAACTGATTTAGTAAGCAATATGGATTGTACCTTACTTAAACTTTTCATTGTTTAAATTGTTTTTAGCGTCTGGTTCGTTGTCGTCGAATGTAGCGTGCATTTCATTACCGAATACCGTTTGTTATTTGTGCAGCTAGAACTGTCGGTAACGTTTAACGCTTTTAACCAGAGAGCTTCTTGTTGTTGCCATAAACTGTTACAGCACGTCACTTCCGGGTTGTTCGATTCATTCAGTTTAGATGTTTATGTATAAAAAGCACTGGATTGTCTTCGATGAAGTGCGCTGAGACAACTGTTTGTATTAGTAAAGAGAAATAAAATGGCTACGGTTGAATCTTGGTTGCTCGTTAATCTGAACGACTTTATCTCTCAGGTATGAAAAGGTCCAGATATGAGGATGACTCGTTACACTCTGCTCAAGAGAGTGGGCAGAAGGCGAACAAGCTCCCTCGATCCGAGGCAAGTTTGTTATTTACGTTCCTTGTATGTTGTTCTCCAACAATATTAATGTCATGTCAGGATTTGATTAGTCTTTGTCACCTTGTTTTTGAAATAGAAAGACTGTCTTTTAATTTTACGCCATGGTTGGCAAAATTCTGAACAACTCTTTCAGCTCATGAGCTTTTTGTATGTGTAAATATGTATTTACTCTCTAAAATGTGTGGGGGTTCTTTCTCAATTGAATGGACATTCATTTGAATTAAGTTTAGTACTGTCGAAACAGAATCAGAATTTAAATCAGATTCTGCAACTAAAAAGATTTAAAAATCAAGGCAGCGTCACAAAATGTGCACCACCCCCTTTCAGCTAAGTTAACTAATATTATATAAACAGAAATCTAGGGTAAAAGCATTCTGGAAAATGTCACGTCATGTTCATTTTTTTCTATCATAGTCTATAAAATTAACGCTAATTTATTTACAGTATGTAATTTTATGACTTTTGATTGACTGTACACTGTCCTATTAATAACATGGGTACTTTTGAAATATAATTACTTTCCACCTTATTCTTTAACGTGGAAGTAAGCTTTTGGGCGAGACTTCATTAGCCACTATAGGGAAATAATGAGAAGAATAACAACGTGCAGTAAATGGGAAAACTGTTTGTACTACAAAACCAATGTGTTCATAATTAACATTTACATTAAAATAATATGGTAAGACTAGGGATGGGTACTGAAACCCAGTGCTAAATTATGAAAGATGGAGGAATCGATAAGCTCTGACATTAATGCTTCTGCTATCGGTACTGGAGAAATTAAGAAAATACACATACATTCATTATTGCTATATATATACATTGTCTTTGCAAATTCTAGCTTTGCTATATATATTTTTGCTATTTGCAGTTCAGAAGAGAGATCGTGCTCACGGCGAGGAGCAATAATGAAGCCTTGTTTAACTGTGATGATAGAAAACATAGCATTGTAATGCAATCGGTGGTCGTGTTCAGTTGCTGACGCTCTGGAATGCGTGCAGTGGCTTTCGTATTCATGCTATTTTTCCAATTCTACGTTCACTTTCAAACGCGTTCAGCAAGGAGGGGAGTGGATGGAAAGGGGGCACTGGCATATTAAAGAAATAGTGAAATCCAGTGAGTGAGTCTGGTAAATCGTGAATTAGCTGTTATCATCAAAGCTCTTGCAGCCAGCCACGCTGGAGAAACTGCCATGACTCACGTCTGCTTGCGAATCGCACTTGTGGTAGTCTGTTTTGATGGCATAGGCTAGCTATGCTACTTCATGTCAGATGCTGATTGATCTGCACAAATGGAGCACAACTTTATGCGCTTTGCAGACGGTGCGGCCATGCTCCTTCAAATAATTATCTATTAACGGTATAAATAACTGCATTTAAGAGAACTGAGGGGGCACAAATTCTTTCCCCCTTTCGCCAAAAATGCGTATTATATGCACGTCAAAAGTGTATCATATAAACTGTAAAAATGTAATCATATGCACGCGAAAATTCATTTTTGCATATAAATAGCACGCCAAAGATAAGCCCTCACAGCACTTAATCTGAATACGTTAACTTTAATAAGCAAATTATACAGTGAAAACTATACAGTGTTGTTTTACATTTGGTTATTAAATTAGATTTTTGTAGCCTGTATTATAGCGGAACAAAAATGTTAGTAGATTTTTTATTCATTTATTTTTTTTTATTTTACAGAATATGAATGTTATTTAAGCTCTTAATTTGTTTTGCTTTTTATATATATATATATATATATATATATATATATAAATAATAGGGCTGTCAGTTTAACGCATTAACTTAATTAGTTACTTATTCAAAAATAACGTGATTAAAATATTTTAACGCCATTAGCGCGCTGGCCCCACCCCCAGGCGTCATTTTATATTTCATACAGTTGACTGTTGATAAATATGATGCAGGGCAACAACTCCACAAATGTAGTTATGCCCTAAAATTCAAAATATTGGTGCAAAAAATGCCCCTGTATGTGTTTTGTCTTATATTTATAAATACACATTGCAGCCTAAATGTTTATCTGTAATAAATTTTATGCTGAATCAAATAAAATGTTTCTTTCTAAAGCTACTACTTGCAATGTCTACTAGCACAATAATAGCTTTAAAGGGTACATAACATACACAGTCACACAATATCATATGGGCAGCAATATGATACAATATCACACAATGTCGTATTGGCAGCAAGAGCAATATGACACGAACACTTATTTTATCCCGATCTACCACAAGCTTAAATGTGATTTTATACAACAGTCTAGTAAATAAGAAGTTGATATTGTGTTATATTTTAAACACAATATTGTGTTTTTGCTTAATTTAGCAGAGAACGCATTACCTTAAGCCATATAGAAGAATTGTTTTTTAGTGAATTTAGTTTATTTACAGTATCATTCAATAAAAAAAAAAATAAATAAATAAAATAACAACATTAAAGGGATAGTTCACCCCAAAAAAATAAATTCAGCCTCTCATTTCAAACCTTACTTTTGTGAAACATAAAAGAAGACATTTTAAAGACGGTTGGTAACAAAGCTGTTTTGGTTGCCAGTGACTTTCAATGTATAAACAAAAAATACTGAGATGTTTCTCAAATTATCTTCTTTTATGTTCCATAGTTTACATTAGGCCATTGCAGCCTAAATGTTTATCTGTAATAAATTTTATGCTGAATCAAATAAAATGTTTCTTTCTAAAGCTGCTACTTGCAATGTCTACTAACACAATAATAAAAACATTTAAAGGGTACATAACATACACAGTTTCACCTAATCTCATGTTAATCCTGAGTACCTATAGAGTAGTAATGTATCCTTAATATCTCCAAAAAGTCTTTAGTTTTCTTATATTTATAAAAGAAAAATACAGCTTTCCAATTTTCTCCGGAAAAAGCCGAACTTCTGGAGGCACGCCGTGGGCAGAGTTAAGTTCGACGATCACTTGCGTTAGGATTGCCAATAAAACAGACATCTGATGCCATTTCACTTACCATCTGCAGTTCTGAATCATGACTGGGATCTTTTATAGCTGGGAGCGCTCCATCTTTCAGTATCAAACAATGTGCAAATCCAGCGTCGAACTGGGCCTCGTATATGTAACATTCATCAACAAACACACACTTGCTAAACTCCATTGCTGCCCCGGAAAAAGGAACTGCATCCACTGTTCACGTTACGTTGGGTTCTTCGGGAAGCTGAGCAAAGTTATCTTTGCCTTACAACCAAAACCACACTTTAGAGACATTCTTCCCGAATGAATCCCTTGCAGAGTGCAGCCAAATAAAGCACGTTGATGGGCGCACTGTCTTTCTCACGGTCTAGCCGACGTGATCGCGGGCGCGCTTTTCCAGGAGAAAAGCTCATATAAGGAGTTCCACCACCGATTGCGTCATTAATGCCACGATCTAAAAAAAAAACAGCAGAAAATTGTACCAACCCGGAAGTAAGATTTTCGGCAAAGAAATTTTGTCATTTGTTATTTAAAAATTATTTTTTTTACACTTTAACACTATAAACAACTCTGAATATATGAAACACCATTGTACCCCCCCTTTAAATAATCTTTTGTGGGTATTTTCACAGCCAAATTTAATTTGCAATTAATTAGATTCATTAATTGAAACATCATGCAATTAATTGGATTAAAAATTTTAATCGACTGACAGCCCTAATAAATAATAAACCTAACACAAAACGTACCGATAAGAATACCACTAAAGTACCAGATCGATGAGCAGTATCGGTAAGAGTAGTAATATCGTTAAAACCTTAACAATACCCATCCCCTAGGTAAAACGCACTAATTTGCAATATCAGTACAGAAATGTTTGTCCAGCTAAAAATAGCTGGATATGGATGAGACCATATGCCAGGCCCATAAAATTTACAAATGGCTCTTATGTGAAAAATAACATGGATACTATTTTTTTCAGTTGGAATTATTGCACTGTCTTTCTTTGATACAGTCCACCCAAAAATTTAAATTCTGTCATTTACTGACCCACAAGCTGTTCCAAAACTAGATGAGTTTGTTTCTGCTTTGTAACATAAAAAGAACTTTATGAAGAATGTTAATAACCAAAAAGCTTAAGGTCCCCATTGACGTCCATAATATTGGAAAAAAGGGCAGTGGATGTCATTTGGCACCATCAACTGTTACAATGTACAAAAATGTGCCTTGCAGCCAAACAAACCATGCAAAAAAGTATACATTTACATGTTCTAAATGTCCCTTTTTTTGTATTTGTTACTTCAATTTAAATTCAATATTGAATGGTGCACAAACTAGTAGTACACTTGTGTGTGTATATTTCCAGAACTGCTTATGATCTCACCCCATTCATAACCTGTTTATTGATAGGTTGAAAAGATTATTTCGGATAAGGTTGTGACTGCGGTCGAGCAGTCTGACTACAAGATGAAGAATCTGATGGAGAGAATCCGTGAGGTGAATGGTGAACCCAAATACGATGCCAGAATCAAGAAATTGGAAGTAAGTGTCCAGCTTTCCCATTTCGGTGGACTTCATAAGTTCATTTGCATCTTTAATCCTCTTCCATGATTTCCATATTGAAATATAGTGAAATATATGTGTATTATGTAAATAGATGGTTCACCCAAACATGAAAATTCTGTCATTAATTACTCACTCTCATGTCATTCAAAAGCCGTAAGACCTTAGTTCATCTTCAGAACACAAATTAAGATATTTTTGATGAAATCCGAGAGCTTTCTGACCCTGCATAGACAGCAATACAACTACCATGTTCAGCTGTCGTGTCGCGCTGCCTGTGCCGCAACATCTAAAGTGAAAGTCTGTCTAAACACTGGACGCGACAAAAGCGACTGTTGCATATCATTTGAACTTTGTGTGAGTACACACAAATGGAACGCGGCAGTTTACTTTCGGGTATTTGACGTGCCGCGCCGCATCCAGTGCAGGGAGCATCATTATAATGGCATCACTGATTATAATGTGTTCTACCGCATTTGGCGCGTCGCGACGCTCGCGCCCGGTGTTGACACGGTGAAAGCCACGCAGATGCATGTGAACACGAAATTCCGTTCACTTCCGCTGCTATTTTATGCCTGAAATGACACATACACGCGAAACTATGTCAAAATACAGGTCTCTGCAAGTATCCTTGTAAACACAGTTGCTTATGGCTTAGGTGAAAATAAACAATTGAGAAAGAAAATAGATGTGTAACAGGTTCACAGCAGTTTAATGTTCCTGAGGCTTTCTGTGTCATGAATGTTAATCAAACAGCAAAACACAGAGAAAAATCACTTTTTAGCTTTGACACAGATTTATTAGATTACATTTATACAATGAAGAATATGCAGTGCAATTTTACATTTGATTATTCAATTTCTGTATCTGAATACTGTTAGACTATAAAGTGTTTTATTTTATTTGTATCTTTGTTCTGTTAACTTTATCTATGTTTGTAATTTGTTTATTTTCAATGCTGATTTACTCAGCTAGTATAAAAAAGTGGCACATTCATGTATTTGTCGAACCGTAAACAAACCTCCCCGCACTACTACAACTGTTAGAATACTGGGTTTACACAGATAGTGTTTTGGTCGTGAGACAGGTCAGTGAAAGTTCAAACACAAATTCAAAGATGTCCGTAGCGCATTTACTTTGAAATACAATGGAAAAGTATCACAGTGGAATGAAAAATACTAAAAGGTACTTAGCAAATACAGATGGCAGAGTATTGAATAAAATCACATTGGCAACAAATTCGAAAATCTGACATCCAGGAAATAATGTCTTTTAGGCAGCAGTTTTAGCAGAAATTTTAGCACAGACAAGTGATGCACCACAACCACTAGAAATACTAAATTGTGTCTATTCCCTGACATTCATTGCGACCCATTTACCAGATGCATCATTTTAAGTTCAAACCACAGCAAATATTACAGGGAAGTAATTAAATAACTACAATCATTGAGTCCTCTATTAAACTTTAAAAAATGATTTAATCATACCTTTAGGTTACTCAGTAGTGCTGCATTCTTAGTTGAACCACTTCCATAGGAAGTTTGTGTGTCAGATGTAACAATTAGGCCTAAAATGCGACTTTGTGAAACAGACTGTCCTAAATTGCTGCAATAGTAGCATCATATTAATGCTAGAAAGCCTGGGCACTTGGCACCTTTTTTTAAATTAACCATTATTTATAAATGAAATGTTTTCACACTCATGTTGAGCGAGGGGGCGGTATAGGGGCCGCCCCCGTGGCGCCGGCCCTGAGATGAACAAAGGTCTTGCAGATTTGAAACGACATGAAGCTGAGTAATTAATGACAGAATTTTCCTTTTTGGGTGAACTATACTTTAATATATCAGTGCATATTACTGTAGCGCCCTGCAGGGCCAGTATGGCATAACTACCATACATATTTTCTCTGTTAATTCTGTTTTTGTTTGCAGGCTCATGTAAGGAAGATCAAACGAAGGGGAGATGCAGTATTTGCATATATCAGAAAGTTCAGATCCTTAGAGAATTCTCAGAGTCAGGTATGAATTAGATGATGAGATTTATTTGTAGAAACATTTTGAGAATGGTTTGAGAATGATAATACTAAAACATTTAATACTACCGTTTACTCATCTTAATCTTTTTAACAGTCTCCTCCTCCTTCTGTAAGTCCTCCTCCTGTGCAGCCACAGCGGTGCATCTCTCCAGCTGAACCAATAATCAATATATCCAGGTATTCTAAAGTATTTTAGACATTAGCTTCATTGATAATAAATCAGTGACACCAGTAAAGTAAAATATGGCCTTTGAAGGGGCTTTCGGGGATTTTCATGTGGATCCGTATCTACCTTATTCTTCCCATAAGAGTGGGCGCAGCTAATTATGAATTTTATAGGTCTGGCTTCCGGTCTCATCCACATCCAGCTATGTACTAAACTGCTCATTTTGCTGCTTGATATTGCAAATTGGCGTCTTACCATATTATTTTAATGTATTATCTTAATTATGAACATACTGTTTTGTAGTGCAAACAGTTTTACAGTTTACTGCACGTTGTTATTCTGCTAATTATTTCCCTATAACAGCTAATGAACCGGAAGTCTATAGGCTTACTTCCGCATTAAAGAATAAGGTAAGGGAAACACTATAATGCTGCGGACTGATGCCTTTCAACTTGAAAATGAAGCTGAAGCAGTGAGCCTGCTGTTTGAATGATAATCACTAAAAAATTCCATTTACTGTTTAATCAGAAGTTATTCTAATAGAATGATCAAAGTGAAATCATCTCAATGGTCCCCTGTGGTCTTTTTTCTTTTCAGTGGGTTGTTTTAAATTCAGTAATGATTCAAGGCTGCAGTCTTGGCACCTTTCCATTTCTTTTCTTTCCCTGAGGTGCTGTATGCCGAGTGGCATTTCTTCACTTGCGTGTGTGGCTGTGGCAGCCTTATAAAATAGTGTGCTTCACTAGAGAGGCATTCATTGCTGCGTAATGTTTGTGTTCCAAGGCCACCAAAGCATACTCATTCAAACCAACGATTACAGCTATTTGTTTTCCTAGCCATCTGCTTAATTGTGGAATTACCACAATCACGAATCACTGTAAGAATTCAGTTGCGATGGACAGAAACTAGAGGCGCTTCTCCAGATTTATCTTAGATGTGAAAAAGAGCATTGCCTTGTATGCATTTAAATGTAATAATAAAGAGAGATTTAAAATTTAATAATAATAATAAAATCAGCCCAAACATTGTTTGATTAATCTGCTAGAGATGCAACAACATTTAAAAGAATTCTTAATATTATTTTTCTCTCTCTCACATTTTTAACTTTTTTTGGTGTGTAATGTTGTTGTTTGTGTATTAAAAAAGATCTGCAAAGTCCACTCCAAAGGGAGTTATAACTCCCTTAAACACTGATTATAATACTGAGTTTTCATCCGGGAAAGTACACGTCACAGTATCCTTCATTTAAATAATTCCTACCCAAGGCATACATCAAAAGATAAGAGGAAGTGAGGCCTGGTTGTTTTGCATTAGTAGTGTGTTATCACCATGTCCAAAAGATGCAGTTTCACAGATAAAATGTACTGATATACTGCTGTTAATGTTCACATTTGACAGGGAAAAATAGGACCCCTTAAAATTATGACCTATATAATTAAGTGAATATTAAATTTGAAACTTTACAAATAAAACACTTAAAACTAAAATTAGTTTTAACATTTTAAAATAATTATAACGTTATAAATCTACAGTGTTAAAAATGGGTGTTGTTTTTTCAGTGCTATTCAATTAGGATTCATTTTAACCAGATTGTTCTTCAGTAAATGAAAATTACTCGCCTTCATGCTGTTCCAAACCTGTAAGACCTTCTTTTATCTTCAGAAGACAAATTAAGATATTTTTGAGCTTTCTGATCCTTCATAGACAGCAACACAACTACCATGTTTAAGGCCCAGAAAGGTAGTATGAATAGTCCATGTCCACATAGGTGGTTCAATCATAATTTTATGAAGCTGCAAAAATACCGTCTATGCAAGGACAGAAAGCTTTCGGATTTCATCAAAAAAATCTCTTTATTTGTGTTGAAGATGAACTGTCTTACTGGTTTGGAACGACATGAGGGTGGGTAATTAATGACAGAATTTTAATTTTTGGGTGAACTATACCTTTAAGTGAGCATGGGGCAAGCTAATTGTAAAACTAGGGGATTTGTAAATGGACAATTAAATATCTAGAAATGTATATTATTACATTATTAATCTTATTTAATTTAAATGTGTTTTTTTGTTTTTTTTCGAGCACAGAATTCTAATTTCAGGCTCTTTTTTCATTTAACAGAAGTTCAGCCAATGGAGGGTGTTTCAATGACAATGCTTCAGTGTCATCAGCAGGTCTTGTTGCTGTTATCATTAGTTATTCTAACCTCAACCATGTCAAATTGTGACATATTACAATGATTGTTTTTGTTTTTTTCCACTGTTAGACAACGATGAAATGACCACATCAAGAAGACCAAGGAAAGGGTTTTGGCAGAGTTTGGTAAACGTTTTTTTTCTTATCAGTATTACTCATTTACTTAAATTCTTGGAGGATTTGTGTTTTTATAGTGTTGTAATATGTGGCTTATGTGATTCATAGTGACACAATCTATAGATAAACATCGTTCATACACTACCAGTCTTGTTTTTTGTTTGTTTAAGAAGCCTCTTTTGCTCACCAAGCTTGCATTTATTTGATCCAAAGTACAGCAAAACAGTACAATTTTTTTTAAATATTTAAAAATTATAAAAGTGGTTTTCTATTTGACTATATTTTAAAATTTAACTTATTCCTGTGACGAAAGCTACATTTTTAGCATCATTACTCCAGTCTTTAGTGTCACATGATCCTTCAGAAAACATTTTAATTTGCTGTTCAAGAAACATTTATTATTATTATTATTATTATTATTATTATTATTATTATTATTATTATTATTATCAATATTTAAAATGGTTAAGTTTAGAGTGATGATAAAGACATTTCTAATGTTACAAAAGATTTCTATTTCAGATAAAGGCTGTTCTTCTGAACTTTCTATCAGTGGTGGATGAAGTACACAAATCAAGTACTTGAGTAACAGTACAGATATGTATAATAAAATATTACTCCAGTAAAAGTACTCCTTTGTAAATTTAACTTGAGTGAAAGTACAAAAGTATTTTTTATTTTTTTGATGTACTGAAGTAAAGTACTGATAGATTGATTTTGCAATTGTACATTTTTTACAATTACAAAAAAAAAAAAAAATTTAAAATTACTTGGCTACTTTTTTTAACACTTTTTTTATATTAGCATATATATTTTTTATAATCCTACTGCTCAAAATATTTGTACAAAAATAACCACTATATGAAGTCAATATATATTTTTGTTGTTGATATGGACTACCTTGCCAAGAGTGATGTTCACTGTAAAGCTTACACTGTGATGTACCTGAGAGAAAACAGATTTGACCTAATCTAATCATCTAATTTTCACCAGTAAGAAAAAGTGTTGGGGGTGACATATATTGGCGCCTATGACTGTAGTTACCATGTTCTGAACATCACATTCTTTATGTTTCCCTCATATGTAATCTATCTAGGTGGATGAATAAAAATATTTGGACTTGATATCTAAAAATGACCTTAACTTAGCACCAGCAAGCTTGTTAGCTAGACAGTTAGCATCACCTAACAATATTGCCTTATTTTAAATATGGTTATGAATAAACATTTATATCCTTCTACTCTGCTAGTTGATCCAAACAATAAAAACGTTTATACCGTTGATTAATAATAAAAAGACGTCACATAAGGCTATGCGTATTATTTTAATAAAATGCTAACGTTACAGCAGCGGTGGAATATGAACGTGCATGAGTTATTTTATTTGTGTTATTTTTATTTAATGTTATTTTATTGTTTCGTTTTTTTGACGTTGTAAGTACGCTGATGTTACTGAAGCAACAGATCACCCTGTACAGCAGATTTCGTTCACAAACAATTGACAGTTTTGACCCAAATATGATTTTCAGTCACAATATTTAATCCTAAAATTCGACATTAGCAACTTACTTTTCGCAGCATCAGTTGCACGTGCGCTCGCAAGATTCTTACTTGTGAATTCAGTTCAGTGAGACTTGCTCTAAACGACTTATTTGAATCAGTGAGTTGTCGACTCAAGAACAGCTGCAATCGGATCATTCCAATTCGTGAATGAAACATTTGGTGCGATTTGCAAACTGATTTAACGGGTTCATTGAAAATAATCAGTTTGTTCATGAATCAGACACTGCTTCTTCATCTCAGAGCACTTGATAAATTATAAACAGTAACGATATTTTATGACATGCAGAGAAGTAAAAAGTAGGATCTTATGCTTTGAAATGTAGCAAAGTAAACGTTACTCTCAATAACATTACTAATCAAGAAAAATGTAGTAAAACTACTTTGTTACTGTTCATTGCTGCTTTCTATTTATCAAAGAAATCTGGAAGAATTTCACTTGGCTGTTTTCAACGTAATAATAAATGTCAGCAAATTAGAATATTAGAATGATTTCCGAAGAAGTCAGAAAGTTGGTGTAAAGATGCTAAAAATTCAACTTTGAAATCACAGGAATAAATCACATTTATTCAAATAGAAGACAGTTATTTACTTTATTTTACTGTTTTTGCTGTACTTTAGATCAAATAAATGCAGGCTTGGTGAGCAAAAGAGACTTCTTTAAAAAAAAACAAAAAAAAAAACATTAATATTAAAATCTATATATACTGCAAAATCCAAACTGATCTATTTTCATTTCAGCGGTCTAAGAATCAGGTTGTTGACCTTACGGAAGAAGACAGAGGTATTCAATCCTTGAATAAATTTCAAATGATGTTATAAACCATGCGCTCTTCTATTGACTATATAGTAGGCATGATGTGTTTTTGTTCTGGTTCAGTAGCCAGACTGAAAGAAGAGAGCCTGGTTACCCAACCGTTGGATCAGGTACGCTATCATTTTCTCAAACTAGATGTGCATTTTCAGACTGTTTCATAGCACATTTGTGCCCTGCAGAAATTGGAACCACCTTCCGAACCGAAACAACCATCAAGCACACCCCCTGTAGCCATTAAAGGTATGATGCCATTTAATATGTCCCTTTTGTTTTTGTTAGTTTTTTTTTTTTTTTGTCTTAAAATTAATGCAAAAAACAATCAATTCTTCAAATCTTGCTTTTCTGTCATTTTCATTAACGAACAGAAGAAAATCAAAGCGTTATGGAGGAGGAGCGTGTCAGTTCGTCAGAACAGTTGAAAGAGGTATGCTAATGTTTTATATGTGCACTACATACAACAACAGCCATAACATTTTAGTTTCTACCTTTCTTTTTTTATAGGAGGACTGGCACTCCAAACTCCAGCCGTTCCCAGACACTCCGTTTCCCAAAGAGCTTCCGGTTGTAGCTGCCTCTCACAACTTGCCCCAGAAGCCAGTGGTGAAACTAGCTCGCATTGGAAGCGCACAAGAATTAGGCATCGCGTGGAACGTCGAACGGAAAGATCCCCACGTAGCAGAGATGGATTGCTACTACATTTACGTTTCCCATGAACACAAAAACGGCACTTTCTCAGCATGGAAGTGCCTTGGAGAGATCAAAGCCATGCCTCTTCCTATGGCTTGCAAGGTGTCAGAATGCAAAGGAGATAAACAACTGTGCTTTATCGTCGTGGGGAAGGATATATTTGGCCGTTATGGGCCCTACAGTGACATACATACTGTTGCACCATGACAAATGTGAATTTGGCAAGATTTCTCCAGAGTTTCAGAAAAGTTTTGGTTTGAAGGAGTATGAATGTGACTCTTTATACTGAAATTTGGAGTATTTAATTTTATAAGATTTAAATTTCTTTAAAAAAAATGTTAAGTTGGGTACAAATAAAGTTAAAGCTGCTGTTTTTCTTTTTTTCTTATATTTCTAGTTCAGAAGAAAATGTTACTCTTTTTTTTTTCCTCATGAATCTCACTAACACAAGTATTAAGAAGCTGCTGTCTTGTATTGTTTTTATTGGTTATAAAGTTACAAAGTGATTTCATTTGCCTCTGGCCTTTATTATTTGAGGTCTTCAGGAGTATGAGTCAACAAAGCAATCACTAGCCAATAATAGACACTAGTGAAATCTGATTATGAACATCTAATGTAAGCAGCAAGAAAACATTTGAGAGACAACATTTGTTTCCTGCATTGAATACATTTGAGGATTCTACTTCATGCTGCTACAGAAATGACACTTGACTCAAATGGAAACATAACACTACCGCTCTCTCAAAAATGTTGAAAATAATTAAACTTACCATTTTGATGGTGGATTGTAATTTATATTATATTAGTTTTGGGTTAAGAGAAAAAAAAATATTTATATGAAATTCGAATGGTATGACAATTGGAGATTAGACTGTACTCTTGCACTAATACACACTATATAAACTTGAAGTCGAAAGTTTACATCCCCTTTTAGAATCTGCCAAATGTTATTTTACCAATATAAGAGGGATCATACAAAATGCATGTTATTTTTTTATTTAGTACTGACCAGATATTTCACATAAAATGTTTACATATAGTCCACAAGGGAAAACAATAGTTGAATTTACAAAAATGACCAGTGATTCAAAAATGTACATACACTCGATTCTTAATACTGTTATTTCAATGATTTGTCTATTTGAACTTTTTCCAACAATGACTGTGATTTTGAGATCCATCTTTTCATACTGAGGACAACTAAGGGACTCGTATTCAACTATTACAGAAGGTTCTAATGCTCACTGATGCTCCAGAAGGAAACATGATGCATTAAGAGCTAGGGGGTGTAAACTTCTTGAATTTGAAGATGACGGTAAATTTAACTTCTGAAGGACCGTACTAAGTGAGAAAATATGGTATTTAGGCAAAATAAAAACACACACACATCATGTTCAAAAGTTTACACCCCTAAATGTTGTTTTACACACAGAAATATCATATTAAGCTTGAAAGTACTGCTCCAAATCAATTTTAATTTAAGAACACCAATTACCACCTCTGAACCTCATTAAAATGTTCCATTAAATTATTATTAATGCCTTTAGATCTCACATTAATGTTTAAAGACTGATGACACGTTTCAACGGTCATCAGCATCATAAATCCTCGAAAGTTCTTTACATTTTAAAATGTTCTTTACAAATCCAGCCTTGGTCTCGCGAATGCAAGAGTGTTTCTAATGCAGTGTCTTTGGGAGAGACGTTCCCTCTTCTAATTGGCGTTAGCAGTCTCATTTTTTTCCCTTTATGAATAAATGTTGTGAAAACACGAGTTTTTCTTTTGCTATTTGAGCAAATCGAAATGTAAAATATATATATATATATATATATATATATATATATATATATAGGCTCATTTTCCAACTCCCCTAGAGTTGAACAGATGAGTTTTACCGTTTTTGAATACATTCAGCCGATCTCTGGGTCTGTCGTTAGCACTTTTAGCATAGCTTAGCATAGATCACTGAATCAGATTAGACAATTAGCATCTCGTTCAATTTTCGATATTTTTTATAAACTTGTAGTTACATCGTGTACAAAGACCGACAAAAAAAATGAAAAGTTGCAATTTTCTAGGCTGATATGGATAGGAACTATACTCTTATTCTGGCGTAATAATCAGGGAACTTTGCTGCGATACCGTGGGTGCAGCAGACGCAATGATATTATGCAGTACCTGCAAATAGTCCTCAGGTAATTTCCAACGTGACCTGCACTGAGCCACTAAGGTAATAGTAAAATAGCTAGTGACTATCGAAATATATCAAAAATCTGTGGTCATTTTTGAACTAGATGCTAATGGTCTAACGTTAATCTGATTCAGTGATTTATGCTAAACTATGATAAAAGTGAGATCGGCTGAATGAATTCAAAAATGGTAAAACTCATCCGTCTTCTGTGGTCCAAGAAACCTGGAAATGTGAAAAAGGTCCATTTTGAAAAATGATCCAGCAGTGCTTGCTGTACATGAGAACAGAAAGAGTCTCAAGCCAGTTTTTAATGTAAAATACATTTATTTGATTAAAAAAAGAACAATATTGAGCCCTTAGTGGGGATCAGTCTCCAGAAACAGACCTGACCTGAACAACTCAGCAGACATTTAAAAACAAAGCTGCCATTGTGGTTTCATTCCAATTAAAAAAGCCTTCACTAGTATTCATTAAAACCTTCCGAAAATTAAGCATTAAACAAACACGTTCAGGCCCGTTGATATAATACTTCATTACAAAAAATATTAACAGCAACAATGCAGTTAGTCTTAATAAATACAGCTTAACTTCACTTTCGCCTAAATAATAATATTAGCTAATTGCTTTTAATTCCATAGCAGAACTGAGGATGAAATGATTACATATAAAACAGGAAAACTGAAACCATTGGTGTGCTTCACCAACACCATCATCTAAGGTTATTGGCATGAATATGACATAAATCCCAAGTGCCCTAATCAAACACAATGCCTAAAGAACTACAAATCTGTACTTATGTTAATAGTTATTTCAAATTAAATGCTGCGAACAAATAAAAAAAACCATGCAATATAATTAGTCAACAAAAAAAAAAGAAATATCTATACACAAGAACACATCGTGCCACTAATATTGATAATTTGTTCAGCTTCAAGTATGATTTAGTGCTCAGCAAACTGGCAGCACAATATTTCAGATTTTTTTTTTTAATTACTTCTTCCCTAGGCACACATAATGGCCAGGAAACATCACACTAGCATGTTATTTACTACACACTAAGTGTTAAGGCCAATTTCACATCATGCATTGTGTATGAATACATGTCGAGCCCATAGTGGTTCCATGTTATAAATACATCCTATTATATCTCCCACTCTTGTCTTTTTTTTTCTTTTCTTTTTTTCCCACGCCTTATTTTACCTCTCTAAATCACAGCACTTTTTAACGGGCAGGTAGAGCTAAACTATACACAACATGGTTTAAAAATGTGACACACTATGAATGAAATCTAATTAAGTTTCCAGTATGCAGTGATTAATATTATAAGATGATCTACTTCATTCTAACTTTGGCAAGTATTTAATCTACATATAAAAACAAGTATCATTACAAATAAAGTCTCTTGGCTAAGGCTGTAGCTGGTGGCAGCTAGTGAGGTGGTGTGTTGTGCTTCATTTGCGTTTTCTTAGCACTAGATACATCAAGCCGCTCAGCAGAGTCATGGGGAACGCGACCCAGGCCAAGACGAAGGCGTACCCAAAGTTTCCTCCCTTACAAGCACCCTCTTTGAAGCCTAATTTCTCTGCTGCATAGATGGATGCACCGGTCATCACACAGAAAGCTGTGGAAGAAAAAAGGGACAATTTACAGTCGGCTGGCTGCATTTAAAAGGATCAGAAAGCTCTCGGATTTCATTAAAAATATCTTAATTTGCGTTCTTATGAACGAAGGTCTTTCGAATTTTCATTTTTATTACTTGACGGATAAAGATTCAAATGTTCAGCAAACAATACAACAGATACAAACATTTGATAAAATTCACTTTTTTTTTTTTTTTTATACACAAGAACCAAGAAATTGTTCACCCAAAAAATGCAAATCTGAGGCCATCCAAGATGCAGATGAGTTTGTTTCTTCATCAGAACAGATTTGGAGATATTTAGCATTACATCAGTTGCTCTGTAGTGAATGGGTGCCATCAGAATGAGGAGTACAAACAGACGATAAAAGTGGACCAATAATCCACAAGTAATGCATACAACTCCATTTGTTTGTTAAAAGGAAAAGCTGTTTGTAAAAGACAAAACCATCAAGGTGTTATCACTTTAATCCGTTTTAATGCTTTCTCAGGTGAGAAGTCCATCACCTATTGTCTTACATCATAGTTACGATTTTTTTTTTTTTTAATGAACAGAGGACTTGTGTTTTAGCCGGAAGCAACAGTTTAAACACAGTTAAAAACAACTAAATGATGGGTTTGTTTCTTACAAACAAGCAGGATTTCACTTCACAAGTCATTAATTGATGGACTGGATAACTGTGGATTATTGTGATGTTTTTATCAGCTCTTTGGACTCTCATTCTGACGGCACCCATTCACTGCAGAGGATCTATTGGTATAGCAGGTGATCTAATGTGGAATTTCTCCAAATTTGAGCTGATTAGGAAATAAAATCATCTGACTTTCAGTTTTGGATTAACCATTTCTTACAATGTACTTGTGCTAAAAGTTTTACAAAATAAGTCCTATCCTTTGCATAGTACCAAAAATAACTAAGAAATCGCAATTGTTCTGCTAACAATGATTGAAAACATATATACTCTGGGAATGAACTCACCAGACAAGAGCTGGATGATGGCCGTGAAGACAAATCTCTCGCCCTGCTTCAGACGGAAGAGCTGCAGGATGAAGACAAAGAAACCCACACAGCACAGGATAGTGGCCAGTATCATGGCGGCCTGGACAGTCTGAAGATAGGCTAATGAAAATGAAGAGAACATGACACACAGTTAATTTGTAAAATGTTGTCCTAAAGTCACTGTCAGAAAATTTTCCCGTACTGAACACATCCAAATCCAGCCTTGGTCTTTAGCTAGGATGACATACGCCGCCTTTTCCCTGAACGTGTCCTCTTTTTAGGCCTAAAAATGTCTAAAATCGCCTACAATGTCCACAATTCGGCTTTTGTTTTCTACAGTTTTGTATTAGGTTCCTGAAGAGCATTTTTGAAGCTCAAAGTGGGCAGGAGTCGGACGTTGCCATCTTGGATGAGTTCACCGCTTAAATAAAAATGTGACCCTGGACCACAAAACCAGTCATAAGTGTCAATTTTTCGAAATTGAGATTTATGCATCATCTGAAAGTTGGAACAATTAGGTTTCCTTTGATATATGGTCTGTTATGACAGGACAGTATTTGACAGAGATACAGCTATTTGAAAATCTGGAATCTGAGGGTGCGAAAAAATAAAAATATTGAGAAACTCTCCTTTGACATTGTCCAAATGAAGTTCTTAGCAATGCATATTACTTATCAAAAATTATGTTTTGATATATTTATGGTAGGAAATTTACAGAATATCTTCATGGAACATGATCTTTACTTAATATCCTAATGATTTTTGGCATAAAAGAAAAATCTATAATTTTGACCCATACAATGTATTTTTGTCTATTGCTACAAATATACCTCAGCGACTTAAGACTGGTTTTGTTGTCCAGGGTCACAAATGACATGAAGGGCAAAATTCGCTATATAGATCAAAGCCACTTTTTGTACCAGGCTGTAAACTTTTTCTACTGTAAATTTGGGCATTTTAACATGGGGAGTCTATGGGATTGACTTAGTCTCTAGCGGTCAGTCGATAAATTGCAGTTTAAGTCACTTCCTTGTTGGTTTCAATAGAGAGCCACTTGCCACTTGATTAAAGCCTTGCGCCGGACTGTTTTTTTAAATCCCACTTCTGCTGTGGCGGGTTGATTTTCTCCCATAAAGGTTTGAAACATTGCATAAATTCCATAGACTGAAATGCTTGTATTGTAACCTTTTGCATTCTACCCAAAATAAACCTGTGGTAGACACGGGGTGGGCGATATGGCAAATAATATATCACACTTTTTTTTTTTTGTTGTTCAGAAATATCACGATTCACGATTTTATCACGATTCTTTGTCATGTTGGTTTTACTATTTTGCAAGTTGTCTGAGCAGTGCAGCCAAACTAATGTCCCTTTTTTAAAAACAAAGCCTTTCAAATTAAAGTATTAAAAAAAAAATGAATGCCAGAATGGTAGATATTTAGGCCAAAGTGACCAAAGATATAAATCTTTGTCATTATTTTATCTTTGTTATTAAAAAATAAGAACAAAGATACACATTACATATAAACATAATACAAATAAAACAGTGCTTTATTTTTCAGGTACAGTATGTGTATTTAGCATTAGCGTTCAAGAAACTTTATTAACCGTTTGATCTTTTCTATTATTAAATTCAAAAGACACCAGCTACGTATGATTTTTTTTTGTGTTTAGCACAAAAAATAAATACATACATATTTGGGATAACATGTAAGTGAGTAAATAATGACAGAATTATAATTTTTAGGTGAACTATCCCTTTAATGACAAGTGGCAGCAATGTACAATTAGTCTGCTGTACGCATTAGTACATTACTAATGCGTCCGTTTTTCTCTCAATCATTTACTTTCACTTTAGACATAAGCAACTGTGTTTATGTGGAAACCTTGGGTGTTTTGACAGTATTAGCGTAATCAGACGCGATACATAACTTGTATGTCCATACAGCATGCATATAAATTGTTTAACTTGCAAGATTTTAATGCACATAATGTACTTTTGTGACTGTTCGGTGTCCTGTGAGTCTAACTCTAGCGCTGAGTAACACTCTTGTGGAAGTATGTCGCGTTGTACAGTGTTGAGACGGAGGCGCCAAAACTGCAGCTGATAGAATAGCACAATACTACGATACTTCTCCAGAAGCAGATCGTGGAGACATTTTTATTGTCCACAATCAAAAATCGTCATATCGCACACCCCTAGGTAGGCATAACTGCCCTACAAAGGCAAAAGACCTTAACTCGCTGGAGTGTGAAACTGAGAAAAATTACTTTAATTTTTTTTTTTATTTGTCCAGCCAAATTAATTATAGGTATCTAAAACATCTAACTGCCAAATGTTTAGTGTCCTACCTATATTTAATTTGGCTGGACAAATAAAAAAAAAATCTTTAAAGTCATTTTTCTCAGTTTCACACTCTAGCGAGTTGTAAGTCTTGTGAAGGATGCCCACTGTGGTAGGAAGCCTTTTAGCTGTGTTTATCATAAATCTGCATAACGGTGACTGTGAAATATGTAGTTTAGATATGGAAATGACAGTTGCATCCTTTACTCCCATCCTTTTTTTTTTTTGTTTACACTTGTAGTTCGGTTCAGTTGGTTCATTTAATTCAGACCAAAAAGGAAAATGATACATTTGGTCCGGGTCCGCTTAGTGTTCACATTGACATTTATGACAGTGAACCTAAAGATACAGAACTTAATTCATTGTGATACATTCACAACCAAAAGGAAAATGTGCGTTCAACTTAAAGCTTTAAGGGTCGAATACACCTAATGCTGTCTGCTGGACTAAGCGCGCTCATTGTTGCATGTATGTGATTTTATTTTTAATCACCTGCGAACTCACAAGAGCTCATAAAAGGCACTTTACCTTGCTCCATGTTTGCCCTCTGCTCATTGTGTTTTGGATACACCGCTTGTTCCCTTTGTGAAATCATGTCGCATAGCGTCGCGTCTTGTCATTGCTTCCTGTTTTTAGAAGTATTTGGTCCGTGTTGCGTTCACATTTCATTTGAACCGCACCACAGCTTGTTTTAAAGCGGACCGGGACCAATCACACCAGAGTTCATGTTAATCTAACCAAACGTGACGTGTGAACACACCCTTAAATATGGTCACCCTACTTTAGCCCCAGTTTTATTGATTTACATTGCAACCAAAAGACAGTAAGTGTCTGCTTCTGTCCAGGTTTATCAATAACCAACTTTAAACAAAGCCTTAAACAACCATTCATACTATACAACATTTTACTCTGACCAATGTAGACAGTAGGAATGACACAATTCTCAATATAATATCGAACCATTTGGTACGACATCCACGGTTCAATACGTGCTTGTGAATTGCGGTTTTTTGGTTTTGCATTTAAATAATTTCCTTGTTTTATTTCTCTCTGAATTTGCTGTGTGTGCCCATGATTCACGTGCTGAGATGAGGAAACGCTTCCCAGCTTGATAAGCCTTTCTAACCCTGCTCTCCAACAAGAGAGTTATAAAAACAAAAGTTATCGAAAACCGTGGTTTGTATTGAACTGTGGACTAACTATATTATTGGATCTCTAGAAGACAGTGGTTACATTTGATTTAGATTTTATGATCATCAAAACGTACCTGCATTAGAGGTTGCACTGTTCGGTATATCATAACAGTCTGTGGAGTTGCAGTGATACCAGAGATCTACGGTGCAATCTTCCCCAACCCACCATACCTTGAAAGAATGGAAAATATACATTGACATAATATAAACTCAGAGGGAAAAAAAAAAAAAAAAAAAATGTTTTTCAGGATACCGTTGTTTTTTTAAGATCATTTTGTAAAATCCAAATAAGCTTTGTTAGAAAGTGTTTAAACAATGTGTTCATGCTTGTTCAATGAACCATTATTATTGCATATGCACAGCACAACAGTGAAACAAGAAGGACAGCTGACAATCCTTGCACTGACAGTTGCAAAGAAGTCTCGTCAACTCACAAAGCCTGCATTTGATTCAAAGTCCAGCAAAAGCAGTAAAATATTTGTACCTTTTAAAATAGCTGTTTTCTATCTGAATATATTTTAAAATGTAATTTCTGTGATTTCAAAGCAGAATATTTAGCATCATTACTCCAGTCACATGATCCTTCAGCATCAGAAATCATTATTAAAATTTTCTGCTCAAAATAAATGTATTATTATTATTATTATTATTATTATTATTATTATTAATAATAATAATAATAATAATAATAATAATAATAATAATAATATTTAAAACAGCTGAGTAGTTTTTTCAGGTTTCTTTGATGAAGAACAGCACTGATCTGAAATAGAAATATTTTGTAACATTATAAATATCTTTTCATCACTTTTGATTAATTTAAAGCATTGTTGCTAAATATACAGCTTTTCAGATAAATGCTGATCTTTGTTCTATTCATTAAATAATAATAATAATAATAATAATAATAATAATAATAATAATAATAATAATAATAATAATAATAATAATTTTTGCACAGCAAATTAGCATATTGATCAGTCACAGGAATAAGTTACATTTTAAAAGTATACTCAAATAGAAAGCAGTTATTTTACATAGTAAAATATTATTTCACAATATTACAGCTTTTGTTTTATTTCGGATCAAATAAATGCAGACTTAAAAAAAAATATTAAAAATCTTTTGACTGGTAGTGTACATACAGGTGCATCTCAATAAATTAGAATGTTGTGGAAAAGTGCATTTATTTCAGTAATTCAACTCGAAATAACGGTAATGGTAATGAAACTCGTGTATTAAATAAATTCAATGCACACAGACTGAAGTAGTTTAACTGTTTGGTTCTTTTAATTGTGATGATTTTGGCTCAAATTTTGATTTTGAACAAAAACCCACCAATTGATCTCAACAAATTAGAATATGGTGACAGGCCAATCAGCTAATCAACTCCTCAACACCTGCAAAGGTTTCCTGAGCCTTCAAAATCATCTCTGAGTTTGGTTCACTAGGCTACACAATCATGGGGAAGACTGCTGATCTGACAGCTGTCCAGAGGACAATCATTGACACCCTTCACAAGGAGGGTAAGCCACAAACATTCACTGCCACAGAAACTGGCTGTTCACAGAGTACTGTATCCAAGCATGTTAACAGAAAGTTGAGTGGAAGGAAAAAGTGTGGAAGAAAAAAAATGCACAACCAACTGAGACAACCGCAGCCTTGAGAGGCTTGTCAGGCAAAATCAATTAAAAAATGTGGGTGAACTTCACAAGGAATGGACTGAGGCTGGGGTCAAGGCATCAAGAGCCACCACATACAGACATGTCAAAGAATTTGGCGACAATTTCGTATTCCTCTTGTTAAGCCACTCCTGAACCACAGACAATGTCAGATGTGTCTTACCTGGGCTAAGGAGAACTGGACTGTTGCCCAGTGGTCCAAAGTCCTTTTTTCAGATGAGAGCAAGTTTTGTATTTCATTTGGAAACCAATGTCCTCTGGAGAAAGGGTGGAGAAGCTCATAGCCCAAAGTTGCTTGAAGTCCAGTGTTAAGTTTCCACAGTCTGTGATGATTTGGGGTGCAATGTCATCTGCTGGTGTTGGTCCACTGCATTTTTTGAAAACCAAAGTCACTGCATCTGTTTACCAAGGAATTTTAGAGCACTTCATGCTTCCTTCTGCTGACCAGCTTTTTAAAGATGCTGATTTCATTTTCCAGCAGGATTTGGCACCTGCCCACACTGCCAAAAGCACCAAAAGTTTGTTAAATGACCATGGTGTTGGTGTGCTTGACTGGCCAGCAAACTCACCAGACCTCTATGGGGTATTGTCAAGAGGAAAATGAGAAACAAGAGACCAAAAAATGCAGATGAGCTGAAGGCAACTGTCAAAGAAACCTGGGCTTCCATACCACCTCAGCAGTGCCACAGACTGATCACCTCCATGCCATGCCAAACTGAGGCAGTAATTAAAGCAAAAGTAGCCCCTACCAAGTATTGAGTACATATACAGTAAATGAACATACTTTCCAACAGGCCAACAATTCACTAAAAATGTTTTTTTAATTGGTCTTATGAAGTATTCTAATTTGTTGAGATAGTGAATTGTTGGGTTTTTGTTAAATGTGAGCCAAAATCATCACGATTAAAAGAACCCAAGACTTAAACTACTTCAGTCTGTGTGCACCGAATTTATTTAGTACATGAGTTTCACAATTTGAAATGACTGAAATAAATGCTTTTCCACAACATTCTAATTTATTGAGATGCACCTGTATATAGTAAAGTTTATTTCTTAAATAAAATGAATACAACTGTTATAGCTGTCCATGAGTTAAGATTTTTTTGTGCTGAAGTCCCTAACAATAACACTTATTAAAGCAGACTAAAGATCAACTTACATTTTTGATGCTTGCTATGAAGAGTAGTATTGCTGAGGTGATGTGGAAGAGGATGATGAAGGCCAAAATAACCAACATGGCTGATGGTGGAACAGGAAATCAAAAGCAGGAGAATCTGGGGGAAAAACGGTTACAAGAATATTAGAAAAATCCTGTTAAATGAATACAAAGCTGAGACTGAGAACTGGAACTGTTGGTGGGAAAATCACCATGTGCCCGTTTGAACAACCTGCTCTTAATCTGTACTTTGACCTTGTACTTGCAAGAGTACAGAATACAGAATTAAACAGAATAAGTACAGAATAAAAGCAGGTTTTTCAAACGGGCACATGATGATTTTCCACAAGTGTTTGTATTTTTACATCAATGACAAGAAATCTACAGATTTTTTTAGGCAACACTTTAAATTAAGGTTCCATTTGTTAATATTAATTAAAATCAAATAAATCGGATTAAGGAATTAAATACAATCTGTCGTGCAGATTTAAACATGCAAAACAATACATAACCAAACCATCTTATACTATTTAATAAAATATTTTTAGCCTGATTCGAGTTTAAGAAGCTACAATTATGATACCACTTTTGTCCGATTTTATTGTTCATTCAAGTAGATAGGAGCCAAGTCTAAAACCTCACACAGGTATCGCTGAAAAACGCAGTCAGCTTCTGCTTGCGTCACACACGTGAGCCAGCTGCTAATTTAGCTTCCCATGATTCACTGCATTACGGCCACATACAGACAGCCTATACATCTCAGCCTGCGCCACAGCCGCTCCGAGCCATTTATGAATGGCTTTTTTCCCCCTTCACCTTGTATAGTGGGTGTAAGTTTATACTGGAGGTGAGAAACCCATTTTTTGCACTGAAGTGCTTTAATGCTCAGTACTTGAGGATACAATACATTTTAAAAAAGACACCCTAAAGAACTACATCACCTCAGCACTGTCTGTAAAATAAATTGCCTTTGCAAAAACCATACAAGGTGAACAGGGTTTTAGCAGTGTTAATATACACAAGCAGAACGGTAAACTCTGAAATACAAGAATAGTTTACACAAGGCTTACTGCAGCAGGAACAGACGCATGACTGAAGGATTTAACAGATTTAGTGTCCAGAAAGTATAACAAAAATCCTTCTTGGTAATAAAGGATACAGAAGGAGGTAAACAATAGTGAAAGAAACAATGAATCGTAAAATCAGCAGCTGAGTATCAAAGATGATGTTTTCCTCCTTTAAAGTCTCTTCTTTAATCCGTTTCCTAACCAGATCATCAACAACTACCATCTTGATTAAGCTGTTTAGCCCCAGGTGTACGAATCTGACCTGAGGTGGCGCCATTGAGCCAAAATGTGAAAACTCTTCACAATTATCAAGCAGCATCAAGTGTAGAAAAACAACTTGTGTAGAAAAAAAACCTGGACATCCTGCTCAACTGACGGAAAGTCACAGGTTTGGAACAACATGTGGAAGCGTATAATGCCAGAGTTTTCATTCGAGGGAAAACTGTCTCTTTAAGAGGGATGTGGAAGACAGGGTGTGGCATTTAACTATACAGAGTTTAGGCAAGAAAAATGGTTAAAGGATGGAGGGTTCCTGTTTGAGCTCAGCTTGAAGAAAGCAAAAAAAAAAACTTACCTAGTTACACTTCACAACCGACAGAGAAAGACTCAGCCAACACGGTCTTATTAAAAGAGACCCGAGTTGAAACAGGAAGCCAACCTCAGTACACGAGGGAGACTACAGGATGATGTTCGTCTAGAAAAAGTTTCTCAGAGCAGTCTCTATTACACACAGGCCTGAAAATCCTCTTTTATAACTTTCACAGTTTTGTCTGTGAAGGTCAGGGAAGGTACTGGGAAGAAAATTAAGCACAGGCATTAATAAAGACTGAGAATGTTGGTCATTTATTCAGAGCCTGTAGTGGAAATCCTCTGGAGACCTTCATCCCCGCAGGCTGTACATTAGCTGTCTGTCTCCGTAGAGTGTAAAGTGGGAGGCTGGTCTCATTAAATCGTAGCATATCGTGGTCTCGGTCCACACATGGTCTTAATTTTCTCTTCAGCTGCCTTCCTGTGTTGCACGTAGAAGGGGAGGACCCAGGGGAGGAGGAACGTGGGACCAAAAACTCAAAACATGCTGTCCAAAAATCTGTGATCTGAACTAGGAAATGTGTTGAGCAGATGATTCCGAGTCAATAGTGCAAACTGTGGGACTTTTTTTAATGCGTTAAGGATTTAAAAATATTTGAATCATGCATTTGCAATGAATAGAGACTGAAGCTTTCAAAAACGCTTTAAAAAGGATGCAAAAACAAAGAAGAAGTATAGTTATATACAAATAAGAAGTAGTTATAATGATTTCTCTATTTTTGTACAATTCAATTTTGAGGAAATTCCAGGATTTTTCTCCATATAGTGGACCTTCAATAGAGATCAACCTTCAAAGGTCCAAGTTGCAGTTTCAATGCAGCTTCAAATGGCTCCCCAGACAAGGAATAAGGGTCTTATCTAGCAAAACAATGTCATTTTCTAAAAAAAAAAAAAAAAATTAAAATGTATATACTTTTTTTAACCACAAATACTCATCTTGCACTAGTTATGCGTCTATTACTATCACATTGGAAAGGTTAGTTCTCCATCTATGTACTTCATTCAAAAAGGTAGGGCGAAAAACATCTAATTTTCTCCTCCAACTGATTCGCTAGATAAGACTGGGATAGTGTAGAGTCCTTTGAAGCTGCACTGAAACTCAAGCTTAGACCTTCAACCCATTGGGCACCATTGAAGTCCACTATATGGAGAAAAACCCTGGAATGTTTTCCTCAAAAACCTTACTTTCTTTACGACTAACAGACATGAGCATCTTGGATGACATGGGGTGAGTGAATTATCAGGAAATTTGCATTCTGGAGTGAACTAAACCATTAAAAAAATTTTTTTTATTTATTAATACCCAAATGTAACAAAATATTGAACTTACTTAACAAATGTCTTAATGTAGTAACATCATTTGTTTTTCATTTAAGATCTGTTAGGATAATTTCCAAGAGCTGCTGGGAGACGCCTGGGAGATCCATAATGGCGCAAATGTGGCATTTAACACACAAGAGAACCAGTGTTTTGTTGTTTAAGTCACTTTCTGCTCTGTGAATGGTGGGAAATTGAGGAGGAAAATTCCTCTAAATGGTTAAGTAGTGAGGAAAATGAAACCCTTTGACTAGACAGAGGCCTGCCAAACACTGAATACATGAGGAAGAACATACTGAAAATTGTATGTTGGCTACACAGAGGGATAATCGTCTGTGCACAGTCCCCTCAGGCCTTTCAGGAACAAAAGATCTACTGTAAAGGTACACAGAGGCCAACGGCAAGCGTGGAATCAGCTTCACGGGTGATTTACTTCAGCCTTCACAGGAACTGTGTACCTGTAATCATCATGAGGCGATACCACAGCCACGCAGCTCTTAAAGGAATACTACAAGTTCAGGACAATTTAAGCTTTATCTGCAGCATGTTGATTACAATTTATGTGTAGCAGTGAGGCACTTAATGTACATTAAAATACTCAATATACCCCAAGTATGCAATATACAACAACAATAAGCATGTTAAAACTATTTAACAGCTTTTTACCAACCGTTTCTGTGTAAGTTATATTAATTTTATATTCCAAAAATCATCATCATGACAACATAACACCTAAACTAAAAATGTAATTTAAACAGCTTTACAGCTCAAATACTGCACAAGTTTTAACCAAAAAAATGAATCTATGTGCTTTTATAAAATAAGCTTTACATTTCTGCCTTTAAACCTTTCAAAAGTTGGCCAAGGCTTACTACTGTTAACCAAAACTAAATTAAAAACTATTAAAACATTTTTGTTAATATTTCAATTGAAAATAAATGTAATATAAATATAATATAAATATAAGATTTAAAAAAAAAACTGAAGCTACTATTATTCAAACTGAACTAAAACTAAAATGAAAATTATACTGAAAATATAGAAATAAAAGCTAATTAAAATAATCAATAAAACTACTATAATAAATAAATACTATAGGGATGCACCGAATATTCGGCCACCGAAAATTTTCGGCCGAAAATGGCTTAAAAGTGCATTTTCGGTTTTCGGCCGAAAGACTTTTCTCACCGAAACAATACGGCCGAAACAGGATGTTATCGTGTATCGACGATAGTCAGAGATATCGTCTGTTGCTGATGCCTATGACAATAGCAAGACGATTATTATTATTATCCGTCAAAAATAAACTAGGCGCTTATGTTTAGCAAAGCAGCGCAGAGAACCGCTTCTAGGATGCTTCAGAAACTTGCCGCGGGGCGTCGGAGCCGTAACGTGCACAATGAAAATAAGGGGTAAGAGATTTATTCATCATATAGTGCAGATAGCTTTACTGATTATAACGCGAGTGGTTTTTAAAAGTGTATAAACTCTCGCTAGACAAAGCCAGTGATGTTCTCTGACAAATGTTCTTTGCTCGTTTTCTGTAGCTGCTTTTTAAAGCTAACGTTAAGGAAATATGAGCATTATATTATCCAGCACTGCACAGTCAGGACCACCGAGGTGGTTTAGGCTGAAACAAACAAATACGATCAGAAACATTCACATATGATGAGATGAAATGGCGCTAAACGTATGCGAGAAGGCTGAATCCAGCTTCTTATTGACGCTATCCGTTCCACCTTAAAAACGCGACGTTTCCGCGGTTCTTAGCTCCTTATTCACGCGCATCGCTTCTCCACATTCTATATGAACTGAACTACAGTATAGACTAATGACAACAATCAGACATGCAGCGGTAACATTATCGCAATATGACGGGTAAAGACAAAACATAAATTGATTTACATTCATGCACGCACATTTTGCCTACTACTCACTGAAGATAGCGGATAGCAGAGAAACCGAAAATAAACAGCGAATGTCAGCGCTCTGTACACGCAAGTCACATGCCCATAAACAAGACTACGTGTACAAAACGAATAAGGAATTTAGTACATGGATAATTAAAGTCTGCCAGTACATTATTATTTAATGTACACATGAGTGGGGTCAAGTTAAACATTTTAGTTTGAATTTTATTTTATACTGTGCATTGTTGCAATGTGCTAAATAAATATTTGCATAATTTGTAATTGATTTATTCTTTGAAACTTTAATATTAATTTATGCAATTGCAATGCCTTGATTTTAGTAAAGTTAGTACACAGTCATGGCCATAAATGCAATGTTACTAATAATTGGCATAATTTCTTTCGGTGTTTCGGTTTTCGGTTTTCGGCCTTGGTTTCCTCTTTTTCGGTTTTCGGCTTCGGCCAAGAATTTTCATTTCGGTGCATCCCTAAAATACTAAAATAACACTGCTGAACTTGAACTGAATCTGTACGGAAGCTTGTTTCTGCCACGGAATAAAAAAATAAAAGATTATTGTGACTTTTTATCTCACAATTCAGACTTTTTTTTTCCTCAGAATTATGTAATATAAACTCGCAATTTTGAGTTATAAAGCAACTTTTATTGCAAATGCGAGTTTATTTCACACAAAAAAAGAAAGAAAAGACTTTACATCTCGCAATTCTGACTTTTTTCTCGCAACTGACTTCCTCCTCAGAAATGTAGACTTGTGAGAAGAAAGTCAGAATTGTGAGATAAGTCACAATTACCTTTTTTTATTCAGTGCCAGAAATGGGCTTCCACAAATCTGGTATATTCCGATAAATGATGGATCTGGATTATGTCTACAGATATATAAATGAAACAAGTGTGGGCAGAAAGAACTACAAAAACAGTGATTACAAGTACAATCTAGACACCTTGTGTGGCTTTTAAGTGTGGCTAACCATTCTAATGAACAAATATGTCAGTTCTGTACATTAGATCAATCAGTCAGGCTCAAGTCAACTCACAAATCACAGACATCTGTACCACAGCTGCACAAGACAAAGAAAAAAAAAAAAAATACAGCATTTAGCTCAGCCTTATAGTAGAGTTAGGGGCTGAGGCCCCGTTAAAGTTTATATAGGCTGTGACATGAAAACCTAAGAGCGTTTGTCTTGGAAACTGGCTGTGGAGTTTCAGTTTGCCATGATCCTGCGGGATGATAATGACAGCCATACCTCCCAAGTCTAGAGCTTTCCAGAGATTTTACAAACCATCATTAGTAAATTAATTGGAGTCAGCGATTTAAAATGTAGCAGATAAGCCATGTCGACTTATTTCTGCATTGGGGAATGTCTGCATATTGGTGTGTGTGTGTGTGTGTGTGTGTGTGTGTGTGTGTGTGTGTGTGTGTGTGTGTGTGTGTGTAAACGAGGAGCCCCTGTTCATTTCCCCTAAGCTTGGTGGAAAACGCTGACTTGAGTTTCACTTTTAATGTCATTTTTTTCATAAAAGCCGCAGTCTCCAGCAGACTTCCAAGTCGGCCACTGCTGAAAACAGAAACTGCTGTCATGGAACAAATGATTGAGATGTGAAGGAAAGCTTCAGTGCCACCCAGCAGAGCTTTACAGCTTTAACCCACAGCATGTGTACTGTACATCATTTATGACCAGGGCTGGATATCAGAACAGCTTTCCGGATTTGTACTGATTCTGATTCAGTTAGAAGTTGATTAAGTTGGGAAAACTTTCAGTGCAATGTCAATAGATCTGTTTCAATTATTGCCGTAAAGATATAGTAATTTAAATGTAGTTTTAAACCCATTCCAAGAATTTTTCCATACAGATTGGCGCCAACAGCAATAGGCCGACATATAGCGCCATTGCGCTACGGGCATCCCGAGTTGGAATAGGGCAAAATAAAAGTTTGTTTACATTAGGGCTGTCAAACGATTAATCGTGATTAATCACATCCAAAATAAAAGTTTATGTATACATACTATATGTGTGTTTACTTTGTATATTTATTATGTATATATAAATATGCACACATACATGTATATATTAAAACAAAATATTTATATGTATATATATTTATACCTGTATACAATTTAGATTATAAATAAATATAAATATTTTAGATGTAAATCTAGATGAAAATAATTTTTCCTTAACATATACATGAATGTGTTTATTTATATATACATAATAAATATACACAGTGCACAAATATATAGTATGTAAACAAACTTTTATTTTGGATGCGATTAATCGTTTGACAGCCCTAGTTTACATACTATGTGTGTGTTTACAACAAAAATAAATCTTGAAAAAAAAAAAAAAAAGAAAAAAAAAAATTATATATATATATATATATATATATATATATATATATATATATATATATACACACACACATATATATATATACATACAATGGGAATCAGTCGATTAAAGGTCCAAATTAGAGTTTCAATGCAGCTTTAAAGTACCCTACATAATCCCAGCCGAGGAATAAGGGTCTTATATAGAGAAACAATGTCATTTAAAAAAAAATAAATAAATAAAAATTATATACACAAACCACAAATGCTTATCTTCTCCTCCAACTTCAAAATAGTCAAACGTTGTACCTTTTTTGTAAAGGGTGTTTGACATTCTTTGCACGTTCACTTTGTATCTGACTTTACCAACATGACTACGTACGCAATGCATGAAGTCTAGCTAGCACAAGATGAGAATATGTTGCTAAAAATATATAAATGTTTATTATTTTTAGAAAATGACTGATTGTTTCATTAGAGAAGAGCCTTACTCCTCGGCTGGGATCATGTAGAGCCTCTTGAAGCTGCATTGAAACTGCATTTTGGACCTTCAACCCATTGATCCCCTCTGAAGTCCACTATATGGAGAAAAATCCTGAAATGTTTTCCTCAAAAAAAAAAAAAAAAAAAAAAAAAAAAAAAAAAAAAAAAAACTTCATTCCTTTTTGACTGAAAAACAAAAGACATGAACATCTTGGATGACATGGGCGTGAGTAAATTATCATGAATTTTGAATTAAAGCAAATGCTATGTTTATAACTTTTGTTGATTTATTTTGATACATTCTGTGGCAATTCAGTGCCCTGAATCCTCTGATGAACTGCCACTGACCACAAAAACAATCAAAAAAGGGCTTCACAATTGACTATTCTAAGCTGTGACGTCAAAGGCAGCAGATACCACACTAACAAACCCGACAATTACTCCCGTTTCATTGTGCGTCATTGTTTCTCCTACAGCATTTAAACAGAAGCAGCATGAACTCGCAGAAAAGAACGTTCCTCAGTAACATGACGCAGTCAGACATCCATAACTCTGCTCAGGAAACAGATCATTGAGCAAAATCCAAAAGGAATGAATTATGTCTGGTGCAAATATTTTGCTCATGAAATCCAGATAATACAACAGTTGTTAAATAAATGATCACAAAAACATTCGAATGGGAGCTGCAGAACACGTTACTGCCCGGTTTGACCTAACCTGACCCTAGCTACCAATGCTGAGCTAGAGGGAAAACCTCAAAGTAAACGAGGTATATGAGGAGGAATGTTTTAGCGTGTACGTTTGACACGGCCTGCGGTTTCAAATGTCAGCCCAAAGGTAACAAACCGTTCATGGGTTGTTTCGCAGTCCTGAGACCAACTCACACTCTGAGATCTGAGAGAATGCAGATAAAAGGGAAGAAAATCGTGCAATGGATCAGAAACGGGAAGAAATGATGATGCACAGAGTATAGTGTGGAGACAACCCATGCACGCCTTTTATTCCAGACGTCCTTCACTGCCAGGATGAAAGGAAAGGGCTAAAAAGAACCGTTCTCCGAAACTGTTGTGAAGCCGTGAAGGTTAACAGCCACGGATAAAGCAGTGCTAGGCTTTCTTACAGCTATAAACAACGATCCAATTAAGATCAATGTATTCTCACAGACTCATTTCCATTGAAGCACTCATGTTTATCCTATCAGGGACAGGCGTTTGTTCTATAGCACAGTCATAAATTAAACGTAGCCCCGTTCTTGCTCAATAAAGTTAAAATTAAGCACTGAAATGTGCCTGCTGGGTCAGATTCGACTGATTTCCTAACAGACACTGTGATAAGCTTTTTCACACATCCTGCCATATCACATATTCGTCAAGGGCATCTTGGGTAATTTGTAGCTAAGATCTGTAATCTGGGATATGTGTTGCAAATCACTACAAGGATCATTTTGAAGTCAAATAAACATGTGAAGACCTCTGCCACACATCTCTGGAACATCTGCGGTGCTTCATTCATGTGATCACAATACTGGTCACCCTTTGTTTTCTTTTGCCTATAATTCTCAGCATTTTATTTTTCCAAGAATAATATTTTATATCATACAATGTTATGTAGGAGTTGACCGCTATGTGTTTTTCAGGGCCGATTATTACAGATCAAGTAGGCCGATAGCAGTTTTTTTGAACCATAAAAATAAAATAAATGCCACAATTAAGAATAACAAGGGCTCTGGCAAAAACTTTAAATGCTTTTAAATTATTTTATCTGGCAAACCGATTTTGAAAATGGCCGACACCGATAACCATAAAAATGCTTAATATCGGCCAAGTCGATAAACGGTCGACCCCTAGTACACATTAATATGAATTTCAGTTTGGCAAAATGTAAAATAGTTATGAATTGTCACAAAACCATTGATGAAACCTAGATCTCTTTTATTGGGGGGTGGGGGATATTTTGAACCGATATATGTATAATGTAAAAATTTAAGTTAATGTCAAAATTAAGAATAACAAGGGCCCTGACAAAGACTTTACATGCTTTAATTATTTTAAATCAGCAAATCAGCTTTGAAAATGACGATACCGATAACCATAAAAATGTTTAAAGGGATAGTTCACCCAAAAATGAAAATTTGCTGTTTATTTGCTTACCCCAAGGGCATCCAAGATGTAGGTGACATTGTTTCTTCAGTAGAACACAAAGATTTTTAACTCACTACAATACTAAGTCAGAGCGCGTACCCGTCATGTACCCGGATACCAGATACCTGTATACGACTGACAGACTTTGAGTTAAAAATCTTTGTTTGTGTTCTACTGAAGAGACAAAGTCACCTACATCTTGGATGCCCTGGGGGTAAGCAAATAAACAGCAAATTTTCATTTTTGGGTGAACTATCCCTTTAATATCAGTGCCAATAATCGATCAACACCTTAATATGAATTCCAGTTTATCAAAATATAAAATAGTTACAAATGGTCACAAAACTGTTTATGAAACCTAAATCTCTTTTATTAGGGGTCAACCGATATGCGTTTTTCAGGACCTATTCCGATACTATAGATCAAGTAGACCAGGGATAGTCAACGTCGGTCCTGGATTGCTGATATCCTGCAGAGTTTAGCTCCAACCCTGAAAAAAAAAAAAAAAAACACCTCACCTGCTGTAGCCCTAGTAATCCTGAAGACCTTAATTAGCTTTTTGTGATTAGAGCTGGAACTAAACTCTGCAGGTCATCGGCACTCCAGGACCGACGTTGCCTTTCCCTGAAGTAGACCAATAATTTATATTTTAAACCGATATATCTGTTGTAAAAATGAAAATTCAATGTCAAAATTAAGAATAACAAGGGCTCTGACAAAAACTCTTTAAATTATTTTATCTGCAAATCGTTTTTGAAAATATTGGAGCCGATAATCAGCTCTTTACCGTGTTAAATGAATCCATTCAGGATCATTTGAGGAAGAATGCATTGGTCAATATTTTCCCCAGCCCTACTATTTTTATAATTAATATACAATATAATATATTTAGGGCTGCCCCCTAATAGTCGACTAAGCGTTAGTTGACCACAAAAGGCTTGGTCGACCAAAATTTTATTAGTCGTTTAGTCGCAGAATTAAATAAATAAATAAATCTCACGGAGAGATCGTTAATGGCTATAGTATGTGTAGTAATAGTTACACAGTATACATTGGGCAGTACACCCAACATTCGCTTATTCATCAACCTCAAATATGGCTTATTATCTGAAACGTAAGTAGTAGCAACTTTAAATGTAATGTTGTACAATGTAATGTTAAGTGCGTATCTGTATTTGCGTTTATCAGTTAGTGAGTTATCAGTTCCACTCACCGCTAAAAAAAGCCGGACTTTTTGTTCAGTCCTGAGTTCTGCAAGCTATTTAATCCTGTCATTATAACAAAGCCTTTAGACGCGCCTGTAGAACGCACGTTCAGTACCGCGGAGAGTTTCACGCGACCGTTAAAACGAAAGCAAAACGCGTGCACGCATTCAAAAGCAATTTTAATATCTCGTGTTCAGAGAGCGACAATCCCAATGCGCGCAAATTAGGCTATATATACATATATTAAAAAAAAAAAAAAGTTTGCAAACCACTGACCTAGAAAAATGTGGGCTGTCTGTGTGGAAGCTGAACAGACATGCGCTTACTGCAGGACAGATGGATGCGCCAGTGCGGTAATTTGCTCTTAGAATAGCTTACTCCCTCACTTTTGGGCATACAGGTAAAAGTAAAACATTTTTATAACATACTTATTGTTTTTCCCTGACACATTTATAGTCATTACATCTGCGGTGCGAGCAAGCTTTATGCGTGCTTAAGCGTTTATTAGGATATGTAGGCAATTAAAGGCTCATTATAATGATTTAAATGTTTTATTAATAAACGTACGATTAGTCGACTAATGCTTAAAATGAGCGATTACTAGTCGACCAGAAAAATCCTTAGTCGAGGGCAGCCCTACATATATTTGATAATTAAAATACTTTGCCAGTTACTGCCATGCCAATGCACATAGAAGCAGCATACATCTAAGATGGATTATGGGGGGGTGGGGGGGACATAAGGCAGGGACTTGGTTCTATTTATCAGTTGCTGATAGGATACAGGCAGATCTAAATGAGAGCTTATGGTCAATTTAAAAAAGGGATGCGTGATTGGAGAAGTGTTTGGAGAAGTCCAACATGCAACACCAAAGAGAAGTCTGTGAATTCACTGGAAGATCCAGTTATATAAAATTGATTAAAAAGAATGATCAAATTAACAACTGCACCTTACATTTACAGCATCACAGGAAATTTAATTCTACAGCTCTGAACACACGCTGACAATCAGATCTGGTTTCTGACATCTCTGATTATCTTTTTCCTCACTGTTCAGCCCTTATAGTACCACTGGTGCTTGTGAACTACAATGGAAGCACAAGACCAATTTAAGGAGAAAACAGAAAAGTCAGAATTGCTGCCTTTGCTACAGAAAAAAAGAAAAAAGCAAACAAACTCCCAACAAGAATGACGTGTAGTGTGAACGCTACTTGAACAAAAAATTTAAGGTTCCTATTACACAACCCTGAGGTTCTCCACAGATATTTCAACACCATACTGGGCAGTTTTGGCACAAGGGACTCCTCATTTTGTAAAAGGAGTGTATTTTGGCAAGGCACATGCGTTTCTGCTGCAGCTGATCTCAGGAGGAGCCTCATTCACACACTGTAGGGTCCCGCTCGGCTCTCGGCATGGCCATGCTGGGTTGAAAGTCTGCACTGGGTGCTGATAGGTTTTCATCTCATTGCTATGGCTCTACCACAGCGCGACCATGCTCAGGTGCCTCAGGCCCTGTTTTCACATCGCATTCCACTGATGACACGCCGCCAGCATGAGTAACGGCTCCCACATGGATCTGTCAAAAGACACGCTGCTGAACCCCTGCGGCCACATCCAGACAACTCCTCTCGCTGAGAATCAAGACAGCTGTGTTTAATGCATTCACACACTGTCCGGATTCTCAGTAGAACTCCTTTGATCTTTCAGCAGGGATGAAGAGAGAACTCTTGTTACTCCCAAGGAGTTTCTTGTTGCGGCCAGTGCACTTAGCAGCAAGTTTAAATCTTAAGTGCGCTAAAGCCACAGACAAGAGAAGAATTTTGAGGCTCTCAAATAGTAAAGTCAGATTGACTGAGGTCATAAACACTACGTTCAAAACTCTGGGATTTTGGGTCTGTACAATATTTTTTATTTTTCTTTTGAAAGAACCTGCATTTATTTGATCAAAAATAAATGAAAAGGAGAGGGGGAAAAACAATATTATTGTGAATATTAGTGCAATTTAAAATAACTATTTTATTTTAATAAATTTTAAATTTCATTTATTCCTGTTATGGCAACGCTACATTTTTCGAATTGTTCAGTGCCTAAGAAACATTTATTAACAATGTAGAAAACAGCTCTGCTGCTTAATAGTTTTCTGCACTCTGTGATCTTTTTTTCTTTCAGGATTCTTTGATAAATAGACACTTTGAAAGAACAGCGTTTATTTGAAATAAAATGTAACAAATGTCTTTACTGTGACTTTTTAACAGCTGAATGTATTGTTGCCAAATACATTTTTTTTTTAACAATCTTGGGGAAAAGTTTTTCAGCATTAACGAACAAGAAATATTTAAGATTCTATACCATTTCTAGGTCACCATTTCAACTATTAGTCCCTCCGCTGTTTTGTTTTTAATATTAAATGTAAATTAAGATAAAAAAAAAAATAAAAAAAAAAGTAAAAAAAATTATGGAAAACAATTAGAGGCTGCAAAATTAGTCATGATTAATCAATTCAAAGCCAAAGTTTGTTTACATACTATATGTGTGTACTGTGTATATTTATTATGTATATATAAAAACACATGCATATTTTTTTTTATAATATATATATATATATATATATATATATATATATATATATATATATATATATATATATATATATATATATATATATACACATACATACACACACACACAAACAAACTACCGTTCAAAAGTTTGGGGTCAGTAAATGTTTATTCATTCTTTTTTTATTTTTTTGAAAGAAATGAATAAATTGTTACATTAATAAAAAGTGACATAATAGATTTACATTGCTAGAAAATATTTATAGTTTAAATAAATGTTCTTGACATTGGCGGCACAACTGTTTCCAAAACTGATAATTCTACTAATAATTCAGAATATCCGAACGATTTCTGAGAGATCATGTGACACTTAGGCCTGGGAAAATTATATTTTAAAGTATATGAAAATAAAAGCCATTATTTTCTATTGTAATAACATTTTGTAATGTTACAGTTTATTTTCTGTATTTTTGATAAAATAAATGCAGCCTTGACTTCATTAAAAAAAATTGCAAGTCTTACTGACCCCAAACTTTTGAACGGTAGTGTATGTGTGTATATATATATATATATATATATATATATATATATATATATATATATATATATATATATATATATATATATATATATATATATATATATATATATATATACACACATACATACATATACACACACACACACACACACACACACACACACTACACACACCCCTTTCCTAGGGCCTTGAAAACTTTTTGGGTTAAACTTCATAAATTGCTTAAGTTTCATTAAATTGTATAAGTTTATATTAATTAGACATGCTTTTTGATTAACATTTTTAAACATTAAAACGGAGTAGTCTCAAAAATCATCACTTTTCATCTAGAAAAATTTATATGAAAGAAAATTTTTTTTAAAAAAAAACTAAAATTTTCAATAGAACAGCATTTATTTAAAATAAATGTAACATTATAAATGCCTTTACTGTCATTGTTGATCAACTGAATGCATTGTTGCCAAATAAAATTAATTATCTGAATTCATTTCTTTCAAATATCCAGAGGAAAAAACAAGTGTTTAAAAATATTTTGAATAATTGAAACTTTACAGCATTAATGAATAAGAAATATTTAAGATTATACACTATTTCTAGGTCACTATTTTCACTACTAGTTTAATCTATTAATCCTGTTTTTTATCATGTTTTCTTTATCATATCTAAAATTAGGTTATCAATAATTTACACTATGCTTTTCAATACTTTAATTCACAAAATGGATGAATTGACAAAACTATTGACTTTAGTGTTTCTTTAGACTAAACAGTATGCTTTAGTATAGATTATCAGTAAACGGCATTAACATGAAAATAATCACATTACTCAAGCACCCTTCTGCTGATTCTCCAAATGACTAAAATGCAGTTTATGATTGTAAATGGACTGTTTAAACACCACCTGAAGGCATGACAATACAGACACACACCCACAAGCACATCCCCCTCTTGCTCCAAGTGCATGTCCGTCAAGGAGACTCTGTTGTTGTCCTCTCTTCTCTTATATTAGTATGGAATGTGACTGTTTATTGCCAAACATGGCGTTGTTCTTGTGTTTGAAGCTGGTGTGGGTCTCTGGAAAGACTGGTATCTCAAGTAAGACCTTCTCTTAGAGTTTTTCATATGCTAACAGGGCTTTAAGCTTCAGCAATGTCACCCCTGTGCACACTTGGCTACCAAAATCCACAGCAACACATGTGCAACTCATTGTCTCAATCCCAAAAACATGCAAACACATCATAGCGTCCCAGACTCAAAGACTCAGACTGGTTTTACGATTCACACATTTTCCAAGCCACTGTGTCTGTGACACAACAGTGACCCTGGATTTCACTGGAGATCACTGGAGATAAATGAGTTTCAGTGTTATTCCTACTGTAATTGGTGAAAACAAATAAAGATTACCAGGCCTCAAGTCAACGTAAATACATTTCGGTCTCTCTTTTTTCACAGAATTATGTTGCTGAGAACACTCCAATAAGCTGATACTATCTTTTGAACGCTTACATTAGTAGTTCATGGCTGAAAAGTATCTGAAATTCTTTGTCACAGTTTTGCTGAAGCAATAAGAGAGTTTGAAAACAGCTCCCTGTCCCTTAATGGCAGCCTTCAACTCATCAGGAGCAGTTTTTAGATTCAGAAGACTCTATTGAATGTGACGCACTAATAAGACTGGGTGCCGCAAAATAATGGCAGAAGTCTTTTTATGCACACAAAAACAAACATTTAACTTATAGGGCAATATGGACTAGTCTGTGAATAAACATACTCAACCCATAAACATACTATTAAGTATGAATCCCGTATGCTCTGCATGTTTCTGCGCAAATTAATGTCGCAGACGCATGGTTTCATTTATTACACACATACTGAAGCACGCGTGTCGCCTGTGGTGCTTTCAGCCTCTGCCACCTCATATGAGTACCTGAACACAAACGTAATCTCTGTATCTGCTCTGAGGGTCATTTAATGAACATTTTTCCATTTATTTTGAAAAATAACTACCGTCATATCATATACAAACAGAAACTTCAAAGGAAGGTCTTCACAGCAGCCCATCAAAATAAAGGTTTAACCTGAAGAAATTATGACAGAAGAAAATATCACTTAATGTAATAGTACTATTAATAATAAAATTATTATTTCAACATTTTTATAAGAAATATTTACCAGAATATATATTTAGGTTATGATGTAAAAACATTTATGAAAATAAATAATTAAATAAATAAATGCATACAATAATATATTTTTTTTTATATATAAAATCATTAGAGATGCTTTTGGATTATTAAAATTGAATGAAACCATTAAAATATAATCCAGAAAATGAATTAAAAACACAGAATTTGGTAAAAAATAAAAATGAATTTGAAAAACAACAAACGTATTTCATAAGGCCCTAAAAATTTATTTTTTGTTAAACTTTTAATAAATTGTTGTTAAATTGTGAAAGTTTCATGATTTCAATTAATTAATTCAATTAACTTTCTGTTTAATATTTTTTAATGCAACCATTAAAATAGTCTAGACAGACAAAAAAAAAAAAAAAAAAAATTATATATATATAAAATTATATATATATATATATATATATATATATATATATATATATATATATATATATATATATATATATATAATTATATATATATATATATATATATATATATATATATATATATATATATATAAGTTTTTTTTTTTTTTGAACAAAATAAAACTGATTTGGGGAAAAAATAAAACATTTTATAGGGCCCTACATACGAACTGTGTACAAATTTTACAAATGAGTTTGCAGTCTCTATTGAATGTAAAGCAATAAAAAGATAAGATACAAAATAGTAGCAGAAAAAGTCTATTTATGCACACAAAAACAAACCAATGTAGTCTGATTATGAATAAATAACTCTTAAGAGATGACACTTGAGTAAATCAAAAACCACACAAAGTGCCCAATTTTGCATGATTCATCAACAAACTATGTACCAAAATTCTGAAAAAAGAACGACTCGTGTTATTATTTCAAATAATCAGTTTACAAAGACAAGTTATCAATTTGACACAATCTGAAACTTTAATATAATTTATAGCATTAGTAGAGCAAGAATGTCTTCCATATACAAGCAAACAAAAAATAAATTATAACTTATATACCCAGATTATTCAGAAACAAAGGGGATCCAAACTAAATTAAATGAGAAAAACATGTATAGACACCCAGTCCAAAAATTTCATCTTGCAAATATCAGGCAGATGTTTATTCACACGCTGTTCTTAGTCATTTAGTTACTGGCATTTCACACTGGCATTTTTTTAATTTAAAAAAGGGAGATACATGATTTAGTATTTCAGTCTCTTCCAAACATTGAGGGAAGGACACACGCCCCCTCAAAGCTCAGTGTTTTGGCTCAGCCAAAGGGAGAGGCATTTCCTGATCCAAACGTTGACAGCATAGATTCTAATGAAACAACCCATCCGCAAACAAAACCCGCCACCTATTCTCTGGAAAGTCCTGCAAGCAGCACATTTCTGTGTTGCATCAGTTCTGCTAGATCAATCAGCGACCCAAAACAAAAGACAGAGAGAGAAAAACTGAGGTTGGAAACAAACTTGGTCAATAAGCAACTGGAAAAACCTCTCACTTTTGCAGAATGGGAAAACTAATACATGGAAAAGTAGCCATCACTTTGTCCAAACCATCCAAAACAGACTCTCAACAGGGGAGTCGGTGTGAAATGGCCACCACAACAGAGTTGTAGCACAGGTGAGGTATGGAATATGGGTTGGACTACCACACAAACTGAGTAGGATGATAAATATGTTTCAAATAACGGTGGATATGAGTTTTCATAATGGCTGGACTATACATCACACCGTGTTTTAAAGGCTCGTGCATATATCCTTTCCTAGAGCGGTTTGACTTTTGATAGGTCGGTTTGAGTTATGGCACTCACTGCGGCTGTGTTTGTGTTGTAATAGCAGAGCAGACGGCCGTCCGGAAATCCAGTCCAGTGAAAACGGCTGCACCTCATGAACACACTTCACACTCCCCACCCCCAAAATTGTCCCACGAGCAACACGCTGGAATGTGCCACTGAGAAAACACTGAGACTATTTGTCTCACACACACACACTCTCACACTCAACTGAGCGAGATTAAACGCCACACATGCAAAATTAATCAAACATGCAAAACAAGTCGTAGAACCACATTGGGAACAATGCTTGGCCTTGTAAAGCGTACAACATCACACCCTCTACTTCTAATATATTTTTATGTTATAACACCTTATAACTGGAACATGACTGTTTACTGAAAAAAAGGTATGTACTAAACATGCATTTTTATTTTTTAACAACTTTTAGGAAAGTTGGGAATGCATAAACTTTTTAAAAATAATATTATGGTAAATATATTACATAGGATATATTTTACATCTAATTTTTCCTTTTATATACAATTATAGATCATCTTATAATAAATTACATATTTTAAAATAGTTAATCCAGTAAGGTCTGATGTGACTTAGGAAAACATCTGAAAAACACTATAGCCTGTACTGACAGATGAAATGCTTTCACACCAGGGGGCGATATGGGAGACAAAGTTGGTGGTAGCTCACTTTAAATGATTTTAAAACGCACAACCGCCAAACACAAGAACATATATCAAAGAGATTTAAGTACAGGTCTATTGTGTTCCTTCAAAACACTTGTGTGCCTTTCTTTTCTAATCTAAAAACTGAAGTCAAACTTGCTTTAAAATAGTACAAAAAGATAAGTAAACAAAGCATCTAAGAATATTAAGTTAAGTCTAGTAATAAGTATAAGCTGGTGATTCATCTGTGAAGCATCACCGCCAACGCCCCTTTCCTCACAAACTCTCTTCAGTTTACAATTTCAGGCAATAAACTCTCAAGCACATAAATAAAGCCTTTTAGACAGCAATGAATCAGCTGCCTACTCCAGCCTGTCTTTTCAAGACAATCAAAGATGCCATCAGAGTTTTATGACTCACTTAAAACCTGTTTGCATGCATGTAGAAAAAAAAGAAAGAAAAGTAGTTACTTATGATTCACACTTACCGCTGTAGATCAAATATTGTATAGTTTGGAGAGGGCAGGCAGACGTGGAGACGAAGTGATGCAAGCGTGAGCGTGACTGCAGGGTAAACGTAGTAGTAGTGAAATGAGGAAAAGTGCGCGCTCCTCCTCTCCAAAATCCTGAACAGCCCAGAACTCTGGTTGGGTGTGGTCTGGAACTCAATATGTGCAGTGCTGAGGAAGGGAGGGAGGGGGAAGCTTTCTGAAAGCATTAGGTGTTGACAGTATGTACAGAATTCATTGCAGAATGCTTCCTTTTGAATCCGGACAAGGTTTCAGACTTCACAAGTTAACGTGCACGTTGTTTGTCCTAAAACAGCCTGCTATGAGTGTCTCGCGTATCTATTTTTCTGCTTATTCTCACGTGATTTTCGAAGGAGAGTGTGACAGATTTGGTTGGTGGTGGTTTGTGTGTGACTATATGTGGTTCTCTGTGGTGTTGAAGAAGACCAAGAGTGCAGAGGAAAGTCTTAGCCTGCTCCTGGCGGGAACTAAGAATGAGGCCAGCGGCAGGAAGAGTGGAGCAAGGAGATTTACTCAAGGAGGAAACGGCTTCGCCCCCCGAATTCAGCCACTGAATGCTCAGCTACCTCTCCCTTGTTTTTCTAAACAGCTGCTTCTGTGAAACTCCAGATGGCTATCCAATACAAAAAAAAAAAATTCTGCAATATTCATAGTTATGAATATATAGATAGATAGATAAGCACTGTGTAGTTATGTATATTTGTAGCTCCAGTGTGCATAATTATTATGTAACAGAGATAGATTGATATACACCATTGTTTTATGCCATCTGCAAATATTTGTCTATTCATTTCCCGTGTGCTCCTCCCTTTTGCATTACATCCCCAGGATTCTGGCTCCCTGAGTTTCCTGAGGGTGTGTATACATATACAGTTGAAGTCAAAAGTTTACATACACCTTGCAGAATCTGCAAAATGTTAATTATTTTACCAAAATAAGAGGGATCATACAAAATGCATGCTACTTTGCATTTAGTACTGACCTGAATAAGATATTTCACATAACAGATGTTTACAAAAACGATGCATTAAGATCCAGGGGGCGAAAACTTTTGAACAGAATGAAGATACATGAATGAAGTACATTTTTCTTATTTTGCCTAAATATCCTTTTTTTTCCCCCTTTAGCACTGCCCTTCAGAAGCTACAGAATACACATGCATGTTTCCCAGAAGACAAAATGTTAAATTTACTCTGATCTTCAAATTCAAAAAGTTTTCACCCCTCAGCTCTTAATGCATTGTGTTTCCTTCTGAAGCATCAGTGAGTGTTTGAACCTTCTGAAAAAGTTTCATGAGAGTCCCTCAGTTGTCCTCAGTGTGAAAAGATGGATCTCAATTATACAGTCATTGTTAAAAAGGGTTCAAATACACAAAAATGCTGGAAAACCAAAGAATTTGTGGGACCTGAAGGACTTTTCTGAAGAACAGCAGGCAGTTTAAATGTTCAGGACAAACAAGGAACTCATGAACAACTATCACTAAACAAAAAAAAAAAAAAAACAGCTGTGGATCATTCAGGTAACACAACAGTATTAAGAATCAAGCGTATATGTAAACTTTTGAACGGTAATTTTTATAAATTCAACTTTTATTTCCTCTTGTGCACTATATGTTAATGTCTTTTAGGTGAAATATCTTATTCAGGTCAGTACTAAATAAAAAAAAAAAAAATTATTTTGTATGATCCTTCTATTTTGGTAAACCTGCAAGGTGTATGTAAACTTTTGACTTCAACTGTATATGAGATAGCTAGTTGACTTTTGTTGACGGACACAAGTCTGAGACTGGACTGATTGGCTTTCCCTCTTATAGGACAACACTGCTTAAAAAAAAAAAAAAATCAGCTGTAGCATTTTTTTTAAAGTTTTTTTAAAAGGATTAATAAATACAAAATACATTCTAACAACTCAAGTTAACATTTATAGCAACCCTTGACATGCCTTTATCACCCATGGGGGGGTTTTAGAAAATTCCTTGGATGCCTGTCCAAAGGACTGTATAGGATTTGGCATGGGAAAAAAAAAATCCTGGCACACGTCACAGTCTTAATCTATGATTCTACTCATTTATAATTTGAAGTATCAGGCATGTTTTGTTTTGTTGTTTTTTTTTTGTTTTTTTACACTTACCCTGGTGCCAAAATTCTTGAAATCGTAACAAACCAATGGAATCATAACTAACCATTCTAGAAAGAGGAGTTTCCAAGCACGCAAAGGCTTTCACTCTTGAGTCAATGCATTCCTCTTTTGTCGCTCAGCTGTCATTTTGTGTATTCGGCAGTGATTACAGAGCAGGCAAACTTTGCTCATGCTATATTTACATCCACGGTGGCTTATGAAGTGCCATTGTTTAGTTAAAGACAGCAGAAGCACAACTAATAACCTTTTGAAATCATTGCCAAGAGAAATTCCTATGAGCCATTTATACCCACATTTATGCTGCACAAAACATACAAAAACAAATCCTTAGACTTGATTGTATCACACAGATGAAAACTGGTTCTTTTTTTGCCTGCTTTGCACATTTAAGCTGTGTGCTTTTGTTGACAAAATTATTTGAGCACAGAGGGATACTGCAAAACTTAATGCAGTAAAATATTTAGTTATTGTCAGAACTTAAAGACAAAAAAAAAAAAATATATCACTGCTAGGACATTATAAAGTAATGACATTTATGGCACCTTAATAATAACAAACAAAATAGTATTGCAGTGCATTTAAAATGAACTGTGTAATTTCTGCACAAGTAGCATCATGCCAAGCGAACTAAAACCTCCCCCAAAATCTCAACACTGATAAAGCCGATGTTGCAGTTTTTGGCAGGTCATACAAACTTCTTGGCAAATCAAGCCATTAATGGCTTATCTAAAAGTTACACCCATTACCTCTAAGCTTTGTTTACATATAAAAAAAAGGTATGGATCAGAAACAGCAGGTTTATGTGCTCAGACTTTGTGCTGGATGCCTGAATGCTTCTGGCTCAGTCGGTGCAGTGATGTGTAAACTCTGGAGATCCAGACAGCTGTGAAACAGCAGGCCGACTGCCAAACAGCGCAGAATAAGGTTGAGCCAAAAACTGGGGAGGCCCCACCGTGGCCTCTCTACACCCTCTGCAACAGTCTAGCACTGTGCTTCAGATCTATGCCTAATGAGACAGGAAAAATGGAAAAAGTATTCCAAATGTCATGCATTGGAAATGCAATGCGCATTTATGCAGTCGCAGAGTCTAGTATATGGAATTATGTACTTCCAGGTCACAGGCTCTTCCCAAATTAGCTTCTGATGATTGAATGGAACAACAAACAGTCTGTGAGTTAAAGCTGAAGTGTGTAATTTGTCGAATTGCAAAAAAATTTGATGAAAACATTTCAGGAATTATTCCCATATACTGGACTTCTATGGTGCCCGTGAGTTTTAATGTCCAAACAGATTTAATGCAGCTTCAAAGGGCTCTACACAATCCCAGCCGAGGAAGAAGGGACTTACCTAGCAAAACAATGTCATTTTCTAAAAAAAAATAAAAATAAAAAATACAATTTATATACTTTTTAACCTCAAATGCTTGTCTTGTCTAGCTCTGCCATGTGCATGCATACTCTGTGCAGTCCCGTTCAAAACAGTTACGGCATGTTGAAAAACTCCCATCTCATTTGCTCCTCCAACTTTAGTATCGTCCCACATCACTGTTTTGCCTTTTTTTGTAAAAGGCATTTGACCTTCTTTGCAGTTTCACTTTGTAAACACTGGGTCGGTACTTCTGCAGCAACGATTTTAAAGTTGGAGGATAAAATGAGATGGGAGTTTTAGTTTTGAAACGGAATGTGCAAAGTTGCACGCAGAGCAAGACAAGACGAGCATTTGAGATTAAAAAGGAAAGTATCTCACAGAAGTGAGTACACCCCTCACATTTTTGCTAATATTTTATTATCTCTTTTCATGTCACAACACTGAAGAAATGACAATTTGCTACAATGTAACAAAGTGAGTGCACAGCTTGTATAACAGTGCAAATTTGCTGTCCCCTCAAAATAACTCAACACACAGCCATTAATGTCTAAACCGCTGGCCACAAAAGTGAGTACACCCCTAAGTGAAAATGTCCAAATTAGTCCCAATTAGCCATATTCTCTTCCTGGTGTCATGTGACTCATTAGTGTTACAACGTCCCAGGTGCAAATGGGGAGCAGGTGTATTAAATTTGGTGTCACTCTCACTCTCTCAAACTGGTCACTGGAAGTTCAACATTGCACCTCATGGCAAAGAATTCTCTAAGGATCTGAAAAAAAGAATTGTTGCTCTACATAAAGATGGTGTAGACTATAAGAAGATTGCCAAGACCCTGAAACTGAGCCGCAGCACGGTGGCCGAGACCATACAGCGGTTTAACAGGACAGGTTCCACTCAGAACAGGCCTCGCCATGGTCGACCAAAGAAGTTGAGTGCATGTGCTCAGTGTCATATCCAAAGGTTGTGTTTGGGAAATAGATGTATGAGTGCTGCCAGCATTCCTGCAGAGGTTGAAGGGATGGGGGGGGGGGGGGGGGGGGGGTCAGCCTGTCAGTGCTCAGACCATACGCTGCACACTGCATCAAATTGATCTGCATGGCTGTCGTCCCAGAAGGAAGCCTCTTCTAAAGATGATGCACAAGAAACCCCGCAAACAGTTTGCTGAAGACAAGCAGACTAAGGACGTGGATTACTGGAACCATGTCCTGTGGTCTGATGAGACCAAGATAAACTTATTTGGTTCAGATGGTGTCAAGCGTGTGTGGTGGCAACCAGGTGAGGAGTACAAAGACAAGCGACAAGTCTTACCTACGGTCAAGCATGGTGGTGGGAGTCTCATGATCTGGGGCTGCATGAGTGCATCCTCAAACGGAAGGTGGAGGAGCCCAAGGTCTCTAACATCCACCAGCTCTCTGATGTCGTCATGGAGGAGTGGAACAGGACTCCAGTGGCAACCTGTGAAGCTCTGGTGAACTCCATGCCCAAGAAGATTAAGGCATTGCTGGAAAGTAATAGTGGCCACACAAAATATTGACACTTTGGGACCAATTTGGACATTTTCACTTAGGGGTGTACTCACTTTTGTGGCCAGCGGTTTAGACATTAATAGCTGTGTGTTGAGTTATTTTAAGGGGACAGCAAATTTACACTGTTATACAAGCTGGACACTCACTACTTTACATTGTAGCAAAGTGTCATTTCTTCAGTGTTGTCACATGAAAAGATATAAACGATATAATAAAATATTTACAAAAATGTGAGGGGTGTACTCACTTCTGTGAGATGTATATACACTTTTTTTTTTTTTTTATGACCGATCGTTTGCTAGATAACACCCTTATTCCTCGGCTGGAATCGTTTAGAGCCCTTTGAAGCTGCATTGTCACTGCATTTTGGAAGTTCAAACTCGCAGGTACCATAGAAGTCCACTATATAGAGATAATTCTTAAAATGTTCTCCTCAAAAAAACCTACTTCTTTACAACTGAAGACAGACAGACATGACCATCTTGGATGACAAAAGGGTGAGTACATAATCTATAAATTTGTTATGGAAGTGAACAACTCCTTTAAACCAATATTGCTATGTTGGGCTGGTTGGAATGTTCAAATAGAGCAGTGTTTTGATAGGGCCAGAATGTGTTAAAGGAAACCCAGCATGTTAAGACTTAATACAACGTAAATGATGTCTATTACTGAAATATTTAGTAACAAAAAAAAATCCACATTGTTTTATACATATTTTGGACTATGGAGGGCACCATTATTTTGATGATGTGAAATGGTTGCACTCGACGAGCTACTGGCACTACCTGTTGCTATTTTTTAGCACCACAAAATTCGGAAAAAATAAATAAATACTGATATGACTTGACATTGTGCGCATTGGTTGTAAGTAATAAGATATAAATATATTTCCTAGTAATAAGAAGTGGATAAGAGAATTGGAAGATGCCTGTGGACGAATAAAACTTCCTTCCACGTCTTTGTTCTCTCCACTTTAGCCCTGATGCTTTTAGTAGACCACAGCTACTGAAAGAGATTACAATTAGCAGAGATGATAAACACTAGATGCCATCCTGGCAGGATGTAAACCTATTAATGCTTGTCATGATGCCGCAGCCACAGAAAGAGTTTCTCAGTGTGGATTCCACTTGATATCCAGGGGCATTTGGACTGATTGTGGGAGGAAAAAAAGCATTTGGTTTATGCTTACGCTTCTATCTATCACCACCGGTAAGCTCTTTCAGTAGCCGTGCTCATCGTACCAGTATTTTATTTTCCAAGCTGTTGCTGTAAAAATAGCAACATAGCACCACTAGCTCATCCATTTCATTTTGTTTTTAGAAAACGTCATGGATTTTTTAAAATAACGTAACTCTTTAACAGGTTTTCTACTACACATTTCAGTAGGAGACATCATTTATATTAAGCCATTCAAGTCTTAATACTCTGGGTTAAAGTTTAAAGTTTTGGGAGAAATCAGCTTATAAAAGGGATTACCTAAAATGTAAGTGATTATTAACATTTTAAACAGCTCTAATGAAAACCACATTCATGTGTTCTTAGGTGGGTGTCTTCTTCACTGTGAGTGTGAACAAAATAATTGTCTGAATGATCAGGATTCTTGAGCAGCCGGGCTGAAAAAGCGCAGAGAAGGAAGGTTAAAAGCTGCAGGCTGTTTTGGGAAGAATGCTGTGGGTGATGACCAGATCACAGGTGGAGAAGTACAGTAGTAAAACCCTAGGGGACTTTGTCCATTTGTTTCCAAGATAAAGAGCTTGTTTCCTCATGTGCAGACAAGTTCACTAATTAACTATATATGCAAAATTCCATATCACAATCAACCAAAAAGTTGTGTAAGCATGTGCTGCCACTCATTTAGATAGCAAAAAACCAATATACTCACATTTTTAATGTAATTGTGTAATGTAATGTAATTAGTAATTGTGCTAAATTAATATTTACAGTTCATTTAGGGAAAAAAAGTGCATTTTCATTTGTTTTCATATTCAAACAAGTAATAAAAATATCAAAAAGAAAAAGTTGCAATTAAAATGTTAAGATGCTGAGAACCTGAGCTGGTCTTAAGCTCTAAGCATGGAGACACCACCCATTTGCTCGGGGGAAAACGGGGAGGAGGGTTACCATAAAACTCCATTATGTTAGCAGTAAAACCAGACTCAAACACACTCTTCCCATTCCCATCAAAAGCTGCGAACAGCACAACATCTATTTTGCAGCAAACGTTTTCCATGCAATTTGCATTTCATCTTTTGTTAATTTGTTTAAAATGTGTGACCCACAGGAGAGCATTTGAGCAGAGGAGTCAAGAGCTCTCTAACCTCATGACAGAGGCTCCTCTTTCACACTGACATAAGCAGAATGAATTGCTTTCCCCGTTCTGATTAAGCTCAAGTGCTCTCGTAGCCCTGCGGAAGTGCAAGGAAATTAAGACAAAAGTGGCCTTTCTGATGAATATGAATGGGTTTATAAAAGATCTTGTGCTCAAGCTTCTCAACAGAGTCTAGTTCCTGTCTGTTGTTGGAGCAGTTTTCCTTGTGCCAGCTTATCTGATGATGTGGGCTTCTGGCCACTGACGTGAGACCACACCTTCTGAATCAACAGACCTCAATAAGATTGTTAAATAATGAAATATACTGTAGGTCAATAGAATTGGAGTAAACATGGTCCAATCTTAGATGGATGACCACCTGGATTGAGCAACATTCAATTTAAGAACTTGCTTCTCAATTCACAGGATGTTGGAAGTGGAATTTCAATTGAGGAATTTAATGAATTGCAATTCAAACAAATTAAACAGTCACACAATGGAGGAACTTCAAAAACAGTCCAACACAACAACAAAATGGGCAAGAACTTTTATTCTTCTTTAACCCTGCTTGTTTGGCTCCATTTTAAAGTGTAAAAGAATGTAAATTTGATTATTTTTCAATTGTCCATATAACAACTAAAAATATGAAACATATTGCATCCAATTACACAAATGTATTTTCACAAGTAGTAGTTCAGACATCTAGTTCAAAACCTATTTTTGTGAATTCTGTCCTCCAACCAAACATACAAAATCACTGTGTTTTTGCTATAGATGTTTAACACAAAATATACAATGACATGCATTCAGACAAAATTCAAGTATATATAGGGCCCTATGATTTCCGTGATGTGAAAAACACAGACAGAATCAAAGACAAAAAAGGAAGTCGGCAGTCAAAAAAGAAAAAAAGAAAAAAGTAATTTACTGCGGAACACAGAATGTTACGAAATTTTGCCAAATTTTGGATGAATAAATCAAAAGTAGGTCAATAACTTAAACTGAAGCAAGATTTGGACTAGTGTCTGTGAATATTAAGATGCAAAAATAACCTTAAATATGAATCCTGCATGTTCTGCGCGTCTGTGTAAATGAATGGCACAGACATGCCAAAACTACCATCATATAATTTTCATACAAAAACTTAAAAGGTCTTCATAGCAACCCATCAGAATAAGATCAGCTTAACTGTGACAGAAATAAATGACCTGATGTAATGATATTAGTACTAATAATAAAATTATTATTAAAACATTGTTTTTAAAGAATATTTACTAGAAAAAAGTTAATTACTTAGAGATTTTTTTTTGATTATTGGAAAACAGAATTTGGTTAAAAAAAAGGAAAAAAAAAACTAAATGAGAAGAAAAAAAAATTAATTTTTGTTAAACATTTAATAAATTGCTGTTAAAATCTCTAAGTTTTGTGACTTAAATTAATTAGACATGCTTTTTGATTAATATGTAATTTAACCATTAAAACAGAGTCTAGAAAATTTTAAATGAAAAAAAAAAACAAAACAGAATCCATTATTTTTTTAAAAGGTTCAAATGTGTTCTTAAGCCTCTTCTGAACTTTTTCCTCTTAAAAATGGCTGTATTTTAGTTTTGTTTTTTAAGCCAAGACTGTTTGTTAAGGCTGTTAAGGTTCGTGCACAGATATACTTCACGGATTAAAAAAAAAAAAAGTGAGAACTACAATTTTAAATAAAGTTTTACTGGCCATGCATGCAATGCAGCTAAATTCGGTTGTCAGTTCACCTTTTACTCCTTGATTGCGTCCTGTACACACATAATTCACAAAATTACTGGAGGGCCAACTGCATTCGACAACTGCATTAACTCCCGAAAAATACGGGTAGTGACAACTGCATTTACATCAATTCTATGCAGTGTGTATGGAACTGAACTGAACAACTAGTCGTTAATGATGATGTCACGAGATGCACGTCAAAGTGTGTGCATAGGAGACAGTTTCGGGAGTGAGTCGTGTTCTGTATACACTTGGAACAATTTACTCCCGCATTTAATTTTGGTTGTCACTCCTGAAACTTGCAGTGTGTATGTGGCCATTCAATTCTTAAACGTCACATACTATTTGCTTGTTACTATGATTTAAAAATTCCGCAAGGTGTACTACAGATTCCTGATTGACTTAAATGTATGACAAGAAGCTACAGAATCTCTTTATCTTCTCTTTATCTCTGACAGTGGTCCAAAACTGAATTACACTGCAAGCAAACTTCAAATTCAGCTACCATCAACTCTGTGAAGAATGTCTTTCACACTCTTCATGTGTCACAATAAAAATCCATCGGCAGAGGTCTATGGCTGCGGATGTGATTTGTAAGATGGGAGTGTGTTTGCACAGCTGTTTGAGGTCATTGCAGGCAATCCTCCCCCGAGATGAACATCTACCACTGCCTCTTTCAATATGACTGATGATCTAGTGGCCCAGTATACACACCCTAACATCCTACAAGACTCCCTGCTAGTTCTGCAATATTCTCAGAGGGAAAACACGTGTAGCTGGTATTGTAAGGAAATGCATGTCTGGATCTTTCCTTAGAAATGGAACAAATTTATACTGGTCGGAGAGCAACCAAAATAGAAAGCTTTCTTCCTTCCTGAAGTGTTTTCCTGGAGCAACTGTGTCATAAATTGGCGGTTGCGATGTCACAAGGCCAATTGGCTTGTTGGCTGTGGTGACTTGCCATACATAGCTAGTTTGACCTCAGACACCTGACCTGTAGGGTTTACTGGGTTAAATTTGGTCTAACCATGCGATTTACATTTACGGGAGGGACTAAAGTGTTAGGGATCACATAGACAGCATTTTCCATCCTGGCACCCACACATTCCTACATGCCAAATTTGGTTCAGCCTCATATACATCTTGGAATTTCATGCATTCCACCAACTGTGTAATATTTAGAAATGAGCTATTATTTTTGTAACACATTAAAAACAAAATTAAACTCTAAACGGTAAAGGCAGATGTTCCAGAACTCAATCAAATGCACAGTTTTCTTTCTGAAAACCAAGATTGAATGTCACCTTGCTGGTGATGGAGCTTACAGGATCTTGGACAAGATTCAATGGACGGCTCCCTGCTGGCACAACAGACACTATGTGTCAGTATTACTGTGCAAACAAACTGGATGAAAGCACATTTATCTTCTCCAAACAGAAACTAGCTTTAATCAAGTATACACCGCCAAACAAAACGAGCCGTGACAAAACAGTAGTAGTGTGATCAATTCAGAAAAAGTTTCTTAAATCAACATGAAGTCAAAAGTGACCCATTTATTTCCATGCATGTTCCTAGTCTTATTGTGAACAAGTATTTGTCATCTTTAATTAAAATGTACTAACTTGCTCTTCCTCCGAAACAACTTTTCCACTGATGTCACTTAGGCTGCACAGACTATTAGATAATTTTAACCAATAGGTCAAAAAAATATTTAGACACAGTATTAACCTCAAATTCAGTCTGGCTTTATGCTGATGAGTAACTCATTTTCCTAAATCTAAATCAAATCCAGATGAATAAAATCAAGTCCTTTTTCTCACTGAATTTCTGTTTTCTTTTTGAAATACACTACTAGTCAAAAGTAGTTGATGATTTTTTTTTAAATAAGTGTCTTCTGCTCACCAAGCCTGCATTTATTTGATCCAAAGTACAGCAAAAACAGTACAATTTCGAAATAATTTCTCTATAATATATTTTAAAATGTAATTTATTTCTGTGATTTTAAAGCTGAATTTCTAGCAGCATTACTCCAGTCACATGATCCTTCAGAAATCATTATAATATTCTGACTTGCTGCTCAAAAAAAACACTTTTTCGTTGATGAAAAATCAAAGATTTAAATGCAAATATAAATGCTGATCTTTGAATCTTTTGATTTAAAGAATCCTGAGAAAAATTTAGTCAACTATTTTAAAAACTGATGATGATAAATAATAATAATAATAATAATAATAATAATAATAACAACAACAACAATTCTTGAACAGTTAATCAGCATATTAGAATGATTTCTGAAGGATCATGTGACACGGACTGAAAAATCAGCTTTGATCACAGGAAAAAAAATTACATTTCAAAATATATTCAAACAGAAAGCAGTTATTTTAAATAGTAAAAATATTCCACAATATTACTGCTTTTGCCATACTTCAAATAATCAAATAAATGCAGGCTTGGTGAGCAGAAGAGACTTCTTTAAAAAAAAAAAATTATATATATATATATATATATATATATATATATATATATATATATATATATATATATATAACCGTTTAAAAACTTTTGACTAGTAAGAAGTAGTAAAACGTAAAAAAGTAAAATTCCAGAAATAAAAATTGTAAAAATGTTAAATTCTGTGCAAACCTTCTTTATACCTCACTTCCTACTTTATTGCGTAAAATGTGACAAAAGAATTCTTTAAAATGAAAAGTAAAATACCTCAGGGACCGACCCTGCTAAAAACAAAAAAAGGGCGGGAACAGTCGCAGTCTATTCACATTGACTTTAAAGTCTAGTTCTATATTAATAACTCATGACAACTTTGCAATGAAAGGAGTGTGAGTGCACGACAAACTAAGTGCCATTGACACTAAATCCACTCAATAACAAAGCTGCAGCAAGGTGAAGACAGGGAAATAAATGACGAGTAATGCCTTTGATGTTCCAAAGCAGGGCAGAATTTGCATGCATGAGATGTGAAATGGTTGTGAAGAGCTGGCACTCTTTAGTGATGGTTTGCATGTCATGCATGTGCTGCTTTGTATTGCCGTTGGAAACTGATCATGTATCAATGTTTGAAAAAAAAAAAAATAAATCTATCACCTTCATAAATGGGAAAAGGCTCGAGACAGTCTAACAGTTGTAGAAAAAAAATAATCCAGATGGACAGAATGCTCAGACAGGCTTTGCTGAAATATCCTCACTGTAAAACTACATTTTACTTTACTAAGCAAACAACTGCAAGAAAATTCGACTGAAAGTTTGACTTAGGAGTAAAGAATTATTTTATTTTTTTTTTTTGGGTGAAGTACTTTATACATTTGAGCCCACTTCGCACAAGAAAGAAAAATAGTCTAGCATGTAGAACTGTTAATTAATTATATACACTACCAATCCAAAATTTTTGAAGAGTAAGATATTTAATGTTTTTTAAAGAAGTCTCTTTGGCTCACCAAGCCTGCATTTATTTAATCCAAAACACAGCAAAAACAGTAAGGTTTAGAAAAAGTTTTAGTTTTTACAATAACTTTTTCTATTTTAATATACTTTTTAAAGTGTAATTTATTCTTGTGATCAAAGCTAAATTTTCAGCATCATTACTCCAGTCTTCAGTGTCACATGATCCTTCAGAAATCATCATCATCATCATCATCATCATCAATATTTAAAACAATTGAGTACAATCTTTTCAGGATTCTTTGATCAATACTAGATCCAAAGACAAGCATTTATCTGAAACAAAAAGCTTTTGTAACATTATACGCCATAACATTCAAAAGCTTGGAGTCAGTATAATATATATATTTTTTATTATTATTATTGAAATGAATACTTTTATTTAGTAAGGATGCTTTAAATTGACCAAGTGATGATAAAGACATTTAAAATTACAAAAATACATACATTTTAGATAAATGCTGTTCTACTGAACTTTCTATTCATCAAAGGAACCTAAAAAAATACTATATACATTTATCATTTATTATATAATAATAATAATAATAATAATAATAATAAATGTGTGGCTTTTTGTGTTTAAAAAAAAAAATCTGAATATTAGAATGATTTCTGAAGGATCATGTGACTCAAATTGAAAAGTTATTTTAAATACTTGAAATTTGCACTTTGGATCAAATAAATGCAGTCTTGGTAAGCAGACGTGACTTCTTTAAAAAAAAAAAAAAAAAACACATTACAAATCCTACCATTCAAAAACTTCTGACTGGTAGTGTACATTGCACATTCAGAGTTTTTACGATAAGTGCTAAGTTCCCGTCTGAAACGTGCCACTATTTATCTGCACAACGTGGCTAAAGCCAGTTTATTTAATTTAGCATGAGAGGTGGTCAAATCATAGTAAATTTAGTCCTCAATCACTAGTTCGCTCCAAAAATGTAACAAGATTTGCTCAGGCCACTACTATCACAACACTGATAAAAAGTGCAAAAATCCCAATTCTTTAAAGAAATGTATTACTTCAAAACTCTATGAGGAAACACACAATCTAAAAAGACTGTCGAGAATAAGACAAAATATTGTTTTGCACCAACATTAACTAGATAGCTTAACTACTCACGAGACCCTAGAAATGATTGTGTTGTATTAAAGCTACTGTGGTAAATTCTGTGCTAACTTTCTATAGAATTTTCAGTACAAAAATATGTTAGTTGGATGGCACTTCTGTCAAACTGATAAGGTTCCAGGTGCTTAAATAATACAAAGCACCTCACATATTCTATTGCAAACAAGTAAATGTTAACCATTACTTAACTGCAGTTGTAACTGCACTTAAATGGTTTCCTTTTTAATTCCCCCAGTGTTTAGAGATCAGATCAAACCTACTGCTACTAAATCCTTCGTATACGTCTATTGTGCTTAGAAATTTGAATGAGTCTTACACCTGGTGGGGTGCACAGGGAAAACTCTTGTGCAAGCCTGTGCAGCGCTCCAGGACTATAAACAATGAATTGGCCTCCTGCTCTAGTGTGGCCTTGAAGTCAGCCAGCCAGCTGCCGCATTGTGTCACGTGCATCACCGAGGCACTGCTCCAGTGTGTTCATTGTCTCATGGATATCCCTGCCCTCAGTGCCACACACACACCATACTATATCAGAGAGGTCTAATATTACATCCAATTGTTGTGCCACCGGCATTACTCGTTCTATCTTTACAGACATGCCAGTTTCTCATGATGCACAAGGATAAATCTCCAAGCTGGCACAGATCTGTTGCAGGCTCCTGTCTGATAAAATAAAACGTGAGCAGTGAGAACTGTAATATTACCATGAGAGGGGGGGAAACGCAGGGCTCACAGCTGAAAGATTTCATAACAAAGAGCAGACAGCATAAACAAAGAGTGAGATATGGGCCAAACAATAATCGTCTGGAAGGAATGTGAGTCTTTAAAGATAATGACAGCTGAGTATGGGCCTGAACTGAGGGATTTGCGAAGAGCAATACTACAAAACAATGGGGTCAGTGCCAGCAGTCTAAATTATTACTAACACAATAATCTAAAATCTAATTTTAAAAACAATATATGCTTCAAGTATAATGAACAGGTAGCCTTTGACAAGACAAACGCTGAACAAGAGGGAGTTGTTCTAAATGTTTGGAACATCCTTATTAGAAGCAACTGTTAACTCAAAATGAAAAGTGATTTTATTGTTTACTTACCTGTATGGTGTTTTGTATCTGTATGCTGTTACTTTTTCCAGGCACTCAAAAGAAAAAAGAAAAGAACAATTAACAGTTTATCGTGACATGTTTGTCGAGTTTTACAAAGGAAACAAAAGTATCATAGCATACCAGCTCTGCACTGAATCGATGTTTTTTTGTTGGGGAAACCTGAACCTTTATCGTCCTTTTAACAAAAAGTTGCAAATACAAAAGATAGATACAATGCTGAATGATGTCTGACGGAATCTCCAGCGTCGACAGCAAAGGAAATGTATTTTATCCGACACTGCAGTCTAAATTTGATGTGATATAATGGCGCGAAAACACGTATTTCCGTCCTCGAGGGGAAGGCAAAACAAACGATTTTTTTTCTATTCACGAAGACGTAACAACTAACAAGCATAATCCAGTTCCGGTTCTTAATAGTGAATCAGCAACATACCGCGTGGTTCAGTTTGATTGATTCACGAGCATGACTGTTATGAACCAGTTCTTGTAATGAATCGTTCGAAAAAAAAACTGAAGAACTGCTCACTGCTTCTGCTCACCATGCCTGCATTTACTTGATCGAAAGTACAGCAAAAATAGTATCATTTTTAATATATTTTACTATTTAAAATAACTGTTTTCTATTTGAATATATTATAAAAAATGTAATTTATTCCTGTGATTTCAAAGCTGTGCATTATTTTTAGCATTATTACTGAAGTTGCACAATACGAAATCATTCGAATATTTTGATTTGCTGCTCAAAAACATTTATTATTATTATTACTATTATTATGATGTTGGAAAAAAGTAGAATTTTTTCAGGGTTTTTTTTTTTTTTGATTAATAGAGTTCAGAAGAATTGATCTGAATTTTTAGCATTATAAAAATGTCTGTATCATCACTTTTGATAAATAAAAGTATTTATTTGTATTCCAGATAAATGCTGATCTTAGGATCTTTTTTATTTATCAAAGAATACTGAAAAAAATTACTCAACAGTTTTAAATATTGATACTACTAATAATATTGTAATAACAATGTTTCTTTCTGAAGGATTCAATACAGGATGCGGTACAGAAAACTAAAGTAATAATGCTGAAAATTTTGCTTTATAAATAAATTACATTTTTAAATATATTCAAATAGAAAGCAGTTATTTTAAATAGTAAAAAGAAAAAAAACACTGCTTTTGTTGTATTTTGGATCAAATAAATGCAGGCTTGGTGAGCAGAAGAAAAAGAACATTAAAAATCTTAAAACTTGACTGATACTGAGAGAGAGAGAGAGAGAGAGAGAGAGACTATATGAAGAGTTCAGATGCAAAAGCCTCAAAATCCATCTGACGTCTTTCTTTTTTCAAAAATGTATAGTAAATATATGTAAGTATAATATATATAGTATATATACAAACACACGTTTTATATTTTTTAAAATATTTTATTTCATAGTGGGTGGTTTTGCAGAACTCATCTAGTCTGTAATGCACTGCTTTCAGGTTTTGTTTTGGGGTTTTTTCAGCAAAGGCCGGTTCCAGCTCACTGGCAGTCCTCTCAATCTAACAAATCTCCTGCAGGGTCTGCGGACGGAGCACGAGAACAAATTGTGGCGGGTATGCTGTCATATTCTGACACTCCAGTGTTTTAGTGTGACTCAAGCGCTCCAGTCTGACTGTGTGTGCTGATGTTTCTGTCTGACTCTCTTATTTCCTTTACAGCACTATGGAGACAAATAAGAAATGGCAAGATTAGCACATTTATAGTGAGTGAATCCAATCATTGTGATGGCTGGCGATGCCAGTGAGCCACTCCCCATGGGCAGCACATTGGCACTCTGAGTCACTGCAACAATGCACATTTGCATTCTCGCTTCTCTCTTTGCTTTGCCAGCACTTTTCACTCACACATCAGAGGGCTCAATATTTGTTTAATCTTGTTCATCTTTCTTTGCACAGAGTGAAATGCAGCCAGAATGCAGTCTTATCTGGTTCATTTAGCATCTTCTTGGCTAGACTATTAAAATATAGTTGTTGTTTTTCAACCAGCGTTGGCTGTTTTCACTGGATGTTCACATACATACTTTGCTGGGAGGAATGTGAGGTCAGAATAACACTACAGTATGTATTCTATCTATCCCAGTGGTGATTACCGTAATTAACTTCCAAAGAAAAATGAGCACCCGCACTTAATAGCCCACTAAGCACTGAATTTACATTAGATGAATTATAGACAGCACAGACTGGGCTCTCTCAAGCATTCCTCCAAATATATTGGATTAAATGAAGTCTTGGCAGAAATCCCGGATCATCCGTGACACATCCACTATTCCACTTGAAATCATCAAGACACTTCATTGAACAGAAGTCATGTTGTTCTACTATAACAAGTGAGGGCTGTGTATGATGAAAATCCACCGCAGTTCGTATCGCTTTCCAGAAGAGAATGCTGAAAGTACAGGAGATCAACTCTCAATGATCCACAGGGTCGTCACAAGAAAACACTTGTTAACAAGTGTTGAACATGTCTCTGGCCCTTCAGGGTGAGTGCGTCCATGGATATTGGTTGCACATTCTCCACTCTCCTGGAGTGCTCACCAATCGGCCTCATGTTGACTGAAGTGCGCTCTACTATCCTTTGTCCGGGCCTGTAAGTATGGGGTATAGCCAAGCTTCGAAGAGCAAAATCTAATCCTGTAGACATGACTGCTCGCACTAGCCTTGAAGCCTAATCTGCGCAGGAGAGTGAGCGGGCCTGAGGGAAGTGGAGCAGATTTAAGTCTTTGTCCTTGAGGCCTGGAAGAAAGACCCATCACATGGGGGCTTAGCTCAGTTTCTCCACCAAGGATCAGAGAGCCTCCTTCTCAAAGAGTTTAGGTGAAAAGCATCTCTTGTCCTTAGAATAGTGTACTAAAAAAGTTTATAAAAAAAAAAAAATAAATAATGATAAATAAACAAATAATACCATACCTGAGAGGCAGGGTAATAATCTCCAAATGTATACTGTTTTTTAACTTGGTCAGGCAACCATGAAGTCACTTTTTCTTAATAAGCAATTGGGATACAAGCCTCATTGACTTCTCAAAGGGCTTGAGTGAAAAATATACTCTGAAACGAATGAATGAATGAACTAACGAAGGAACGAGCAAATGAACGAACAAATGAACGAATAAACAAATGAATGATTGATTGATTGAATGAACGAATGCATGAATGAGTGAATGAAAAATTTGTACCCGAGAAGCAGCATAATCATGTCCAAATGTATACTTTTTTTTTAACTTGGTCAGGCAATCATGAAGCCTCATTGACCTCTCATAGGGTTTGGATGAAAAGTGTACTTTGGAATGAATGTTTGAATGAATGAATGAATGAATGAATGAACGGATGGATGGATGGATGGATGGATGGATGGATGGATGGATGGATGGATGGATGGATGGATGGATGAATAATTCTTACCAGAGAAGCATTTCCAAATGTGTACTTTGAAACTTATTGGACAGCCATGAAGTCACTCATTGAATGCATGATTTAATGAATGAATGAATGTATGCGTGCATGAATGAATGAATGAATGAATGAATGTATGTATGTATGCATGCATGAATGCATGAATGATTTAATAAAATGAATGCATGAATGAATGATTGCATGAAAGAATTCATTATTGAATGAATGAGTGATTGCATGAATAACTACATGAAAGAATGAATGCATAAATGAATTAATGAATGATTAATGGAATGCATGAATGATTAAATGAATGCATGAATGATGCATGAAAGAATGCATTAATGAATGAATGAATGAATGAATGCATGAACAATTACGTGAAAGAATGAATGCATCAGGAGGCCATGAATTCACATTTTCTCAAGAAACTGAGGTACAAGTGTCATTGACTTCTCAAAGTGACTGGGTGAAAAGTATGCTCTTCTAAAAATGAATGAATTAATGAGTGAGTGAGTGAGTGAGTGTGTGTGTGTGTGTGTGTGTGTGTGTGTGTGTGTGTGTGTGTGTGTGTGTGTGTGTGTGTGTGTGAGTGAGTGAGTGAGTGAGTGAGTGAGTGTGTGTGTGTGTGTGTGTGTGTGTGTGTGTGTGTGTGTGTGTGTGTGTGTGTGTGAGTGAGTGAGTGAGTGAGTGAGTGAGTGAGTGTGTGTGTGTGTGTGTGTGTGTGTGTGTGTGTGTGTGAGTGAGTGAGTGTGTGTGTGTGTGTGTGTGTGTGTGTGTGTGTGTGTGTGTGTGTGTGTGTGTGTGTGTGTGAGTGAGTGAGTGAGTGAGTGAGTGAGTGAATAAATAGTTCTTATCTGCGAGCAGTGTAATCATGTCTATATGTGTATCTTTAAACTTTAAAACTTGGTCAGGTGGCCATGAATTCACCCTTTCTCAATCAGTTAAGATATAGATCTCACTGATTTATAATCTGTGGTTGCCAATTGTAAATCAATAATCAAATGTTGTGTTTTGGATGCAGGTGTGTTTCTCAGCTAACCAGCAGATAAGTGGAATCTATGTTGTCCTTTGAAAATGTAGTCTTAAAACACCAAAGATCCATATCAGAAATCAAAAGTATAGGCCTATATCTGGGCTCTGCTCAAATCCAAAAAACACACATACTTGACATATCAGATCAGTTAAGATGCAGTCGTTCTTCACTCATTATCATTCACCCATGAGATAGGCCTGCTGTGTATGATTCATGATAAACAAGAAAAGAAATGTTTAGTTCGGGAAGATGATTCATTCCCTAGATTCACAAAACATGACACAAGATAAGGGTGATGCACAAGACAAAAACACTTGATCCGTCAAATGTGCATCTACAAGACGTTATCTATATTGTGCCTTTAACACTCAAAAGCACAAGTTCGCATTTCCAGTCTTGCCAAATTCATAACATAGCTGTTCTAAAACCAATTTCAGGTCTCTGACTCCAATGTAAACATGATAACCAAAAGATAGATGAAGAAATATAAATACACACTCTTCTTGGTCTCTGGAGTACAATAAAACAAAAACAAACCCTCGCACACCATTTCCAGTGGACGACGACTGGCGACTGGGTGTATCTTAAGCTAGCCAGGTGGAATAGTTTCCTTGGTAACAAACTGACATTTATCTGTGCACTTGCCCTGGGGTATTTGAGCTTACAGAGACACCTTTATGGGCAGACAGTGACTTTCTACCATTTATTGGTAAAATTAAGAATTGAGTAGAATTAAGAATAGATCTGAGAATTAAGAATAGAGTGCAGTTCATGTGACTGAGGTGATCAACAATCACAATAATGTGCTTGTTATTCAAAATGTTGCCGCTTTGTGTGAGTATGTTTAATTAAAATAAAGTTTGAGGTAATATATATTTCTCAATTATTGTAAGCAATACATAATTTAATTCGTTAAAATTAAATTAATCAAAATGTATAAAGAAATTCAGACTTGCCTTTTCTTCTTTTCTTTAGTGATTACTTTGTCACCCCCTACAGAGCAGAATAAAGTATTGCATCAGTGTTTGCCTGCACTAAAATAACTTTTTATAACGCTGCACATTTCACTTTATTCTGTCAAAGCTAAAATGCATTTTAAAAGTTTATTTCACTAATATTTTGTATTGCCTTTCAGAGAAAATATCGTTTCTGCACAAACAGAACGTTTTCTGATCAATTCAGCAAAAGAGAAAATTCCTCAGCACACCTGAGGGATTCATAAAAGAGGTTTTATATGAATGGGGGACGAGGGGGGACGAGAGCTCTCCTCACATAATGCCTGTCCATGGGTGTGTCTCGTCATGGCTGACTGCACTCTGTAAGCATTTGTGAAGAGTGTAAAAAACAAAGGATGTCTCATATTACATTCCCTGTTCATGGAAAACACAAGGGGTGCAAAATTTAGATTAGTTAAAAAAACGAATCACCTGGAGCTACAACCGTCAAGAAAAAACCCAATCCCTGGACAAGAGGATTTTTTCTTTCTTTCAGAAAAAGTCCTAATAAAACTGTTTTCTCATGGATAAATGAACACACATGACAGAAAATCCATCATAGCTCATGTTTAATAAGTTTAATGTTTACTTTGCCACCTTTTTCCCGCAACATCTATATGGGGAAAGTTGATTTGAGCTTCAGAAGTTCAAAGAGTTAGTCTCAAAAGCTTTGTAAGAGTTGTGGATGACAAATGGTCAGAAGTCAGCCAATCACCTTTTGCCTTTCATGTCGTTCTCTGGCATTTAAAAAGATACATCCGTAACTGGGCAATTCAAGCACAAAGCCATCCTGTATACAGTGACATGGCCCTTGGGAGGGTCTAGGAAACTAACTTCAGTGTTGCCAAAAAGTCATTTCTGCTTCCTCAAAAGCCCTGTACAAACACTTGAGTTAACCCTTCGGTGGCTAAAAAGCACAACTGCATTTTAATCATTGTTTAACTTAAAAACATTTGAGTGAGTGTGAAGATCCAAGTTCAGAACTTGTGGCTAGGGTAATATGTTTGGAATTCGTAGCCAAAGAGTGACACTCCTTTTGATTTGCACAAGAGTTATTACAACTGACCTCTCATACAATTTGCTCAAGTAGGCAGAAGGTCACATTTTTTTTTAACAACTTCCCAAACCATGTGTTTGCCATTTTGTAAGACACCAATATATCTCCAACTGACCACTAAATGTGCCACATCCTAAAAAAAAGTTATTTTTAAGTATAAGAGCTACATATTTTCATTTTGTACAAACATATCTGAATAAACTTGCTAGCCTGCATGGCTACCACCTAGAAGTGAAGGCAATGCGGAGACAAAGTTCTTCTGCATGCAAGGCATTTCCAGAGCTACCTGTCACTGAAAGAGTTTTGGAATTCCTAAATAAACAATCTGACAATTATATCATTCAATGACTTCATCCAAAATGCGTTCACACTGTTCTAAATCATAAATTACTCACAATCATAACATGAGTTTTAAAGGTACTCTCTATATATTTGTTTTTACTGTAATATTATTATTTATTTTTAATATTAACAATTCTGTATTTTTTATGATTTTTTATAGTTTATTATATATAAGCTATATAATATTGATTATTATATTTATTTTTTTAAAGTGTCTAAGGAATTTGAGATGAATCAGACAACCACTGTAGGCTTTATGTAACAACTTGTTAAAAAGTTCATGTTTGAGGTACTACTGAATTTATGTAGAGCAAAACATGAAAGTCTTATTACTCATATATTTTACTCATAACTCGAATAATACTAATAATAATAATACTGTAAAAATTATATGGCGTAAAGTGAGAACACACAGTCAAAAGTTTCCTTTTTAGTATCTCGAGTTAAATATATAGTTTATCGTTATATTTGCATCTAAAATAGTACAAATAGTCCAATATGCTTTAATATTTTAGGGGGAAAAACAGAAGCACACAATAAACAACAAAAGAAGAAATAAAATAAGTAGGTTTAAAGTAAGACATAAACAGTGTTGGGGAGAAACTAGTTACATGTAACAGTTATGTATTGTCTGTTACAGATACTGAGAAAAAATGTTAATTAAATGACAATTATTTATGAAACTGTTAATATTTTTACATAACAATGTTTTCTCTCTCACACACACACTTAATTGATTTCTTTGCCAAATTGCATTGATTGCTCTAAAATATATGGGGCACCAATGTTTCAGGAGTTTAGGACACAAAATAAGACTTTTCTTTTTCTTTTTTTTTCAGGGCATTGTTAGATGCTAGTGTTTCTTATCAAAGCTTTGCAAAGATTTGATTTCATAGCTATTAAACTAGCCTATATCTTGTTATGATTTTAAATCAGTATTTAACCTCAGAATGAACACAAAGTAAAAAGAGGTGCTAAAGTCTGATTTTGTGGTGGTTGTGCTTTAAAATTACATTTTTTATCATCTTAATATAAGTTATGAAGGATTTTAAAACACTGTCAGTAATCGGTGTTCAATACTGCTGTAAGGTTAACCCTGCTTGTAATGTGTTTGAAAATGAATTGAACAGAATTGAACAGTTGAAAACATTTATTAGAAATATAGAAAAGTAATCAAATGTAATCAGTTACATTACTTTAATAAAGTAATTAAAATAGTTAAACTGTAATCAGTCTGTAACCAGTTACATTTTCAAAGTAACCTCCCAACACTGGAAATAAAGATTCTTTTGCTCATAAAGCTTTTAATAATCTAAATATTTACCTTCATTCAGTCATTTACAATATGTAAGAGAAGAGAAGTAAATTAAAACGTATATATTATATATATATAATACATCTATTTTCACTATTTATTTTGACCGCGACACAAACCAAAGCCACGCTGTGTGTAAAATGGTTGACTATAAGTTAAAATGCTACAAACCAAATTTACCGCAATGCACTCAGAAGCGTCCGTGCGGAACATTCAACACACAGCGTTATCCGGGGAAGTTCATTGTCATTGCACCAGTGTCAGGAAGTGCGCATGTTTTGAAAGATGGCGGACGTTCCTAGTGATGCACCAGAACGTAAGTTGAAAGAATGTTTATACATTTTGACATTAAGCCCATAGAATCCCCAGTTTCTTAGGATGCCATCGGTTTACAGTTTAAATGAAGCTTTCGCCAAATTAGTACACATATTAGACAGGTTTCGCTGTGCATCTTTGATATTTAATTATGTCTTGAAAACTTACATCTGTCATGTCAGAGAGAGTCTGTCACAACAGGTGCCTGTATCAGCTGCCTAAATCTTTAAATTACTGTTTACTTTAACATCCATAAATACAGTTACAGTTACAGCATGCTGTCAAGCTAATGTGGAAACTAAATTCTGGTCTTTCTTTGAATGGCATAGTGGACTCATGCCTGAGTCCATCTGTCATTGTGTATATTAATAATTGCAGTTAAAGACAGAAAAGTAAGGGTTTAACTTACAGAGGCATCTGTTTGGATACTCACTGTACATGGATGTTTTTTAATTGCTTAAATCAGTTGTCTTTCTCTATAGACTGTCCGGGCACAAGCAGTGACCAGGCTGGTAAATCATCAGCATGTCAAGGATGCCCCAACCAAAACATATGTGCATCTGGTGCTGCCAAAGCCCCTGATCCAGGTATTCATTTATATATATAATATATATAGTGGCTAAGATTTGTCAGCTTTGTGTAAGCACTTTCCTCCGAGATGCCTTGAATGTTAATAAAGAAAGAACAATATTTCTAATGTTATTCAAGGATAATAAAATGTCATACTATGGCAAAATAGTAAAAAAAAAATCTGAAGTGTAATTTAAATCTGAAGTGTGTGACTTTGTTTTCTTTCGTTGCAGCCATAGAGGAAATCAGACAGAAGATGACCTCTGTGAAGCACAAGATCCTTGTTTTGTCTGGAAAAGGGGGTGTTGGGAAGAGCACGTTCAGTGCACATTTGTCTCATGCATTAGCTAGTGATGACTCCAAAGAGGTAAGATGATAGATCATTTTGCAACACAGTGGTAACTCATTCATAGTTTCAGAAAGCTCTGTTGATATTGTGTTCTTTGCTCGCTTTCTCTATATAATTTATTCATTGTTTGAATAACAGTGGAAATGAAATAATTACATTAATAATTACAATAATAATTACATAATAGGCCCAACTTACAAGGTATATAATATGTGTGTGTATTATTATTATTATTATTATTATTACTATTATTATTTATTTATTTTTCAAAGATTTCATGTAAGTTGTTCAGAGTTGTCGAAGCATCAGTAAATTGACTAACAAAGAATTTTAGGCTTTTCATATTTCTTTGGTCAAATACAACTTTATTCCTAACTTTGTATTCCTTTATTAATGAAAAGTGTTAAACCAGAAATACAGATTGGAGAACTTTGCTTATATTGTCTATATTCTATTTGTTTAATTGCCTTATAACAGATGAGTTTGTTGACCTCTTTAATTATGTGTTGTTGGTTCATTCATCCATAAATTCTTGGAAGCTTACACAAAAGGAAAACATTTGTGGTGATGTTGTTGTTCACATTAAAGTGATTAAGTTGCTTTAGCTAAACTGTTGACTTGACATTTAGGACAGATTTGGGCAATTTCTGATTTTGACAGATTTCAAATAATTTTTTAAATATTTTTAAATAGTTTATTATATATAGGCTATGTAATATTTAAAATTATGTTTATTTTATTTTTTTGCTAGCTACTTCCTAGGGACTATACATTTTAGATTTGATAAGACAACCACTGTAGGCTTTATGTGGCAACTAAATTTATGGTTAAGGTATTACTGTAGTTATGTAGAGCAAAACATGCTCATAAAGCATTATTACTCATATATTGCACTCATAATTCAAATAATACTATTCTAGAAACCACATTTTGTGTAAAACTTATTTGGTGTAAAGTGCTCAACAGTGTCACTTGAGAACAAACAGTTGAGTTTCTTTTTCAGAATCTGGAGTTACATTTTTTGGTTAATCATTATAAATGATGTAAAATAGTTCAAATAGACTTTAATAAAAGACAAACAATAAAAGAAGACATTAAAATATGTTTAAAAAGAGCGGATTAAAGATGGGTGTCTTTTGCTCATTTAGCTTTCAAATAATTAAAATATTTATCTTCACTCAGTCGTTATATGTAAGGTAAGAGAAGCAACAGTATTAAGCAAAATGAATAAAAAAACCCTAATATTTGTACATTTATTTTGACTGCATTTTCACATTTTATATGAGGAAAACAATTATATAGGTTTATTATTTATATCTTTATCTCTATATACACCATGTTCCAAATTATTATGCACATGCCATTTTTGTTTGTTTTTCCAAATCAGTCAGTATGATTAAGGATTCATTTTATCCACAACTATAATTTTACAATGAGAATGTAATTACATGTGAAAGAACTGATAATGTCAACAGTTTTATTGATATTTTGAAAAATAAACACAAAATATGCTGTTCCAAATAATTATGCAGAATGCCGTTTGAAAACATTCAATGGGTAAAATATGCGCTGCATGGACAGATCTTTTTTTCCAAAAATAAACACAATTTAAAACAAAAAACCTATTTACAGTTCAAGTTACATATTAATATATGCACCCTTCTTGGGGATGACTTTAACAATTTTCTCATCCATTGAGCTTGTAAGTCCATGTATAGTTTCTGGCAGTATTTAATTTGAGGATTCCGGTATTGCCTCCCAGAGCAGTTGTTTGGAGGTACACTGCTGCCCACTCTCATAGACCTTCATTTTAAGGATGCTTCACAGGTTCTCAGTAGAATTGAGGTCAGGGGATGATGGTGGCCACGCCATGTTTTTTTTCTCTTTTTATGCCCATACCAATCAAGCAATCAATGGTGTTTTTTTGCAGCATGGGATGGTGCGTTATCCTGCATGAAAATCATTTTATTTCGGAAGGCACGATACTTCTTTCTTTAACAGCAGAAAAAGGTCTGTTAGGAACTCCGCATATCTTGCAGACGTCATTTTGACACTGTCAGGGACCCTAAAGGGACCTACTATCTAACTTTCCAATATTCCACTCTAAATCATCACTCCACCACCTCCTAGTCTTGTTGGAAAAGGGTGACTATTTACCAGCCATCCAGAACTCCATCCATCTGGACCCTCAAGTGTAGCACAGCATTCGTCAGTGAATAAAACTGTTTGAAAATGAGTCTTCATGTAATTCTGAGCCCTTTGCTAACATTTCTCTTTGTGAGTTTTGGTTAGAGGTGGTTGAAATTAAGCTTTATGCACAACTGCCATCCTACATCGAGATGTTCTTGGGACTCCAGAGATGCCGGCACCTTCAAATATCTGTTTGCTGCTCAAACTTGGCTTGTTTTTTATAGCTGCCCTTTTTAATAATAAAATTAATTTGTCTGACAGAAATGTTAATCTTAATATCCCTTTATCTGATCGAATTCTTCTGTGCTGTGAATCACTCACAAATCTTTTAAAAGTTGGATGATCTCTTTACAGTTTTCATGATATGTTGATTGTTTTCATGCCTTTTGCAAGACACTGCACTATTTAATGCTTTTCACCTTCAGAAGGATCTTTCTTCCTCCCCATATTGCATGAGAACTAAGACTTGCTTAATAATGTGGAACAACCTCTTTAAGTAGGTTTCCCTTTAAGTAAGATGACCTGGCAAGCTGATTAACTAACCTGGCTAAGATTGATCTTAAAACATGAGAAATAAAACAAACAAACACTTTCTTAGAAAAAACTAAAACCTGAATATTTATTTGAATTAAATTCTACTGATATGTTACTTGTTACTTTAATTTGGAACATGGTGTATATCTATATATATATCTATGTAATTCCTTCAGACATTTTTCTTTTAAATTACTTTTTTTTTTTTTATCAGGCTCCTATGCTCAGGTTCAGTAATTGAACTTTAATGTCAATGAAAAGGTTATTATTCTGAAAAACAATAATGCAACTTTAGTTAATTCATTGATATTTAACAAATATAGATTAGATAGTACTTTATTTATTTTTTAGAAATTGGAAAATATTATTATATTATAAGTCCATGTGTGCTTTTTTGGCAAAAACATTTAAGTCCACCTCTTTGGATAAGACACAGTTGCAAAAATCATGAAAAATAAATAAGAATGTTTGTAATTGTAGTTTTTGTGTGACTTTGATGTGTGTGTGTGTGTGTGTTGTTGTTGTTGTTGTTGTTTTTTTTTTTTTTTGAAATATGAAATTAATATCATGTTATTTATTTATTCATGTATGTATGTTACTGAAATTATACTGATAAACAAGAAAACTACCAGTAGATGGTGGTAAATGTCTTAGTAAGTCAGTCAGTCATTTATTCATTCATTCAATTTGTTCAAATGACTGATTCATTCAGGAATTAAGTAAATGGCTCTCTTTATGAATGGACCATTGAATCATTGGTTCACATTATTCGTTTAGAAGGCAGATTCATTTAGAAATGAATCACTGCTGTGTTTTGCTTGCAGACACATAACAGTTCTGCTGTGGCTTTTTATAGGTAATATTATTGTTGGAAAATTTGACAAAACAGACAAAACAGATATTGTGTCTAAAATATAACATATATAAGATTCCTCTATGAGCTGCATGAGAGGATAGCATTGCTTAGATTTCAGAGACAGCTATTGTTTTGTCCAATATTAGTCTTGCTACTAATGTGATACCAGTCAATCTTTTTCTAGAGTCAATTATGACTTTTTTTTTTTTGCACTCATTGGAATATGAAATGCCACAACTAATTTAGATGGGCTGCAAGCCTAGCTCATATAGATTTTTTTTTTTAATAATAAAAAGCATTTCCTTTTGATTTATTCTCATCGTAGCTTGTTCAAGTGGATTGTTTTTGCCTTACAGCACTACGAATGTTAAATCACACTTCCGAACTCGCTCAGAAACAATTCCGTTATCAAATTAGACATTTTAAGTATGCAGCCTTTAGCAAAACATTATCGTATTAATCAAAATAGAGCAAAAACAACCAACCGCTGAGGGAAAACGTAACACTATGCTGTCGAACTTGGATGAATCATTACGAGAGAGCAGTGAACAGGACAAGCTTCTGTTTGCATATCAGCATCTGAGCCAAGCACTTCACAATAATTTTTCTCCATCTGAGTCTGCTGGCTATTTTTAGCATGTTGTAGAGCTCTGCGGCAGAAAGAGCTGTGTTTACCGGGTTCATTGAGAAGAGCATGGCTCTGACTGGGACTCTTTCTGAGCCAGTGCACTGGGGAGAGCCGTATTGATCTCGTCTCAGCAAACTGCGGCCGCAATAGTGCAGTCAGCGTGCAGACTGCGGCCACTGTTTACCCTTTGGCAGCTCACTGACTGAAATAATCTTCAATCCCTCAAACAATTTAAATCGCACAGCTTGGGGACTTCCACAATGTGAAGTTCTCCATTGTTGGCAGACAACAAAAAAGCCTAGAGGAATCAAGTCCCACGCTCTCTGCTTCCAGTATTCAGAAGTGTCTTTAAAAGGTCTCACTGTGGAATTATGGGTCTTTTTTTTATCTCACTCTCTTTCCATTGTTAGCTTGTGTATTTTTCTCTTTATTGATTTTTTTTTTTTTCTTTTTTTCCTAGGGACTGTTATTATTTCTCGAGCACATGGTGTATGTAGTAATGGGCTGCTGTAGCCTGCAGAAAAAAAACTGAAGTGGTCTCTTTTTTTGTGCTCATCTTGGGTGAAAGTGAGAGTATGGTCAAACTGCGTGATGCTGGTGACAGTTGAAACCGTGTGTGTGTGTGTGTGTGTGTGTGTCTGTATGATCTCCAAATGGCACCTTTCACTCAGGCCTGTGTGCTGATAGATTGCTCTTATCTGCTGTGTCAAAAGTCCCTCTTCGGATTCCGGAAGGGCTGTGAGCTCGAGTGGGAACATCCTGTTGTATGCCTTGTGTTGTGTTCACACTTCCTGAGAACTGAAGAGTGAGGAAAAGCGTTGAGAGGCTCCTCTAGTGCAACCTTCAGCAGATAAGAGTGTCATCCACTCCAACGCACAGGCATGGTCGGTCATAAGGAGTTTATTTCACATGGAGAGAACTAGATATGGAACAGAAAGTGAAATCTTGCCATGCAAGATTTTTTACATTTTGTTATGTTGCTGCCTTATGCTAAACTGTTTTAAATTACTTTTATTCCTCTCATCAATCTGCATTCCATGCACCATAATGACAAAGCAAAAACTGAATTGTCACAACCTCATAAATCTATATAAAAAAACTGAAATAAGCACATTGCATAAGTATTCATACCCTTAACACAGTACTTAGTTGAAGCACCTTTACAGCCTCACATCTTTTTGGGTATGATGCGGCAATTTTTGCACATCAGCATTTGGCAATTATCTGCCATTCTTCTCACCTTATCACCATTTAAGTTCTGTCAGCTTGGATGGGGTCTGGCAGACGTTTTCAGGTTTCGCCAAAAATGTTTGTTTGGGTTCAGGCCCAGGCTGTGGCTTGTCCATTCATGGACATTCACAGAGTTATCTAAAAACCACTCTTGCTGTGTGCTTAGGGTCTTTGTCCTGTGGGAAGGTTCTGAATGCTCTGAACTGGGTTTTATTAAAGCTATCTCAATATTTTGGTGCATTGAGCTGTTCTTCTACTCTGACGAGTCCCTCAGTCCCTGCCACTGAAAAACTGCCCCACAGCATATGAGGCTGTTACCAGCACACTTGGGTTTCCTCCAAACTTGATGCTTGTAATTGCGGTTCATGACCACAGAATCTTGTTTACTTTAGGTGCGTTTTTGCAAATTCCAAGTTTGTTTTCATTTGTCTTTACTGAGGAGAGGATTGAGTCTTGCCATACCCCCATAAATCCCAGATCGGTAGAGTTTTGCAGTGTGATTTGTCCCATCGGTTTGTCGAATCTCTTTCTCCCATCTGCATATGATCATGGAGCTCAACTAGAGTGACCATCAGGTTCTACATCACCACTCTAGCCAATGTCCTTCTCCATCAATTGCTCAGTTTGGCCAGGAGGCCAGCTATAGGAAGGGTCCCCGTTGTTTCAAACTTTTTCCTTTAAGGGTAATGGAGACAACATGCGTCTGTGAAACTTCAATGCAGCAGATTTTTTTCTGATCCAATCCTGTCTTTGAGCTCTACAGGTTCGGTTTTGTTTTTGTTTTTTTACCTCAGGGCTTGGTTTTTGCTCTGATATGCATTTTCAGCTGTTAGATCTTTTATTAAGATGTGTGTGCCTTTCCAAATCATACCCATTCAATTGAATTTGCCACAGGTTAACTTCACTCAAAGTGTAGTAACATCTACACGCAATATGAATGCTTCTGTGCTAAATTTCAGCTGTCCCAGATAAGGGTATGAATACTTGTGCAATGAAATCATTTAGGTTTTAGAATTGTAATAAATTTGCAAAAATGTAAAACAATACTTTCTAATTTTGTTGTATGGAGTGTAAATTGATGTTGAAAAAAAAAAACACTTTTGCATGGCATGGTACACTGCCTGGCCAAAAAAAACAAAAACATTTTCTGGCATGTTTCATATTGTAGGTTTGGCAACAATTCTAAACAACTCTAAGTGGTGCATTTTATTTTAGCTTCTTATTTCTCAAACAACCACGTCAGAAGACATACCCATGACCTTATTCCAGAATGACAATGCCAAGATTCATCAGGCTTGAATTGTGAAAAACTGGCCAAGCCCATTGGAAGTCTTTGGCATGTGCTGGAGTCAACTTTACACTGCCTGTCCAAAAAAATTACGCACTGTAATATTTTGTTGGATGGCCTTTGGCTTTGATAATATTGTGCATTCATTGTAGCATTGTTTTGACAATGTACTGTAACAACACTTATTTCCATCAAGAGTTGCATTCATTTTTGGCTGAGATTTTGTATTGACAATAAGAGAATCTGTTAAGTCGACTCCAGCATTTTAAAGACTTCTGTTGGGGTTAAGGTCATGACTCTGTTGTGGCCAATTCATTTGTAAAAATGATTCCTCATGCTCACTAAATCACTCTTTGAGCCTGATGGTATTGGAATCTTGTTATTGTCTTCCTAAAATATGTACATGGATACCTATTCCAACATGGTTGCTAGAGAAATAAAAAGCTACACACTGCATCAGTTAGGATTAAAAGAACTGATGCCAAACATACAACATGCCAGCTTTAAGCAGAAAGCAGACAAATCAGTTTGAAGTGGCACATTCTCACTTCCTGTGGAAGGGTTCGTTGAAGCATCTCTGTATTCTCAAGAAACTGTTTTCTATATTTAAATGAATAGTACACCCAAAAATGAAAATTACCTCATGAATTACTCACCCTCAAGCCATCATAAGACTTTTTTCTTTCAGACGAATACATCAGAAGTATATAAATAATGTTTTGCTCTCTCCTTTATACTTCCGTGTTTGTCACTTCTCACTGGAGCTTACGTCCTACGTGATTCGCTGAAATGCCACTCTCTCATGAATGTGTGTACAACAGTTAGCAGAAGCTGGAGGATTACAGTTCATAAGGTTTTAATTATAGATAATTTTTTTACACAAAAGCATCAGTTCACTTCAGAAGGCTTTTATTAAGCCTCCAGAGCAGTCTGGAGCACTTTTTATGATTAATGGATGCATTTTTTGGCTTCAAAATCTCTACAGCTATTGCAAAGCTTGAAAAAGGGCATTTTTAATATAACTGCAGTTATATTAGTCTTAAGGAAGAAAGTCATATAGGATGGCTTGAGGGTGAGTAAATCATGGGCAAATTCTCATTTTTGGGTAATCTAACCCTTTAATGTTTTTATGTTCTATGAAGCTGCATTTTTTCCATTTACGTTCCCCATTGTATTCCCATGACCTCTGGAGTGAGTACTTCAGCATACCCAACCCACTTACTAATGTCCTTTTGGTTTTCTACAGTAAACACTAAAGGTCATGCTGTTAAACTTTGTAGACCGTCATCATGAATTAGAAAAATGCTTCCCAGTGTTGATTATCATGGTAAACATTTTGTTTGCCCTGAGACACATTTCTATGTAATGAATTTAGCCAATTTACATTTTAATGTAGGTTAAGTGCTTCAGGCTTTGACTGAAGGTGTATGCGAGTTGGAAAAGTAGAGTAATTTATAGGTGCGGCATTCACTCACTGTAACTGGAGTAAGGGGATGAGGTCATCACTACAGCATAATGAAAAGCCTTATGTAGCTGTTAATGAGAAAGTTAGTTGTGCAAATGATAACTGGATAAACCTGCTGTATAGCACAGTAGTAATCAAATCCAGTTCACACATTTTGCTGAAATATGCTATGTTTAGTTTGGAAACTCAGTTCAGTTGTGATGCAACGTAATTTTAATATCAAATTACTGTATACTAGAACATGTTTGTACCAAAAACAAAGGCTGTAACAGATGTGCTTTTTTTGAACAATTGTGAGGTTTCCATATGGAGTCTGTCTCATAGTTTTGATTACAGGGGAATACTCCGCCCAGCTGAAACTGGGAAGAGACTTGTGTTTGACCCAAGAATGTCTTGTTCTTTTGCCATTTTAAGTGCTTTAGACTGTTGCGAACACCCTTTTTTGGTTCTTCATTTTTAGAAGTCACACTCCTTAACATTGATTTTTTTCTTAGACATTTTTGTTAAATCTCTTTCTGTTGGTCTGTAGAGATACAGTGACATATTTTCATAACTTGCCTCTAGACATGTGAAGAACTAAGATATAAGAAAGAATTTCCCATTGGATAAATTCTGCCCTTCTCCACCTCCTCTTTAACAGAGGATAAATACCCTTTATGAGAGAGCTGTGCCTATCTTAAACCTTTTCTCCTATTTCTTGTGTGTCCCAGGCTGCTTTCTAAGGAAATGCTGGTGGTTTAGTAGCTGTCTGCTGAATCCTGATGAATATAGCAGCCACTTGTTTTGATGGTTAAGAATAATTGCCTGCAGCTGGGTGGTTTAAAAGCCAGTTCTTTAACAGCATTGTTGTTCTTTTGAATGTGTGTGTTTTTTCATTAATAGCATGTGAACTTAATTGCAAAGCAAATTTAATCAGTCTTCAGGCGTTAATTTATGGTGATGTGGCAATCACCAGAAGGTCTGTGAATATGGTTTAGGAATCCCTAAAACCTTTGGTTTACAGTCTAGTTTCTCCAAAAGTGAACAAACTTTAAAAACAAAATATATTACATAAATTAAATTTGCAGTTTCAATGAAAGCACAGCTAATGTTTTTGCTTTTGTAGAAGGAGCATATAGGCTACAATAGCCAAATCTGGTCCCAAACAGGCCCATTTGTGAATGTTCCATATTCTCTCAAGAGCTCTGTGGGATTCTTTGCATTTTTGTGAGGTTAAGATGTGCTTTTCCACTCCTCGCTCATCATATATTTGATGAGCCCTGAGGGTTTCGGACTTTGATTTAAGAAGGCCAAATATGACACAGGAGCACATACATTTGTGTTTCTAGCCCAAGAAAGAGGGAAGTATTGGAAAAGAAGAGCAGTTGCCAGAAGAAAAGTATTCAGACTCTGAGAGGAAGTGGTGTGACTTCCTCTTTAGCTCGGTGGAAGAATCCCTGATTTTTGCCACTATGGTCTTAGCCCTTCCTACAACCCTGATTACCGAGCATCCATTTCCTGAAAGAGAGCAAAAGGGAGAGCGAAGGAACCTGCTTGGCTTCCCGTGGGAGTATTAAGTGGGGTTCTGTGCTCCTCCTCATTCGCTGCTTTCACTGCAAAGTTTACTTTCAGTAAATTTCCTTCAGGAAGCAGAAGAACAGGGAGGGAGAAATAAACAGAGTGTGACCCTACCGAGGGTGTGTTTTAAGGGTGTGCTGCTTAATTCGCTCATTGACAAATAACTTTTAACACAAACCAGGATCAAGAAGGTCATATGTTAAATTAGACTCTGTATTTATTTTTAAACAAAATGCATTTTACATTTTACACAAATGCTTGTAATAACATCATTTGTGATATTTCTGATCCATTTAGGTGCATGTCTTTGTTGCACGAAAAGAAAGGGCTTTCATGGATTCAAAAAGACAAATCATCAGCACATCTGGAATTTTTATCGGTTCCTATCATGTCCACAGATCAGTCACATGCACAAACTTAACTCATAGCGGGACGTTTGCTCTGGTGTGATCATCTAAACATATGCTACGGTTTGATCCAGTGAGTATGCCGCAGCTCTCGGGGGTTCTATTGTAAAAGATGAAAAGGAGTTTTGATAGTCTTCTTGACAAAAGCCAGGAATATCATCCCTCTAGATTCCCAGTGTTTTTTTCCCCTCATGGCTAATGACATTTGCATCTGTTTCTGTGAGGCCCTGTTGAGGTGTTTGCAGTGATGATAGATATGTAAATGGATAGATGAAAAAAAAAAAACATTTTGATTTGAAGATAAGGGTAAATGTAAATTATTTTGTCTTCTGGGGAACATCTTCTGTAGCTTCTGAAGGGCAGTACTAAATGAAAAAAATATATTTAGGCAAAATAAGAAAAAGGTACACATCTTCATTCTTTTCAAAAGTTAATGCATAATTTTTCCTTCTGAGGCATCAGTGAGCATTTGAACCTTCTGTAATAGTTGCATATGAGTCCCTCAGTTGTCCTCAGTATGAAAAGATTGCTCTCAAAATCATAGTCATTGTTGGAAAGGGTTCATGGAAATACTGAAAAACCACAGAATTTGTGGGACCTGAAGGATTTTTCAGAGGAAAAGCAGGCAGTTTAACTGTTCAGGACAAACAAGGGACTCATGAACAACTATCACTATACAGAACACAGCTGTGGATCATTCAGGTAACAACACAGTTTTAAGAATCAAGCATATGTAAGCTTGAAGTCATTTTTATAAATTCAACTATTATTTATATATATATATATATATATAATTATATCTTATTCAGTTCAGTACTAAATAAAAAATAACATGCATTATGATCCTTCTTATTTTGGTCAAATAATTAGCAGCATTTTGCAGGTTCTGCAAGGTGTATGTAAACTTTTGACTTCAACTATAAGTAGATAGATAGAACATTTGTAATATTGATATTCTTTTTATTACTAATACATTGTGATGTAGTCTGTTGGCAAACTCAGATGATTGTGTTTGCTGTATAATTATTTTTAATTAACAGTTTGAAATTCAAATACATTTAATTATCTTGCTTGCACTTTAGTTTTGGCGGTATTTGTTGAAGTGTTCTGGATCCGTTGTCACGCACACTGACTCACATTGAGCACCTGTTCGTATCTCACAGCTCTGCTGCACATCTGGCCCAGAGTGCAAATATAACGATTATGTCTTGTATACTCTCAACCCACAGAAAAATCAGGTCTGTACATGCAGACATTAGACCACAGAACTGATGCTGTCATTCATACCACAGAGGCAATGGAAAGGTTATGTTTTCTGGTCACAGCAGGGTAGAAGTGGCATTCAAAAATGAGTTTAAATAGCATAAACATGTACTGGAGGTGGTTGTGGTCTGTGTATAGAGCTGGAACTGAAGTGATGGCCTTATGTAATGACTGAGTCAGTAGGACGGAAGCTGTTTTAATGCGTCTGTGAGTTGCTGACTCACTAAGCTATGCCATGCTGACATCTTGTGTTTGCTTCAATGTATTGCATTGGAGCAATTTTCATTTGTCATTGGGTAAACCTGGGCTCAAACCCCAGCCGTTTTGTTTTGTTTAGTTTTTTTTTTTTTGCTTTGTTTAATGCAGTAAATAATATGAGCAAGGTGCTTAAGGGGATAGTTTACCCAAAAATGAAAATTCTGTCATTAATTACTCACTCTCACATCATTACAAATTTGTAAGCCCTTTGTTCATCTTTGAAACACAAACTGAGATATTTTTAAAGAGTTTTCTGACCCTGCATAGACAGTAACACAACAACCACTTTCAAGGCCCAGAAAGGTGGTAAGGATATTGTAAAAATAGTCCATATGATATCAGTGATTCAGCTGTAATATTATGAAGCTATGAGAATACTTTTTGTGTGTAAAAACAAATAATAATAACTTTATTTATTTATTTTTCAATCATTTTGCCACAGTTTTTTTTTTTACAGTAATTGTTCAACTTAATTATTAAAAGGATGCACATCCTCATTAATCCATATACATAATCCATATTCTCATTAAACAGTCTATGCCAGTTTTTGAGCTTGATTGTTTTTTTTTTTCCATTCCTTTTGCAGGTTGCACTGCTAGATGTGGACATCTGTGGGCCATCTATACCAAAAATAATGGGGTTAGAGGGGGAGCAGGTATGTAGTATATGTGAACCTGGACCACATATCCAGTCATAAGGGTATTTTTTTTAAAAACACAGATTTATACATCATCTGAAAGCTGAATAAATAAGGATAGGACAATATTTGGCTGAGATACAACTATTTGAAAATCTGGACTATGAGGGTGCAAAAAAGAAGTTCTTAGCAATGCATTTTACTAATTAAAAATTAAGAAGTTTCACAAAATATCAGCATGGAACATGATTTTTACTTAATAATCTTATGATTTTGGGCATTAAAGAAAACAATAACAATTTTGACCCACACAGTGTATTGTTGGCTATTGCTACAAATATACCCGTGCTACTTAAGGGTCAGATATCTCAGTATTCTGACACAAGTAAGAAACACAAAGATATGTGTCACATATCTTTGTGTTTCTTACTTGTGTCAGAATACTGAGATATCTGACTAATTTATAGGCAGGAAATCTCATTCTCTGCTTGTTTATCTGTAGGTTCATCAGAGCGGCTCAGGCTGGTCCCCAGTGGTATGATCTTTTAAATCTCTGTTCTTTTAATTTGCATTCGCAAACATTTGTGTCATTCTTCTTACATACGGGTATATTCTCTCTGTCTAGTATGTTGAGGACAATTTGGCTGTCATGTCCATCGGCTTCCTGTTGAGTAGTCCAGATGATGCTGTTATCTGGAGAGGCCCAAAAAAGAATGGTTGGTACTTTTCTTTAGTCCTTTCTTCTGTTGTACACATCAGGGATATTAATTGTTTCATCGTATTAAGAAGTTTAAAGGTGACATATCATGAAAATCTGATATAATCGGGTCCCTGGTGCAACTACCAACCTAGAAAACATGAAAAAGAACAACCCTGTAAAAATGTTCGTCACAAGCTTGGTATTCAGGTAAACACAACGTACCAAATAGCTGGAAACGATGAGCTTTGTAAACATCAACACGGGGAGGAGCAACAGTAATGTTCAGTACGTGGAAAATAATGTTTTTTGAACCTCTGACTCTGTAAACAGATTGAATTATACCGATTACACAAAAAATGTTCTTCTTAGCAACATCACATGACCCCTTTAAAGGAACACTCCACTTATTTTGAAAATTTCCAGTGGTCTAATCAGATTCAATGATTTATGCTAAGCTATGCTAAAAGTGCTACCGGCAGACCCCGAGATCAGCTGAATGGAGTCAAAAATGGTAAAACTCATCTGCTTAACTCTAGGGGACTTGGAAAATGAGCCTATTTTCAAAAAAAGTGGAGTGTTGCTTTAAACTAAAATGGTTTAAAACATCACTTCAGCGTGATAAACATGATAATCAAAACCAAACAGATCTCGTACCTAAGAAACCAGAGTATCTTAGGTACGAGATGTAAAGGCACTGCCCTATTCTGGAAAAGGGGATGGGGAGCAGCAGCTCATTTGCATTTAAAGAAACATCTTGTACTCAAAATAGACATTTTCAAAATGATATAGTAAATAGTCTGTGGGGTGTTTTGAGCTGAATCTTAACACACATTCTGGGGACACATGAGATTTATATTGCATATTGTAAAGAGGGACATAAAAGGTCTCCTTTAAGAAGAAGGTATTACAGATTGCCAAACATGGCAGAAGTGTGACAATATGTGCTATCAGACTGCAGAGCAGGTATTTTTAAATCTGTTCATTTGCACAATACCACTGATAGTGCAGGTCAAAACAAACAGGGCATCCTGCACAAACCCACAAAACCATATGACGAGTTTGAATTCTACCCAGAACGCTCTCCTTCAGAGTTCTAGGGGAATTCAGACACCTGATCAATAGGCACTTGTTAAAAGCACATTAAACACCCCAGACAGTCTAAACGACAATGACATGGCTGTGGAAGTCAAGAAAAGTCATGCTGAAACTAGGTTTGAATTTCAGTCAAAACTGAAGTGTTAGGGAAAAGAACAAAAGAGAACAAAAAAAGTTTTCTAGTATTTCCTTACTAGATATATGCCATCTTAAATATTGGCTTCTTTGCAGATCCTATCCCCAGTGTGAAAGATGACAGCTTGTGGGTGCATGTACATGTGGTGTTTTATTGTGAGAAGCAATCATGTGATTGTTGGTCTGATGGTTAAGTATAGCTTGGCAATGCATGTTTGGTTTCATGCAGCTGTTTTTAAATGACATGTTTCCACTTGGTTAAGTGTTTTCATTTCAGGAAACTTTTTGTGTGTGTGTGTGTTAATCTCTGCCAACCGGTGTACAATTACTTGTACTTCTTCAAAATCACATCAAGATTAACTTCAGTTTGATTAAAAAAAATGATTTGTGAAACAAGGGCAGCATTAGCTGTTTACCGCAATAAAACTGTATGAAGCAGAAGTGCTGCTTTCAAAATAAAAAAAAGGGTTCCGTTCTGACTGGACAACACAATACACAGATGACTATTAGCGGAACTTGGATCAAATGCATTATATTATAAAAAATGTGTTAAATGGCATTCATCTTTCATTGTGCGCCAGACCTGGAAGTATTATTGTTTACATGTGTTTTATACTTTATACTACAAAGGAACAGATAGCCGGTTGTCATGTTCAAAGATGAGACGCTCAGAAAAGCTAATGAGAGCACGTGGCTGTGTTTATCTGAAGCACTAAGTTAACTTTAGGCCCGGTTGGGTTTCACTTCCTTGAGTTCTGCATTGTAACCACTGTCTGATATCTAAAAGTCTCATCTGTGATGTGGACTAGTTTCTTTAGTCTACGTTTCACAGGTTCGTTGAATGTAGCTTCCTTTAGAGTTGAGATACAGTAGAAGGTGTTATATAGTTAATTGATATGTATATACGGGAGTTGAATGACTTACGCTGTTCAACGTCATGTATACAGAAATAAATATATAGCAATATGGCATGTCTTAGCAGCTTTTTGAGCACATTCATCTGATAAACTTAATAAATTGGCTGGGACGAGCTGCTGTGGTTGTTTTTTTTTTTTGTTTTTTTTTCATTTCAGGAAGTAACGTGTTTCAGGGGAAGTTGGTGTGATGTCTATGTACAGCTTTCTTTTTGTTGTTTTGGGGTTTCACCTGAATACAAACCTGGTCAGGAAGTTAAAGGAATGGCCATAAGGCTTTAAGTTTTAAACCCCCCCCCTATTTTTAGCCTAAGTATTCTTTTTTTAAACCATAACTATGTGTTACGGTCTATAAACATGGGTGGGGGGTTTTGCATGATGCCAATTATGATGCAGCTTGAATCCCTTTGTTTGATACGTTTGGTTTGTTGTCATACCAAATGTATTACGTATTAGTTTTTGCTCTGTTATCTGTGTATTTACTCTGTGTCAAGCACTTTAGTGTTCTCTGTGTTTTTTATTTACTTTAGAGTTGTGAGAAAGGCTTGCTGTAAGTTACGCCGACCTTGTCTGGCTGGAATTAGGCATCTGAAAATCAGGATTATACTCCATAGCTGTGGACCATGACTAAAATGTATGACAAAAGTGCCACTGTTTTGTGAATACAACAACATACATGACACAAGCCATGATGTCCGATTCACAAACAGTTGACTCTTGTGAACAGGTACTTTTTAATGTGTCAGCCAGAAGATTTACGCAGTTGCCTCATTTGTGAATTAATCTGGCTCATTCAGTCAGTGAATCATTCTTAATACGTCACTAACCTTTTCTTAGTTATGTCTGGTTCTAAATTAACTAGGGATGAAGCGTTTACCAGCCTGACAATAAATCATGATAAAATAAATGCGATTAGCATAAAGCTAAGTTTAAAGTAACAGTCTCACGTGAGCACAGCACGCAGAGTAGTTTAATTTTGTGTGAAAACATAAGGGGTTTGTTAATGGAATTATTCAAATTAATATATGAATTAATTAATTCTATGTACCTCTTAAGGTTTTTGTCTTTAAAAAAAGATTAGATGTCTTTTTGTTTTCATCTTTGCTCCATGTAATACCTAATAAAGTAGTGTTCTAAATTGCAATGCTGCTTTGTCCACGGAGGTTGCAGAAAACGGCTCTAATTCTGCTGTTCCATAAGTGCCAGAGAGTGTAAGAGAGTGAATTCATAGAGTTACATTTACATTCAGCCCATGTGGTTTTTGTCTGGCCAAAAAATGAACCAAATGTTCGTGCCATGTGGTAAAAGTTATAATTTTGATTTAACCATTTTCTTCATTTAAAGGCTCAAATGTGAGGTTTACCATTTTATGAAACATTTTCAATGGTTTATTTGAATGCTTCGTACATGTTATTAGATAAACTGTTATATTAAAACAGTTATAAAACAGTCATATTGTTGTTTAAAATCCAGACATAATTGGTAATGTTATAGTTTTAGTGTTTATGCAAACAAAAAGTCATTTTATTTGTTGTTTGTTGATTTATTATTGATTAAATATAAAACTCGTTGAAACGTTTTATGTGTCAGTACTTTTTGAACATTTCCAGCACATTTTAACAATACCATGATAATACTGATAAAACTAAGTTTTGTTGTAATCTATTTTTTGGAATTGGTATTAAAACATTGACAACAATAAATTAAAATTTATTTAAATTTAAAGAGTTCTGTCATTAGTTACTCACCCTCATGTCATTCCAAACCTGTAATACCTTCGTTCATCTACGGAACACAAATTAGGAAATTTTTAGAGGGGTCATCGGATGCCCATTTTCCACAAGGTGATATGATTCTTTAGGGCCTTAATGAAAAGTCTATAATATACTTTGGTTAAAAATTCTCAATAGTAGTGATTAAAAAAAACCCACCCTTTTACCTTTGCAAAAAATCATCCGATTCTATTCTCTCTGTGGAGTGACAAGCCATTGTTTACTATAGCGTGTTCGCGTTTAGCCGTAAAACTCGCTAACTAGAACGTTATTAGGAAAGGCGATTGCAAAGATTTATAAAAAAAAACATTCTTCTGCTGTAAGTGAAGCTGGTTGACGGATTGGTGCGAACACAGATGCATTTATGTAGATCTGGAGGCGCATTCCATTTACAAACAAAAGTCATCCACTGCGTCTTCAACAGCTTTTTGACCGTGCATAGACAGCAACGCAACTGACATGTTCAAGACCCAGAAAGGTAGTAAGAACATCATTAAAATAGTCCATGTGACGTCAGTGGTTCACCTGTGATGTTATGAAGCTACAAGAATACTTTTTTGCCTAAAGAAAACAAAAATACCAACTTTATTCAACAATTTTTTTCTCTTTTGTGTCAGTCTTTAATGCGTGTTCACCAGAGTAATGCCTTGTTCAAACTGCACAATGGTTCGGCGACAGTAGGCTGCAGACTGCATAACCTTACAATAGGAAGGGTGTGCTAACTGGTCTGCAAACTACAGCCAACCGCACACAAGAAGTGATAAGGTAATAACGCAAGATTGTGATCTATGGTCCTCCCCGGACACAAAATAATTTTACAAAAAAAAAAGTGTGAGTGAGTTAAAAACTTAACTAACATGCTGTGTACTCAGTAACCTGAAGCATTTCTGAATGACAATCTTTGTCAAACACTTCAGAAATGTGTCACAAGTCAGCCGGCTCGCTAGTAAATGAGGAAGTAAATGATGAGGGTGCACTGAATACCTGCATGATTATAGTCTTGTTATGTAGATAGTTTTGACATCTCAGGCGCAAACATATTGGATCAGATTTCTTTGTGGTGCACATCAAGCATCAAAACACTACAAGTGTACAGAAAGAAGGATTTTGTGTTGTTTTGGGTGACCAAGATGTTTGCTTTTCTGATTTTTTCTGAGATTGCATCTCACACAAGATAAGACTGGAGTGCTAAACAGTGCCGTTTTTTGCAACATGATATCGAACACTTGTGGCTAAATATAGTGTCCCATACGTGGAATTTATGCTAACACATCTAAGTGCACACACATCGTGAACACACACCCGCAGCACCAGGCAGCCATTTCTGGCAATGCCTGGGAAGTACTGAGACTCAAACCTGTGACCTTTAGGTTACAATTCTGACTCTCTGACCTTTAGGCCAGGACGGCCCCGTTTATATATGTGTAATACAGAACATTAATTTTCTTTGAAGCTGCTTTGAAACGATTTGCATTGTGAAAAGGGCTATACATACAAATGGGAAATTAATTCATTGACATGTTTGTTATGGTGTTTTCATAATGTTTAGGCATGATAAAACAGTTTCTGCGAGATGTGGACTGGGGAGAAGTGGACTATCTGATCGTGGACACGCCTCCAGGAACATCTGATGAGCATTTATCCATTGTGCAGTATCTCAGCGGCGCTGGCATCGATGGAGCCGTCATCATCACCACCCCACAGGTGAACCACAACACGTGAAACTCTGCGCATGTTCCAGGAAGCTGCTTTTACATGTCGTGATCTAGTTTGCATTATAAAAATAAAATATTAAAAAAAGATTCAAATTAAAAGATTTGCATTGGGGGAAAAAACAGTGCAAAATGTAGTTCAAATGTATTGAAGTGTGAGGAACAAGAGGTTTTCACACTTAACTGAAAGCTAAAAAAATTGTTTATTTCCTGCACGCTAACAGTGAAGTGGAACTCAGTGGTGTGAATGACTTATAAAAAAGAAAAAGGTTATTTATGTCTTCAGCGAGTTGCACTTCTTAATTGCACACATGCTAAAAGTCCTCAACAACATTGCTCGGAACTAAGCATTTGCGCTTTTCAGTTAATTATTAATCAACAAAGATAAATGTTTAAAGAGGCTTTCATTGCAACACTGTGATGGGACACATAAATGCACTTGCACTTCCTTAAAAAATAGCCAAAGGTCATTGTTTTTTGTAACTGTTGTATTTTAAAATACGCTTCAGGTTGAATATTTGCTTTTGAGGTGTTAGGGTCACCCTTGTTATGGCACTTTGCTGCCACCTCTGCACATAAGAAGAAAAGTATCACCCACATATACTATTTCGCTGTATTTGTAAAGCGTTTCTAGGAATGATACGTAATATTCCTAATTAATATGTAACCATGTGTTTTGACTGCTTTATAATTTTTATATTTTTTTATTGTTCCCTTCTCAAAAAGGAAGTCTCTTTGCAGGATGTGAGAAAAGAGATCCGATTCTGTAAAAAGGTCAAATTACCCATCATAGGTGTGATTGAAAACATGAGTGGCTTTGTTTGCCCAAAATGCAAGGTATGGTATACGTGTTTAAACGCAGTATCTTACAGCAAAACACATCACATATTAATGGTGATTTTTGTGTAATTAAGTTTGAGATTATCTTGTTTTTGTTTTATTTTTATTGACATTATTTACTCACCCCTATGTCATTCCAAATTTTAAAGTCCCATAAAATGACAATTAAATTTTTTATGTTCGTCTTAAGGTTATTTATAAACTAGTGTGTTTCAAAACAGTGACAAAATTTGCATTTACAAGACATGCGCATTCAAAACTTAAAGTCTCTAACTTCCGGCAATATGGAGCAACGGTTTTGATGACGTTACTCTGCACTTCAGGTTCTCATCAGGTGCTCTCTAGAATCCAAAGCATCACACCCCCTACACTATAAACAGACCCTGAAGCTGCGGCTAAAATGGGTCACTTGGTGAATGGCACGTAGTGCACTATATAGGGGACAGGGAATAAGTCAAACAATGTGAATATGCTTTGGGGGGAAGAAGTATGGTTTCACCTCCGGATCATATGCGGAAATTGACGCAGACTGTAAAACATATCAGACCCGTTTGAATTCTACACAGAATGGTAATTTATAGGGATATGGATGAGATTGTGGCTGTCAAATGCGGCTTTACCGAGCACAACGGCTCTGGCCCAAGCTGTGATATAAAATAAATGTTATTGGCTGTTACACTTTAAATTACGTCAACACATAGAATAACGCTGTATGATTCAAAGCACTTCAGTGGACCACTGTGGAAAGGAACACTCCACTTTTTTTTGAAAATAAGCTCATTTTCCAACTCCCCTAGAGTTAAACAGATGAGTTTTACTATTTTCGAATCCAATCATGTACTAAGACCAACAGAAAATGAAAAGTTGTGATTTTCTAGGCTGATATGGATAGGAACTATACTCTCATTCCGGCTGCAGTTTCATGGGTGCAGCAGGCGTAATGATATTATGCAGCGCTTGAAAATAGTAACCCAGCTGTTTTACTGTTAGCTTAGTGGCTTACTCCTGGTCACGTTGGAAGTTACCTAGCTGGGGACTATTTTCAGGTGCTGTGTAATATCATTGTGCCTGCTGCATCCATGGTATGGCAGCAAAATTCCTTGATTATTAAGCCAGACTGAGAGTATAGTTTCTATCCATATCAGCCTAGAAAATCGCAACTTTTACATTTTCAGTCGGCCTTAGTACACAATGTAACTACAGAAGAATCAAGTTTTAAATTGGAAAAATATCGAAACTCTTTGGTCATTTTTGAGCGAGTTGCTAACGGTCTAATCCGGTTCAATGATTTATGCTAAGCTATGCTAAAAGTCATAACGGCAGACCTGGAGATCGGGCGTGAATGGATTCAAAAACGGTAAAACTCATCTGTTTAACTCTAGGGGAGTTGGAAAATGAGCCTGTTTTCAAAAAAAGTGGAGTGTTTCCTTAAAGAGTGTCCTGTTTTTGTTTTTTCCAGGCAATTACAATTAATGGGGACTAGAGCTTTAAACTTCAAAGAGGATGCAAAAGCACCGGAAGTCAATTTGAGTCAGTTGATCATATAATGATTTTCGTTGAAATGTTTGCAGCCTGCGAGGTATTTCATTGAAAACAATTAATACATTAATTCATCAAGGATGCATTCAATTGATTTCATTTATTTATTTACTGTAATTTTGATCAAATAAATGCAGCCTACTTTTGAAAACTACATTTAGAAGAATCTTACAGACTCTAGAGCTTTTTATACAATTAAAGCCAGGGACTGATCCAAATAATTTGGATAATTTTCATCCAATTTCTAACTTGACATTTCTATCAAAAATTATATGAAATGTTCCAATCAGGTTTTCGTTCTTGTCACAGGACTGAGGCGGCCCTTGTCAAGATTTCTAATGATTTATTGGTATCGGTTAACTCAAGACTTTTATCTATTTTAATTCTTCTCAATTTAACTTCAGCATTCGACACCATTTCTCATAAAATTCTGTTAGATAGATTGCAGCCCATTGGAATCTTAGGGACTTCTTTGGCCTGGATATTTACATATACAGTTTCATTGTTACGCTGATGACACCCAGATCTATATGTCCTCTAAACCTTCTTCTAAACTTCCTCCTCCTTCTCTTTCTAAGTGTTTGTCTGAAGTTGAGGCTTGGTTTTCTTGAAATATTCTTAAACTTAACAGTAGTAAAACAGAAATACTAGTGATTTTCCTTGTGTATCAATGGCTCTGTAATTACTTCTTCAACTTGGGTGTTATCTTGGATAACACTTTATCTTTTGAAGCACATATTAATGAGGTTACTCGGACAGCTTATTATAATTTACATAATAATAACAACCTCCACTCAGCCCTCTCAATGAGGAGCACTACTATTATTGTTCACTTCACGAATTGACTATTGCAACGCTCTTTTCTGTGGTCTTCCTGTTAAACTTTTGCACAAGTTACAGCTAGTGCAGAACTCAGTGGTGCAAATAATCACTAGAACCCCTTCTTTCGAACACATATCTCCTGTTTTCCAACAACTGCACTGGCTTCCATAGCATGTTGAGTTCAAAATCTTGCTTCTTGCTTATAAGGCGTTACATTACCTGGCTCCTTCTTATCTATCTGACCTACTTTTAATATATACTCCTCGAACTCTTCGATCATCATCTTCACTATCTCTGGTTCTTCCTCGTCCACATCTGGTTTCCATGGGTTCCCATGCTTTTAGTTTTGCAGCTCATCTGTGGAATTTACTCTTACAAGATTAGAAACGGTGATTTTCTTCCTATTTTGAAATCTCGTTTAAAGACGCATCTTTTTAGACAGGCATATTGGTTTTGTATTTACATAGGGTGGATTTCAAAATTAAAGAACAACCTATACCCCTGGTTTCACAGACAAGGCTTAAGTCTAGTCCCAGACTAAAATGCATGTTTGAGGCATCTCAAGTGACAATATCTTGCTATGTGATGATATGTGTGTTAATTAGGGCTGCAACGATTAGTCGACATTATCGATAATATATCTGATATCGACAAATATTTTTGTTGTCGAGTAGTCGTTTGATCTCGTATGACGTAATGTAAGAGCCTGCAATAATGCGGTTTGACCAGTGTGGCGCAGTAGCGCAAGACAGCCCTCATGGATGCAATTCAAGAGAAGAAGACACACAGCGCTTCAGAGCAAACACAGCAGAATCTGAGCGGCGTTTTGATGAATATGTAAATATATGTTGCGAGCTTTCCTCTCAGTAATGAAATAACCAAAACAAAAACTGACAGCAGTGTGAAAGCAGCAGTTAAAAATGCACCTGATTACAAGGATGTGGATGTTTGCACAAGCTCTGCAGTTCAGTAACGTTAACTTTCTCCAGTAATGTCTGCTCACATCATGTTTATTTATATAGTCTGTTCTGCAATAGATAGCCAAACAGCTTTGCGGTATTTAACGTGAAAAACATGTCGCGTTCAATTAGAATTACAACTTGAGTTCCTGTTATAAAGCAGCTCTTCAGTGTGGAGCTGGCAAATGAGAATATATTTTTATTAGTGGGAAACAAATTATTTCATTAAAGTGATAGTTTTGTTTACAGAGATCAAAACTTGATCTACCTCAGGACTGTTTTGGTTATTATAACCATAAAAGGTATTTTAAGACATTATGTTTTGAATAAAATAGTTTATCCAAAAAACAGAGCATCTTATCACTTACCTTTATTTTGACTTGCAAAGGCAGATGTTAAGCAGAATGATGTGTATAATACCGTTTCTCTGTCTGTCATCTCATTTTAAATGCCGAATACGTCTATTTGTATAATGAACTGGTAACACTTTACAACAAGGTATCATTTGTTAACATTAGCTAATGTATTAATTCAAATGAATGAACTATACATTTATTACATTGATGTATTATTCTTCATTAAGTACAGCTGTTTGTTGTTTGTTCATGTTAGCTCACAGTGCACAGTGCACCAAATGTAAAAAAAAACTTGTGCTTTTTATAAATGCATTAGTAAAAGTTGAAATTAACTAAGAATGAATAAATGATGTAAAAGTTGTTCATTCTTAGTTCATATTGACTAATGCTAAGTAATGAGCCTTATTGTAAAGCATTAATTAATTGTATAATTGTAATTGCATAATATGCTATTCTAAAGCTGAAGTGACCTTTATTTATGTTAGAATATGTATAATACTTTTACTAATTGCAAAAGATGAATAATCAATGAAAGTCTACAGATTAATCAGTGAAATAATCGACGATTAGTCGAACAATCATTCTAATAATCATTAGATTAATCGATTATCAAAATAATCGTTTGTTGCAGCCCTAGTGTTAATTATTCTTTTCTGTTTATCCAGCTTATAAAAACACTCAGAATAATGAATTCACAAGTCTGACTGATCTGTTTTGATTTCTGACAGTCACAGTTGCCAACATCCAATGGAAAGGAATATTGTCAGAGAATAACAGCTTAAATGATGTTCTCTCTGTCACATTAAGCTGTTGTACAACTTAAAGGGTTACTCCACCCCAAAATAAAAATGTTGTCATTAATCAATTACCCCCATGTTTTTCCAAATCTGTAAAAGCTTTGTTCGTCTTCTGGACACATTTTAAGATATTTTAGATGAAATGTCACTGGTCCCATTGTCTGCCAGGTAAATAACACTGTCAAGGCCCAGAAAAGTATTAAAGACATCGTCAAAATAGTCCATCTTCCATCAGTGGTTTAACCATAATTTTACGAAGCTGCGAGAAGATAAATAATGACTTTATTCAACAATTCGTCTCCCTCACATCACTATAGCGCCATTTTGGGGAGTATCCTCTGGAGGACGCAAACAGCATATGCCGTTCTGTATCATTCGCACTGCACGGATTGTGACGCAGCTGATACCCAACAGCGTATGCTGCTTGCGTCCAGAGGATACTCTCCAAAATGGCGCTATAGTGATGTGAAGGAGACAAATTATTGTTGAATGAAGTCGTTTTTTTTGTTTTGTTTGCGTACAAAAAGTATTCTCGTAGCTTCGTAAAATTGTGGTTGAACCACTGATGGAAGATAGACTATTTTGACGATGTCTTTCATACTTTTCGGGCTTGACAGTGTTATTTACTTGGCAGTCAATGGGACAGTGACATTTCATCTAAAATATCTTAAATTGTGTTTCAAAGATGAACAAAGCTTTTACAGGTTTGGAACGACATGGGGGTAAGTGTTTAATGACAAAATTTTCATTTTGGGGTGGAGTAACCCGTTAAGTAGACTACTGTTGCGTGGACTACTTTGATCCCTTTGCATTAAGTTCTATTGTACTACCACTGAAAGGAGCAATTAAATAACGTGTTCTATAGAAGACAAAAGTCGTTAGCGTTTGGAACGACACAAGGGTGACTAAATAAAATGTTGCATTGTGGAATGACCTGCCACTTTATAAATTGCATTTGAATACCCCGTTTCTTTCTGTTGACAGAACACATCACAGATATTTCCTCCAACCACAGGAGGAGCACAGAGAATGTGTGAAGAACTAAATCTCCCTCTTTTGGGCAGAGTACCCCTGGATCCACGGATAGGTACAGTGACCCATTCACAAGGAAGTGAAAGTTTTAAGAATAAATACAGCAGTGATGAAATCATCATTCTCCATTTGTTCCGCATGAAGTGCTGAGGACATGAGGAAGTTTAACAATTTAAGTTGTAGCACTGCGGTGCAATCCATTTCTTTATTTTGTGAGAGTGTTTCCTTGTTTTTATATTTACAGCGTGTAGTCAGTGAATCAAGTATCAGAAAACTCCCCGTGGTGGTTCTTATAGAGCGTCTGAAGACAAGTCAGCAGCAATCAGTTTCTAGTTCTCTAAATGCACTTCCACTTTTTGCTTTTCAAGGGAAAAGCTGTGACGAAGGAAAGTCTTTCCTGACTGAGGTTCCAGACTCTCCTGCTGCAGTGGCCTATCAGAATATTGTCCAAAGTAAGTCATCCCAAGCCCAGCAAGCATCTCTTTACAAATCTGCCTCACACGAAGCCTGATAAACCGCCATTACTTACCATTCTGGTAAATCTGCATTAGCGTGTTACCTAACAGCATAGAGTACTGGCAATGACAAACCAAGAATGTCAACCTTTGCCAGAGGCAAAAAAAAACAGTGTGAGCTAAATAAATGTTAGGTTACACCTGACACTGAAGGACAACAACTACAAAGACAGCAAATGTGAACACAGGGAATATGTTAACATTGATTGAGGTCTTTTGATTTCCCCATTCCTTTTTATTAAGAACCAGTTTTTTACGGATTTCAGTGAATCTTTGGGCATAAGCTATTTAATCTTAACTTGGGTGCCAAGAATACTTAAAATAACTTTCTGAGAACTTGTGTATACAGATCTTGTCTTTCCCCTTTTTTTGTTCCTTAAAGACATTGAACTTGGTATATTTCTCTTTATCCTATACGCTCATCTACCACTAGGTATACTAGGTTGTTTTATGACATCTTCAGATGATGTGTTAGAAACTCAGTTCATACATACAAAAATGTAAAAAAAAAAGTGTGATCCGAGTGATTATGGTTAAAAGCAGTGATTGGAGTATTTCTGAAACTTGTGATCTCTTAGGATGTTTTATTTGCAACAGTAAGAACTGAAGTTCAGATTGCAAAAAAAGGAAAATGAATTTAAATATGAATTATTATGTAGTTGTTTGAATTAGATTAAATCTAACATTTTATGTATTTGTGCTTTTCAGATAATTGATTGTCAAAATGTAAAGTGTAGTGTTGTCTGTTGTTTAAAAAAATTTACCAAATGACAATTTTTTTCTGAAATGATTCATGATTAATTGTGATTAATCCCACCTAACATTAAACTTTTTAAATATACTTTTATATTGAAATAATTTCACATTCAGTCTTCAAATTAATGTAGAAACTAAATAAAGACAGTATATTTTTAATATTTGTGTCAATGATATAAATATTACAGATGTCTCTAGGAAATTTTTACCTAATATTTTAATCATTGATTATAGCCATTCAACATTACAGTATAATTTAAAACTGCAGTCTGTCATCTTGTGTGTGTGTGTGTGTGTGTGTGTGTGTGTGTATGTGTTTTCAAAATGTACAAAATTTATATAATAAGCGAGTACATCATAAATCCATTTTCCAAACTGTGTCTTTGGCATTTCAGACTGGTTTTGGTAGGAACCGCTGCGGAGTAGTCTAATACCAGCATGGTTCATCATAGACATAAACAGAGAGAAGTAGCATCAACTACAATGTTCTTCCATAAGATACATGCAGTTCTGTTTATTAACTGCTAGAGTACAAAAATTTACAGACTGCATCGTTAAAAGATTAGTTTACAGTTTACAAAAATTTACAGATAATTTACTCACCCCCATGTCATCCAAGATGTTCATTTCTTTCTTTCTTCAGTCATAAAGAATTTTTTTTTTTTTTTTTTAGGAAAACATTTCAGGATTTCTCTCCATATAATGGGTATGTATGGTGCCCCCAAGTTTGAACTTCCAAAATACAGTGTAAATGCAGCATCAAAAGACACTAAACGATCCCAGACGAGGAAGAAGAGTCTTGTCTAGCAAAAAGATTGGTTATTTAAAAAGTATACAAATTTATAATTTGTATACTTTTTAACCTCAAATGCTCATCTTGTCTCGTCTCTACAATGTGGATGTGTAGTCTGTGTGATCCGGGTCAAAATAGGTTATGTCAAAAAACTCCCACCTTGTTTTCTTCCCCAACTTCAAAATTGCCCTACATCGCTGCAGAAATACCAACCCAGTGTTTACAAAGTGAACATACAAAGAAGATCAAAAAACCTTTACAAAAAAAGGTAAAACAGCATTGTAGGATGATGTTGAAGTTGAAAACGAAAATACGATTTTTTGTTTTGTTGACATACCCTAACTGTATTGATCAAACAGACTCATCGCAGCTGAGCATTTGAGGTTAAAAAGTATATAAATTGTCAATTTGTTTCGAAAATAACAGAAAATAAGACCCTTCTTCATCAGCTGAGATCGTTTAGAGCACTTTGATGCTGCATTTACACTGCATTTTGGAAGTTCAAACTCAAGGGCACCATAAATATCCATTATATGGAGAGAAATCCTGAAATGTTTTCCTCAAAAAATGTGATTTCTTTACGACTGAAGAAAGAAAGACATGAACATCTTAGATGACAAGGGGGTAAGTACATTATCTGTACATTTTTGTTCTGAAAGTGAACAAACAAGCCAATTATTTTCCTGTGCTCTTCAGCAAGTAGTAAATACAGAAATTGAATAAAGTTATCAAACACTAAATACTAAATTAAATATAGATGAATCCATACAGCTACAAAAGTTATTGATTTCCTCTTTTTTTTTTTTGTTTCTTTAGTTTTATATTTTGTTTACACAGTACACAAATATAGTATGTAAACATAACTTTTATTTTGGATGTGATTAATCCTTTGACAGCACTAGTTTTTTTATTAGACATCACAGCAGCTGGGTTATTAGCTTATTTGGCTATTACTTTAAGAGCTGCCGCTGCTCAACATGATGTGGAACATTAAGATGAAATGATACAGGCTACAGCGCACACCGCCAGATTTGTGCGTGCAATTGAGGTGTGCATGCTACAAGCGCAGTATGACGGTTGACAGGACAGGTAAATTGTTTTTTACTGACATATGGCCCGACAACGTCTCACCTACTGAAGCTCCATCGTCACCTGTACCTCTCTCACGCTCGTTTGGGTAGCGTCTGGTGCTGAAGTGAAGTTGGAGTGAGTGTCTGAAAAGTGATTGGTTTGATGTTGTTGTAAAGACGTTGTGCGTCTTATAATAAACACACTTCTTGACAAGAAAAAAAGAGACTGAAGCAGCAGTTGTGAGTTAAGTGGCCAACACTAGCCCCGCCCCTGCATTAATTTTAATGCCGTTAAACTGGAAAAATTCATTGCCAGCTTTAACATGCTCATTTTGACAGCACTAGTTAATTTTCAAACTTGGAATTAACATTTCATAAGCATGTGATGTCAAATATTAAATAGCACTTTTCATGCCAGGTTCATTTTTAAAAATATTCAGTCTGACCAGATTCTGCTGGGTGACCAGGGGCTATCTTAACTGTGAGAAGAATCCTGTTAAATGTGTGCTGAACTACATGCTGATTTCTTTACAGACATATTTAACACATCCTTCAACTAAGCCACTAAGTGTATATCTCGTTAGAGAACAATTGTTAAAATATAGACAATATGCCAAGTTCACAAAAATACAGTTGAAGTTTACATACACCTTGCAGAATCAGCAAAATGTAAGAGGGATCATACAAAATGCATGTTATTTTTTATTTAGTACTGTCCTGAATAAGATATTTCACATAAAATACATTTACATATAGTCCACAAAAGAAAATAATAGTTGAATTTATAAAAATGACCTTGTTCGAAAGTTTACACACACTTGATTCTTAATACTGTGTTGTTACCTGAAAGATCCACAGCTGTGTTTTTTGTTTGGTGATAGTTGTTCCCTTGTCCTGAACAGTTAAACTGCCTGCTGTTCTTCAGAAAAATCCTTCAGGTCCCACAAATTCTGTGGTTTTCAAAATTGTTGTGTGTTTAAACACTTTCCAACAATGAACACTTCATTTTATGTGAAATATCTTTTTCAGGTCAGTACTAAATAATAAAACAAAATGCATTTTGTATTATCCCTCTTATTTTAGTAAAAAAAAAAAAAAAAAAGAACATTTTGCAGATTCTAAAATGTGTATGTAAACCTTTGACTTCAACTGTACATTTCTTAATGATATAATGATTAGCTTGTGAGAATGGGATTTTTCCCCCCTTTTTTAAGTAGAAGTGGATTACAGAAGTGAGTATTCTTTAGAATCCGGATATCTTGTTATTTTGACTCGATGTTGTTACATCCAGTAGAATGTGGCCTTGATTTGTGCTGATAGTAACAAAAATATTTTTTTTCTTTTCACAGAAATCAGAGATTACTGTTCTTCTTCCCATTCTACATCAAATGAGCTTTGTTGATTCAGAAATCTGCATCAGATCTTTGTCCAGCCAGCTGGGATGTCCTATATTCAGCCAACAGTGTCACGTAATAAGTCACAAAAGAAGGTCATGATGAATTGTGCTTTCTGCTCAACACTATAAACTCAGAAAACGTAGCCTTTTGTCTGAATTCCCAGTTTTCTTTCAAATCACAGATTTTGAAAGAATTGAGATTTGAAAGAGTTTATCATTTCTAAAACAATACATCTAAAATGCATTCATGTTATAAATTAGAAGTAGAGTGCACAAGTCACAATCAAATCCAAGAATCGCCAGGAAATTTGTAAATTATAAATAATGAAAGTGAAACAAAAATATGGTAATTACTGTGGCGATGGGCGTGTTTCAGCAGGCCAGGAGAAATCATGTTGCATTTTATAATCAAAAACAGTCACAAAGTGGCTTTTCACTTTGACTTTCAGTCAGTGTGATGTAATGGCTATGTAATGTTTAATTTTGCAAATAAATTTCATAAGATAATAATTTCTAAATCCAATCTGCACCAAATCTCTGTTTATTTAATATTAATATTTTTTGATAAATCACACCTGCCATAGTACACACACACACACACACACACACACTTGAACCTTTTTTGTATTGTTATGTGTTGTACTTTAAGTCAAACCAACAAATGTGTCATCCTTTCTGATATACTTCAAAGTATTGTTTTATATGTATGTTTTTCATCATTTAATATTCATATCGCTACTGTACGTACTTAATCGAAATTTCAGGGGATTTCCATTTTCGGTTTAGGAAGGCGTAGTCTGCCAGGGCAGCGTTTGGGTCACTATGAGTCACGGTACGGTATTTCAGGGTCTTTAAACAGGAAAAAAATATTTTTTTGGGGCTGCATCCAAAAGCAAAAAGCTCCTTAGTAGTGTTTCAGTTTTAATTTGATTTCAAAGCTTAACTATTGGTCAAGATATTTTCAAACCATCAGCAAACACTTTACCTCACAGTTGCTGTTTTGGACGAACTAATTGACATTTATAAATAAAATACTCTATTCATCTGCTTCATAACATGCCATTTGTGCTCTTTGCACCAACTTCAGGACTGTACACACAGGAATGTGGGGTGTCATAGTGGAAAAAACTTTTACAGCATACTGCCTTCATAAAATGACCTCAGTAAACAAATACAAATATTGTATTTGGATTTGTCTTGTGTTGTCAGTCTCTCTCTCTCTCTCTCTCTCTCTCTCTCTCTATATATATATATATATATATATATATATATATAGATATAGATATATATAGTTTTATAAGAGGAGAAAACATTGTGCTTAGTATATGGAAGCAGGTATTACATTTGTGGTAGGGTTTGGGATCTGTTAATGGCGTATAAATATAATCTCTTCCATTATTAATTCCTAGTAACAAAGGAGAAGTGAGATGGAGATGTGGTCTGTTCAGTTGTCCATGCACAGCATATTAGTGCCATTAGTATTCTTTTGGAAAAGGACATGCGAAACTGTCCTCACCTGACCTGGCTTAAACTGGCTGTCCATAAACAATGTCCTATAAACCGACAAATGGAATCTGCTGAGGGTTTTTTTTTTAATCCAGGAACAAAAGCACTGATAATTGGTTAGTATGACAAGGAGGAAATAAAGCATTGAAATGAGCGAGTCTCGCGACTGCTGTGCAGTCATGGTTCCATTTGAGGAGGTACTGTTTCAGGTGAGAAAAGCTTTACAGGTCAGCCCTATCCTGCTGCACGAGCTTCTCAGAGAGCTGCACGAGGCCAACGTCTTCTCTACCCAGTACTACCAGTCTCTCTACAAGGATGGTGAAATTGGAGAGCAGAGTTTGTGTGAACTCTTTTGTAATGATGGAGAAGATCTGGCCAGAAGACTCTCGTTGCCGATCTGGCAAAACTGGGACATCAGTCAAGGGATCCTGGATTTGGCACTCATCAAAGAGGAGGATTTGGTTCCCTCTGGTGAGTTAAATGTCATCTCAAAATATTTTTTATTTACACTTTCTCACTGTGTATTTATATTTTGCAGTGCATTGTTAAAAATAAAGGTTCTTTATTGCTCTGTGAAGAACATTAGTCAATCTGTGGAAGCCATTTGTGGCTTTTCGATCCACAAAATGTTCTTTATTGTGGAAAAAGGTTCTTTAGACTATTAAAATGTTCTTCACACTAAGAAACATGGTTCTTTTAAGAACTGTTCCCCTCAAGGTTCTTTGCGGAATTAAAAAAAAGTTCTTCCATGGCATCGCTGCCAAAACCGGTGTTGGCAAAAAAACTTTATTTTTGGCAAGGAAATTGTATTATTTAGTAATTAGATGATTACTTTTATAAGCTGGCAATAGAATTGATGAATAATATTTTAAAAAGTGCATTATCAATAAACACATGAACATTAAGCTTTTCAAAAAATTATGACACTAAATTAGATAGATAGATAAGTCTTATTTTGTGTGAGTAATATCTTTATTATTTACCGCTTATCCTGAAGTGTTTAATACAGTTTACTCCACATCTGCCATTTTGGGTGAAAAGGATTAATTTAATAAATAATGGAAAAAATTACATGGCTTTATAAATTAACAATTTGCCAACATGCAAAAATAGGCCGCATTGTACTGTTTTAATATGAAGGATTTTTGTGTGTTGAATTTTTGTTATTTTTTTTACATGTGTTTTCCTGTATTTTGAATTTGCATTGCAAATATAATTTTTTTATAGCATGTATAATATGTACTTTATCTATTTTTTTCATGTGTATTATATTGTGTAGGGTAAATGTGGTCATTGTCTACCATTTAAAATGTACTTAAACATTTTTACATATTTAGTAATTTACTTAGTTTATAGTTTTTTTTTTTTTGTTTTTTTTTAGTCGTCGTCTTCCATTTTGGGAGTCTATGGCAGGCCATAGAACTGCTTGCGGAAAAGTAATGAAATTTGTCACAGAGATAGAGAACAGTCTCAATATTAACCATAGCTAATTTGAAGTCTCTAACTCAAACTCTCTAGTGCCACCAATAGGGCAAATTTCACTCATATTTCCGCTTTTTCAACTTTTGATGAGGTCTAGAAAAAAGATTCATTAGCTCAAATGCACACCTAAAGTAAATTTCACTAGTTTTTTTGTTTTTTTAACTCATCCTAAACGTTGGCTCAGATCATTTTCAGACAATTCTTAAAAGTTTTTTTAATCCACCTTTTTTCTAAACCCGGAAATGTCACCTGACTGGAACGGTGCTTTATTTTCGCTTTCTGGTGTTTCTAGTCAAATTAACATATTTTCCAAGCCGATAATGACTCTTTTTTGCAGTAACTCACCTGTCATGGTTTAATGAGTGGGACATGAAGCGATGCGAGGTTGGTTGCTTTGAACACACATGAGGGCACTTACAGCTCCGGAACAGGGCGAAGAAAGTTTGCAGAATTTTGTCCACAAAATGATAAGAGCACATGTTATTTTATCACAATATTTACACAGTATTTTAACTTAAGCTCTTTAAGCCATGCTTGTTTTCTTTTGTGATTGTTTATGCAAGGCATACAGTACCAGACATGGACAGATTTTCTGACATGCAAAACAAACACTTTTACAGGAATTCCTTAAGCATATTACTGCTACAATGGCAGCCAAAATAGCACAGGTTAACCCTGTACACATTTTTATATTTAGTTAAATTGGAAATTTTGTAGTTTTATTCCGTCTACATATATATATATTTTTTAATCCAACACGAGACACGAGAGCACCAAAATGGAAGTTAGAATCCATCATGGCGGCTTTTTTCGGTTAATCAGGAAAAAAAGGTGTATACCAAGCTACTTTGTAAAGCATGTTAACAAATTAGACAAAATTTGCTCAAAAATGTGCATGAGGCTATATCTTCGTAGTGCTTTAGCAGATTCAGATCAAACTTGGTCCGTGTTATACCAAGCATGACATGAAGGCACATGTGTAGTGTTGGCACAGTGCCGCTTACTGGTCAAAAGATTTACAAATTTGACATTTTTGTTTATATTTGCTGAATAGTTTAACCAAAAGTCACAAGAATTACCTTGCTAGATTCAGAGTAGCATGAGATTGGTCTTGTTGCATTTGGAACGGCATGTCGAATTGAACAGTATTGTCTTTTTGGGCATTGGTCATTTTGAGTTTTGTAGTAAAATTTTGTATCAACAAGGTGACCAGACGTGCCATTTACCGGAGAAATGTTCTGGCCAAGATTTCTATTTTGCTTAAAATGTCCATGTTTTGGCTTTGATTTCCTGTTTTCATACTTGCAGAAGATTATGATCCAAAAATTAGTTTGACCAATAACATGCAGGCATTGTACATAACAACCAATCGTGGTGTGTGAGAAGATGGTATCTACAGAGAACGGTCACAGCGATGCAAATTCGTGTTCATATTGGGTGTGTATGACTTGAAGCAGCACTGCACCGACCAATCGGTGTTTGACATCAAAGTAGGGTAGACTGAGTACAGTTGGTACACTTTTTGCTTTTTCCTTTACCACACCAAAACTAGGGACTGAAAAGAAGTGATTTTTCATATCACATTTCCTTTACTTGTCTACTAAAATGTTAATATTTAACATCCATTAGTAGGTCACATTTGCCACAATTAGCTCATGAACACAAGAAGCTTTTTTGTTCCAACTGTACCGATGTGGGGTACAGTTGAAACAGCACCCGAGTACAGTTGAGACACCCATCCGTAATGCTGTAAAGCTGCCTAACCAATTCACTGCAAACGTGAAATACCTTTAAAAATGAGAATTTTATTTTTTTCATTTCCATTTTGTATTTTATTTGATTATTTGTTAAGTTAAAAGTAGTTCATTTGTAAAACATTTTATTGTAATGACAAACAGAGATACAATGTTTAATTCTTACAGCAAACAGCAATAATAAAACAGATCAGATGCAAGCAATAACCTACTAAACATAATAACAATGAACATAATAAATAAAAAAAATAACAATAGCCTAATAAACCATAGTGTGACTATTAACTTACATCTTGCATTGTGCAACTAAACTGCATGTGCTGCAATAGGATTCTAGGGCGGGTACAATTGGTACATTGTGTTTCAACTGTACCCCGCTGACCACCTCCAACATTTCTCTAGATTTTACGAAGACCTTGCATGACTCCAAGTCATGCAATATGTCAGTTTTTAGTGCACAGATTAAGGTTTCAGAAAATGTAAGTTAACTTTAACAGTCATGTAAGGATGAGAAGCTATTCAATGTGGAAGAGATGTGGTGAAGTGAAAAACTTACCTTGAAAAAAAAACTTTCGTCAATATCTTTAGACTGAAGATACGCACATACTTCAAATTTCCCACACTCAAAGAGGGTGCTAATACGCATGTGTGAAGCAAATATCACACATCAAACTTATTGCGCAAGTTATTTAAGGTGTTTCAACTGTACCCCTGTACCAACTGTACCTGGTCTACCCTACAGCGAGAGCGATTAGAAAGCCTAAGAAGCCATTTAACAAACTATCTGCGCAGCACAAACAGCCAAAACCTGGTTATTTTAGAAAATATAGAAATCCTGGCCAAAATGTGTCCCCGGAAAATCATCTGGTCACCCTGCTTTAACAGGGGTCTTCAACCCTGCTCCTGGAGAGCTACCATACTGCAGAGTTGAGCTTCAACCCTAACCCAACACACCTGGACCAGCTATTCAAGGTGTTCAGGGCTACTTAATTACAGACAGTTGTGTTGAAGCAGAGTTGGAACTTCAGTCTGTCACAATATTCTCATTATTCAAGATGTTAATTCTCACAGACAGTTAAACTTTATATCAGGGGTGGCTAAAACCGGTCCTGAAGAGTTTTGCTTCAACCCTAATCAAATACACCTGAACAGGCTAATCAAGGTCTGACAGGTTAGTCAGTTTCAGTTATGAAAACCTGAGGAGAAAATGCTTTAGGAATAGTTTACCCAAAAATGATGATGATTATTATTTTTTTTTTTACTAACAGTGTTCTCATTCTCAGTTTGTTTCGTCGTCTGAATAGATTTGGAGAAATTTAGCACTTGCTCACCAATGAATCCTCTGTAGTGAATGTGTGCCATCAGAATAATCCACATGTAATCCACACAACAATGAATTTCCTGTGAACTTAAGTTACGTTACTTTAAACCATCGCTTTTGGCCAAAATGCAGTCCATAATCCATAACATTTTCTCCAGTGAAAAGTTCATCCTTTTGTCCTGTCACATCAAAATCCAAATACATATTTGTATATGACTCAAACCGAAACTTGTCAGATAAGAGGTGAGGTGAGCTAAGCATAGACAAAAGACCCAGGTAAACAATTAATTAATGTTTTCTGTTTCTTATAGCATTATAGTTTGTAGTGTGATCAACGCTTGTGTAAGCAGTAGATGTGTTAGGGAAGTAACACGTAACATTTTAATAACATTTTGCTAAAATGACTCGAAAAAAGATTTGTTCATTTTGCTGAACGAGACTCAAAGGTCCGAGTCGGTAAAATGATCCCATCACTACATTATGGCCGTGAAGCCCCGCCTTCTGAATGAAAGAATCAATCGTTGATTAGTAAAGTCAGCGCTTCACTGCAGCTGCCATTAGAAGTCCTGGTTGCTATAGAAACTCAGTACTGCGCATGCGCACTGCCTAATCTAGCCTGACAAATATGCATTTTTCTAATGCTACTGGAGCACAAGGAACCATATTTATGAGGCAGTTCCTGTCAGATTTCATTGGTGATTTCAAATATAATATTTAATCATAAACTTGGTGAACAGTTTTGGAGAATTTGATGTTTCCCCATTCAAACAAATGCACTTGCATGCCCAAGAGGCGTTTCAAAGATGGCCGCCGAGTGGAATGACTTGCCTTAAAGGGACTTTGGGCGAATTCCAAATAGCTTTTTTTTCACTTCGGGAAAGGGACGCCATTTGTAGGGAGGTTCCAAATGAAAGTGAGCAACTCAATCCCTTCACGAAGAGCCCTTCCAGAATCCGTTAACGAAGGGAACATGCAAAGTGATTTCCGTTTGTGATCATGTGATCTTCAGTTAGGAGCTCTTGCTATGTCTTTTAAATCAAATTTGGATTTGATTTCGACTTCACATACAAACGTAAGTAGGCTGATTCAGTTTCTTTATTTTAATGTAATACAAAGTATTTTTTTCAGTGATAGAAATATGTTTTAAAACGGTAGTGTAAGCCGGTTTAAGCACGTTTCGTTTGAAAAAGTTTAATAGTAAATAAGACACAGTTGGACAATATTTAAATAAAATAATAATACATGTTTATTTGCAACAGCTGATGAACGCTGAATGCTGCACGCAGGAGCAGCGTTGTCAAGGTAACATTTGGTCAGTCATTCGCTTAGCCAAGGGAGTTCCAAACGCTTATAAGAGACAAAAAATGCCCTACCCCCTTAAAAGAACACGCTTAAAAGGGCTTTGCCCTTCGAAGGGAGTAGGGCATAGAGATGCTCACTTCCGTTTGGAATTCTTGCGCTCCCGTGGCGTCTGCAGTTGCTAAGTAACCATGACCTGCGCTCTCCGCTCTCGATGAAAAATCGTGCCAGTCGCACCGCGACCGCATCGCTTCCATTATGAGCGGCCATACAGAGTGTCTACATTTGAAATAAGTACGTGAAATAAGTAAAAGACCTGATCCACTAAAAGGTGCAAAGTCCACTATTGATTCACAAACTATGCGCGCTCTAGGGGCTCTGATGCCTATGGTAGGCTATTTTTGCGTGGAATTTCAATATATTTGCATAGTTGTACAAATTAATGTCCTGTGAGTGTTTTATAATGGATGCTCAACGATAGAGGATGATTTTGTGAGGCTCGGTGTTTATGAGACGTGCTCTGACGGAGGAACTGATGCCGTCTTTGTCGAACTGCCTTCAGATCGATCTTATTCTTCTAATGGATACAAACAGTAAATATTCAATTAGTCGAGTTTAAACGGACAGGTTTGGTGAGTTTTTTGGCATTTCCCTGTTGTTCTGTTTGGTACAGCAGGTTCACTTATTTAAGAAAAAGTAGGCCTACTCTTAAGTTGTAAAGAATGTCTGAAGAATTCAGGAGCTTTAATTTTGTATATGCATATGTTATTTTCAAAAGTTAGAATTGAGCAGAGAGTTTTCTTTTAAGTTGTAAAGTATAGCTTTAATTTAAAGTTTGTTTGAATTTTGAGGCATTTTTCAACAACATGCAGTAGAGGAAGAATAAGGCAAAACAAATGTTTTGGTTAATAAAAAACGTTTTAAAATAAACACTTTTCTCTTTACTGCAGAAGTACCGTATACGAGGAAATGTCAGGCATAGGTGGGCCTTGCAAAATTGACCGGAGAAGAAGGTGGGCCCCGGAGTAAAAAAGGCTGAGAACCCCTGGGATAGATGACTCCTATTTTTAGTTAAAAACATCTTATAGATTTGCTTATTAAAATTCATTTTTAGGTGAACTATTCCTTTAACCCTGTGCACAAAGAATGACATCACTGCTGTAGCAATGCAACAAGAGGGTGTGAATTAATGTTTAAAACAACACTGCAGCATACTAGGCCAGCAGTGAAACTGTCAAATATACATGTAAATACTGTCCACATTTACATTGCGTGCTTAATATTGCTATGTGTTGTCACTCTCAAACCAGAAGGCAGTAACACTGCCTGACAGGATGCACCTGTAATTAGACCTCTCACAGACACTAGAGTTGCTTTCCAAGCATGCTGTGCAGCATAGACTCTGAAGTTGTTTTATTTCTTCCGTGGGGATTACTGATCAAAAAGCAAGAGAGCACTAAAAGTATGTCAGGGTGAAACTCAAAAGGAGCCACTAAAACTTTTAATGGTAGACGCCTTTGCTCAATATAACAACTGACGTGACTGAGATACTGAATGGTAAATTAGGCCAAATGTGATATCACCAGCAAACCAGGCCGGTGTTTTGTGCTGCTTTATGGTATGAGCAGTGTTAATACAAAACTCAAGAGTAAACAAAGTACTTGCCATACCAGTCTGTCAGAGTCTGAGTATAATCAGAGTATTGTTGTTTCATTTTAAGAAGTGGCATGAGATTTGGTTGTTTGTTTGTTTGTTTTGGCAGCTGGGAACTTCACTGTAAAAAACCTGTTTTAGGATTTGCATTGTTTTTTTTTTCTTTTTGTCTGGCAGTTTGGTTTTGTAAACTTAAATAATTTACATCATAAAAAAGCAAAAATAGTGTATTATATAACACCAGCATGTTAGAAAAACACAAAAGACACTGGAAAACACCTGCCACTCCTGAGTAATGCATTTCCGCATAGGTGTGCCAACCTTAGAAAAAAAATTAGGGTCAACATAAATTGCTGTTTTACAGCTTAAATAAATAAATAATAAAATCATTACTGCTAAATTATATAATACATTGGTATCAACCTGTTTGAGCACTGAGGATCTGTTTGTTAATGTAACATGTACTGATATTGACAGTTGGTTAAATAGAAGGTCACATGATTTAACAATAGCATAAACATGACGATTACAAATGAGCTTTTTTTTTTCCTAAGGCATTTTTATTTACACCAACTTACTGTAAAAATACATGTATTGTCTTTTTAAATACTTTAGAAGACTTTATATTAGCCAGCAGCATTTAACCTAAGACTAGAGCTGGAACAGACACTCGACCTAAAAAGATTAAAAAAAAAAAAAAAAAAAAAAGATTAAAAAAAATTATGTATATTTGCATATAGGCACTGTTTAGGTTCATTATCTCCATCATCTCAGAAAAAATCAAAAACGATCAACACAACGCAGACTATATGTCATTAGTGAGAGAACAGATTTGCTAAACAACCGAGGCTGGCTGAGTTTGGTTTTGCCGAGCCAAACCAACTCCCCTTCTCAGAATGAAAGTAAAAGTAAGCAGTGAAGGTGTAGCCAGTTTTGGTGTTTGCCAGACAATGCCTGAGCCTGCGTAATCTGAGGACGTCGAGTGATTATTACACTGTAAATTTTTTTTTTTTGCTTCACAACATTAACGTAATGGATTAAAAATCTTCAGCAAACATGGAATATCTCTGTGAAACAGGTAATGTACAAAGATATTTTAATTTATTAGACAGTTTTATATTTGTAATGCGTTATTGCGTCGTACTCCAACTTATTTTACTTTCACGGTGCATAAAAGCAGTCGTTTATATAAAATGTGCAAAACAAAATTATAATTTGAATAGTTAAATAAATGTTTCTATATAGAAACGGGCTTTTCCCCTCGTGTTCTTTTATTTTCTTAAAGAATCGGCGCGCGCGCGCGCTCTACAGAATCTTGCGCGTCCACGCCATAAGCATATAGCCTAATTAATACGTTTTTATGGCACTTGGCACATTTATGTCTTAAATAATGCAATATTGTGTTACAGCAGATGCTGAGTCGCAAGGTATTGTCTCAGACCCACTGTCAGAACTTTTACCTGGTGAGTAGATGCACAGTACTACTTGTTTATAAATGTAGCTCTGTATATTTTCCAATGAGAGATTTATCTTTTCTTACTTTTTTTTTTCCAGAAAGTGTCCTCTTAGAATATATCTCGTCACTTGAGTCTTTTGAAGAAGATTTCGGTCAGTTTCACTCATTGCCCAGTTGTGAAATTTATTGCATAAGAGTATGTAATTGACGTGAAGGTTATTAATAATTTCATTGTGTCTTGGCAGATCCCAACTTCTTCGATAACGTTTCAGGTAAGACAAGAATATAATCAGTTCTTGAATCATGCCATTTACATTATTGAAGGTGAAGGTGAACCAGTGACTGTTTAATAGTTCATTTGCATATCAGGCAAAAAAATAAAGCTAATTAAATTTAGTAGAAGGCCTAAATCTTTCAAATCTGCTTTACAAACAACAGTTGACACAGAAACAACCTGCACGCCACTACCAGAAGATGCTTCTTTCCCAGATGAAGTGGAAAACAAAAAGCGAAAAGGTAATGCTAATTTCTCTTAGATGTTCTTCAATAAAAGATCTGCAATTCAGTCAGTAAGAGGTGTGTTTTCTATCTGTCAATAGCTGATTCAGAAAAAGTCAGAAGACCGAAACGCAAACGAGGTAATTCAAACATAACAATGTAATATTGACAATTACTGAAAGAGGTTTAGTTTAGTTGACTCCCAAAAAGTAGTTATAAACTATATATTTTTGTTTTTACTTCTGTTTTAAAGTAACTAACTTTACAATTTTAGAACTGCCTACTTATTAAAAAAAGGAAGGAAATATATATTTATGATAACTAAGAGTCTAATAAACCACAAGTAAAACGAAATGTTGCTAAGAGAGCCTGATGTCTGTATCGCAGCACCACCATACCGTGAAAGTCCCTCAAACGGAAATTCACCCACCATAACCCCTGACAGTAGTTTCCATCTGAGCTCAAGCCCATTCCAGCATGTTTTACGCCTTCCCTTCAGCCCACCTCTTCTGCCCCCTAGTGGTGAGTAGATGTTTTCATACTGTATTTGCATTTCGAGAAACAAGGCTTTGGCTTGAGCTTTGACTGTGAGACTTTGGATATCTCAGGTGGTCAGCCACTACAAATCATCCAGACGATCAGCCCTCTTACGCCGCCTCTAATTGGCACTATGGTTTCAACAGGGCCTACATATGTAATTGGTGAGTTATCTGTAAAAGCATCATTAGATAGCTGCGAGTGCCTGCATGTTCTTTTAATGTTGTGAGCTGTATCTCTAATTTCACATTCAATATCTGCAGTGTCACCCCAGTGTGTGAGTCCAGGAACTCAGATAATTCCTCTTTCACCTGGTAAGTTAAACAAAAGGATGGTCTGGTAAACAGTTGTGCTTTTAGGGTTAGCAATATTAACTGAAATCTTCCTCTTTCAGCCGATGGCACAGTTGCCCCGTCAGAGCTCACTGGCTCCATGCTCCCAGTTGGCTCATCCTCAGACAGCGCATGGCAGGGTTTGCCACCAGTATCTGTCGACACTCCCTCCCCTACAAAAGGTGAGCTCAGGGTTGGAAGACAGCAATTATGTTTTATCCAAGTGTAGATATGCAATAAAGATACAAGGTCTGCAGATATTAGTATCTGTTAAATTATTTTCAGTGCCTCTCTTGTTAAATTATGTAATTTCAGCAGCACTAGCATCATCAGATGGAATAATAAAAATAAAGGCAGAGTTGTACAGAGCCTTTAAGGTGACAAAAATATGAGATGGGAGAAATTCTATTCATATTTCGGTGCTTTTGAGTTTGCTTGCAAAACGCTTGTGTGTTTTCTTGCCAAACTATTGCGTTCCACCAAGACGTTTTTAATTTGGTTGCAAAAGCACGGAAATAGAGAAATAGAGTTTTTCCTCCCACCTTGTATTTTTTCTATCATAAAAGTTTTGTGAGCAAATGCAGAGTTTCTTAGGGGAAGTGCAAGTTTTTTAGCAAGCAGACAATGCAAATGGGCTTTAAACATTTGCATTTTGGGGCAAATTGTTCTAGAAATGGATTACTTACGAAACTGAAAAAGAAAAAAATAACACATATGTTTGCCTGGACCACAAAACCAGTCATACAAGGTCACTTTTTTGAAAAGTATATCATCTGAAAGGTAAGCTGAATAAATAAGCTTTCCATTGATAGGACGATATTTGGCTGAGATACAACTTTTTAAAAATCTGGAATCTGAGGGTGCCTTTACAGTTAAAAATGATTTTGCTTTGAATGGTTTTAGAGTAGAAGTTGTTGGAATGGGTTTTTAAATGGCCTATTACGCAGTCCCTTTCAGGCAAGCATTCTTAAGATTTTGGTAACCCGAAATAACTAGTCCAAATAAAAAAAGAGCCTGAAATGTCAATGAAAAACATTTTCAAAACACAAATATCAGCAAATATCAATGAAGGAATTTTATTTCACTATTTACAGGGTATCTGCAGTTTTTTTATAGAAATCAATTTTTGACCCTTTTAAAGAGTTGCACAAATAAAATGAACACCAAATGAGCAGGGTAGGGCAATGTCTATGGTAACACATTAAACCATGAAGCGACATGATTTACAGTACAGATACAGCTTTCCACAAAACAAAGTCTCATAAGTCTCAAGTGATAAACATCACCTTAAAGAAAAAAGCATTGGGTCAAATATATAAATGACAGTTTATTTAAAACATGTACAGTTGAAGTAAAAAATTTACATACACCTTGTAGAATCTTCAAAATGTTAACCAAATTTGACCAAAATAAGAGGGATCATACAGTATTAAGAATCAAGCATATGAACGGGGTCATTTTTATAAATTCAACTATTATTTTCTCTTGTGGACTAAATGTAAACATCTTTTATGTTAAATATTTTATTCAGATCAGTGTTGCTTCAAAAATAACATGCATTTTGTATGATCCCTGTTGTTTTGGTAAAATAATTAACATTTTGTCGTTTCTGCAAAACGTGTATGTAAACTTTTGACTTCAACTGTAAATATATCTCTTACATATATCTTATATGTTTAAGATATATATAAGATATATGTTAATTATAACATATATCTTATATGTTTTAATTGTTACGATTTGTCCCATCTGGGGTGACTGCTTTTGGGCGCAGCCGTGGCCTAATGGTTAGGGAGTCTGACTTGTAACCAAGAGGTTGTGAGTTTGAGTCCCAGGTCCGGCAGGGATTGGCGGTGGGGGGAGTGAATATCCAGCGCTCTCTCCATCGTCAATACCACGACTGAGGTGAGACCCTTGAGCAAGGCACCGAACCCCCAACTGCTCCCCGGGCGCCGCAGCAATGCAATGGCTGCCCACTGCTCCGGGTGTATGTTCACGGTGTGTGTGTGTGTGTGTTCACTACTGTGTGTGTGCACTTGGATGGGTTAAATGCAGAGCACAAATTCCTAGTATGGGTCACCATACTTGGCCTCACGTCTCGTCACTTTTTTTAGAAGACTTCTGCTTCTGCTTAAGCTTCTGTTAAGTGTGGGGTGCCACAGGGCTCCGTTTTGGGCCCGATGTTTTTTTTTTTTTTTACCTTTTACATGCCACCTCTCCACCAAATTTTTTTTTTGTCTCACAAGGTTTCATATCACATTTATCCAGACGACATCGAATTATACATGCCAATAAAACCTGGGTCAAAGTCCTTATCTGATTTGCTAGGTCATGTCAGTGAAATCAAAAGTTGGATGGGTAATAATTTTCTTCAGTTAAATGAAAATAAAAAGGATTATCAACCTAACAATCAAGCAAATGACTGGCATATAATTTACTATATAATAGTAGAGAGGATGATTAGCCTTTCATGAGTACAGATTCATTCTGGGATTGCTTTACTCCAAGCTTGATTTTTTTTTGAAGAAAATTAATATTCGTTGTAAACGGGGAAACTGTGGCATTACAATTTACTAGGTGTTATCATATACATATATTATGGTAGTTCTGTGCATACACTAACTGTTCTGAACATTATTTAATAGTCACAGAATAACTGCTTTTTTGCTTTGCAAATTACAGAAGGAAATCCACAAAAAAAAGAAAGGAAAATCCGCCCAGAGGCACCGGGTAAGAAACCAATTTAATCATTGTTTAAGCTTGAATGACTTTATTAGACAATGTGAAACATGAGAAATGTTTGTTTTACAGAATGTGTTAAGGACTACATACATCACATAAAATCCCACATGAGAGATGTCTGCTGCTCTATGTGTGGGGGAATGGAAATGGAGTCACACTATGTGGATATGCATCTGGTTCAAAGGAAACTCCTAATTAAATCCGGCAAGAATGCAAACAAGTGTTTGGAGAAGGAACTGGTCGTCCTTAGTGATTCAGAACGAAAGAAAGCGAAGCTGGACAGAAGCCAGTTGTTTCATAACAGTGACTCCAAACCAAAACAATCACTGGCTCTCCTTGGAAAAGCCGGAGTGGGGAAAACCACATTCATTCAGCGTTTATGCTTGGACTGGGCGAGCGGCAGCCTGCCTCAATTTCAGTTTGTTTTTTTGTTGAACTGTAAAATTTTAGACCTCACACAATCTAACTACAGCTTAAAAGGCTTACTGTTCGATTTGTCTGTGTCTCCTCGCTGCGAGGACTCAGACTCTGTGTTCAAACACATTCTGTCCTGTCCTGAAGAAGTTCTCATTATCTTTGACAGCTTTGATCACATTAAAGACTTTGAGGGGCTTCTCCAGTCCCCTGCTAAATCACACACAAACACTAAATACACCATCAAACAGCTATTTTCAGGTTTGTTCCAAAAGGAAATCCTCTCAGGCTGCACGCTTCTCATCGCCACGAGGCCTAAAGACGTTTTAAATCAGGTGCTGCGAAAAATGGACAGCCTTTTGGAGCTTTGTGGCTTCTCTCCTGAGGACATCGAATTGTATACGTCAAAGTATTTCGAGGATGCTTCCCTCCAAGAAAATGCACTAAAACAGATTAGGAATCACAGATACATTTTCAGTTTGTGCTCCAACCCGTTGCTTTGCTGGGCTACCTGCTTCCTGCTCGAGCAGCAAGACAGCGGCAATGATGATTTGCCTTCAACCCTCACGGACTTGTACCAAAGAGTGACCTCCAAGCATCTGCAAGAGGCTAGCCTTGGACATAGCTCATTGTGTAAAACTAGCAAGCAGCTGGACATCCCACAACTGTGCAAAATTGCATGGGAGGGATTCAAGAATCATGATACACGTGTAAACCCTGTCAGTTCTACAGAGCTGCTGGACTGCTGTCTTAAAAGTGGCATACTTACGTCTTACAAAACGTTTGAGAGTCAAGAAAACCACTTTGCAGACCTTTTCACTCAGAACCTCCTGAGTGCTGTGCACCTGGTGCAGTCGAAACAGGTGAACGAAAAAATGGTGGTGGCAAACAGCGTAGTCCATCAGAAGAAACGAAAGGTTCAGGGAGAGTCGCAGGATGTACTCCAGAGGTTTGTCACGGGCTTGATCTTTCAGAAGCCTCCTGATGGAGGCAGCATCCTGGACAGTAGCGTCAACATAAAAGCCAAAAAAAAGGCTGTTGAAACCCATCTGGAGAGCATGAAGCCTAATGATTTGGTTCCTGCCAGGTTACTAGAACTGTTTCATTGTGTGTACGAGACCTGCAGCGCCAAATTTGCCAAACTGCTGTTGAAGAACCTACCTGACAATCTGTCATTCTATGGAACGCAGCTTTTCCCATCAGATGTGTATGTCATATGCCATCTTCTTCAACATGCCAGTGCTTTGAAGAGGACCTTTTCTATCAACCTGCAAGATACATGCATTCCCATCAGTGGCCTGAAAGAGCTTGTGGGACTCAAATGTATCAAAACATTCTGGTGAGAAGAATTGCTCAAAGAATAGTTCACCTAAAAATGAAAATTCTTTCATCATTTAAGCACCCTAACATGGAGTTCATAACCTGTATGACTTCTTTTTTTCTGTGAAATACAAAAATAGATTGTTTAAAACTTTTGAAATTTCCAGTGCAGTTACAATGAAGGCAAAGTGAAGATCTTGAGCTTCAAAAAAAGACCCAAAAATGAAAACTCTGTCATTAATTTCCCTTATGTTGTTTTAAACCCATAAGACCTTTGTTTGTTTTGATTAAATCCAAGAGCTCTCTAACCCTCCATAGACAGCAAGGGTACTACCACTTTCAAGGCCCAGAAAGGTACCAAGAACATTGACAATATTCCATGTGACATCAGTGGTTCAATCGTAATTTTATGAAGCTATGAGTGCTTTGTTTACATTCGAGAAAAGCGTGCGTATGCATTGTGATACTCTCCAAAATGGCTTTTCGTAGCTTAATAAAATTAGAATTGAACAACTAATGTCACATGGATTTTGTCGAAGTTTCTCATACCTTTCTGGGCCTTGAATGTTGTAGTAGCCTTGTTGTTTGTGGAGGGTCAGAAAGCTCTTGGATTTCATCAAAAATATCTTAATTTGTGTTCCAAAGATAAACAAAGGTCTTACAGGTTTGGAACAACATGAGGGTGAGTAATTAATGACAGAATTTTCATTTTTTGGTGAACTATCCGTTTAAAATATCATAAAGGTATTATAAAAGTGGTCACTGTGTGATGATCTGATCAAAATTGTAATTATTCACTGAACAAAGATATAACTCAAAAGGCTGATTCACTAATGAACAAGATCAAATAACTCAAAGTAGCAACCTGATCTTATGACGAAAACATACATGTGGAAACATTTTCGCAAGATGCAAAATGTAGCGGCATGTACGTTTCGTGACATAATCGATGTGAAATGGTACATACGGTACGTTTTATGTGACGTTGGTTTTGTACGTTAGGGTTAGAGTAGTTTATTCTAATTTGCAAAACAGGAAGATTCAGTAGTTCACTACTTTTTTCCATGAACACGGAAATGAAAGCTAGGATGGATATCAAGACTGTCAGTGAATAACCCAACACGTCCTCCAATTTATACGACCGACGTAAGTCGTTTTCACAAATCTTCAAATACGTCTCTATAGAGCGTATTCAACATTTGCTCCCTTATCAGTAACAGGTATCTAATTCAACCTTAGCATTATGTGTAGGCCAATTAGTAGCGCGTTGCACTGCGAAGTGGTATAATCATATGAACACAGGTTCGATACCAGAAAACGCATATGTTTTCATTGTATGTTTTTTTTTTGGAATATGCACTAGAAATCATGATTTTGCACTATTTCTGTAAGGGGTAGGTTTAGGGTGTGGTCAGGTGTGGTCATTTATACGAATTACACGTAGTAAAACGTTTAAATTACTGTGAAATCGGTATAAAAACTCGTACGTCATTCCATGACGTCAGATCCAACGCGAGACTGTCATTATTTTTATGACCGCTAGAGGGCGCTTAACTTTAAAACGTAAACATCGGTCGTATTTGGTCGATTAAAAAACGTACAACTGGGTCGTATTTTCTTTGAGGACAGTCTCGAATAACAATAACCCTTTTTTATTCATTGTGATTGCATGAAAATAAGCATGGATAACTTTCCTGCTTTTGTTTCGCAGAAGCAAGAAAGTTTGGAACTAGCAGAATTGCTGTAAGCATAAGGTTTTCAGTTATATTTTCTAATGTTTATTTACTGTATTATTGTTTGTTTTCCTATTAGGGCACATACAGCAGACACCATTGGCTTATGGGAGGACTTGCATCAAAGCAATGATGAACTGAACCTGAAAAGTGCCATTGAGAAGTTCACCTTGCACCCACTCAAGGCTACACAAGGGTATCACATAGAGAGCCTGCCTGTCCTTGTCCAAATTCACAGAGAGAAGAAGTTACCAATGAGGTACAGCATCAAATTTGTGTTTGATAGGAAGTCCGATGACTATAAAAATAATCAACAATTCTGATGAGTATGATTGTATTTTCAGTGAGTTTGTATCTGCACTGGATGAAGGTGTACCAGCCCTCCGGCATCTTCAGAGACTAGAATTTGAGTAAGTAAACCTCACTGTTTGCTTATTGTTGCCAGTTCCTGTTTCCCGTTTCCCATTTCCCGTTTCCCTTTCCTGTGTATCCTTGTATCCATTCATTGTTGTTTTTATAATATGTGGTGGCGTTCTGTATTGCAGGCTTGGAGTGCAGAATGGTCCTGAACTTTTCCCTAAACTCATAGAGGTGTTGCCTTCTCTGCAGTCTCTCCAACATTTGGAGTGAGTATTCTGTTCAGATGTGGATATCACTTTCAAGACCATGTTTGGTTTGGAAAAGTAATTCCTTTAGTGTTTTTTACAATTTGTATATTTTCTTGATTCTTTCAGCCTCGAGAAAAACCAAATAGGAGACTCTGGAGCTGAGAAGCTAGCTGGCGTTTTACATTTCTTGGAATGTCTGAAATTGCTAAAGTAAGTTTTGAAACATTTAGGGACAGATTTACTAGCGCAATTCTATAAAAGCGCTGATGGGAGGGGAAAATTCTGTGTTTGATTTACTGACAAAGCATACATTAAAGAACACAGGCGCAGCCAGATCATTTCGATAATGATCAGCGCAAAAACATTAGAAAATCGTGTTGTGTAATTCATTTTAATACTCCTCCTATACATTTAGCGTCTGAAAGGGAAACTCTTACAAATGCATATTCAGTAAGGTCAGGCGCAAATCTTCACTGCGCGTCTTTAGTAAATCCTGTCAGTACTATTCTAATGCCAAAAGGTGGTTTGCATTACTTAATAGTCTAAGGAAAAACTGTGTTTTCTAAAGAAATTACGACTTGTAAAGGAACAACTGTGTCACAACTGAACTATTGAATGTTCCCACCATACAGTCTGTCTCAAAACCACATTGGAGATGCCGGAGTAGAAAAACTGGCTAAAGCTTTGCCATCAGTCCCTTCTCTACAGAGCCTCAGGTACAGACATTCTCGGAAATATATTTACCATGACTAAGTGTTTATGAGACTTCACTGTTAAAATGATTACACTTTCCTCACTTCTAGCCTCTATGGAAATGCAATTGCTGACAGTGGAGCTGAACACCTGGCCTTGGTTTTACCAGACATGAACTTCCTGCAGGACCTAGAGTAAGTATTTATTCAAATTACGCTTAAGCTTCCTAAAAAGGTTTATATAACAAGAACATTTATTTAGTTTCATTTTCAAAATAAAGCATCTTAGTCATTTTGACATACAGTTTTTGTTGTGGTCTTTTCTAATGAATATATGGTTATATTATATCTGTGCATTTCTTGTTTTTTACTTTCAGTGTGAAGTTCAACAAGTTCACAGACATTGGAGCTACAAAGCTCAGCGCTGCTCTGAAAAACTGCACAGGAATGAAGTCTCTGGAGTGAGTCTCTCATTTTAAAACAATTAGCATCTACCAGCCTTTCGGACTTCATGCCAGCACATTAGCTTTTACTTGGATAACTTTTTCTTGTTAGGTATCATATATTAGCATCTGAAAACTATGTTGTATAGTTTGTTATGACAGGACAATATTCTTAAAATGTGAGAGTCCAAAACATCTAAACATTGAGAAAATCACCTTTAAAGTTGTCCACATGAAGTTCTTAGCAATGCATATTACTAATCAAAAATTAAGTTATATAGTTATGGTAGGAAATTTACAAAATATCTTCATGGAACATGATCTTTACTTAATATCCTAATGATTTTTGGCATAAAAGAAAAATCTATCATTTTGACCCATACAATGTATTTTTGGCTATTATTGCAAATATACCCATGTTACTCAAGAAGGTTTTGTGGTCCAGGGTTACATTTGAGCTAGTTTAACCAGAGAAAATTAGAGATCTTGCAAATCTACACTCAGGTGGACTACAGGTGGACACACACAGTCACAAAGATTATGTGTCAAGACAATTATTATTTATACGTTTAGCATCATTACATAACTTAACAACGTTTCCTGATTTGCATTTTTTTGTTTTCTTTCCCCTCATTAGACTGTGGAATGACTGCATTCCATATGGAGTTTTTGAGCACCTCCGTCTTCAAGATTCACGGATAAGATCACTGTGATGCACATTTTAAAATGATCATGTATTGGATACTGTTACAAGTTTTTTTTTTTTTTTTTTTTACATATTCATCATAAAATTCCAAAGGTAATCAACATTTGTCAACAAGGACACTAAAGTGCTTTAAAATGTTGTTTCAGTTTCTCATTGACATGACAGATATTATGACTGACTTGCACTTTCTGACACTTTTATGGATATACTCTTCCTCAGCACTAAAAGTATTTTTTATACTGTATTTTTTTTACAATAAACACAAGCTCTACGAGTCTGCTTTTGATTGTGACCATTTCAGATACATTAAACGTTTAGATGCTTCTATAATTCATAATAATTTGACTTGAACATTAGTTCATGCTGCTGCTTTGGTTATCTGTTCAGTTGTGGTTTTGAGAGGATGAATAAATAAAATGAAAGGGATGCATAGAATGACTTGCATACACCTTTTACCTCTTCTATGATAAACTTGTTTTAAATGTTTATATATATATATATATATATATATATATATATATATATAATTATTTTATTATTATTATTATTATTATTGCTCCAATGCATGTTTGCCACAATTATTGACACCCCTAGAATTTTTTATGAGCAAAATAGTATTTTTTTAGCACACCAGACTGACTAGGAGCTTGAAATTATTCAGCCATGACTTTTGGATTATACATTTGATGAACACAATGGGCAAATTTCCTTAATCATTTATCATTAGCAGGAAATCCAAACAATAGACTATAGTTCTAGGCCCGTATTCACAAAACATTTTATCTTACCACTAAGAGTTCTCCTAAATAGCAGTAAAAGTTTTTAGCTGAGAATTTTCTCTTAAAACCTATTAACAAAGCTTCTGAGACAAACTTTTACTAAGGAATAGAGAACAGTCTTAAGCTAAGAGTAAAGGCGGGGTTGACCTTGTTGCTATGGATGATGTCAGCATGCCTACTAACTATGCACACAGTGATTGGCTGATAGGGGAGGAGTCTCTGTCAGAGATTTGTTCGCTTTGTGAAATAGCCTACTCTTAGAGCAAACGTTTAGGAGTCCTAAATTTAGGACTGACACGCCCATTTTTTTTTTACGATTTTATCCTAAATCGGCAAGTTATGAGCTACTTTTAACCTTAAGATGTTTTGTGAATACGGCCCCAGATGTGAAGAACAAGATTGTTGAGCTTCACAAAATAGAAAGTGAAAATAGAAATTAGCTAAATCTTTGAAAATCCCCCACATTTTCAATATCAGGGCAATAAATAAGAAGCTCTAATTAACTAAAGATGTTACAAATCTGTCTGAAAGAGGATGTGTGTCTATAGCATCCTAATGCACAGTGAGGAGGAGAGTTTGAGTGGCCAAAGACGCTCCAAGGATCACAGCTGATATGATTTGTTATTAAAAAAAAATATATAAAAAATCAAACCTACATCACCACATGCTGTTCAGGAGGGTTTCAAGAAAAATCCTCCATGCTCATCCAATATCAAACACCAGCATGTTTAGTTGTCATACGTGACTGGAACTTCAAACAGGATCGGTTTCTATGGTCAGATAAAACTTAAAAAATACCTTTTTGGCAGCAAACTAATCAGATGGGTTTGGTGCAAACAGGGAAAAAAGTACCCCATGTCCACGGTTAAATATACTGATATCTAACTATTTTTCTGCCAGAGGTTCTGGTGATCTTGTTTAGATGCATGGCATCATAGATCAATCAAATACCATTAGATAAAAAATCTAAACCTGACTGTATCTATCAAAGCCTGATCATGTTTGTGAAAGTCTATAATGGCATGAACACAGGAGATCTCTGAGGACCTCAGAAAAAGAGTTGTTGTTGCTCATCATGCTAGAAAAGGTTACAAAATCTAATACTTTTTTCTTCATTACTCATTCTCTAGAATGTTTATCTGTCATTCCTTTTTGGTCTTTTAAATGTATACATTTTATTTCTGTTTTATGTGTATGATCTAGAATTAGAATGCAATGTAGTGACCAGTGTCTGAAAGCTGCGTCTCCACCAGAGGTCATGGGGCTTCCAGCAGGACAATGACCGAAACACACTTTAAAAAGCACTCAGAAATGTTTACAAAGCGCTGGAGAGTTCTGAATTGGCCAGCAATAAGTCCAGATATGAATCCAATAAAACATCTGTGGAGAGATCTCAAAACAGCAGTTGGGAGAAGGTATCCTTCAGATCTGAACGACCTGGAGCAGTTTGCAAAAGAAGAGTGGTCCAAAATCCCAGTAAAAAGGTGTAAGAAACTCATTAATGGTTACAGTAAGCAATTTATTTCAGTAATTATTTCCAAAGGGGGAAATATTTTTAAGGGTGCCTTAGTTTAAGGGTGTACAGTGGGTACGGAAAGTATTCAGACCCCCTTAAATTTTTCACTCTTTGTTATATTGCAGCCATTTGCTAAAATCATTTAAGTTCATTTTTTTTCTCATTAATGTACACACAGCACCCCATATTGACAGAAAAACACAGAATTGGTGACATTTTTGCAGATTTATTAAAAAAGAAAAACTGAAATATCACATGGTCCTAAGTATTCAGACCCTTTGCTGTGACACTCATATTTAACTCAGGTGCTGTCCATTTCTTCTTCATCCTTGAGATGGTTCTACACCTTCATTTGAGTCCAGCTGTGTTTGATTATACTGATTGGACTTGATTAGGAAAGCCACACACCTGTCTATATATGACCTTACAGCTCACAGTGCATGTCAGAGCAAATGAGAATCATGAGGTCAAAGGAACTGTCTGAAGAGCTCAGAGACAAAATTGTGGCAAGGCACAGATCTGGCCAAGGTTATAAAAAAATTTCTGCTGCACTTTAGGTTCCTAAGAGCACAGTGGCCTCCATAATCCTTAAATGGAAGACGTTTGGGATGACCAGAACCCTTCCTAGAGCTGGCCGTCTGGCTAAACTGAGCTATCGGTGGAGAAGAGCCTTGGTGAGAGATGTAAAGAAGAACCCAAAGATCACTGTGGCTGAGCTCCAGAGATACAGTCAGGAGATGGGAGGAAGTTGTAGAAAGTCAACCTTTACTGCAGCCCTCCGCCAGTCGGGGCTTTATGGCAGAGTGGCCCGACGGAAGCCTCTCCTCAGTGCAAGACACATGAAAGCCCGCATGAAGGACTCCAAGATGGTGAGAAATAAGATTCTCTGGTCTGATGAGATCAAGATAGAACTTTTTGGCCTTAATTCTAAGCGGTATGTGTGGAGAAAACCAGGCACTGCTCATCACCTGTCCAATACAGTCCCAACAGTGAAGCATGGTGGTGGCAGCATCATGCTGTGCGGGTGTTTTTCAGCTGCAGCGACAACTGGTTGCAATTGAGGGAAAGATGAATGCAGCCAAGTACAGGGATATCCTGGATGAAAACCTTCTCCAGAGTGCTCAGGACCTCAGACTGGGCCAAAAGTTCACCTTTCAACAAGACAATGACCCTAAGCACACAGCTAAAATAACGAAGGAGTGGCTTCACAACAACTCTGTGACTGTTCTTGAATGGCCCAGCCAGAGCCCTGACTTAAACCCAATTGAGCATCTCTGGAGAGACCTGAAAATGGCTGTCCACCAACGTTTACCATCCAACCTGACAGAACTGGAGAGGATCTGCATGGAGGAATGGCAGAGGATCCCCAAATCCAGGTGTGAAAAACTTGTTGCATCTTTCCCAAAAAGACTCATGGCTGTATTAGATCAAAAGGGTGCTTCTGAGCAAAGGGTCACTTAGGACTTAGGACCATGTGATATTTCAGTTTTTCTTTTTTAATAAATCTGCAAAAATGTCAGCAATTCTGTGTTTTTCTGTCAATATGGGGTGCTGTGTGTACATTAATGAGGAAAAAAAAAGAACTTAAATGATTTTAGCAAATGGCTGCAATATAACAAAGAGTGAAAAGGGGGTCTGAATACTTTCCATACCCACTGTATATATATATATATATATATATATATATATATGGGCCATTCTACAGGACATCAAAAACTACCCATGGCAACAGTGTAAAAGTAGCGCAATTCTGTAGGAAGAACATGCGGACTTAGACTTCAAATTTTGTTGAAATAATTTTTGCATTTTATTCCATTGTTGTTGTGTTGCACATTTAGTGTTCGTATGTGTAGCACTGTTCAGAACTGTGCTAGCTAACCATGTGCTGATTAGCATCTTTGAGGTATGTTCAAAAGTATCTAAAATTGTCACTACAGAAACAGTCACGACCAAAACATTTGGTGAAGTTTTAGTAGTAATCTTTGTTTTTTGGGTGTTATCCAGAGGTGGGAGTAAGTCACACATCTGCAAGTCACAAGTAAGTCTCAAATATTAAAGTCTCAAGCAAGTCCAAGTCAATTTTTGTGAGAATCAAGCAAGTCAAGTCAAGTCACTACTTTATATCAAGCAATTCAAGTCAAGTCATGGTTGTGCTTGCAAGTTTGATTATTTTTGTTTTGTTTGTCTGTGTATGCATGGTTGAGTTTGCAAGTCTGTATGATTTTTTTTTCTTTGTGTCCAAAATGTTGTCTATCACAACTAGTATAACCTGTGACTAGCCAAGACGTTAGCATTAGCTGAAAAAAAGCAGGCCTGACTTCATAATTTACAATTTACATTACATTACATTAAGTCATTCTGCAGACACTTTTATCCAAAAAGACTTACAAATGAGGACACTGGAAGCAATCAAAATCAACAAAAGAGCAATGAAATGTAAGTGCTATAACAAGTCTTAGTTAACTTAATGCAGTATACTTAGCAAGGTTGGCAAATAAATAAAAAGAAAACAGAACAGAAAAATAATAAAGCAAGTTAGTGACCTTTTTTTACTGTATAATAAATAAAAAGAAAGACAGATAAAATATGGAAGATATAAAAAGAAAGGGCCTGATTTTCCCGATGTTGAATAAAGCAAATCTGCAGGACCGGGCAGTTTTAACAATGAAAAAAAATGGTGGGATTTGAAGTGGTGGTGGTTGTATTACATATCTTTGTGTAGCAGGCTTTGCATACTACTGTTCTTCTCTTCGTGCACATAATCTTGGTACCCGAACTTAATTATTCTTGTGGTAGAAAACATGTTCACCACCGTTTACCTAATTTGGATGCACTTCTGTTTTGCACGTAACTTAAGCAACAGTATGGTCACGCCTACGTTTCACAGGGAAGTGACAAGTAGACTACATCTTTCAAAAATCATACAGTTAACTCCTCGTTATTTGAGAAAGCAAACAGACAAGTCATTTCAAGTCATTTAACTCAAGTCTGAGTCATTAATATCAAGTCAAAGTCAAGTCTTTTATGAATATTTGTCAAGCAAGTCTCAAGTTCTAAAATATGTGACTTAAGTCAAGTCATGTGTCTTAAGTCCCCCACCTTTGATGTTATCCTATAAAATTGTCACAACCAAAAATGAACACACAATCCTTTATTCAGAAGAAATAAGCTAAATTTTAGTACAGTTATGCAATTTTTTTTTGTATTTTAATATGTGGGTTAATATTCTTTAATGTGATGTGGTCGCTACCAAAAACATGAAGTCATGGGATGCTTTGTCAAAAATAAATGTTATGAGTGTTTGGTTCAGTGTATGTTTAAACTAATGAATCCTGAAGTTTGAAATCAGCGTGATCAACTTTTTGCCTTTTACAATGAAAACAAATTCGATTCAAAATACAAATCTCATAAATCACACTTGAACTATTGTTAAAATTGTAACTGTTGTTGACACATTTTGATAAAATAGAAAAAAATCCATTTAAAAGATGTAAGCAAAATCTTAATAGGTCAATATAAACCTTCTTATTAAATTATACATTACTGTGTTTCAGTAGTGACAAATTTGGGCAGAGGACAAATATTCTAAAACTTTTTGAAAATACAATGTAAGAATTAACTGTGCAATTACTAGAAATGTGTACCTCGGATATTATAACTCGCCTCCAACAAATGATAATCATAAAATAATTACTATACATATACAGGGGTTGGACAATGAAACTGAAACACTGGCCAATATAGTGTTGGAGATTTCATGGCTATATTTGTGCAGCCTGGTGGCCAATCTTCACTTATTGCACATTCCACCAGTAAGAGCAAAGTGTGAAGGTTGACTATGTGCACCCAATGGTTCAGACATTGTACCCTAAAGGTGGTGCCATGTATAAGGATGATATTGCACTAATACACAGCAAGACTGGTGACAGAGAGCTTTAATGAACATGAAAGTAAAGCTGAACATCTCCCATGGCCTGCACAGTCACCAGATCTGAATATCATTGAGGCACTTTGGGATGTTTTGGAGGAGCGAGTCAGGAAACGTTTTCCTACACCAGAATCACATAGTGACCTGGCCGCTGTTCTAGAAAAGGAATGGCTCAAAATCCCTCTGGCTACTGTGCATGACATGTATTTGTCAATCCCAAAATGAAATGATGCTGTATTGGCCACAAAAGGAGGCCCAACACCGTATTAATTGTGGTCTAAAACCAAGTGTTTCAGTTTCATTGTCCAACCGCTGTATATGCTCAAATAAAATGTTATTTGTAATGTCAATGTATGTGCAACATTATTTTTTTACTTGAAGAACGTGCCACATAATTCACTAAACTTTAACCTTTCTAAAAAAAAACAGCATAAAGGTTTTTCAAAACCATATGAAACTAACAATCACAAATAGAACATTTCTAAGAAACTGACATGTTTTAAACTAGATCACTGACCTTTATCTATTTAGCAAAAAAATGTGTGATTTCATAAGATCTTATTTAGACCAGAGAAGTCAGATGTTACACAGGAAGTTCCTGAAATAAGACACCAGATATTTGAAAGTCAAATACCACACCACGGCAACACAAAGTGAAAGTAATCATTTATTAAATATATATTGAGTGAATAAATGAACCTCGGTCAAATATATCATTCTCAGGCTGTCACAAATATGCTGTTCCTAAGAGCGACTTTTAGAAAATACTCAGACCACTGATTCAGACACCCTGTTTGTCTCATGATGTATTGCTCATTTAAATAGTATTAAAGGGAACAGAAACATGCCAAGGCTGAAGGCTTCTGCCTACAGCGTAATAACAGGCCCTAGCAGAGCTGACACAGAATCCTCCATGAGTGCTGAACGCCAAACTAAAAATAAATAGGCTAATGTAATATTTATATCCACAGTAGTGGTTAGTGCCCAAATTTGATCTCTGAAGAGACACGGGCTGGCTGTTCCATGGAAAGCCACACAGTTTGTAATATTCCATGTGGCACGATGGCTTGCTTGCAGGTCAGTCCTCTGAACCTGGACAGCCTGTAAAGACACAACACTTAAAGCACATGAATTTTTTTTTTTTTTTTTTCTAAGTATGAATCATCATTTTAAAAAACTGTCCACTTACTTATTCATGAAAGTCACTTTTTTATAAGCTGTCTGCTGCTGCATCTTTTTATGTCTGCAGAGATCATAAGTAGTTCCCTTCGATAGCGGTTCTCCAGTAACCAAATGAATCCTGCAAAAGACATCTTCCCCACAAAAGCTTCGCCTGGAATTGACAATCATGGTTTGTTTATTCCAGGTATCCCTCAAAAACATCCAGCTCAGTGTCTGTGTCATAGGGAATAGAGGCTGGGTCAGAAAGCACACCCAAATCCACCAGTGCCTGGTCCATATCCTCCGGCAAGAATACTATCCCTACATTAAGGACTATGTATTCCATTAAAAAGGCATAGTAGAGGATTAAAACATTGACAAAAAACAGGCCGAGATAAAACATATAGGGAAGCTCGTTGATTAGCGATTCCACTGAATCTAGCCGAGAGTAGATTGAGTGTGTCATAGACTCCAAAACATATGTTTCAGTCTCATTGAGCAGACCGAGCGAATTAAAAGCATTTAAACACACTTTAAATGAGACAGGTCACTTTGAAAGTGTGAATCCATCCATTTCAGTCAAACACGCAGTGATGCAAGCAGTATCCCCCTGCAATCCGTTCCACTAACGTTATACAGCAAATAAGTTAGTGAAGAAAAGCATATTTGAATGTTCCAAGGCCACTCGCTGCTCTTTAACATTAGGGTTAACCCGGTTCTCTCTTAAACGCCTGGCGGTGTAGAAAACGCATAAATAAAAATCACCCAAAGGCTCTGCAGAGCTTTATAACGCGTGAAAAACAAAAACAAACGGCGCTTTCTCATGACTTCACCAAAACCGTTGCATTCGCACGGAACTCTGGGAAATCGAGTTCTTAATGGTGTGGTGAACCATTCGAACTCAGTATAGTAATTTCCAGCATAAACTACAAATCCCAAAATGGCTTAAAACGGAGGTTTGAGCGATAGGACGACAGGTATGTTTTCATGTGAGGATTCTGGGCCTTCACTGCGGCGGATATGGATCATTTCGCATAGCAAATTGTGTTAAAAATATACATATTGCGACATAGAACACCCGCAAGATGTTCGGCCGTTCACGGAGCTGGGTCGGAGGGCAGGGGAAGTCCAAAAACATTCATTCTTTGGACCATTTAAAGTAAGCCTTTTTAACGTTAGACCGTTTGCAGCTAATTCGCTAGCCAGCTCAGCTCGGGCAGTTAAAGCTTTTTAAATTCAGTCTGTGTTTGTCATTTATGTGGAAAGTCACCAATAGTCAGTTTAGAAATGTAAACATTTATATTACTCACGGCGGGATTTATTTGCGATGTAAAACTGAGAACATAAGAGCGAAGCTGGGTGTCAAAACCTAGTAAGCTGCCTACCTAGACAGCATTTTTGACAGACATACATATGATGTCCAAAATTGGTGCCTAGGTATGCAGCTATGTTTTGAGCCACCGCCGTAACGTTAGTTAGAATACGGTTGTATGAAATACAAGTTTAGCGTCTTAAAATCAGCTACAGTATATGTCACTTGTTTTAGTTTTTATATGCAGAAAGCATTATGGTCTTTATGATCTCAAAGAAATATGAATATATATATATATATATATATATATATATATATATATATATATATATATATATATATATATATATATATATATATACACGTTGTGCTCATAATGTAAAATACGTTGTGTATTTATTTAGGTACATGTACCATGTACTAACAAAGAACACAACAGTGACTGATCACAACAGAAATCTGCTGGTGGAAACTATCCGCTCCATTACTGAGATTCTCATCTGGGGTGATCAGAATGACAGCTCCGTCTTTGAGTGAGTTTCACCTTCAATTTTGACAGTTTCCACATGTTAGATGTGCAGAACTATGTCTTTAATGACTGAATACATCACTCTCTTTTCGTAGCTTCTTTTTGGAGAAGAACATGTTTGCATTTTTCCTCAACATACTACGACAGAAATCCGGACGGTATGTGTGTGTCCAGCTTCTGCAAACGCTCAACATCCTTTTCGAGAACATCAGTCATGAGACTTCTCTCTGTGAGTAAACCTTCAACTGTGGATGCAGTTGAAGTTTTATGCGTTTTATTTTTTTTGTTTATGCTCTGAACATTTAATATGTTGTTTCTTTCCTTTTCTAGATTACTTGCTGTCCAATAATCATGTTAATTCCATCATTGTGCATAAATTTGACTTCTCTGATGAGGAAATCATGGCCTACTATATCTCCTTTTTGAAAACTTTGTCTCTGAAGCTCAACAACCACACAGTGCACTTCTTCTACAACGAGGTAAGGTGCTTTTGCAAATTTTTCAAATGACAGTTTGTAAACTGAAAGCAGAAGGGGGCTTTTAGTTGTGGGCTTGCATACATTCTGCCTGTAAAAGGCCCTAGTGCATTTCCAGGAAGAGATAACAGCTCACTGTGACTTTGTAAAAACGTGTTTCCTGTGTGTTGATGCAACTCGAGCAGTTACTTTCTTTCATTTTAGACAGAGTGCAGTCCAGCTGTAAGTTTGCAACTGTTTTAATGTGGATTGGAAGGTGATGGAAATTTTTGGGGGCTCCTTTGTATAGGGGGAAATTATTGGTGTACTGTAAATTGGTTGTGTTTAACCGTCATGTGTTCTTTATTCCGGGGCACCTTTGATCATTTTAATCATTGGTGTCAGGAATAGAGAGGGCCTGCATGGAAGATTTGCTCTATGAGAGATCTGATGCTGCACTGATTGACGTTCTCTTAATGTAAAATGTAAACCAGTGCAAATTAAGATAAGAATTATACTTAAATTACTGTTTAATCTGTTAAAGACATATTAGAAAATAAAGCAGTGTAATGTTTGGGGAATGACAACAGCATTGCTTGTGGAGTCACGCGAGTCTCTCTTGAACTAATTTTGGTAGTTATAGTGATAACCATAGCAACCTTTTGGTATCTTTTGGTAAACAAAAGACATTGTAGGCCTTTAAATAGCATGTAGACATATAATTAGTAAATTAATTATGTAAGTCTTCACACAGCATAAATTCATTTTACATCACTGAATGAAGGCGTGAAATGCATGAAACGTCTAATGTCAGTGTTAAAATACTGTGCAGTGCAGTTCAAAAGTTTGGGATCAGTAAGACGTATAATTTTCTTTTCAAAAGAAGTCTCTTATGCTCATCAAGGCTGCATTTATTTGATAAAAATACAGAAAAACTGTACTATTGTGAAATGTTTTTACAATATAAAGTAAGGCTTTCTCTTTTAATATACTTTTAAATATAATTTATTCCTGTGATGGCAAAGCTGAATTTTCATCAGCCATTACTTCAGTCTTCAGTATCACATGATCTTTCAGAAAGCATTCTGATACGCTGATTTATTATCAGTGTTGGAAACATTTGTGCTGCCGAATATTGTTTTGGAACCTGTGATACTTTTTTCAGGATTCTTTGATTAGAACAGCTTTTATTCAAATGATTAATCTTTTCTAGCAATGTAAGTCTTTGCTATCACTTTTTATCAATTCAACACATCCTTGCTGAATAAACATATTAATTTCTTTAAAAACAAAAACCCTAAAATATTCATCAAGAATCCTGAAAAAAGTACCAAAAGTTCCAAATAAATATTAAGCATCACAAGTGTTTCCAGCACTTATTATCAATAAAGCAGCATATTAGAATGATTTCTGAAGGATCATGTGACAATAAATACTGTAGCTGAAAACTGCTGAAAATTCAGCTTTGGTCACAGGAATAAATTAGATTTTAATGTATATTCAAATAGAATAATGTTATTTTACATTGTAATAATGTTTCACAATATTATTTTTTTCTGTGACTTGATAAGCATAAGAAACTTCATTATAAAATAATATTTAAATATTGTAAAATATAGTTCCACATCCAAGTTCTTTTTAGATAAGCCAGACTGTAAATTGTTCTGCAAACATAGACAAAAATTGTATACCACTTAATAGCTAGTTTGTATTTTGTCTGTATTTTCACATTACTCCAAATTTCTTCTTCATTAATTTAGGCATTTACATTTAGACATTATTTTATCCAAAGCAACTTACAAAAGAGGACAATAGAAGCTATCAAAATCAAGAAAAGAGCAATAACATGCAAGTGCAATGACCAGTCTAATGCACGTAGCAAGGGATTTTTTAAATGATATAATAAATAAAAAGAAAATAGGGTAAAAAAGAAAAAGCAAGCTAGTGTTAGAGGCCTTCTTTTTTGCTTTTTTTGGTTAATTGTACAGAAAGAAGCTAGTGTTAGTCTTTTTTTTAAGAGAACAAGCAGTAAGTAAATGAATAGGGTATAAGTTATATCATAGCACTGAATATGTTTACCACACCATAGTAATAAAATATATGTAATATATATAATATATGGGCTTAATTTTTCTAAATGTTTTATTTTGTTAATTAATAATGCACTAGATTGATCAAAAGTGACAGTAATGAGTAACATTACAACCGTCTATTCATCAAAGAATCCTGAAAAAAAAGAAGAATCATGGTTTCCACAAAAATATTAATTGATAGTAAGAAATATTTTTCATGCAGCAAATCAGAATGATCATGTGACACTAAAGACTGGCATAATGAAAATTCAGCTTCACTGCCATTCCAGGAATAAATTGCATTTTAAAATATATTAACAGGGTTCCCATGGGTCATGGAATTTCTGGAATATCATGGAATTTTAGAAGGTCTATTCCAGACATTGAAAGTCAGGGAATTTTTGTCCAAGTCATGGAATATTAGGGATTTTTGTTTGTTGCTTTAAATCTTAGTTTCCATTTATCAAAATGTATCTTTTTCTGTATTGTTTCACACATTTTGCCTATTGTTTTGGTTGGGCTATTTTTCAGTGCTATTTTATTCCCCTCCCACTTGTCAACAGGCAATTACTTAGAGTTAGTTCACCCTGCCATTAATTACTCCCTCATGTTGTTCCAACCCCGTATAACCTTCTTTCATCTTTGGAACACAATTTAAGATATTTTTGATGAAATCCGAGCACTCTCTGACCCTCCGATAGACAGCAAGGGTCCTACCATGTTCAAGGCCCAGTAAAGTACCAAGATGATCGATAAAGTGTTTCAACTGTAATTTTTCGAAGCTACGAGAATACTTTTTTGCACAAAGAAAACAAATAATAATTTTCGTCTCTACTTGTCACTTGTGGATGCGGATTCACATAAGGACCATAGAGATAAAAATGGGGAATAAAGTCGTTATTTTTGTTTTCTTTGCACAAAAAAAGAATTCTCATAGCTTCATAAAATTGCAGTTAAAACACTGAGGTCACATGGACTACTTTGTCGATCATCTTGGTACTTTTCTGGGCCTTGAATGAAGTAGGACCCTAGCTGTCTTTTGAGGGTCAGAGAGCATTCAGATTTCATAAAAGTAATTAATGACAGAATTTTCATTTTTGGGTGAACTAACCCTTTAAATTAAATGCAGTCACCAGGCTGCCGTGCCAGGAAAATGCACATTTTAAGAGCTTTGGCTACAAAGTGACCACCTCAAAGACTGGGTGTTAAAAGTAGATGATAGAAAAGCGAAAAAAAAATAAAAAGATTGAATGATGAACTTGATGACAAACAGAAAATAGTAGTAGAAAAGTAGTCTGTATGTGTGTTGTTGTTTTTTTTTGTTTTTTTTTAAAAGCTTATTTACATTTTAGCTTTTTAGTCAGTGAAAGTCAGGGAATTTGACATTTGGCTTAGAGTGGGAACCCTGTATTAAAATTAATTATATTTATTTTAAACTGTAATAATATTTCACACTATTACTGTATTTTTGACCAAATACAGCAGCATTAGTGAGCATAAAACACTTCTTTCAAAAACATTAAAAAACTGTTTTCAGCACAGAATAAAGCTTTTTAGTGTCAATGATTGTATGTGCCTATTTCTTCTGCAATGTAGACACTAAAAATAGAGGTTTTGTTTGACGTCACCAGTTGCAGCTCTCCTCTCTCTGAGCTAATCCTCCTCGCTGATGGCCTCACTCTGTGTCTCCCATGCTTCTAGCACACTAATGATTTTGCCCTGTACACGGAGGCCATTAAGTTTTTCAACCACCCAGAGAGCATGGTCAGGATCGCGGTCAGGACTATCACACTCAATGTGTACAAAGGTGAGTAGAGCCCTGACTCAGCTGTTGCTGCCGCCTGATCCTCCTCTCTTCTGTCAATCACTCTGTCATGCCTCTGATGCATGGGCATGCTGACGCTGCTCTCTGCCATCCGTGAGTAACACACACTTACATTTAGTGATCGCTGCTGACTCTACACACATGCACAGGCACACTGGGGTTTCACTTGGGTCTGGTCATGTGCTGAAGACAAAAAGGGCTTTCGCTTGTCTGTTTCTCTGGCTTGAGCTTGTATAGAAATCTTTCTTCCCTTCTTGAATAACTGAATTAACATTTCTTACTATCTGCTTGCCACTTGCCCTTGAATTGTGGAGGTTGTTGATATGGAGGTTGTTGTAGTTTAGGTCAAACTGCCATCGGTGCATGTTACTGACGTTAATGTGTATACAGTGGCCCTAAATAATATTTGGAGATGTAAACAACACTTAAAAGTGTAAAAATGTCATTGAATTGAAAAGTTGGTGTGATATTTTGTCTAAATATAAAACAAGGCCTATAATTAATCATGTTTTAAAGCCGATAACAAATATATAGGTTATTATTAGATAGACCATCTACGTTTTGTCAGACTGATTACAAAAAAAGCACTCATCTTAAGTTAAGTTCACATCTCTTGTGTGCTTCAAATGACCACAAATATCATGTGCAGTGGGAAACTGCATTATTTACTGTAACTGATGAGGGCTTGTTATGAATCATTAGAAAATAGATTTTTTTTATTTCTACAAGACATTTAAAGTGCTTTCCACCATATATAAATACAGTATAGAAAGCAGGGGTGTGCGATTATATAGTCTATGATAATATCTTAATTGTTGTTTAAACGATATTTGAGTTTGAGTATTGAGTATATCGCAAACAAACAAACACACTTACACTGCATGATGTTGGTTAGACTACTGTGTGAGCACATTTAGAGTTCACATTTTCACTGTGATTTTAGACTATTAAAATAGATTCAGAATTCCCCCAAAATTCAAGATAAGGTTCAAATGTGCCTCTGTATGACTTTTATGTAGTTTTTTCTTTAAATATTAGTATGATTGCAAATGTGATACAGCTCAATAAATAAGAAGTGAATATTAATCAACATTTTAGACACAAGTTCCTGTTTTTGCTCTATTGCGTCAACGAAAATAGCTTCCAACAAAGCCACAGCAGAACTGTTTTGAGTCCCTGAGCAACACATGTCTATATGTGTATATTGAATCAACCAGCCTTTTGAATCCTTTGACAGAATGACTTACTGATGCGGTTATTTGCTACCACCTACTGGTGATTTTAGGTTTATATTTAAAGAACATTTTCCCTTTTTATTCCCCAAATGATTTCTAATATCAGTATTCAGTGTTTTTCAAAAATCAAAACATTAATTAATTTGTGACTGCAGGTTAACTGCATTCATGTCCTGCATTAAACAGTCTGTGTGAATGTATCTAAATGCCACTTCAGATGCAGAATCTGTGCCACCTCTGCATTGCCAAAAAATTTTGTTGATATTGATTTTGTTTGATTGGTAACAGCCCTATAGTGTCTTACTATTCAAATCTTATTGAATAAATTTAAGAATGACATAAAAGATGATGCATACATTTAAATGGACTAGACAAAATTGCCCTTATAAAGGTAAAAATGCCCACAAAAGGTAATAAACAGATTAAACTTATTGGAAAAGTTCATATCTGTTACTGCTGCATACGAACCATTGCACAGAATATGAAGAACAGCAAATGCTTTGGGAGTGAGCTGACCACACCAGTCCTAAACCTGACAAAGTACCAGCACTATAGAACGCTCAGCAAAATATTGTTGAATTATCATTATTGACAGAATTCCAAAAAAAAGAAATCTAGATATAATTTTAGGTCCTTAACGCACACCCCTGATAGAAAGTTAAATCTATCATAAATTCACACAAAAACAATGAAATCTTAAGTTATGACCAGTTTGCTTTTTTAATGATACAAAGGAAAATATATCTTCTACAATAAAGATAAAAATAAAAATAAACATAATAATAAATTTAAATAAGTCTTTGTTCCATGGATAAAAAACAAATCTTAAAGCAACATCCAAACAATTTATTTTATATAATTTAGTTTCTAACAATATTTAGCCCAAATATAAATAATGTGGTCATAATTTGTCTTAAAGGGATAGTTCATCCGAAAATGAAAATTCAGTCATTAATTACTCATCCTCATATCCCTCCAAACCATCATTTTTGATGAAATCTGAGAGCTTTCTGACCTTGCATAGACAGCAATACAGCTACCGCATTCAAGGCCCAGAAAGGTAGTAAGGACATTAAGATAATCCATGTGACATCAGTTTATGAAGCTACAAGAATATTTTTTTGTGGTACTCACATAAACATGCAGTGGAGACTGACAGGAAAGAGAAGAAATTGTTGAATAAAGTTGCTCCTTTTGTTTTCTTTGTGCACAAAAAGTATTCTTGTAGCTTCAGTTGAACCACTGAAGTCACATGAACTATTTTATCGATGTCCTTACTACCTTTCTGGGCCTAAATTTGTGTTCTGAAGATTAGCAAAGGTCTTATGGGTTTAAAGTGACATGAAGATGAGTAATGACCAATTTTTGGGTGAACCAACACTTTAAATATGAGCTTCAGTTTTATTTATTGGATTGCTACCCATAACATCAACAACTCATATTTGTCTGCCGATACCTTTGTGACTGTAGTGCATCATGCATTTTTAAGATTGTATGTGATGCAATAACAATCATACCTTTTTATGTGTTGCTTAAATGTTCAAGTACTATGTGTGGCTTTCTAGTTATGGCAGATCACGTCTAATTAATACATTGACTGCAGTTAAAATCCTTGATTGTCAAAATAAGCAGTTGGGTGGTATGCTTTGCTTTTTAGCATGTCCTGGGAGCTTTATGGATCTGGTCGATATGTTTGGTGTTTTTAGGCTGTTCTTGGTTCCAGATGCTCTCTTGTGCAGGTTTAGCACCAGCCACTAGGTGGTGTGATTGTTTCATCTTTTGGCCTCTAAGGCCCAGAACTCCACTAGCCCAGTCCCTTCATCCTGTTTAACCCTTTGTCTGTTCTTCCCCTCTCCCTCTATGGTGACTCCTGTGTGCCTTATTCCAGTGTCATGTAAGTTGGTCAAATTCAGAACTTTCTTGTGCCACTTGTATTGCATGTTCTCTTGAATTGTTTTTTTTTAAACACAGTTGCTGCTTTTGTCTGTGTGTACACAGGTACATTTTACACACTGATAATAGTTGTTTGCACTGTCACACATTGGTATTGTTGGCTTTAATGGTGTTTTTGACAGTATTAGTGTGGGATGTGTGTTTTAATTTAATTTAATGTCTTTAATGTTTTTTTTTAAAGATGATGGAGGTTCATTGAGAGTGTGATCATGATAGCATCCATAATCCTAGATTCAGATCCAGGGTTCCCACGGGTCATGGAATGTCTGGAATATCATGGAATTTTAAAAGGTTTATTCCAGTCATTGAAAGTCAGGGAATTTAATATTTTTTTGGTCCAAGTCATGGAATATCAGGGATTTTTATTTGTTGCTTTCATTTTTAGTTTCCATTTATCAAAATGTAATTTTTTATACCGTTTTTTTTATTGCATTGTTTTATACGTTTTGCCTATTTTTATGGTTAGGCAATTTTTTAGTGCCATTTTATTCCCTTCCCGCACATCAATTGGCAATCACTTGAGTCAAATGCAGTCGCCAGGCTGTACCTGATAACTAAGGCAAACATGCCAGGAAAATGTAAATTGTGAGAGCTTTGGCTACAAAATGACTACTTCAAAGACTGGGCGTGAAAAGTAGATGATAGAAAAGCAAAAACTAAATGTGGAGAAATAAAAAAAACCTGAAGGATGAACTTGATTGCAAACAGAGTGTGTTTAACCCCTAAGATCATAAAAACCATAAATTAATTTCTGTAGAAACGGTACAGAAAAAGCCTGTTTCTGCCACTAAATAAAAAATTAAAAAAGGTAATTGAGACTTATATTTTCTCACAATTGTGAGTTTGTATCACACAGTTGTGAGAAAATATAAGTCTCAATTACCTTTTTTAATTTTTTATTTAAAATTTTTTATTTAATTGTGAAAATAAAAAGTCGCAATTCTGTGAACATATCAGTATTTTTTTCTGTTTTTTCTGTTTTCTGAAAAAAAAAAAGTCTGAATTGCAAGAAAAAAAGTCAGAATTGCGAGTTTTATTTTTTATTTTTTTCATTTAGTGTCAGAAATGGGCATCCATAGTTTTGTAGTGAAAATGTCTGTAAACAAGTAATTAAAGTTTGAAAATGGATGGGTCTGTTCATTATAGGTCATGAAAATTCAGCTTTTTAGTCAGTGAAAGTCAGGGAAAAGTCAGGAAATTTGGTTACACTTTATTTTGATAGTCCACTTTAGACATTCTACTAACTGTAAGTAAATTTGTAGCTACATGTCAACTACTTGTCAACTACATGTCAACTAAATCTCATTATTTGCAACTACATGTCCACTAACTCTCAGAGTAGACTTTAGGGTTAGATTAGGGTAGGTTTAGGGTTAGTTGAATAAGTTGACAAAGAAAGTGTTAGAAGATATTAAGCAGACAGTCTACTAATACTCTACTAACTGCTAGTTGACATTTTGTTGCAAAGTTACTTACTGTTAGTAGAATATCTAAAGTGGACTATCAAAATAAAGTGTTACCGGAAATTTGACTCTTGGCTTAGTGTGGGAACCCTGCAGATCACACATTATTCCTTACCTGATAAGACAACCATAAACAGGCCCCTTTTTTATTCATAGTCAGTGTAATAGCGGCGCATGTGAAGCTCTTGACCTTTTGACCACTATTAGTTACTATTTTTTTGCGCAGTTAGCCTGTATAAGTTTAGATACATTTCACAACATCTAATACTCTCAGCATGCTTAGTACAGAACATATTTATTGCTTAGGATCAAATGTAGTGCAACCTAGCTTTGTTTACTGACTACTTAGGGAATTTAAAATAATCCTCCAACATCTGACCAGTCACATTGCTCTGTAATTAACCTCTGTTGCTTTTTAAAGACTGCTTACCGTCAGTATGTCTGGCGCTGATGTGTTATTAGTTATATTAAAAGTTCTTTTCTCACGTCACTGTGGCTGTTTCCTGTCTCTGTCTGTTTGTAAGTAACCGTGTTTATTTTCGGCCCTGGCCCGCAGTGGACAACCAGCACATGCTACACTACATCCGGGACAAAACGGCTGTGCCGTACTTCTCCAATTTGGTGTGGTTCATAGGCAGCCATGTCATCGAGCTGGACAAGTGTGTGCAGACTGATGAAGAGTAAGGTTTTCATAACACCTTTTTATGTGCGGTTCACCTCCACCCCACTAGGTGTCACTGCAGACCACAGTTGATCGCTTTAAAAAATTCTACCTGAAATCACAACATCTTGTGCTTATTAATGTTTATGATTAAAATGTTGCACTTTCTCCCATCTACACCCATTCTCATCAGACACAAAAACAGAGGAAAACTCAGCGACCTGGTAGCTGAGCACCTGGACCATCTTCACTATCTGAACGACATCCTCATCATCAATTGTGAATTTCTCAACGACGTGCTGACCGACCACCTGCTCAACCGCCTCTTCCTTCCCCTCTACGTGTATTCTCTGGTCAGTCAAGAGCAGGTGAGGACACAACTACACATGTCTGAAAAACCACTAGCATACATCTGATAGAATTGCATAACCATTGGAAGTGAGGGAATAAAATCTATACACTATAGGCCTGTTCACACCTGGTAACCATGCGTTTTCTCTTGATCATGAAAAGGCAGCAATTTAAATTTAAATCAGCAATTCAGGGGGTGGTCTGGGACGCATTCCAGACAAAACTGGACAAGTGTAAATGCATCTGTTTGTTGAAACCACATGTAAATATAATTTTTGCTCCTTCCAGAATGTTAAAATAATAAACACGTGAAAGCGATTTATAGGCTATACTACATGTTATAATTAGATATGACCGCACTAATGCAGCACGCATTGTAGTGTATGAGTAGCTGAGTGTCTCTTCAGCAAACCGACGTGCAAACTGGCGTAAATGAAACTGAAAGTCTCAGATGTTCAACCCACAATTATCTTCATTAAAAGTAATGATACTAATTATCTTTCCAGTGTTGATGCTGCTCTCTTTCCTGTTCCGGGCTTTAATCTTAAAGTTAGCTTATGATGAGTAAAATGCAGCACATATCTGTCGCTTTTGTTGAAGCGAACTCCATTAAATTCGGATTAATATCTGTATTGTGGAAACACATTTATGTGGCCAGGTGTAAATGAAACCGTTTTAACGAATTAGATTGCTGTCTGACCAAAGAAAACTAGGGATGTAACGATATTATATTTTTAATTCTATATTTAATAACGTGGTATCGTGATAGCATCGTGGTCACATGACTGTATGAAGTAATAGGTCTTCCAGGCAAAAAGTGTAGTTTTTAAAATATATTTAAACTTCTTATTCTAACATAAAAGGTTTTTAAAGTTGCATTTTTGGCCATAATCAAGTCTGTTTTCGTGACGTGTTTCAGAGCGAAGCATGCACTTCCTTTAAACAATCAGCTTATGATCCAGTGTTTTCTCGCTCAGAAAAGCTCAGTTCACAGTGAATGTAGTAAACTGAGCCGTTTTGAGAGTTAAGCCGGTCTCACACTGTGCGATTTTGGCCACGATTTGGCCGTCTGAGACAAATTTTGAAGATCCTAAAAGATTCCTATAATCCTAGGCTAAAATCTGTAGTCTTTGATTGTTGGTTTGACATGTTCACCAATTAATGACTGTTGCGATCAATCGAATCGAATTTCTGGCAGTGTCAGAAGATTTGGCGCACAGCCCTTGAGTCTGTCTTCTACGACGAACATCGAACTGTCCCCATTTTTCAAGACAAGCCATGATCAGAATTAATGCTAGAGATTTCTTCTAACCGCATACTCCGGCGCTCCCATCCGCCGTGCACCAAAATCATATGATATGCTTTGCTGTGATAAACACCGGTTACGCCGCTGTTTCCATTTGCGCGTGTGTAGTGCTGCTTACCGTATTCTTTGCCGCCTTTCATAAACTTAATGATAGCCAACATTTTATCCCTGCATTTAATGCAGCTCACAGTCATTAAACGTATGGTTAGATAATCTAAAACTCCGGACAGGTTTTCTTGCACGCACCTGTTTTTGCAGGATGTCCGCGGGTCCTTAAAAAGTCTTAAAATGTCTTAAGTTATTTTGGTCACATTACGGCTAAAATAGCTTCAGTCTGACGGACCTAATGACTGTTTACAATCATTGGAAAGACCGAAGATTGACTAAAAATATAAATAAAAATAACCAGTGAAGCATCGAAACGCAAGAATGATTCTTCTTATTTTTAATACATTCAACGTAAACGGCGTTTGATAATGGATGGTGTATCTGATAGTGTTTTGGTATTAAAATCGCGTTGCCTGTCTGTTAGTAAGAGACTTAAAAATGTGTAAGTTAGTTTATTTATAACATTATATAGTTCAGTAACATACCAACGGAGCTTTGCTGAATATTATCACGACTGCAGACCTGCCAACCTGTACGCATTTTGCGTAGCGGATACGCATTTTGACCCTAAAAGTACGCTGGTACGATTTGTCACTCTAAACTACGCAAAAACCTGGTTACGACATGTAGTAGCTACTCAAAACGAGCAACAGAAAAAGAAGAGCGGTTCTTTCAGTTTTGCGTTTAGAATTTCTTTAATTAATAATTTCTTTGTGTTTCATTTCTCTCCAAACTGGCTCTGTTTGTGTGTCCGTGAGTCTACGCGCTGATATGAGGAAACGCCTCCCTGCTTAAAACGTGCAACACACGACAAACATCTTTCTTTGTAATGAGAAGCGTTTCTAAACCTGTTGTCCAACAAAAGAGAACATTATAACATGCTAAACAACATCAGTCGAATGTTAGAAATAACTTGCGTTTGTGATCTTATGTGGCTTCTTTTCACAAAATGAGGCACAAATATATATATATATATATATATATATATATATATATATATATATATATATATATATATATATATATATTTTTTTTTTTTCTATACTGTAATAAAGGCTATGTCAATTAGCAGTGGATTATAAATATTCTTCATTATTCTGAAAATACCCGAGGTGGTTTTAAGAACACAGGCAAACTATATATTGTCGCAGTTGAGTGATTATTGTCTTAATATTTCATCATTCAAAGGCAAATCGATTCTATCTTATTTTATTCAGTCACAGTGATGGCTGTATGCTTTTGCCCATATTAGGATTTCCTGCAGTGTAGTCAGTCCTGTTGCTTCTGTTCTGTTAAGCAAATTTTCTGAGCAAGGGCACCCTCCGGCTTCCAGTAGGTATGATGACAAAATTTTCAAACACCCCTAAGCTTAAAATGGATCACATGACTTGACAGAGATGAAAATTCCCTTTACAACGACACCTGGATTGTGACAATCAGTTAAGGTTTGCAAAAATTATATTTATAAAAATTGGAAATGTATTAAAAAACTATACATTGATTACAATAGAAGTCCTGTGACCGAAAATGCTTTTTGCTTATAACTTCCTCATTTTATCAGATATTTGCATGAAATTTGAATAGAATGTAGAATTTTGTTAGTTCTTTCAAATGAAATCATGAAAATGTATTGTTTTAACTGGAATGGGCATCAGACCCATGGTAACTCACTGAAAACAATTATAATTAATAAGCGTTCATTTATATTCATAAGCATTTATTTTCAGAATACAAGAGAAAACAACAACAATGCATATACAAAACATTGTTAATACATATTCATACAAGTACAAAACAAATATTAATTGTCATTCACAAAAGTACAACTAACAGACTTTTTTTTTTTTTTAGAACGACGCCTGCAGTACATCTGACAGTGCGCTAATCTACCTGCCACAAATGTGACTACCCAATTTCCGTGATTTAGTAAAGTACGTTCTCCTCTGTGGATTTCGATGCAATTTCATTAGTACCAAGATAAAAGCTATGTATTTATGTCCAACTATCTTTCATTAGTGTCCAAAACCCCGCCGACCAGTTGAAAGCCACGCAAATCTTCCGAAAGTCGCGGTGACCTGAAAATACCTCAGGGCTGAAATCCCAAAGTGTCCAAAGCTAGAGGGGTTTGCACTCGACGTAGTTACCGTCGTATTTAGGAAAAACATACTCCCGCCAGGCGGCCAGGAGTAGATATTGAATGACGCACACTAACATTACCGCGCAGTCTGAAACACAGAATTGAGGCAGAATGTTTGCCGCGAGTGGCTGCTATGTCATCATACCTACTTCCAGTATGATCATAATCCATAAAAGTAAAAGAGTTTCTCTCAAAATAAATTTGATGTAGACATATGATAATACGTGATTTCTACAGTATACTGGAGTTTTTAAATAGCATTTTAAATTGCAAATCTTAAAAAAAAAAAAAAAAAAACTTACATCAGAACCAGAACACCCTCCGGCTGGTACTCAAAAATTCCAGGGTTGGCAGTTCTGCGATTGCAAATGTTAAATTGATTTGCAGTAAACAAGTAATTAGTCAAGTAGTTATTAAGTTACTTTAATTTTAAACACAGTATTTACTGTTTTGTTCTATTTCATTACCGAAAATAGTTCCAAATAGGGATCACAGCAGCACATTCTCCAAGCAACGTGGCGTCCTTTAATGAATGATTCAGCGTTTTGAACGAATCATTTGAAATAACTCATACTGACTCGCTCATTAAGTGACTTACTGCCGCCTACTGGTAGTTCAGTAAAAGTATGCATTTCCCCCCAACATTTCTTAAAACATTAATCTCATGATGTTGTAGTTTATATTTTATACTTATTGCATACATTTCAAAAGTTAAAAAAATAGGCCTTTTTAAAGGTAAATAAAAAATATGCAGATTTAAGTATGTAAAAGCTGATAAAACACTGAAAATATTGCTTCAGAATAAATTATTTAAACCACCAAAAATCTTGGTGATGTACTTTTATGGGGATATTTTGTGTGAAATATTGTCTGCTGATATGAAAAGTTTACTGTTTATCGTAGTAATAAATATAATTTATGACAGCGATGAAATTTTGTTTTCTTTTTACAGTAAACACGTTAAATATTACTTGTATGTATGCAATATAATTACTTCCATTTCCATTTTAGGTCTTAAATTTCATATAAGGTGGTATTAAAAAGGTCTTAAAAAGTCTTAAATTTCACTTGTTCATATCCGCAGAAACCCTGTCTTGACTGTTGTACAGTCTGACATTAATGACACTGAGATCCCACAGTTTGATGTTCGTACAGTCCGGCAATTGTAAAGGACTATTAAAAGTTGCACAGTGTGAGCCTGGCTTAAAGCGTGTGTTCGGGAACGCAACGGCCACTAGTTATGCTTTATTTTCACAGCAGATGATTACAGCATTTCACTAGATTTGTAGTGAGACGTGTTTTTGTAAACCTGTTTTCACTGAAGCTGGAGTTTTTCCTCAAAATAAAAGCTCTACTGCCATTATTGTCAAAATAAAAGCTTAAAAGTACAGTATGACAGCTAGCAGTTTAGTGCTACTGCAGTCCAAATTCAAAATATCTCATGTGTAGAAATTAGGAAAGAAGTATTGTAATTTCCCTACTGTAGTGTAAAGCAAAAATAATATACCTATGAAATATACATTTTACTTAATTTTACAGTGCAGTTGTTTTACAAGATATGGCTAATACTGTCATGGGAGTAACAATTATAGAAAATTGTTGTTATTCCTATATGTTTGGTTTCCTAAAAACACCACTGTGAATGTAATTTTAGACAGTATACCACAAATAAAAAGAAGGTTGAGCCCCTTTTAAAGTTCAGGTACAGGTCAATTCACTGACTTTTTTGGTTAAAAATTATATAAAATAAATTTCTGAGCAAGTACATAATCAGCCAGTGTTCAAAACTATCGCCTTACTTTAGCCCGATTCACAACGGTTAGCTTATAATAATGTTTTTTAAATTGAGTGGTACGGGTAGGTTTTCGCTGTAAGTTCAAGCATGCCACTGTGTCATTACGTCACGTCTGTAAACATAAAGAAGGCGTCCCGGCTAGTAGGCTTGCTGCGATAGTCAGTGTTGACCGTGATACCGGTGTGAGTCCGCAACGCCGGTTTAGTCACTTGTTCACCGCGGCACCACCCCCACCGGCGTTTTGATATATTTTTATAGTTAGCAAATCGTTTAGTTCAGTTAGAGAACAAACACAATTAAAACTGAACGCGGCTGCTCAATTTTTACATCACGTCTGCTTTGTTATAATGAGATGATTCGTGCTGAAGACAATAACGTTGCCTTCTAACTTAAACGTCTCTGATTCAAGAAATCAACAGATATTTCTGTGACTGCTACATTGCTCAACGCAACAAAAACATGTTGAAACAGAAACCGTTCTCCAGATCGTAAACCATAACGTGCACTGGATAGTTTGCTAAATCTGCAATGATTTGCCATTGTTACAGCTTTAACTGAGGGTGCTATTGATTTTGTTTGAGGGTGCTTAGCACCCCAGTAGAACCGGGCCTGACTGACAAGAAGAGAAAGGTGAGAAGAACAAGACAATGGCTGGATAATTTCATAACGAAATGCAAAAGCGTCTGTTTTAAAAATATTTTGGATTTTGAGAAACCTGTTGACTTTTTACGATTTATCTAAGATGATTTTTATAATTTTTATATTTATTTGGTTCCACAGTGTTAAAACCGTGTATTTTTTTTATTTTATATTACATCAAGGTGTATGCCATGTCTCCAAGTTTTTTTTTTTTTAATTCGTTTGCTAATAAATGTTCTACGTTTCTTATTTATTTGGTTCCACAGTGTTTACTGATTTTCAGTTTTGTACACCCATTTAAACTTTGTGTAAGTTATTTATTTTATATTAGACATGTAACGTGGTGTGCGTTTATTCATTTTGTTAAAAAAAGTTCATTAAGTTACGTTAATGTCGCAAATTTAGAAGTGAAAGTAAAATGCCATGGCGCTTTTTTACAAGCTATTTAAAAGCGAAGGAAAGTGAGGAAAAGACGGAAAGCGCAAACAAACTAAAAACAAACAACTTCTTGAAGCTGAATTGCCACTCATTTAAAAGTGGGTGCTTTTACCGAAGGTAAGCGAGGAAAAGAGGGAAAACTCAAAGGAACTTTTGCTTTTAACAGTTGCTATACACTGAATTGCTGCCGAATAGAAAGTAAAAGAAAAACTCAAAAGACCCCCCAACTCCATGGTTATACCGGTATTAACGGTGTTGTCACACGGTGGGAAAATTTCCTCACCATCACAACCCTACCGGCTAGTAGCTTTATTGCATGTGAGAATGCTGCAGGTGCCGGATAGTTTATAGCCTTTTCTCACAGTGGCTGAAATAATTAAACTTATCATTTTGATTGTGGAATGTAATCCAAAAAGTTTGTGTTTATGAAACATAAGTGACTGAAATTAGATTTTAAATGTGCATTTAATTGCAGATAGCCTATGTGGGATTACACAAGTTTTGTATTTTAAAGAGAACCGTTCCTAAGACTCTCTTAGATGACAATATCCGGTGAAAATTCTTATTTGTCCCATATATTTGAATCTGTTAATCTGTGATTCCCACAGCGGTGCAGTGGCTGACAGCTACCAAAACATTAGATTCATTCACGCTGGAGCCGTGCCGAAGCACAACCCACGCATGGAAGATAATTCCGCACTTAACTGCAATTGCAGGTTTTTAGACAGAGATGGCGACAAAGAGGCAAAAGCTTTGTTTTCTTAGTTAAGAACATGGATTGGAGCTCTTATTTTTGAACTCTATAAGTGCATTAGATAAAATAATATAACTTTAAAATGTCTTCATTTTATTAAATTTTATTATTTTTTAATAAATATTGTATCGTGAATTATCATATCATGAGATTTTGATATTGTTACATCCCTAAAGAAAATGCATGAAGTGACTAGGTGTAAACTGGCTCTATGTTATTGCAAAACTCCTTTATTTTGATGGGAATTCACTATATTAAATCCAATTATTTGTTTGCTTACTTCTGTTGTGCTTTTATGACTCTGTTTAAACCATAAAAGTTAACGGCTTCCAAAGTGTGTTGAACGGAAAAAATAAACTTTCACTTTCTCATTTGGAAGTGTTGGTAATGCCACTTTTGATATGTTATATAACTTTCTGCATGCACAAATAAGATTACAGCAATCTTAACTGTGAAGCCTTTTTTTTCTCAAGATTCATTAGTAAAAAGAAAGTTCAAAGTAACAGTACATTCTTTACTGCAACTTCTGATCACCTTTTCTGAATAAAATATTAATTTCTTAATATTAAAGGAGTCTTACTGTCCCCAAACTTTTGAATGGTAGTGAATGTATATAGTAGTGAAGGAAGCATGGTTATGATGTCATTTTCGTCCCAAGTAACTATTTAGTTTTTACGCCACATGATAACAATCTGTTTTTTTTTTTCCAGACTGAAGAGCGCAAGATCAACCCTCAGGTGTCTCTCTACCTGCTGTCACAGGTAAAGAAACGTACTTTGGTTTTGTCAAGACTTGCAATGATTAGAATAGCCACAATACATGTACTGCGAGCTGCACGCATGTGGTCAAGCGATAACCTATGATGTCCTGCTGTCTCTAGGTGTTCCTAATCATCCACTACCAGCCGCTTGTCCACTCTCTGGCTGATGTCATTCTAAACGGAGACCTGTCCGTGTTTACCATGCAAACCGAGCAGAGCGCTCACAAGAGTTCAGTGAGTGCATTTGCCAATTGGCATCTTCATTTAAATGTGCATGCAAGAGGTAACCAGGCCGATGCGGGATTGGTTCCCACTAGGAGACGTGAGGCATTTAGTAGGTTTTATGGGCTAAGTGGCTACTCGTTGATAAAAATGTGATTCTAAAAACCCTTTCACGTGACCTTGACACTGTTGTGAAGTCACTCTATAGCAGTTGCTATTTTTACCAATAATTTGCACACTTTCTGTTTTCTTTTGTACTAGCAGCCTTGTAAAAAACACTTTCACTCTTTTTATGTCTAGGTTAAAGGTCCTTACGTGAAAGGTTATTTAGAGTCATGTAAAGGACGTTTTTGTTTTAAAGGGCATTTATTTCTGTTCCACAATTACAGGCACTTGGTAGATCTCTTTCTCTTTCAGTTTGAGGCTTATCAGCTTCTATTTGATATTTAATTAGTGTCAGATAAGTAATTGCTACATCAAACTGACCAAATTTTCCTCTACCTCAAGGAAAATTCAATCAATGTGTCAGTTTTACAATGACGTATATGTGCAATTAGATTGCTAAATGTTATCACTTCTGTTGATCACCTGAAAGATGTCAGTTTGAACGCTACAGTCTCAACGTGCCCTTTTTTTTAATATAAGATGCGTATCGGCCACAAATAAACTTCTCAGAAAACAGGTAGTTACGAAACGCCACTGCTCCAGTCTGTGGATGAGATGGTTGAAGAGGAGAAGAGAATTCTTCTTTGTGGTTTGCCTCTGCCCTTGTTATTTTCATGAGGGTATTTACACTGAGGTAAGGCAGACAAGATAACAGCGCTGCGATATCAGTGGTGTTAATGGGCTGCTTTGATGTCTTCTCCACAGCAGACATCATTGCAGCATGTAGGTGGATGTGATACTGATTGTGTAGTGCAGCCTGTAGCGCATAACTTGTTTTTGCTTTTTTTTCTTATTGTCTGGATATCAGAATCCGGGCCAGGCCGTGCATGTGCACATATGCAAATATTTGCAATGAAAGCGTCCCGAATGTTTGTCTGCTTGAGTTGTTAGCTTGCACCTGGCAAAAACAAAATCTTGTAAATGTCAGATTTGTTTCTGAGAGAGGAGAATGTCATACTTGCTTGAGCTGTATTTTTCCACTCTTTTGAGACCGTTATCATGCAAGTAGCATCTAAGTTAGTGGTGTTTGAATACTCATTTATGCAATGATATTTTAAGTTCTGATATGTATTAGGTAATGCTAGCGGATAGTTATTCATTCTTGCCATTGCTCATACTTATGTACACTCTAAGCAACATCTCAACACACTAAAATACATTCAGAAACATAGCAACACGCTAGCAACAATCTAATCTGATTCAACAACATTTGTTGGCATGAAATGAAAATCCGTTTCAAAAGAATTTACATCACAGTATGGAATAAATATGTTGCTACTTCCATTTCATTGCGACTTTAATGTACATTTGCATATATGCGTTTAGCAGACTCCGTATATTGTACATTGTATCAGTTCATGCATTCCCTGGGAATCGAACCCATGACCAACACCGTACTAATTGTGGTCTAAAACCAAGTGTTTCAGTTTCATTGTCCAACCCCTGTATATATATAATATATATAATATGAAAACTTGAAAAAATATAAATATGCATACACAGGAATATAAGTTATATACGTTAAAGAATGAAATATATTTACTTTTTTGTGTTTGTTTGTATTTTTTTTGTTAAGTTTGCCATTTTCAAAAGGCAGCATTGAAAACTTATATATGCATACACAGGAATATAGAGTTAAAGAATAAAATATACTAAAACAAATTTTTTTTTTTTTTGGCATTTTCGAAAGGTACCATTCAAAGAGACAAAGATCTAATATTGTTTGCTTTAAGACCAATGATCAAAACAAGGAAATCTACATAGAATAATGTGGTCAGAGATCTATTCCTAGAATAGTTATTAATAAGTGTGCTGGTAATAGTACACTAGCTTCAACACACCCGCCTGTATTATTCTGATAAACGTATGTTTATCATCAGCAAAAAAAAAAAAAAATGAAAGCGGCATTCAAGCAGCCTTTTCAGGGAAACAGTCTCTCTTCTTATTTGTGTCAGTATTATCAAAACCCATTTCCTCTTTCCCATTCTCTGGCTCTTTCTGTGGTCTGTTTCTGTGTCTCACCTCTCAGGCTTAACCACAGCTTGTTCTACTAGACCCTTTTTTACAAGCTGACGGTAATCTGTCAAACCCAGCTTCCTTAAACCAGTGCGACTTGTGTGACTGCAATTTCAGAGTCATTTCAAGAAAAGGGGACATGTAAACAAAAAACACTTTGTGGGCTTTGTTCAATAAAACAAAACAAATTGCAAAAAAGTTCTAAATGTTAACACGTGCTGTAGATCATATAAACTGCACTGTGTTTAAAGTGAAATGGACCATGACAGTGTTTTTAACAGTGATATGTATACACTCAGTGCTGTGATATGAAGTTATTTTGCTGACTGCTACAGTTGTTTTGGTTTGCACAAAACTGTTGACGGCATGCATATCCGCACAGCCATGTACTGTAAACAAAACTCTTGTCTGCGTCTGCAAAACTTAACACATCATTATGCTGTTGTTTATAGCATAGAGTGAATGTAATGAGAATATGTTACATGTACGTATATGGATATGCATAGGCATGTGGATTTTAATCAGAGTAATTTTATTTCACGCTAATGATATATATCACAAAATAGTTATTTTTGCTTTAAATCTTTACAATATCATATAAATGTATAATTCTTGGCAATAGTGTCAATATCACAAAAAACACTGCATATTCTTCACTGTGTTAATTATTATTCTTATTGAAGTTACAGAAGTGATTTGGTCAAGAGCAGTGGGAGATTTTCTCTTTTGTTGTTTGATTAACATGAATGACAGACAGCAAGAATATTACACTGCTGTCACTTTAAGAGCTGCCCAGATCCAATATACTGTTACATATGTGTTTTCTTCCTCGGCTTCCTGTTTGCTTTTACTTAAAACCTAAATTACTGTGTTTACAAGGATATTTATAAAGACGGACATTTTGACACATGCAAGTGTTTAACTGTTCGTGGCCTGTAATGTGGCAAAAATAACGGTTCAATACTCCCGCACTCTATGAGCTTCATCTTCATGTGCACGCACCTCTCTGACAGCGCTCAGAAGCATTTTTTTAAGCAGTGTGCGCACATCGTCAAATTAGATATTTTTCGCTGCTTATTGTGTTTTAATTGCTTAAAATTGCAGCAATGCTTAAAAACGCCTGCAAATGATACATTTGGTACCATGTAGCACAGCAGCGTCACATGAACATGCAACTGTGATAAGAGACAATTGTCCAAAATCTGTTGCCGCTTGACAAATTTCTCGGGCAGCTAAAGATAGTCGTTAAAGGAATAGTTCACCTAAAAATGAAAATTTTCCCATGATTTACTTGCCCTCAAGCCATCCTATGTGTATATGACTTTCTCCTTCCAGAGGAACACAGTCGGAGTTGTTTTAAAATTTATCCTGTCTCTATATAGTTAATACCAACGGAGCTTTGCTGAATATGATCACGATTGCAAATGTTACATTGATTTTTCAGTAAAAGTAATTATTTACTAACAAGTAGTTATTTACTTACATTTTTAAACACAATATTTACTGTTTTGTTCCATTTCATTACCGAAAATAGTTCCAAACAAGGCTCACAGCAGCACATTCTCCAAACACATTCCCTGGTGGTGCTTTGTTACTGAATGATTCAGCATTTTGAAGGAATCAGTTGAAATAACTCATATTGACTCACTCATTAAGTGACTTACTGCCGCCTACTGGTAGTTTAGTAAAAGTATGCGTTCCCCCCAAGGATGTTCATAAATTTATTTAAAACATTAATCTCATAACATCATTTATTGCAGTTTTAATTTTGCAGTGTAAATTATTTAATCTGACTGGTAACAGCCCTATAGAATTCATTAAGTTGTAATAGTTTGACATGAAAAGTGATGCATACATTTCAAAAGTTTAAAAAAAGGCCTTTATAAAGGTAAATAAAAATATGCAGATTTAAATATGTAAAAGCTGATAGAACACTAATGCAAATATTGCTTCAGAATGAATTATTTACACCACCAAAAATCTTGGTGATGTGGTACATTTCTGGGGATATTTTGTGTGAAATATTGTCTGCTGATATGAAAAGTTCACTGTATATTGTAGTAATAAATATAATTTATGACAGCGATGAAATTTTGTTTTCTTTTTACATTAAGCACATTAACTATTACATGTATGTATGCAATATAATTATTTCCATTTTGATTTTAGGTCTTAAATTTCATATAAGGTGGTATTAAAAAGGTTTTAAAAAGTCTTAAATTTCATTTGTTCATATCTGCAGAAACCCTGTATATTGACTATATAGCATAGTAAGCGCTCAAGCGCATACATAAATCTTTCCACAGCACACGAGCGGAAGTAATAATTAGGATGCATTAATATTTTACTAATACTAGTGCTTTCTTTGTTTTCGGCTTAAAAGATGAAGTCGGCGTCACTGACTCGTCATCTCAGCAGTAGTGCACATTTCATACAGATGACATAATCTGAGAATATTTGTTTTCCATTTGAATTGGGTTATTTGAAAGTAGACATTTGCTCTTTATAGGTATATTTTCCATGTCTTAAGGCAAGTATACATGGAGTTGCTGTTTTTTTGACGTTCTCAGGTTGATAGAGAACGAGACGACAGAAAACGCATCCTCTTTGCTTTCATTAATTTACAAAAGCACAGCGTGGTGGTGGTGTTATTTACTTGGCAGCCAATGGGACAGTCAAAAAGCTACCGGTTTTCATCCAAAATATCTTAAATTGTGTTCCGAAGACGATGGAACCTTTTATGGGTTTGGAATGACATGGGGGGTAAGTGATTAATGACAAAATTTTCATTTTGGGGTGGAGTAACCCTTTAAGCGTCACGCATGCTTCAGTATCTGTATAGTAAACAAAACAGCGTCTTCACCATTCATACAGAGACAAATGAAACATGCAGGATTAATATTTAAGACGTCTTTTTGCGCTTTTTTTATAGGCTACACAGACACTAGTCCATATTGCGATTCAAATTAAGTGACAGACCTACTTTTGATTCATTCATCCAAAAATTGACGAATTCCCTTGCATTCCACGCTATAGAGTATTTTGTTTTTATGAATGGACTCCGCGATCCCATCTGTGTTTTCGTGGAGGAGAAATTGCGCACAATTTTAAAAATTATACGAATCTGCAGAGGTGGGAGAAGTATGGGTGTTTTCATCCGGCCTGTGAGGCAGTTGTTTCATATTGGATAATTTGATGCAATATCAGTAGAATCCAATAGATGGCGCCTGTAGTGCGGTATAGAAATACGGTTCAGTCCTATATTTATGAATGGGAGAAACTGCGACGCGCAATATGACGGAATAGTCCCACTTTCTAAATGAAAGAGCTAATCGCTGAGTAGGAGAATGCCAGTGTTATCCTCCTGCTGTAATTTCGTGGGGAAAACATGGAAATAATTTGTCGTTGTATCTTGCAAATATATGCTTTCTTCTTCACATTTTTATGAAAATGGATACAGTACTGTATTTTCTGCATTATAAATCGTGTTTTTTATAATCTGAAACCTGCTGCATTTCCAAGGCGATTTATAAAGTGATCAAGGTCAAGCGCAAATTGCGCACATTAGGATTGGTGACGAATGAGAAAAGTGAATATTGTGGATTTTCCATTATGTTTGTTTTACATTATTTCTCAATGAAATTATGAAATGTGTCTTATACATCAAGCTAAAATAATGCAACACGTCTGATAAAATGGTACAAGTATACATACATACAGACAGTACAGTCATAAAAATAATCAAAACTTCATTTGCCATAAGCATGTTATACGGCCCCTCACTTAATGTGGAAAACTTGATGTGGCCATCGAGTCAAAAAGTTTGCCCACCCCTGGTCAAAGGCATCGGCGATATCTCTATCGTCGATACATGATACAATATCGTCTATCAGCACAACCCTAGTTGATACAGATTTAATTTGTTTAGCAACAGTCTAAATTAGGGCTGCACGATATTGGAAAAAACTCACATTGCGATATTTTGTTTTTCTGCGATAAATATTGCGATATGAAAATTAAAAAATCATCAGATTACTTGAATAGCTCTTTGGAAAAAAATGGGATGATTTTATAGCTGAGTAAATCAGCATTGAAAATAAAATTACAAACATAGATAAAGTTAATAGAACAAAGATACAAATAAAATAAAACACTTTATAGTCTAACAGTATTCAGGTACAGAAATTGAATAATCAAATGTAAAATTGCACTGCATATTCTTCACTGTATAAATGTAATCTAATAAATCTGTGTCAAAGCTAAAAAGTGATTTTTCTCTGTGTTTTGCTGTTTGATTAACATTCATGACACAGAAAGCCTCAGGAACATTAAACTGCTGTGAACCTGTTACACATCCATTTTCTTTCTCAATTGTTTATCTTCACCTAAGCCACAAGCAACTGTGTTTACAAGGATACTTGCAGAGACCTGTATTTTGACATAGTTTCGCGTGTATGTGTCATTTCAGGCATAAAATAGCAGCGGAAGTGAACGGAATTCCGTGTTTACATGCATCTGCGTGGCTTTCACCGTGTCAACACCGGGCGCGAGCGTCGCGACGCGCCAAATGCGGTAGAACACATTATAATCAGTGATGCTGTCTGCACTGGACGCGAGCGGCGCGACAAAATACCGTAGAAGTCATTATAATGATGCTCCCTGCACTGGATGCGGCGCGGCACGTCAAATACCCGAATTTAAACTGCCGCGTTCCATTTATGTGTACTCACACAAAGTTCAAATGATATGCAACAGTCGCTTTTGTCGCGTAAAGTGTTTAGACAGACTTTCACTTTAGATGTTGCGGCACAGGCAGCGCGACACGACAGCTGTCGCGTCCGGTATGGACAAGGTGTCTGTGTGTAAGCAAAGAAAAGACGATCAGTAGCCTATAAATAAATATAACGATCAATATAGGCTACTAAACATCGCACGTCCTGCGATGTGACTATTGCGGATGAGCACATCGCGATATCGATGCTGAAACGATGTATCGTGCAGCCCTAGTCTAAATGTATTATTATTATTATTATTATTATAATTGACTGATTTAATGTAAGAATTAGACTCAAAAGATGATGCACACTTTATAAAGTGGCTTTATAAAAGGTAAAAATGCCTATAAAAGATAAAACTCACTTAAAATTTTTAGGAAAAGAATCATTTTTTTCACTGTTGTGAACTGACCACATGGAATATGAAGAATGAATAGCTAAAGTTTTTTTTATATTATTGAGAAGTCTGCACTGTAGTCCTTAAGCACAATAAACACACACAGCAAAATATTGTCTAATTATCGTTATCGATAAAATTTCGGAAAATATTGAGATATTATTTCGTACACCCCTAGTGGCCATGTAAAGTTGCTACTATTTACATATTTCAGAAGATAAGCTATATCTGTAGTCGATGGATAACAGGCAACATTTGAACGTCCTTCCCGATGTATTATTGCAGAGACCAGCCTTAACAATCTACCCATCATTGCTACTTCCTGTGTACTTTGATCTTTTTTTGTCTGAATTGTTTAAATATGTCATTTAACATGTTACGTTTGCTACTGTTACTGATTAATTCCATAATTTATCTGTTAATCAAAACCAGATGTAATGTTTAGTATCAGTCAGGTGCACTGTTTAAATTGCAGAATTTTATCATTACAGCTCAACAAGTATGAAATATCATATTGTTGTACAAACAATGAAAACCATCAGATAACTACAGCAAAAAAAATCTGACAAAATCTCTTACACTGCAAGAACTGCATTGTTTAGGAAACACTGATATGCAATATCAATTTTTTTTTTTTTGCACTCCACAGTGCACATATATTTCATTATGTAAGGAAACACCATTTTGTCCCCTTTATGATGTGAATGCATTAGCTATAATATAGTTGTGAGATTAATCACAAATTATTAACATTAAATGATTGAAACTGCACGAGTTTCATGTTTAGTTTTCCATTTCTGGCCAAAGTTCTGGATGTTTGCCAAAACTGAGGTTAGCCGAAGTTTGGTTATTGAACAAACAATCAACGACTGCATTTCTAGTAAATGCATAATCTGTTGTAGGACTGTGTTGTGTTTTGAAAAGCTTGGTTTAGGAAGCCGGTGGGAATCCTTATGTAAATGCAAAGTTCTGGTCTATCGTTTGTTGTGGCTCTCGTTGCTCTGATGTACAGCGATTTGCTTTACACCATCACCGCACTGCCTCTAACCTACTTTCCCTTTCCCGTAAAGCCTGTGAAACAGATGCTAGTACCTGTGTGTTACCAGCAAGCCTCTGCCACCCAAACGCACGCATACACGCACATCACATGACCTTCCTTCATCACCACAAGCCACAGGTAGAGGATGAGCACAGAAGGGACCAAGCTGAGATGTTGGGTGTGTAGATCAGGATTTCAAACGGGTCCTTGCGCAGATGACAGGAAGTATCAAGTTTATGTAGTGCAGAGATGAACGGCAAAACCACCACCATATTAGAAGCTTCCCCTGTTTTCTCATTATACGATTTACATACTGCACGACGAGCAAGTGCATGTGTTAGCAGACGCACCCCCTGCTACGCAGTTTGCTGGAAACGCACCTGTAGCCTAGTGGCATGCTTTAGCGACCCCGTTTTGGGAGATTAAACAAGCACAATTGACTGTTACTCCGAATGCAGCTTGGTCATTTGGGTGGGCTGAGGTGACTGAGACGTGCAACATACATCAGTCTGTTGTCACAGATCTGTTTTGATTCATAAAATGATGTAACACATATATAAGGGGACATCAGAAGACCACACTTAAGCCTTAGGTAAACTCCTAGGCAGTTTTTTTTAAATATATATATTTGGCTTATCTTGACAGCGGAGGTAAAAAGAGTGAGGTCATCACAAATGCTGATCAGCTGCCTTTTATCTGTTCCATCCTTTCTCGTAAATAACTCAGTCTTGACGATATACTTGTGCACTTTGAATAGAATTCACTCATTAGGCCTGTCACCACAAGCAAGACCACAGATGGCTGTTTTTTTTGCAAGTGTGGTGTCCTACTGACTGCTCCACTTCTCAGCTGCGAGCGCATGTTCTTAGCACCGTGTCACTGTGACCTGTTGTGGTCCTGTTTTTTTTTTTTTTTTTTGTCGAGTTGTTTTTTAACTCTTGCGCTACCAGACACCTTATGTTCCTTAAAGCTGCTTTCTGAACTTAACTTGAAGAGAAACTGTAGATGGAGAACATCATTTCACGTATCGAAACAGTAGAGGTGGGTTCTTTGAATCCTCGCAGGCGTTCTTTGAAAAGCAGACAGAGTGTTCAGAGTGCAATAGTGCAACTGTGAGACCACGAGCAGGTGATTGTTCTCCTGCAGTTCTAAGAATGAACGTCTTATCTTGTGTGCGGTTGTCGTAAATGAGGTTGGGGGTCCTTTAGTGTGATGCCCAAATGCACTACGAAGTGCGTGTCGCTTCATGTGAGTTATTGGAGCTCCGCAGAAACATCACTGCTGTCCGTGCTGCACTTACCATGTGTGTCCTTAACTGTTTGGCAGCTGTTTCCTGTTTTAGCGGGTTCTTGTTTCTCAGAAGCCAGAGACTGTTTTCCTTTCACTGCTTCTTTAAGTTCTGCAGACGTTGTAAAAGCAGCTATTGCTGTTATTCAGGATGGTTTATGTGTGAATGTGTTGAGCCAAGACCAAGCAGCAATAGGTTTTCGTATTTGTATTTATGTTTTATAATAAAATATTTCAAAACAATTTTGTTTTTATAGAAAAATGTATGGAAAGTTTAATTCATATTTACTTATCTAATAAGGCTTATTAATGTTTGAAAGACTTTAGGTTTCTGTTTTCCTCCATAAACAGGAATAAAAAAAAAAATGCATACATGCATACACACACATACACAGTGTTGGCAGGGCTCTATGCTTACTTTTTTTTTTTTAGGAGCACTTTTAATAACCAATGCAATAATTCATTTAGATAATCTAACATTTGTGCTTCATTTTTTGTATTGCTAAAGAGTGTTGAACTTTCTTCTCCTACATTCTACAGTACAGATGTGAATTTACTTTTCCTTCAGACTGTAGAATATTCATTTCACTTTTTGGTGTAAATTAAACACAAACAAGCAAGCCATGCCCAGATAAAAAAAGGTGCTAGTCAATCAAAAGCTAAATTCAGAAAATATGAGGAGACATATCTTAGCTTCACTCACTGCGTCTACACCGCACTCTACAGTTGTCGCCAGATTTTTTATAGGTTTAAAGGGGGCGTGATCAAAAAAGTTTGAAAACCTCTGTTGTAATACGTTACTTTTAAAAGTTACTTTCCCCAACACGTTTTTTTTTTTGTTTTTTTTTTTTTTTTACATTTTACTGCATGCATAAACTCTTGAATCACTTTTTTTTTTTACATGCATCTACACTCCATACACTCTAAAAATAGATTTACGAAAAAAAAAACTTTACAAATTTATTACAAATAAAAAAACTGAAATGGTTACATTACATAATCAGGGTTGGAAATTAACAAGGCCTTCTGGCAAAAATGCCACCAAAATGAAAAAAAAAAAAAAATGCACCGTAAATTTAGAACAAAAATGTAAAAAATGAAATGTGAAAATGAGTGAAAAGTGTCAGTTCACAGAAATACATGTAGATTCGCTCACACAACATCAGATTTAGGGCTGTGTCGATTTTCAGACGCGATATCATGCGCATCTCGTCAGAAATGCCGGTTCTCTGATTAGTCGTAAATCTCATTCACCTGTTCATTCATGCAGCCGATTTACGGCTAATCAGAGAACCGGCATTACTGACGAGATACGCATTATAATTCGCGTCCGAATATCGGCACAGCCCTAATCAGATTGCTTTTGCACATTGTTTTGTGTATCGTTGAGCCGTATAACTTGAACCTTAAAGTTAGGAATGCATTAGCCAATCCAAGGCACTTGGACTATTCAGCGTGGAAAACGCCGGAGCTGTTAAGTGCGCACGCTCACGAATTCCCTCATCAAAAGCAAGACAGTGCATATACGATGTAAATAAAAGATTAATATTGTAGCTTGAGTGATTTATAACAGGAGTTTTTGTATAACTATTGTGCTAAACTTGGCTAACATCATGGACCAACATGTTTGTCTATGAATCCAGAATGTAATGTGCCCAAAACGAAACAAAAGTGTTATATATTTGTAATGTGTTCTTTATCGATATTAACACAGTGTCCACACCAAACACGACCTTTGCGTGACAAAGCGACTGTTAAAAATCATTTAAACTTGGTGTCAGTACATCGTAAATGGAGAGCGGCATCAGTTTACTATCAGGGATTTGTTGTGACGCACAGCGAGGTATCCAGTGTAGACTGCATCACTGATTATAATGGGTTCTCTTGTATTTTGTCGCGTTGCACTGCTCCTCTCGCGTCCGGTGTGGACACTGTGTAATAATCATTATTACAATATAAAGAGCAAACTACAATATTGATTTTTGTCATATTGCAGCCCTATGAGCTCCTGTTTTTTACACGTACAGGTGCAGCTCAAAAATTAGAATATCGTGAAAAAGTTAATTTTTTTATTGTAACTGTAACTTATTTAAAAAAAAAAAACTGAAACTTTCAATATTCTAGATTCATTACATGTAAAGTAAAATATTTTAATGATTAGAGCTTACAACTCATGAATCCAGTATCTCAAAATATTAGAATATTTCCTAAGATCAATCAAAAAACGGATTTGCAAAGCAGAAGAGTTCAGGTTCTTTAAAGTGTGTTCATTTATGCACTCAAAACTTGGTCAGCAGCACATATTACAGCAAATGACTTGCTCCTAGCACAAATTACAGCATCAGTGAAGTGTGGCATGGAAGTCATCAGCCTATGGCACTGCTGAGGCACTATTGAGCCGTCAGATGGTTTGTATATTGTTGGAACGACTGTTTCTCATCTTTCTCTTGAAAATATCCCATAGATTCTCAACGGGGTTCAGGTCAAGCATGCTGGCTGGCCAATAAAGCACAGTAATAGCATGGTCAGCAAACCACTTGCAAGTGGTTGTTGCACTGTGGGCAGGTGCTAAAGTCCTGCTGGAAAAGGAAATCAGCATCCTCCATAAAGCTTGTCAGCAGATCTCTTGTTAGATGGCTGCATTGACTTTGCTCTTGATAAAACACAATGGACCAACACCAGCAGACGTCATGGCACCCCAAATCATTACTGACTTCAGAAACTTCACACTTGACTGCCTCCCCAGTCTTCCTTTAGACTCTGGGACGATGATTTCAACTTTTGAAATGTTTTACTTTACATGTAATGAATCTAGAATATATGAAAGTTTCATTTTTTTTTTTTAAATGTTACAATTTTTGAGCTGCACCTGTATAATCTAGATTCAATTTAAAACAGTCTTTTGTTATTGATAGTTTAAAATAATTGATTAAAGTAATTGGGTAAATTTAAGTATGTGACATTTAAAACAACATATGGTTTTTATAATAATAATAAGGTGATTTATAAAATGAATGTAACAAATGTTTAAAAAAAAAAAAATCAATACGAAATCAATGTCGAATGTCACCTGACCAAACCCGGAAAACAGGTCTCATCGCTTCCACTTGTCGGAGAACGTGTTAATAGCCTTAATAAATAACGGCAATATCAACTGACTTTTAAGGTAATCAGTTAAACGAGCTAGCTGTTTTTATTGTGGACATTTTATTTGATATTTATATATAAATGTTAGTGAAATTGATATATCAATCCACACATGTGATGAATATTGGTTATGATCATCTTTAGTGTCTAATCTGAAGGCATCATGAGTAAATTATCTTCATATTTAACGAGGCATACGGAAAATGGGTGAACCGGAAACAACAAGACCTGTTTAGCAGAAAACGGAAGTCTGTTGCACATATACCCCATTTCATATTGCCCCTTAATGGAAAGGTTAATTTTGAATTGACACTTTTCATTCATTTTCATTCAAGTCATTTTAATTGTGACAGCCGTAATTCATTGATCAATTTTGCTCCTTTGTCTTGAATGAGTAGTTTTGTTCATTTTGGTGGCATTTCATTCATTTCTGACCCCATATATATGAGATTAATGGCACAGTATGTAAGATTTTTGGATTAAAATGTCAAAAAACAAAACACTAGAACAGTGTAATATATTTTTTTGTTGACTTGTGTACTTACATTATCCCAAATGTTTTCAAGAATATTTAAATCCAGAGAAATAAGCAATTTTTTTTTATTATATCAGAACTTTCAACACACTCAAACGTATCTAGTATGACAAAACAGTGCTGCTTTACCTCATATATGCATGGCCGGAAAAAGCGGAAGCAGTCGACTGTGGCACAGTAAAAGCTCCGCTGCTTTCAAGCCGTGTGTCGTGCTCGTCTCTCATTAGCTGTTGCTCCAGCGTCCTCGTTTTGCTTTTACGCTTTGATCCCCACCCTGCTTCATACTACAGTAGCGTTGATAAATCTTTAATACACTAGTACATCCATGAACATGATTTTTGACAGAGTCCCATCAGATTTCATCAGCTGTGGGGACTACAAATCCTTTAATTCCACACTTAATGACAGCGTCATCAAACTATGCCTTTGTTTTGAATATGCGCCCTCTAAAAATTACATATTGTGCCTTTAATAATTTAATAAATTACCAAATAAGATTAAGAATCAATATAATAACAGTAATATTATGGTTATTATTATCCCCCAAAAGAAAGCTTTTTATAGCGTCAAAAAGTGTACATTTTAGTCATACGTCTCATCCATTGGTCATTTCTTTTTTTAGAGTAATGCCGGTGTTCGTCGCTTCGCCAAGCCCCCAGAAAGTCTGGAGCGTTCCCTGGAGATGAGTCGTCACCGTGGGAGGAAAAGGACTCAGAAAAGACCCAACTACAAGAACGTGGGCGAGGAAGAGGAGGAGGAGCGGGGATCAGAAGAGGGGCCGGAAGAAGAGAAGGAAAAGGCTAAAGGTACAGAGGCTAGTTCAAAGGCCAGCAGGACAAGTGGGGACAAGGAAGGTGAGTAGCACTAGATGAATGTCCCAGCATGACTGACTGACTGACCTTCCATTCTTTGGATCACACCACACTTCGGCTGTGGCTCTGCTCTCAAAACTGACCGAACAGCTGAGCCGATTTGAGTTTATAGAAAGTCCCGCAGTAGAACTCCGCACAAATCTACGGTGAGGTTTAAAGGAAAATTTCACCCCTAAACAAGAACTGCGTTATCATTTACTCATTCATATGCTTGACTTCCTTCCGTGGAATACAAAAGGATGCATTTTACTGTGATTTACCCAAGTAGGATATGGATTGGAACAATAATCTCATCAACCAATCGGACTATAGGTTTAAACATTTAGAGTTATTCATTTGAACAATGTAATAATTTCCCAATGATTTTAGGGATAGGGTAGGGTTTGGTCTTTGATTGTTGTTCTAGGACCAACAATTATGACACTGTTGACCCAGCAAATGTGTCCTACTTGGCTAAATCATGTTTTGCCAGTTGCGAGAGCACTCCACCTTCTCACGTCATTTCTGTGTTTTGACACGGTCACTTTGGTCCACATTCATTCTGTGCTCCCCACCTCTCCGATTGGGCAAAACCTCACCCCCACCCTCTCCTTCTTTGGGAGACATTTTTATGTCTCCCTAATCTTGTTGGGAGTTGGAAAGTGAGCTAAGCCCTGTCTCTTGTCGTATCCACTCCTCTGTGTGATTCATTTCTTCAGCTGTCCTTCCCCACGTCTGACACACAGCCAGTTATATGATGTTTATTTTAACTTTTAAAATTGTGGCTAGTTTAAAGGGTTGTGTCTTTGTGAGTAACGTTTCTAACATCCCTTTACCAGGTTTTCAAGTTCACCAGGTGATCTGGCAGTAGAGTAGTTTTATTTTTTGCAGTAATTTTTTCCAACTTGTGGTCTCTCAACCAATCAATCCACCTAGTGTATAAAAACATAGCTTTTTCCCTATAACACTGCATAATATTTTTGACCCTGGATTCACTGCATTTTAACCTCCACTGTTTGGACATTAGTTGGCCCACACAGATTCCGCAACGGCAGACTTGCATTTAGAAAGACTGTTACATAAATGTTGATTAAATTAAACATACATTTTGAAATGTTTTGACCAACTTGATAATGATTTTACTATAAAAAGTATAGTGCTCTCAGCTGCATTTAACACATTTGCCATATCACCAAGTTTGCACAAACATACAAGGATTTTGTAATTGTTTCCAGAAGTACTTGCGTACATACATGCATAAATAACACAAGAAAATAGAAATAAAAATGTAGTAAGTAGAGTAAATAAATAAATCAAATCAATTTAACGGGTTACTCCACCCCAAAATGAAAATGTTGTCATTAATCACTTACCCCCATGTCGTTCCAAACCCGTAAAAGCTTAGTTCATCTTTGGAACACAATTTAAGATATTTTGGATGAAAGCCGGGAGCTTTGTGGCTGTTCCATTGACTGCCAAGTAAATAACACTGTCAAGGCCCAGAAAAGTATGAAAGACATTGTCAAAATAGTCCATCTGCCATCAGTGGTTCAACCAAAATTTTATGAAGCTACAAGAATACTTTTTGAAGACAAAGACAACAAAAATAACAACTTCATTTGGATACTCTCCAAAATGGCGCTACAGTAATGCGGAGGAGAAAAAATTGTTGAATAAAGCCATTATTTTTGTTTTCAAAAAGTATTTTTGTAGCTTTGTAAAATTGTGGTTGAACCACTGATGGTAGTTTGACTATTTTGATATTTTTCTGGGCCTTGACAGTGTTATTTACTTGGCAGTCAATGGGACAGCCACAAAGCTCCCGGTTTTCATCCAAAATATCTTAAATAGTGTTCCGGAATATTTCCGGAAAGGAATATTTACCAGAATTTATTTACCAGAAAAATCTAAATACACAGAAATAATGTAAAATAAAATAAAATAAAATAAAATAAAATAAAAAAATAATAATATTATATGGTTATTATTATTATTATTATTATTATTATTGTTATTATTATTATTATTGTTATTATAAATTCATTTAATTAGAGAAAATATAATGAAACCATTAAAATTCAGTCCACAGAATTAACAATAAAACTGAATTGAAGGGAAAGAAAATACATTTCATAGGGCCTTAAAAATTTGAATTGTATTCAACTCAAGAAATATCTGTTAAATTGAGTAAGTTTCATGATTTAAATCAATTAGACATCCTTTTTATTAATTTTTTTTTTTCAATTTAACCATTAAAATAGAGTCTAGAAAAAAAATTCAGCACTCATGATCCTTCAGAAATCATTTTAATTTGCTGATTTGGTGCAGTAACATTAACAGTAACATTTCTAATTGTTGAAAACAGTTGCTGCAGGAATCCATGATTTTTATAAATCAGATATGTCCGTTGTGTACTGTATATACAGCTGTATAAATATTTACATTTCTATAATCTGTTCTGCAGATTTCCCCTTACAATCAGTGGCAAATATATAAATACACATTCAGTCTGGTGGTCATCACCACAATAACATTCTAGAAAACATTCCCTTGTGGCTTGGACTGTTAGATTCAGTTCTGAGTCGCTAAATGCAACCAAGTGGTTTCCCTATTTGAAAGAAATGTCTGCAGGCATATAATAATTTCAAGGGAAATCCATTAGTGTAGCTTTAGACAGCCTAGATCATTTTGATGCGGGGATCTTCCACGGCTCACATCTGACATGGACAACGCCAAAAATTCAACTGTAATACACTGCTGTTATACTCTCTGTGTTGTGTTTGTGTTTTGCAGAGATTGAGATGGTGGTGATGGAAAAATGTAGGATCTCTGAAGTTTCCACGTTGACGGAACAGAACATTACAGACGAGGAGAAGAGCGCGGCAGCGGCACGATCTGACGGACTGAAGAGCAGGTACACGAGCAATCACAACCATAAAGGGGGGGTACTATGGTGTTTCGTGTATTCAGAGTTGTTTACAGTGTTTAAAGTGTTGGATTCTCATGCTAAACATGGCCAAAGTTTCAAAAAATTATTTGGATGAATGACACAGAATTTTTGTGCCGAAAATCTTCCGGGTTGGTACAAGTTTCAGCTGTTTTTTCCGATCGTGGCTTTAATGACGTAGACGATGGTGGAACTCCTTATATGAGCATTTCTCCAGGAAAAGTGTGCCCGCACACAAGTTGACTGGAGCGTGAGAAAGAGCGTGCCCATCAACGTGCTTCATTCGGCTGCACTGCTGCAAGGGATTCACTCTGGAAGAATGCCTCGAAAGAAGTGTGGTTTTGGTTGTAAGGCAAAGATAACTTTGCTCAGCTTCCCGAAGAACCCAGGATTACGTGAACAGTGGATGCAGTTCCTTTTTCCGGGGCAACAATGGAGTTTTGCAAGTGTGTTTGTTGACGAATGTTTTATATACAAGGCCCAGTTTGACGCTGGATTTGCACATTGTGTGATACTGAAAGATGGAGTGGTCCCACATATAAAATATCCCAGTCATGATTCAGAACTGCAGATGGTAAGTGAAACGGCATCAAATGTCTGTGTTTTATTGGCAATCCGAGCGCGAGTGATTGTCGAACTTACCTCCGCCCACGGCGCGCCTCCAGAAGCTCGGCTTTTTCCGGAGAGAATCGGAAAGCTGTATTTTTCTTTTGTGAATATGATAAAACTAAAGACTTTTTGGAGATATTAAGGATGCAGTACTACTCTATAGGTATTTAGGATTAACATGAGATTAGGTGAAACTGTGCATGTTATGTACCCTTTAACTACAGACCTAGAAGAAAACATATAGCTCTATTTAGGCATTTATAATCAACTGTAAGATTGTCCACTAATCATTTTTGTCAGATTAAGCTAACACCCTGTGACATTTTCATTAGGGCTCAGATTCATCTATGCTGCTCCACCTTTAAGTTGAAGAGAAACTTGATCAGCAACTGTTCAGTACATCCATTAAAACTGCATTGTAGTCCAAAATTGTGCTTTATGAGTGTCGGCATTGTTAAAGGGTGTAAACATTGAACAGATGACCTTTTTTGAACCTTTTTATGCTTCGTTCATTGAAGTACAGCAAAGCTCCCCTATTTAGTTTGGTGTCCTCGAGAGAAAGAGGGCCCAGGACATGTTCAGACTGTTCTCCACGCCTTTCAGAAGCAATATTTATGTGTTTTCTCTGTCCCGGGAAGTACATGGCATGCCTGTGAGAAAGAAGTGTTCTTAGGAATACTCTGCATGGACATGATTTGACACTTAAGAAGAAGAGTTTACACCTGTAGAGAACATTTTTAGCATTTAATCTGAGTATGAGTGCTTTGTTATGATGTATAGACAATAGCTTTCCTAGTAAATGCCTTTCTCATTTACAAGACTCGAACAATACAGTGTGTCATCACAAACTGCGTAATGCGTTGTACACATTGTTCTATTGTTAATATTTTTTGCATCATTTCCAGCGGAGAAAGAATGAAAGATTAACTGTTATCTTCTTCTTTATTGTTCTAGGCCCTTCCTGGACATGTTGTATAATACGATGGACTGTGACACTGAGGATTACCAGGCTCTCTTTGTGCTTTGTCTCTTGTATGCCATGTCTCACAGTAAAGGTATCTGATCTGTCTCTTCAGGAATAATATTAAATGGATAATTATGGTAATAGATAAAAAGTGTCTTTGTATCAAATAATTGTCTGAATTTAGCTGAAAATTCAGTTTTGCCATTACACATTTTAAAATGTTTTTAATGCTTGCATATAAACATGTTTGCTTACCTAAAGGGATAGTTCACCCAAAAATGAAAATTCTGTTGTTAATCCTTCTTCCTCATGTCGTTCCAAACACATAAGACCTTCATTCATCTTAGAAACACAAATTAAGATTTTTAATGAAATCTGACAGCTTTCTGACCCTGGATAGAAAGGAATGCAACTGAAACGCTTCATGGCCCAGAAAGGTAGTAAGGACATCTTTAAAATAATCCAACATTCAACCATAATGTTATGAAGCTTGAGCGCTGTTTCTTTTTGTGCGCAAAGAAAACAGAAATAACAACTTCATTAAACAATTTCTGCTCTTCCATGTCAGTCTCCGCCACTCATTCAGAACCCGGATGTACTGTGCCTACAGTGTTTGTAAACTGGAGAGGATGACTTGCTTATTTAAACCAGAACATACATACGATGAATTAAGAAAGATTCTATGTCAGAACGATGGCTCCTACGTCAGCAGCACCGCATATCGTTTGAATTTTATCAATTTCGATTCTGATTATTAACAATTCATAGTTTTGATTCCAATAACATAAAGAAGTCAGTAAAAATGAAGTCAAACATTTTTATTGTTTCTACAAAGCTTCCTGTTGCAGCCTACAGAACACTTAGGCCTAAGAGGAACTTTTGCCAAAAAATAGCACAGCAAAAACCACTAGACTAATATCAATTTCAAACATTAAATTGTTAAAGACAAGTAAACAGTCAGTAATAAAATAGCAAGAAGCAAATAAATTAGCAATGACATAAATAAATACAACTGAACAAACTGCAGGTATAGAAACTTAAATCAAAAGTTTAAAAAGACTGCATAGTTTTCTTTTCATAAATTAAGAAATGCACGTGTCTTATCGAATACCAGGTTTTTGGAAATTTGGAGCCAGTTCTAAAATGGAACCAGTTCTCGATACCCAACCCTATATGGACGAGAAGAAATTGTCAAATAAAGTCATTATCTTTGTTTTCTTTGCATAAAATTACAGTTGAACCACTGATGTCACATGGACTATTTTAACAATGTCCTTACTACCTTTCTGGGCCTTGAACGTGTCTGTTGTGTTGCTGTCTATGCAGGGGCAGAAAGCTTATCTTAATTTGTGCTCCAAAGATCAACAAAACAACAACTTTCTTTTTTGGGTAAACTATCCCTTTATTATTGCAATACAATGGTCAATACATGATTTTTAAAGTTTTAGGCAGCTTTACAGTGTCAACATCATGCTCATTCTGTGCTTGATCTCTTGTTGGTTTATGTGTGTGCAGGTATAAACCCAGAGCTCTTAGAGAGGATCCAGCTACCTGTGCCAAATCAAGAGAGGAGCTTTTACAGTCAGGTGTTGGTGGAAAGAGTGATCCGAATCATGAGCCAGGCTGCTCAACCAGGTACGTGCACACACACATGCATGCATGCATATACACTCCATCATGCATATGCTGTACTTTACAGATTGATTCCAAATATAATCCTTCACCTGTTTAGACACGCTAATAAAATATTACACGCTGCAAATTCCAGTGGTGTGCCTGAACTTGAGAGTAGACCAAAGCACTCACTGTTTATTCAAGGCCGTCTTTTACTCATATTTTAAGTGAGTGATTGTGCAACATTTATATGTATACACACACACACATAGCTTAAACAAAGCTTTGAAAAAGTCTTGTTTGGTGAATGTCATTTGAGGTTTTAATGCATCAAACTTGTTTCTTGTCAAAAACTAAAGTGGTTAAAGATTATATGTGACTCTGGACCACAAAACCTGTCATAAATAGCATGGGTATATTTGTAGCAATAGCCAAAAATACATTGTATGGGTCAAAATGATCAATTTTTCTTTTATGCCAAAAATCATTGGGATATTAAGATCATGTTCCATGGAGGTATTTTGTAAATTTCCTACCATAAATATATCAAAACATAAAAAAAAAATTAAATGTTAATTTTCTCAATGTTTAGATTTTTTTTTTTTGCACCCTCAAATTCCAGATATTTAAATAGTTGTATATCAGCCAAATATTGTCCTGTCCTAACAAACCATACATCAATTAAAAGCTTTTTTTATTCAGCTATCAAACTGACACTTATGTCTGGTTTTGTGGTCCAGGGTGTTTTAAAAATGGGTCTACTTTTTTATATATAATATATATATCTACTTAATATTTCAATGTGCGTGATTAATCAGAGCAAATTATTCTAGACTTCTCTAGTTTCTTTTCATAATCAAATAATCTTTCTGTTGTTGTTGTTGTTATAGTATTTATCATTTTATATTAGCTTTATTTGTGACTTTTCATTTAAAATTTTTGTGTGCTTTTGATTTTTATTAGTTTGTTTTTTGTTTCTATTTTGTATTTTATTTTTTCTTTAATATTTTTGTTTTAAATAAAACAAAACTTTTTTAAAACATTTACATTTTTAAATTAAAATGTAAAAAATAAGTTACTAAAAGTACTAAAAAATAGTAACTTTATTTATTTTTGTAACTTTATTTCAGATAACATTTGTTTTTAATTATAAAATGTTTATTTAATTTCAGCTTTATAATGAAAATAATATTAACTAATAATTTTTAACTAATTTTTTCTAGAAAAAAACAGGACATAAAAATGCTTTGCTACATTACAGCATTTTCCAGCTCATGTCAGAATAACATCCCTTCAATTTTTACCACTTTTGGAGCACATTTTAAAAATCTCGCGGTTTACAGAAATCTCCAATATATTTCTATAAATAAACTACCATAACCATACACGAGGGGGCTAAAGTATTGTGAAGTGTCACTTGTTATTTGTTGCACATTTCTTTAGCTCTGTACTCTTTACCACAGCCTTGGGTAACAGAAATTGCAACCAATTTCCTTTGACCGTTGATCTCTTTCACCTTTGTTAAGAGGAATTGCTGATTTCTCCTTTCAGGGCTCCTTTAATCGTTGTGACATTTGAATGTTGACTTGCTTCACATATTCGCTGTACTTAAGATTAAAATGTAGAAGTGATTGAGTCCACAATATACATCATGAGCTGTTATCCTCATGTTGTATGATTCATTCGCCTTGACATTTTTAGCCTGTGTCCATTGTGACAGTAGCATGACAAGAAGCGAAACTCCTCTTTCCCTAAGATCCACAGCTTTTTCTCTTTTATTTGCAGCATTTTTGTCTGCTAATGTGATTGTTTGGCAGTTGCCGTGATTACACATGGCACGTCTGAGCTATTCTAATGCCCCACACTTCCCTTTTTAAGTCATGTTTGGCTGATTTGTTCTCCTCACGAGATTTGAAATTAATTGCATAATATGAACTGTCACATGATCCGTCTGCTTTTACACGAAACCCCTTTGATTCAATTTTAAAATTAGAACAAGTGCACCTGATGCATTTTATCTATGTCATTACAACCAAGCTTGTGTGTGTGCGTTTCAGATGGAAAGGTGCGTCTTGCCACCTTGGAGTTAAGCTGTCTACTTCTGAAACAGTCTGTTCTTTCTGGCTCTCAGTGCATTATAAAGGACATTCATTTGGCCTGTTTAGAGGTAAGAGTCTTAACACAGAACATCTCCTACTTCCAAAGCACTTCTCTTTAGTATTACAAGTTCAGCATTTTACGTATGCCAGCACCTGTAATGTCTTTGCCAGAGTTTGTTGTTTTAGCTCATGGTATGTAAGATTTAAGTTTATCAAATTAATTACATAAATTATGAGCAAAGAAATGGATCGGCGTAAAAGAATATGAATCATTTATTTGTAGAAATTAAAATATTAATGTAATTTACTTTAATAAATGTGAATGATATGTAATAATGTTATTAAAATTTCTTTCAAACATTCTTTTTTATAGTTTATCTCAAGCTTTAAACATTTACTTTTTTTAATTTTCCCTTACGCAGTTTTAGACTGTGACTTTTACTAATTCAAAGGCATAAGAGGGTTAAATTATGATAGACAATTTCTAGGTTTCCATCCAAAAGTTGCGAATTTAGCTTGTGTGCAAAATTGGAAAATATCGCATAAAACATTTGTGAATAAGCACCGTTTCCATCCAACAAGATAAAGAGAACAAAATCACCACTTTCTGATAAACTGGCACTAAATACCAATAAGAAAAGTAGGAGAAGCCACTGAATGTAATAATTTCCATATATAATAAATGACTTGCGCCTCAGAGCAAGCGGACGAAACACAATAAATGCGGTCATTACTTTCAAAGGTGGATGCCTGATGTTTGGGAACTGAGAGTCAGTTATACCGAAATACTTTGACGACAGGTTTTGCTTGGGCATTTATGAATGGCCAGAACACTTTAGTCAGGTTATGCCAACTCATTGACAGTCACATGACAGTCCCATTATTCACATGAATCTTTTCACACAAATCAAAAACCACCTCAAGTGATCTTAAAAACTTTAAAAAAAAAAAAGTAAATGAAGGTATTTTTCAATGAAATTTGGCATCACTCATTTTTGATGCGATATTTTAAAATACACATCAGCCATGGCCTAATGGTTAGGGAGTCAGACTTGTAACCAAAAGGTTGCGAGTTTGAGTCCCAGGTCCGGCAGGGATTGTTGGTGGAGTGAATGATCAGCGCGCCTCAATACCACGACTGAGGTGAGACCCTTGAGCAAGGAACCGAACCCCCAACTGCTCTCCTTGCGCCGCAGAAGAGTCAAGCAATATGGCTGCCCACTGTTCTGAGTGTGTACAGTATGTTCACGGTGTGTGTGTTCACTACTGTGTGTGTGCGCTTGTTAAATGCAGAGCACAAATTCCAAGTATGGGTCACCATACTTGACCACATGTCACGTCCTTTCCTTTCCTTAAAGGAACACTCCACTTTTATTGAAAATAGGCTAATTTTCCAACTCTTTTTTTTTTTTTTTTTTTTACCGTTTTTGAATCCATTCAGCTGATCTCTGGGTCTGCCGGTAGCACTTTTAGCATAGCTTAGCATAAATCATAGAATCTGATTTAGCATCTCGTTTAGAGGCCATTAGCATTTCGTTCAAAAATGACCAAAGATTTTCGATATATTTCCTATTTAAAACTTGACTCTCTTACATTGTGAACAAAGACTGACAGAAAAAAAAGTTGTGATTTTCTAGGCTGATATGGATAGGAACTATACTCTTATTCTAATAATCAGGGAACTAATCAGGGCGTAATAATCAGGAAACTTTGCTGCAGGACCATGTGTGCAGTAGGCTTGGGCGGTATCCAAATTTTGATACCGTCAAACCTCCTCCATATTTTACCTCGGTATACGGTATTACCGTGAATAAAAAAAAAAAAATGACCTAAGGCTCAGACAGCGTCACCAAACTGTTGGCTTGTGCCTAAACCGTTCAGAAACTGAATACCAAACACTAATACTGAAACAATAACAAAATAACATGCTCAACAATATTAACAACTTTTATTAGCAACAAATAGCAGTTTATAAAAAAGTGCAAATACAACAGTCAAACAGAATTAAATTAACATAAACATCCAGAACAGTTTTCGCGCAGAGACGTGTAGGGTTGTGACGGTGGCAGATTTTACCACCGCTGTGGTTATGGACCAACTGCCGTCGGTAGTGCGGTGTTGTTTATATATATATATATATACACACACACACACAGTTTTGAAACATACAAAATGAGGTTAAAAAAGTAACAAAGGTGCGTGTATTATTGCAGTCAGTGAACAAACAGCCTACAAAACAGTAAAATAATGATAGGGCCTAATATAAATTATATAGAAAGTAGCCAAAATAAGAATGGTAAATATTAAACAAACATTCGTGTCATAAATTCGTAACAACTTCACCCAGCCCTTGTTCGACGGCTCATCAAAATTACCGACCAAGAACGACTGGAGTCCGTGTCTCTTCCTCATTACACTGTTGCATCAATTACAATTGCTCAGTTTTGTTTTTAATAGGAACAGGGTTATTTTTCGTTTCGGTTCTTCATAAAGTTAATTTAGAAATATGTTTGGAATATTTTTTGTTTGTTAAATTAAAGCTTTTGTTAATTTAATTTACATTAATGAACCAGCGGCCAGCAACAGGCGGTGAGATGATTATTTTTGATGCAATTTGCATTCTAAAATCATCTCGACTTGCCTAAAATAGCTAAAATCTTAAAGAAAATTTAAATGTTATTTTAAATGTTAAACTTACATAAATGCGTGCTATTATGTGTATACAGTCGTTTGTTGGAGAGTGGAAGCTAAATGCGCTTTGCATTAGCCTACATGAGGCGCCAGCGCGATCACTTGCAAAAAAAATGAAAATAGGCATATGCCATAATCTTGCTCATAAAGGTAAGCATATATAGTATATCATCCGGAACTGTAAAGGGTCTAATTTTATTTGCATGCACTCACAATATAAAAAAAAAAAATCTTGTGTTTTTGTAAAAATAAAGAAAACAAACAATACTCATCAATACTTATCTTCCAATCAGGATAAATATATCGAGAGAAAAAAAAACGTAAAAAAATTAAATCGAAAACATTTTTTTTAATTTTATTGATATTTTATAAAAACCGTAGAGCCGCATTTCTCTCCAGTGAGCAGATGGTGAGTCAGGATCGTCAACTTAATCTTTGCCACACTGGCTCACTAGTTTACAATAGTTTATGAACAATTCATTTAAGTATCTCCTTATTTCCCTCCGACACATTGATAGTAGCCTAATAGTTTTTTTCCGGAACTTTGCCAGCTTTGGTCTATTGCGTGTGTTTGAACGCAGATCTCTTCCTGCTGCCGACGGGGGGGACACTAACCGCTGCCACGGCATAATGAATGCTGCAGAATCACTGTATTTTATGCTTGTTATAGATTGTGTGACGTCAAGTACATTACCGCCGGTGGCAACCGACGACCGCGGTGGCGCGGTTGTCAGTGCGACCGTCACAGCCCTACTCGTTCGTATTTACCGCCTCTCCCTTCTCGTTCGGTCGAAACCCGAAATACTGCCAAACTGCAGAAGTTGTGTTCTTTTTCGAGACCAGGTCACTTGGTGCACGACTCGCCATCTTTCCCCTTCTCTCTCTTTCTCCTCCACGCTGTCACGTGATGACAATTACGCATACGCATTTTTAGGCATTTTTTATGACGGTATAACGGTATTGAAACTGATACCGTTGCTATTTTTAGATCCCGCGGTATACCATATTACCGTATTACCGCCCAAGCCTAGTGTGCAGCAGTTGCAATGATATTACACAGCGCCTGAAAATTGACCCCAACGTGACCAGCACTAAGCTAATAGTAAAATAGCTGGGGACTATATTCTGGTGCTGCGTAATATCATTGCGCCTGCTGTACCCATGAGACAAAGTTCCTTGATTATTAGGCCAGAATGAGAGTATAATTCCTATCTATATCAGCCTGGAAAATCACAACTGTTCATTTTCTGTCAGTCTTTGTACATGATGTAACTACAGAAGAGTCAAGTTTTAAATGGGAAAAGTATTGAAAAACTTTGGTCATTTTTGAACGAGATGCTAATGGTCTAATCTGATTCAGTCATTTATGCTAAGCTATGCTAAAAGTCCTAACGGCAGACCCGGAGATCGGGCGTGAATGGATTCAAAAACGGTACAACTCATCTGTTTAACTCTAGGGGAGTTGGAAAATGAGCCTTTTTTCAAAGTGGAGTGTTCCTTTAAAAACTAGGTGATGGAAGCATTTGTCTGCAAACTTATAAGACACATCAAATTTCAAAGGTGACCTGTTATGCCCCTTTTTATGCATTTATTATTGTTTTCAATAAAAGAGAAGGATGGATTTTGACATCAGTTTAAACATGAATCATGCTTATCAACCACTGCAGACGAGATTGCAACATATTTCTAATTAATCAGTTGTTTCTTAATACATATGATATGCACACTTAGGTTTTTCCCAGTAATTTTTCTAACATTGGGAAACAGAACCTTTCATTCTTATATTGAAAGTAGATAAATTTACAGGAAGTAGGGCATTTTACTTGTTTATATTGCGCAACACAATCATACTATTGCTATGATGATGTTTTCTTTCTTTTTTTTAGGGTGCACGAGAAGAGAGTCTTCACCTTCTGAGGCGGTTTTATAAGGCAAGACGCTCTTTTATTTTATTTCGGATCAAGTAAGAGTCACCAGTTCATTCAGTTACTTACTGGAACTCAAATAGTTCAAGGCAGCAGACCTTCTTACCAATAATTCTCATAATTATCACATGTATTTGATTTCCTTTAAAGTCTGAGGAAGAAATAAACTCAGATAGCTCATCCTAAAGACTTTGCTGTTTTGATATTTGGGAAAATCCCAATAGCTTCTTGTTGAAACTTGTTGGCGCTCTTGGTGGCTTTTTCACACTAAGACATTTCTGTGAAAGCAAACTACAATTAAACTGAATGGAGTACTCAGGTTCCTGCAAGATAACAAAGTACATTAGTGTGTTCAACTTTTGTTTTGGCCACTTTGTTATTTGTCTCATGTTTTCCAGCTTTTACTGCAGCCTGCAGCGTTTTTTTCCCTTTGTTTTCCCTGAAGTCGTTTTCTCTCTTGAAATTTGAGTGCTCTGGCGTGATTCTGTTTAACGCACATGAGAACAGCAGCCGGTTTTGCTTTCACAATTCAAAGAAAGATTCCTTTCAGAATGCATTACGCAGGCTGCGCATTCCGAGTGACATTATCCAAAACGTCTGTTTTTGTAAGTGAGGATTGTATGTAAATGATCACAGCACTGAATGTTCTGTTCTGGGGTTGTAGACGGCCCTGGGAGGACCCATGTTTTGGTATCTCATCTCCATTTCGCGTGCTCGTTAATAATGGATCAGGATGTCCCAGCTTTTCTAAGAAACTGGGCAGACATGAACAGCGGCAGTCACGAGTTTAGACACACCTACTGTTTCTTTATCATTTCTGTTGTCTACCTTATAGCATAATAGTGAAGTCAAAACTATGAAATAACAGAAGTGAAAGCATGGGAATTATGCAGTGACCAAAAATGACTTGTACTGTATGTGTGAAAGAGTCAGACTGTTCTGAATAATTTAACTCATGCTCATTTTCTCTATAATTCTGTATAATACCACCTTTTCTCATCACATACCTCCCTTTATCCTTCCCATGGGGATTTTCATGGAACTGAGTGTTCGCACTGATTCATGTTAACAGTTGATCTCTTGACAGTACCGGCAACACAAGTGGAATAACTTAATAATAATAATTACATTTTTAAAAATGTGTTATAGAACAATAGTCATCCTAGAAAAGGTTTTGGTCAAGAAAGAGGGTTATTGTTGTTTAAGAGTTAAATTTTGTGCCTTGAAGTGATGTTGACCTTTCCCTGAGGTATAGTGGGATTTTAAAAAAAGTATACACTACTTTTTAATTTTTTAAGTAATGGAACCTTATTGTAATGTTACAACTATCATGAACAAACTGTAAAAGTATTGTAACTTGAACAGACAATGAACAATACATTTATTACTGTATTTATTAATATAGCCATTCTGATTTTGAATAATGTATTAGTAAATGTTGAAATTAACATTAACTAAGATTAATAAATGCTCTAGATGTGTTGTTCATTCTTAGTTCATGTTAATTAAGGTAGCTAACTAATGAACCTTATTGTAACGTGTTACCATTCTTATTTTTTTAATGTTCATGAAAAGTCCCTTATTCTTGCCAAGGCTAGCTTTATTTAAATAAAAAAAAACTATTTCAGTATCGTTTAAAATGTAGTTCCTGTGATGCAGTTGCAATTTCAGTATCATTACTTAAGTTTTCAGTGTCACAAGAGCCTTCAGAAATAATAATAATGTGCTGATTTGCTGCTCAAGAAAAATTTCTTAATATCGTCAATGTTGAAAATGTTGTATTGCTTAATAATTTTGTTTGAATAGACTATTTTCAATTTAAATAAACATAATTTATTTGAAATTCTAAATCTTTTGTAACATTGTAAATGTTTTTGCTGTCACTTTTGACCAATTGAATGTATCCTTACTGCATAAAAGTATTCATTTCTTTTTAAAACCATTTATTTATGTATTTATTTATTGCTTTTTAAACCAAATCTTACTGACCCCTATCTTTCGAGCAATAGTGTATCATGTGTCTTGTTTATGGTAATTTTTTCCTTGTAATGTTGCTCTTCCTGCAGGGGGAGGAGATTTTCCTGGACATGTTTGAGGATGAATACAGGAGCATGATGGTAAGCTTCCTTGCTAAATACACAAATGTTCTCTCTTTTTGTAACCTCACTCTTATTCTCTGTCATAACCTGATGATACAGCAGCATATCCTGCTTCTGAGGTGAGAGGAAACCTCTGTTATCTACCAGACATTTACTGGATAAGGAGGGGCTAATGCACAATGTGTTTGTACTACTTCCTCTTACAAAACGTTGTATCCTGGGAGTATTGTTTTTCTTAAAGAATTAGCTTAACTGAAATAATGAAATTGCCATTTACTCATGCTCAATTCATCCTTCCATGGAACACAAAAGAAGAATAAAAAAATCAAAATGCAGTTGCTCACCGATTTTCCAGCAATTCTAAATCATTCGGACTTGAGCTTTCACCATAAAAGCCAACATGACTTCTCTATATTCTACATCTTTAGAAGTCACATGCTTTGTGGAAAACAGATCATGTGGATTATAAAACAGTATGGAATTGAAGCCATATTGTCCACTCTTTTGACGTGTAGCTTGTCTCATAGCTTATATTACAAATAGTGGCCAGGAAATTCTTTAAAGATTAACTTTTAGTGTTTCACCGAAAAAAGAAAGTAATTTGAGTTTGCAGTGAGATGAGAATGAGTAAATGATTCATGGCTGTTGGACGTAAAATGTTGTGAAACATAACTGTCATGTTCACACTGAAACGCCAAGAGGGTGTTTGTCCAGCAGTATAAATGTTTGTCTTTGTTGCACCAGGATCAACAAGCCCATAAAAGTAAATAATGTTTTTGCTTTTTTTCTTTGTTTTTCTGTCTTGTGTGTATAGAATAAGCCCCTAAACGTGGAGTATCTTATGATGGATGCGTCCATTTTACTTCCTCCCACTGGCACCCCCCTTACCGGCATTGACTTTGTAAAGCGATTGCCCTGTGGAGATGTCGAGAGGACACGCAGGGTCAGTGATGAACATACACTCATGCTGAAGACCTCAGATTAAATGTATGGGTGGAACTTGTGGCCTTTCATCAAACACTTTGGCTTTTTCTGTCGAACGTCCTCCCTGAACCTTTTCTCACGATTAGTGAAAGGCATGTGTTTCTTGGCCAGACTGTGCACTGTTTGCCTGTTGGGAAACCATCCAAAGCTTTTTAGAACTGGATTTCATGTTCTTCAGAAATGTAACAATGTCGGGCTTTCTGCTATATTGGTAATACAGAGTGTCAAATGAATTCGGTCTAAATAACAAGCAGCTGATTTTGAATACTCAAATGCTTATTTGGTGCTGCAGCTGTGCACATGAAATGTCAAATGCACTTCTCGATTAAACGTGAACTCAAGTACAAAGGCGACTCTCAGTATAACTTCTACAGCATTGAATCTGTACTATTATATAGGGTTCGGTCAGTCAATGAAGACTGTAGCATCAATTTATTTTTGTTGTTTTATATTTAATATGTACATAGGAACCTTTTAAGCACTGTTTATTTAAGTGAGCAGTTGTTTAACTGTGTCATCAATATTTAACTTTCAACATAAAAGACTATTCAATATTATGTTAGTTTTGAAAACGCTGCCAAGAGTCGTAAAATTTCACAGGTGTCAGTACTGAAACTTTGATGATATGACAAGTCAGGGTCATGTCACAGTTGAACTTAAATTGTTCATCAGGTTAATGTGTTCCTTGTTTTAAGACACTCAGTTATATTGATAATATTTTAAAGGGATGGCTTTCTTTTTACTGACTTTCTTCTTTCAGACGAATGCAATCGAAGTTATATTAAAACATTTTCTGCCTCTTCCAAGCCTTGTAATGGCAGTGAATGGCTGTTGATATTCAATAATCAAATAAAAAGTGCTCCACATGGCTCCGGGGGGTTAATAAAGGCCTCCTGAAGGGAATCGATGCGTTTTTGTAAGAAAAACGTCCATATTTAAAACGTTATAAAGCATAATCTCTAGCTTCTGCTAAATGTCGTACTCGCGTACACAAGTGAGTGGCATTTCAGCGGATGACGTAGGCGCAGCATAAGCTCCGGTGAGAGGTTACGAACACGGAAACAAAACACTAGTCACAAATTAGAAGTATCACACAAGGATTTGTAGAAATTAAAAAAAATATTAGTGGAATTTCATTATAAGCACAAAGGGAAATGTTTCTTTGCTAAACAAAGGAAATTTTTCTTTGCTCCTATAAACAAAATGTGGTTCTCAAAATAGCATAATCTCACCAGAGCTTACGCCACACCTACGTCATTCACTAGAACGTCAGTCTCTCTCGCGAAAGCTGTACGACAGTTAGCTGAAGCTAGAGATTACAGTTTATAAAGTTTTAAATATGCATTGGTTTTGCATCGAAACTGCATCGATTCGCTTCAGAAGGCCTGTATTAACCCTCCGGAGCCATGTGGAGTACTTTTCATGTTGGATGGATGCACTTTATTCTTATTCAAAATCTCAACAGCCATTCACTGTCATTATAAAGCTTGGAAGAGCCAGGACGTTTTTAATATAACTCTGATTGTATACGTCTGAAAGAAGAAAGTCTTGTACACCTTCTGGGTGAGTAAATCATGAGGTCTTTTTCATTTTTGGGTGAACTATTCCTTTAATATTTGTTTGTTTTGAAGGATATTTCAGAAAAACTCTTGACATAAATTCCAGGAAAATTAAAATAATTGATGCTGCATGTTTGTGATTATTTAGTTGCTATAGCAGCATTAAGTGTGTGTGTGTGTGTGTCTCCTTGCAGGCTATCCGTGTTTTCTTCATGCTGCGCTCGCTGTCCCTACAGCTGCAGGGAGAACCAGAAACTCAACTTCCTCTCACCAGACCGGAAGATCTCATCAAGACTGATGATGTGCTTGACCTCAGTAAGCCCTTTAGAGTCATACACCTGATGCTAAATTAGTTGGTTTTGCAAATTTAGCATTTTACAGTTTCTCAACTTTAGTTTTTTTTTCTGCTCATTTAGGTTTTTATTTTCTCTGCCAACATTTCTTACTCACCAAATCAGTATGAATTTCTTTCTTCTGCCGAACACAAAAGAAGATATTTTAAAGAATGTTGTTAAACAAACAGTTTTTGGTCTCCAGTGACTTCCAACATTTTTCAAAATATTTTATGTTCAACATAAGAAAGAAACTCAAGTTTGGAATAACTGCGCAAATCCTGACAGAATTTTCATGTTTAGGTGAAATATCCCTTTAGCTCGCAACAAAAAAAAAAAAACATTTAAGGACAGATAAATGGTTTGTTTTTTTTCAAGATTTATTTTTGGCGTTTTTGTCTTGGAAAGATCCTCAAGCCAGGATTCAAGCTCAGAAAGCCGAGATATATGTGCTAAAAAAGGATATGTATCATTAAATGTTGCAATTTCTCAGCAAAAAAAGTTTTTAATTTGACGACATTTGTCACAATTGTATAATATAACTCTGACACAGTTTTGCTGTTAAAAAAAAGAAAGATAGCATATGATTTTCAAATTAGTTTCACATGACAATAGTGTTTAATTATAAATCACAGAAAACTAGAAGTTTAGGCCTACAAGGATTATCCAACATATTTTGGTGATCGCTGGACTCTCTCGTGGGAAACATTTGTAACAATAACTGCATATATGCACGCCAAAGTCAATTTCTGCGTTTAAATAGTATGCCAGATTGAAATAGAAAATTATGCTAACAATACGCATTTTTATTAGGGATGCATCGATCTGATACTCAGTATCGGTATCGGCTCCGATCCTGGCATTTCGGGGATCGATCAGACAAGACCGATCCAAACTCGATATTGTGCGTAAACTATTCTGTTATTGTCGAGCCCTACGAAAGGCACAAAAAACATTATAAAGCACCACAAAGTTCTTGTGCGCTATATTTCAAGTGTTCTGCAGCTGTTCCATAGTTTAATGTGAGGTACAAATGAATATTGAGTCATTAAATTCATGTTCAGGTAAACTCTTCTCTCCGCTGCAGCTGTCTGTCATCCTCCATTCAGCAATCAAATTACGTGTTGTGTTCGGTTACTACAGTCAAAACAATGAAACTCCCTTTAAGAGCGCTCAGTAACTGAGGTATAAAACTGTTAAAAGAAAAGGCTCAACAGACTAACACACATATTTAATATACTACGCTTCAATATTGCTTCCCTTTGTATCTTTGAATTTTTTCAATGCGGACTCGGAGGACTGCGCAGCCTGCGCACCGTGTTGCTTCAGGCGCACCAGTCTGCGTATGTAATGTGCACCATATTGCTTTAAGCGCATCATTCTGCGCATGGGATGCACATAACCGCTTTGTGCCGCTCTGTATTAGCCTTTTTCACACTTCCGGGTTTTTGGCTTCCGGCGTGGCTGCATGCAGGGTAAAAGTATTTCCGGTAACAGTGATTGCCGAGTCTAAGGAGCACCCGCTCGGGCATCAATATCTTTGCAAGAATTAAATCTCATGTAAATGTTTAAACTGTCTTGGTCATTTATTAGTGAGACTACAAAGTTTTATTTCAGAACTAAATTTCAGCACTAATTAGAAGTGACGACGCGTATATTCGGTTATATCGGTCCGTGTCTATTTGGTGCAGCCGTGCATTGTCGCACTCCATGTAAAAAAACTGTTTTTGGCGATGTGCTGGAGAAATCGACTGACAGCTCTGATCCTCCGATTTGCGAAAGAGCACCACTCGATCCTTGGATGCGTTTTTGCATTTCTTTCTGGATATATGGATCATAAACAGCACTTCTGTAATCTCGCAATGATGGTTCACTCACATTTTCTCAGCTGGTTATCATCTTCCCTTACGAAAATTAACCATGGTTTTATTTTAGTAAAAGCAGGTTTGTTTTATTACTATTTGCATAACCACACAAATCAGATTTTGTAACAAAACCATGGAATAACTGCAATAACTGCCGTTTTGGTTTGATTCGTAGTTAATTTCAGTAAGGGCTAAGGTCTGTAATATGCACAGCATTAACAAACCTGTTAGTACTTTGTTGTATATTTAGTTAATAAATATATTAACTCTAATTCAACTGATGTAGCTATATAATGAAGTCTTGGAAATAAATGTCTTATTTATTTTAGTCTCTCAGATATAGTTATAATGTGCGATTAATACATGGTCAACAGTTTCAGCGATTCATTAGGTTGAGATGATCTACATATTGTTGTGACTTTTTTAAAGTTACTCATGCGTTTTTAAAATACAGGCAATAGCATGTATTCGCGCAACATTATATCCCACATTAAAGCATATTATAACTCATTCTGACACTGAATTTATATATTTGTTCCTATGTGTAACGGTGCATACATAATTAGAATTTAGTTTTTACATAAATTAGGCATATAAATAAATGCTTGTCATATATTTAAACAAGCAAGGGAATTGTTGAATGAGCCTATATATAGGACAACTGGTGAAATAAAACTACCCGCCGGTAAATTCTAGAACGATCTGAGCGGCCATATAAGCTACAAATAAATTTCTTTGTAGATTATATAACAACAACTTGGAAAACAGACAAAATAGAAAGGGTAAGAGACGAAATTTGAGACAAGAGCATACAACATAATGCCCGCAGACCGCTAGCGGAACTAAATTTACCCTGCGTCACGTGATTTCCGATTCTTGTGAATTGTGAATTGTAGAATTGTGAATTCTTGTATTATAATACTTTTCTGCGCAATGAAAGATTATTAATAATCCTTCTTGTTCTGTCCTATCTATCATATGTTGATGCCTTCATTACTGTGCTAGACATTTAAAAGAAATGTCTTTTAATTTTATAGCATATACTTATATATAAATGTGTGTGTGTGTGTATATATATATATATATATATATATATATATATATATATATATATATATATATATATATATATATATATATATATATATATATAAATATAAATGTATTTACTTGTTTTTTTTTCAACAAACAGTAAAATTTAACAGTTTACCAGATTTAGTCGTACACTTATTTACTTTTATTTGTAAGTATCTTTTGCTGCTAAATTATCCATTAACCGAGTTTATAATACATTTTTTCATTTTGTCATATATTATTACATATTTTTTCATTTGTAATTTTTCATTAAAATGACGTTGTCTATATGTGATAGATTGTGTTTAACACACAAAAGAGTGACGATCAGGTCAACACAAAGAAGTATAGAAATTCAACATTGATTTAAAAAAACAAAACAAAACTATGCTAATATTGGATTGGATCGGTATCGGCAGATACTCTGAACTTTTTTTGATCGGATCGGTTCTGAAAAAAATGGTATCGTTGCATCCCTAATTTTTATGATGTCAGACTACTATGGAGAGCTGTTAGAATGAACAGAACAGAAATATATAGGCCTATAATAACTGCTAAAAAAATATTTTCTGGGCAGACATTTCGGCAATGCAGTTATTGTCACAGCCCTAGGTAAGACACACCAGTTTGCAATATCAAGCAGCAAAATGAGTGGTTTAACAAATGTCCAACTCTTACGGAAAAATAAGGAGGATAAGGGGGTCCTAATCTGCCATACTGATTTTTTACAGATTCTTGATTATTGTTCTAAAAACGCATTATTTTTCACATATTTCACATTATTTCATTATTACTAGTCTGTCTCAAATGTCCCTGTTTCAATGAATAAGAAATGTCCCTCCAAAATAAGAAATGTGCTCTGATTGGTTAGCTGGCCCAGTGCTTTTTGATTGGTGCCGATTTTTGCCATACCATTTTGAGCCAGAATAAGATCCTGAGTATTTCTAAGAACAAGAGGGTAATTAGGAACAATTGGAACCAGAAGTTTCAAAGTGGCATCACCCCCTTTTTTTTGGATATTCTATTATTTATGTTAGTGACATTGTTACTTCATAGTTTCCAGAAGCAGCGCGCTGTAGTCTGAACAAGCTGTTTGTTGTACTTCTTGAAAAGTATTTTCTGTTAAAGAGATCACCTCCCTTTGGAGTGGACTTTGAGCTGTGACCTTTCAGATCTTTTTTATATTGAAACAGCGACATTACACTTTAACTAAAGTTGAAAAAGTGAAAAAGCACAATAGGATCACTTTAAAATGTACATGACCCATAAAAGTAAGATCCAGTGACTTCTTATCACCCATCGTAGCCTGATGACGTTATTGTTGCATCCTAGTTTTCTTAACATTTATGCTTTCTCAAATCTGCTTTACAAACCTTGATTTTGTTTGCTTTTATGATTTTATAGCCAAAATCATGAATCCTACCTCACTCGTAACATCCTGCCTTATCGTCAGAAACATTACCTCTCAGTTTCATGTGAATCTTTGTGATATCTTGATAACAAACATCTATAGCTGAGCGATTGACATAAACTGAATTGTGTGCCAGCTCTTGTTTCTATGGTATCAGATAAAGTGCAGTTAGATAAAGCCCTTCGGTTGAGTTTTAATGGAAAGAGAACATGAAATCGATATGTTTCTCATGAACTGTGACCATCTCCTTGGTATTGAGTTCCACGTTAAGACCTTCCTCATTGTATCTCACACTCAGTCGCGAAGTGTTTACCACACATGATGAAATCGCACTCTCATCGCCTATGCAGCTCTTTCATGCAATCTGTGGGTTTGCACTTTTAACCGATTTTCACTTCACCCCTGATGTGTTGCATCGGAGCCCCTCATCTTAGCAGCTCCAGCTCAGTTTTTGTGTCCAGGTGTCCTAATTATCTCAGGCCCTCTTACTTTGACAGGTAAGAGGGGGTGTGTGTGCAAAGACAACTGACTCAGACCTTCCACTGTCACGAGGCCTTTGCTAGAGCTGGTGCAGCCATTGTGGGCAGCAGACTTGAGCTCTTCCAGTATATCTGGCGTCTAACAGTAAGGTTGCTTGAGAAGCACCTACAGCCTGGGTCAGAGAGTGGGCAGAATGAGCCCTGGAAGTGCGAGCAGGTGGGAGGAAGCTCAGATTTTGCTGCCAAAATCAACCCACTTCAGCTTCCTGTCTCACAGCCGTTCGTGCATTAAAGGGTTAATGCACAAGGCATGACATCGGCTGACTGTTTTCGCTCTGGGTTTGAACCGGTTTCGTTTGTGAAGAGCAATATTAGGTCAGCTAGGTTTTGCAAGATAAGTACAGTAGGGTCCAAATGTTTCAGAATCTAATTTATATGTGGAATGAATACAGTTATTTGCTTTGATAATGTCAAAATCCTAAAAAATGAATCATTTTGATTCATAATTCATTTGATGTATTGTCCAGACAGATGTGAAAAGCTTAAAATGAATCATTTGACTAAATAATTCGGATGAATTTGTGAACCATTTCTGTTGAAAATTTCTAAATCCAGCAAAATGAGTCATTCTGATTTTGAACGAATCCAATGAATCATTCAGAAAAATCTGTTCAGCCATTTCTTTGTTTTGAAAATCCTAAAAATGTTATGTCATAAAATTAACTTTTGCTGAATGACATGGTCCATCATATTTTATACAAAGTTTATGGAGCTCAGATTCTACTGCTAATAAAGCAAAATAATTATTAAAAATAATTATTTTCTTAATTAAACTTTTCACGTGTATTAAAATAAAAAAAATAAAAAAAAAAAAAAAGATTTTTGGAACACGCTATATGTTTCCAAAGCATTTTACCACATAAAATCACTTATAATTTTCCTATCTGGAAAATCTTGTGTACATCCCCCGAGTTCACGGTAACTGCAGTCTACAGCTGGTTCATCTTGCACCATCATGATTTGTGATAACATTGGCCTTTTTATGTCCTTTTTAATGTGAATCTTAGAATGGCTCATCAGTGAGTAGATGGAACAAGCACTTTGCTCTCAAATGACGAGCGAGACAGACGTATAGACAGACAGATCGACCTGAGAACCTGACGTGCCACTGATCTGTGATATTTTTAGACTTGCAGGAAATGATGCATGCACACTACACAGCAGACGCATCACAGTGCATTGTGTGAACTTAAATGAATTCTTGCTGAATATTTTCCACTCTTTGCTGCCAGCTTTTTAAAGAGCACATTATCTGCAAAAACTGCAGCTACATGTTCAAATGTACTTTGTGCCCTTTTTGTTTGCTTTTTTGGCATGCATATACATAATTATTATTACACATGGCATGTGAACACTTTCTGAGGAAGTTCTCAGAAAAAGTTTCTCACCTTAAACACTTAGTCACATGGTACTTTTGCATGTAACACCCCACCCCCACTTTGGTTGAGAGCTGAAATCTCTTCTATTAATTCGGGTTTGTTAAAATAGACATGCACATTACATTTTCTCATGAAATTACACAGGATGTAGCTCAGTATATTGATTTAGCTAGTGGTGTCTGGAAGAGCTGATTTAGTTACCTATATCTAGGGTTATAGTGAGCAATTTGTCCTGCAGTAAAGTTACATTTATTATGGGCTAAAGGTTATTTTCAGGTTTTCAAAGTTATTAATCAGTTGACTCTTGCTTCAGGATTCCCAAGGTTATTGAATAGGAGGGAATGTTTATGTAAAGTTTATCTTAAAGGGGTAGTTCACCTAAAATGAGAATTCTATCTTTGTTTACTCATCCTTAAGTTTCTCCAAACCTGTATGAGGCTCTTTCTTCTTTTGAACACAAAAGAAGATATTCTGAAGAATATTCATAACTAAATAGTTGATGGCAGCCATTAATATTAAAACACCTCTTTTGTTAAAGGGAAGAAAGACTTTTGTACAGGTTATTTTGAAAAGATTCTTTTTAATGAATCAGTTTTAATCAACTTGATCTAAATGATTATTCAGATTAAAGCCCCGGTCAGACTACACGATTTTTTTGTTGGTTACGACTGTGTCAGATTATGCGATTTTGACTCATAAAATCTTGTCGTGTCGTGAACCAGAAACATGTCAGACTACACGATGCTAGCAGAACATTCATCGTATGCCGTCATAACAACGTACGTGCTATCATCGATACAGCGGGACCACGGTGCTCTGAGTGTAAACAAACAATGCTAGCAAACAGCGTGTTTTGCCCTGTCTTGTCATCAGAAAAGCCCCAAAAAGAAAGAGGACCAGACATTAGACACAAATCTGGATTACAGGACAGCATGGGCTGTCAAAGAGAACTGAGGTAAAATAGTTTTTATTTTACCTTTCTTTCACTCTGTCGCGGTAGTCCCTCATCATAAATGCGTGACTAGCTCCACAGACGTTGTAAAATTCCTCCTAGCAGGACTGATACCATTGTCTCTTTTTCATTTCGGCATGTTTGAAAGCTTGTAGGAATGCGTTTCTGTGCTCCTATTCGCCACTGTCACAGATGTGATGGAACTTGTCGTATACGATGTAAAAAAATATTAAACATGCTAGTCTTTCTGTTTTGACGTCGTGAAGCATCGCAGGCATGTCGTGGACTATGACACACTACACGACTTTGAAGCGTTCGAATCTTGTGTCCCGACGCCCATTGTCGTATACGAATCCCTACGACACCCTACGACAAGCAAATCGTGGCAAAATCGGGCTAAAATCGTGTAGTCTGACCGGGGCTTAAAGGAACACCCCACTTTTTTTGAAAATCATTTTCCAACTCCCCTAGAGTTAAACTGATGAGTTTTACTGTTTTTGAGTCCATTCAGTCAATCTCCGGGTCTGCCATTAGCACTTTTAGCATAGCTTAGCATAAATCACTGAATCAGCGTAGTCCATTAGCATCTCTTGCAAAAATGTCCAAAGGTGTTCAATATTTTTCCTATTTAAAACTTGACACTTCTGTAGTTACATCGTGTACAAAGACAGACAGAAAATCTATATTCAGACTATATTCTAAACTATATTCTATATAGTACTATATAGGACTATATTCAGGTGCTGCATAATATGATTATGCCTGCTGCACCCATGGTACTGCAGAGTATAGTTCCTATCCATATCAGCCTGGTAAACCACTTTTTAATTTTCTGTCGGTCTTAGTACACAATGTAACTACAGAAGAGTCAAGTTTTAAATAGGAAAAATATCGAAAATATTTGGTACTTTTTGATTGAGATGCTAATGGTCTAATCAGATTCAATGATTTATGCTAAGCTATGCTAAAAGTGCTAACGGCAGACCCGGAGATCAGCTGAATGGAGTCAAAAACAGTGAAACTCATCTGTTTAACTCTAGGGGAGTTGGAAAATGAGCCTATTTACAAAAAAAGTGGAGTGTTCCTTTTAATTCTGGATCAATAAAGCAATAAACCCTGTGAAGCTGTGGTTTACAGTGAATTTATAACAGCACGGCCGTTGTTAGGCATGATGTGAAGAGAAGTATTGCTTTAATTACATATATACTGCCGCTCAAATGTTTGAGATCAGGACTTTTTTTTTTAATGTTTTTTAAAGACGTTTCCTATGCTCATTATTTAATCAAAATATTATTTCAATGTAAAACAACTGTTTTCTATGTGAATATGTTTTAAAATATAATTTATTCCTGTGATAGGAAGCTAAATTTTCAGCATCATACTCCAGTCTTCAGTGTCACATGATCCTTCATAAATCATTCTAATATGCTGATTTATTGGCAATGTTGAAAACATTTGTGCTGCTTAAAACATTTGTGCTTTTTTCTTCAGGATTCTTTAACAAATTAAAAGTTGAAAAGAACAGCGTTTAATTAAAATATATATTTTTTGTAACAATATAAACTATATTCTAAAAGTTTGGAGTCTGTACATTTTTTATTCTTTCTTTCTTTTTTTCTTTTTTTAAAGGAAATTCATATTTTTATTAACCAGGATTGTTAAAGGGTTACTCCACCCAAAGTTTTTTGACTGTCCCATTGATTGCCAAGTAAATAAAACTGTCAAGGCCTTGACCGTTTTATTTACTTGGCAGTCAACGGGACAGCCACAAAGCTCCCGGCTTTCATCCAAAATATCTTAAATTGTGTTTCCGAAGATGATCGAAGCTTTTACGGGTTTGGAACGACATGGGGGTAAGTGATTAATGACAACATTTTCATTTTGGGGTGGAGTAACTCATTAAATTGATTTTAAAAAAGTAATAGCAAAGACTTATATTGTTAGAAAAGATTCATATTTTCAATAAATGCTGTTTTTTTTTATAAATAAATAAATGCACCTTTTATTCATCAACAATCCTGAAAAAAGAATCACAGGTTCCAAAAAAATATTAAGCAGCACAGCTGTTTCCATTAACAGTGATTAGTCAGCACATTAGGGTGATTTTTGAAGGATCATGTGACACTGAAAATTGACGTAATGGCTAATAAAAATTCAGCTTTGCATCATAGGAATAAATTATGTTTTAAAACACATTAATATACAACACAAATTAAGATATTTTTGATGAAATCCATGATCTTTCTGACCCTCCATAGCCCGCAATGCAACTGACACGTTCAAGGCCCAGAAATTTAGTAAGAAGATAGTTACAGTAATCCAGTGGTTCAACGGTAATGTTATGAAGCTACGCGAATGCTTTTTGTGCACAACAAAAACAAAATAACGACTTTATTCATCAATTTCCTCTATTCCGTGTCAGTTTTTGGTGTGTGTTCACTACAAAAAGCTTGCTTAGTGATGCCGATTACAAAAGTTCTTTAGAAAAGATTCCTTTTGATGAATTGATCAACCTGGTTCACATGTATGAATGATTCATTACATTCATTCGAATGACTTAATGATGTCACCTAGCTTCCACATAAGTGTTGCCGTTTATAGAGTGCTCTTTGTTCTGTTTCCTGTTTTAAAATACAACTTCCATCACAAATCAACCAACATAACCACATGTAACCACCCCTGAAGTGTGTCCTGATTGCCCTTAGGATATGAAATTCCACAGAGCTGGTGTGCATCATGCTATTTGTGGCTGTAAAAATAGAGAACTACCATGCCTCAGCTGTCTGCTTGACTAGTCAGACAATAGCTACATAGAAGTGTGTATTCCTTGGTATAAGAGCAGATCGCCTTCCCCGGAGGCAACAAAATTCTCTGTCATCATAGTTAGTGAAGAGTTAAAAGGAAGAGCAGTGCTCACTCTTTCAGTTCTGAAGTAATTCTTCAACCCTGACTTCTAAGGAAGTTCAGAGCACAACGAGAAACTGGCACAAAGTCATAGTACCGCAGTTGTGACGATGCTGTTTCAGTTATTAGTAGTTTGGTTGGTACCTGAAACCAACTTCAAATGCTGATGACCTACCTCTCTTGTTTACCCCTCCCCTTCTTCCCCCACCCCCCTCTCCACCCACCTGAGTAGCTGCGAAGCACTCTGTAGGTCATGACTCACTGGAGTGTTTTTAAAAACTCCCGCATGTCTGAGTATAATCTGATTTCATGCCAAGTTAACACTCACTCAGTTACTGACTCTTCAATGTGATTGAATTCACCCTGCGCTGACATTTTCTGAACACTTTATAATATCAAGTACATGACTATATTTAGTTGTGCAAGTCCTACTGTTTCTTTGGAAATAGATTGGGTGGTTGAATTGAGAATGTAATGCTAAATTTCCTGACCTGACCTGAACTGAGGCTACTAATGTGTGTGTTTGTACAAGTTTGGCCTTGTTTTGAGTTATTACAGTGTTCCAATTCAGTCTGAACTTTGACCTTTATGGCTTGGTTTTTTTTTTTTTTTACTGATTAAATGCAAGTTTGTTCAAGGACCCTTGGAATTAACTATCAGTTTTCAACCTTATGCTTCCCTTGTAGATAACAGTGATCTTATTGCCTGCATGGTGGTCAGTAAAGATGGGGTTCAAGCTCAGCGCTTCCTGGCTGTGGATGTGTACCAGATGAGTCTTGTGGAACCGGATTCAAAACGTCTTGGCTGGGGCGTTGTCAAGTTTGCAGGCCTTTTACAGGTCTGCTTCATTCCTACTCCTACATTCTCGAACAAAAATGTACACTTTGGCCACATTCTTGGCAGGACTGTAGTGTTCAGTTTGAAAGTGAAGTCCTCTGTCAGATTAAATGCATGTAAGGAAGAAAGGTATTTAACTGCTTCTCTGAAAAACCAATGAAGGCAGACAAAATTGTGGAATTCAGTCATAAAAATGGTATTTACTGTATAACACAGAATTTGGATGAATTAATTAAAAGTAGGTCATTACACTTAAATCAAATCACGATATGGACTTGTATATGTAAATATTAAGCCGCAAAAATTTCAGTTAAATATGAATCCTGCACTCTGTGTGAAATGAATAATGCAGATGCATGGTTTCAATCAGTAAAAATGGGTCAAAGACAATGTTTTAAGCATACTGTTTTAAATTGTTGTTGTTGTTTTATTTAATTTAATAGCATTTTTTCTAAGCAAAAAATAAGTGTCATACATTTTTCCCCTAATTTATATATAATATTATATTATATTACATATATATATATCTTGATAGACAGAGTAACATTATTTCAACCAAATTTTGAAATTTATTCTCCAAAAACTTATTTGAAATCTTAAAAGTAGACACTTTAGTTATGTTTAATGTGCTTTCTATAGACATAAAATCACTTTTGTACATTTTATTTGATATGGATATCTTAACGTGACTCACATACTACTATTACTACTACTACTAAAATAAAAAACAAACCTTTTTTTTTTTTTTTTTTAGGAATAATCACACAACGTTTCTTAAATGTTTTTGGTTTGGTTTTGTTTGCCAAAAAAAATGTATTTTTAATAATTGTAATATAAATAAAATGAATGTTAAATGCCTTCATTTGATAACCAGAAACATTTTAATACACAAGACAAAATTTCTGAAGGGGCAAAAACAATTCATAAAGCTATTTCAAGAATAAAGAATAAATAAAAGTAAAAGAATAAATTTGAATAAATTAAGTTGTTTTTATGTATTCAAATAATTAGGCATGCTAAAACAGAATTTGATAACAATAAAACATAGGGTAAAGACATTTCATAGTAGCCTAAACATGTAATTTTTATTTTTATTTTTTATTTTTTTTACTTTTAATAAATTGACATAAAATTGTATATGTTTCATGACTTTTTCCATAATTGTTTTGTAATTATAAAAAATAAAATTTAATTCAACCATTAAAAAGAAGTCAAGAAAATTTCAAACAAAAAACAGAATAAAAAAAAAACGGATTTCATAGTGCCCTTCAGTTACGAAAATCTGGTTTTGGTTGGAGTTGCAAACATGACTTATGCAAGTTTCTTTTTTTTTTTTTTAATCCAATCATGTTATACAGCACAGAATTAAGGCCTAATAGGAGATGTAAATTACCACATGGAAATGTGTTTGCCTACAGCAAGACTTGGTCTTAAGTGATTGCTACTCGTCAGCACAACAATTATGAAATTAGGTGTAGCTATTTGATGACAGCAGTAATTATTATTGTCAGGAATGATTTTGCAGAAGACATTTCCAAAAAGGACACTAAAAGTGTTATAAGAAAAACGGAATGTAAAAAAATTCTGTGAAAAAAAAAAAAAAAAAAACATTCTAAAAAAAAAAAGATAATAATTGTTGCACTTTAAGTCTTAAAGACCATCAGTCATTTTATTTTTTTTTTGTGTGTGTGTATGTTCACAGGACATGCAGGTTTCAGGAGTAGAAGATGACAGCAGGGCTCTGAACATCATCATACACAAGCCCACGTCTAACCCTCATGCCAAGCCTGTGCCCATCCTGCAGGCTAACTTCATTTTTGCAGATCATATTCGCTGCATCATCGCCAAGCAGCGACTAGCCAAGGGTCGCATCCAGGCCAGACGCATGAAAATGCAGCGGATAGCAGGTCAGGTCTTGACATCTGTTATAAATTGCATTGAAGCCAAAACCATAATCTGTTTTTACAGCAGCTTGTATCTTCTGTTTATAAATGATACTTTCTCTGACTTCCCAGCTGTTGTGCAACATTAGTGGAGGGGGGGAGGGTGAATGGGGTCATTTGAGTTGGACTTCAGTTATACTTTAACTGGCCAGAATAACATTTTGAATTAATGGAGGCCAGCTGCAATAAGTTCAATTGTACTGATTTCCAGAGATGGGGAATTTCCCTTTAGCTTGAGTTTTTATCCTGTTATGATTTAGTTTTAATGTGTTGCTAGAGAAAAATAAATCTTGTTTCCATCGCACATTTTTTTTTTTTGTTTTGTTTTTGCTCATGTTATCTTTCTTTTCCTTTCTTTCTGTAAACAATCATCCTGCAGCTCTATTGGACCTTCCTGTTCAGCCTTCCACAGAGGTGCTGGGCTTCAGCCAACCTTCAGTTGCTTCATCTCTGCCTTTCCGTTTCTATGACCAGTCCAGACGTGGCCCAGCTTTCGCATCTGTAGATAAAGTTCCAGGTAAATGTGTGAACAATTAAGGAAATCACAGAAGATTAAGCAGCCAGCTGTTATCCACAGTTGCATATTTTCAGTTCTTGCTTTTTTATTAATGCTTCTTAAGGTTGCATTATTGATTTAAAATGACAGTAAAATAACATTGTTACAAAAGGTGAATGCTGTTCTTTAGAACTTTCTATTCATCAGAGAATTATAAAAAATGTATTGCATTTTCCACAAAAATATAAAGGAGCTCCACCAGTTTCACCACTGAAAATAATAGGAAATGCTTCTTGAGCAGCAAATGAGCATATTTTAATGATTTCTGAAGAATCATGTAACACTGAAGACTTTGTGGCTAATGGCTGCTGAAAATTCAGCTTTGCGATCACAGGAATAAATTAAATATTATAATAGAAAGCATTCATTTTAAGTTGTAATATTGCATAATTTTATATCCGTCACAATATTGTCACAACCGTCTTTTTCATCAAATAAACAGCCTTGCTGACCATAAAATAAAAAAAATAAAAAACATAAACCATACTTTTGAAAAAATTTTGTTTAGTTTTACATTTCAAAGTTTATTTTATAATTGTAAAATTGTGTTAATCAAAATCAAAATTAAAAGATCATTAAAAAACACTAACTTTAACAGTTATTGCTAAGTCCTGGTGTATATTATTTTTGTCTGGTCCGTCTTCGGTTGCAGTGTTTTGAGTAGATGAGTTTTGTGGCACAGTTGTAAGGTCAAATTTCTGTTTTAAAGGAAAGAGCTCACAACATCAGAGGTTCCTGTTTCTGTTACAGTAAAAGATATATTTAAAATATGTTATGAAACATTTACCTCTTTTGCATTTTTTTATTTCTGAAAAGGACTTGCTCACTCACTTCTCTCTGTGCACAGAAATTGGACTAATTCTCAACCATTGCACATCCTAATTTTGTTTTCCCCAGAATTTCTCTAGTGCTTTTCTAAGTTACAGTTCTGTTTTGTCTGAAAAAGGTTTCTAGGTAATACTTCCTCTTTACCAGCTGTGATTCTGAGCAGTCATGATAATTCAGCCCTTATTTAGACTTTTGGCTCCAGACCAATGGGTAATTCAAAAACTAATGTGGTTTAATGTCTATTTAAGTGCGATGACTTTATATTTATATTTATATGATAGATTTTGCTGTAATTGGCTGAGCATTTGTTTAGGTGGCTCACCAATGTACTGAATTTCTCTAATACATTAGTAAACAGCTAGAATTCTTGTGGGGAGAAGAAATTATTGAAGGTAGCCGTGTAGCAGTTCTTCAACAGTGAAGTTATCTTGTTGGTCTTCAAAATAGTAAGAATCTTAGCTTCTCCCAAAGTCCTGTCTCACAGAACTTTATAGCTGAAGACAAAACAGCTGCAAGCAATACTGTTAGGACCTCCCGCTGGAGATAAGAAGTTTCTGTTCTGAGAAATTGCATTTTCTTTGTTACTCAAATTGTATGCAGTATTTGATTCACTGATTAACACTTGGTTTGTATATATATGTACACTACTGGTCAAAAGATTTGAACAGTAAGATTTTTTTTTTCTTTTTTAAAGAACTCTATTCTGCTCACCAAGCCTGCATTTATTTGATCCCAAGTACAGCAAAAACAGTATTTTTTTTTTTATATTTTTGCTATTTAAAATAACTTAAAAATTACCCCAGTCTTCAGTGTCACATGATCCTTTAGAAATCACTCTTATATGTTCAAGAAACGTTCGGTGTCCTTGTTACATGTTAACAGATAAATGCTGTTCTTCTGAACTTTCTATGCATCGAAGAAATCTGAAAAAAATCTGATCAGCTGTTTTCAACATAAAATGTATAATAATACATGTTTTTGAGGGGCAAATGAGAATATTAAAATGATTTCTGATGGACCGTGTGACTGGAGTAATGATGCTAAAAATTCAGCTTTGAAGTGACAGGAATAAATGACATTTTAAAATGCATTCAGATAGAAAACAGTTGTTTTAAATAGTAATTTTTTTTACTGTTGCTGTACTTTGGGTTAAATTAATGCAGGCTTGGTGAGCAGAAGTGACTTTTTTTAAAAAACATTAAAAATCTTACTGTTCAAATTCAAAATTGAGATTTTGGTTTCAGTGGAAAGAGTTGAATGAAAAGAGAACAGTTTTAAAGATATACCCATTTTTAATTATGGTTGTCTGCCCTCTTTTTCCAATTGAAAACCTGCGAAAATCGCTTTTAAAGTTTTTTGCCCATTTTTGTTTTAAAATCCATTGTATTTAAAGGGGTTAAGCTATTTATTACATCTTAATTTGACCAAACCGTTTGACCACACAACCGTTCAAAAGTTTGGGGTCAGTAAGACTTGCAATTTTTTTTTTATGAAGTCAAGGCTGCATTTATTTTATCAAAAATACAGAAAATAAACTGTAATATTACAAAATGTTATTACAATAGAAAATAATGGTTTTTATTTTCATATACTTTAAAATATAATTTATTCCTGTGATGCAATGCTGATTTTTCATCAGCTGTTACTCAGTGTCACATGATCTCTCAAATCATTCTGATATTCTGAATTATTAGTAGAATTATCAGTTTTGGAAACAGTTGTGCCGCCAATGTTTTTTTTTTTTTTTTTTTTTTTTTTTTGAACCTGTAATTTTTTCTTTCAAGAACAACATTTATTCAAACTATAAATCTTTTCTAGCATGAAACAGTTCTGTAACATCTCTAAATAAATTCTACAAGATCCCAGCATAAACGCTCCCGTTAAAATATTTGTTTTTTAGGCTAAGCAAAAAGCAGAAGTGACGAGAGGTGTTGAGAAAAGCAATGTTCATTTCCAGCGAATTTAGTAAAATTTTAAGTCAACTTTTAACAGTCATTTAAATACCTTTACTTAATTATCTGGACTCTGAAACTTTGTGAGATTATTTTTGAATGTCTGTTCTTTGAAATTACTTAAAAAGCAAAATCGATTTTTGCGCTTCCACATTATCAGCCCGTATCTTAAAATGAAATGTTAAGACTTCCGACTCATTTCGCCAGAACGGGTCACATATATCACGCATTATATAACGCGCATTATATATAAGTCGTATTTATATCTTTTTCCCCCTCCAAAAGCCCCGTAATCAAATCTCTCAATATTTACAAAGTGTATCAATACTTTCAGAAATATAGGTAGGATTGTGGTGGTTCTTAATTTCACAAAAGTGAGTTCTCTGTATAGGGAAATGGATGACTAATAGCTGTCTCTCAGTCCCTTTTGATGACGTGTTGTTGGTTCAGGTAAAAGAGATTGTGGTTCCCAGAACTCTTGGTTTGATGCCAAGTGTTTTGAAAAGCCTGGTTTGTTCATTGTCTGCCACTGGATCATGTTACAGTCATTTGGTAATTAAAGTAATTTCTACCAAAATATGGGAATGTGATGAATTAGCCTTTAAATAATAAGCAAATAAAGGTGTGTATTCGTGAGTGTATATGGGACCTGTTTATTTGTATTATTTTCTAATTGAATAGAGATTGAAGGTCATTATTGATTAAAGAGAGGTAATAACCAGGCTCAAACGGGCACTTTTTGTAATCACTAAGCAGCAGTTCCACCTTGTTTTATCAGTAGCCAAGTTTGATACAGAAAGTATCCCAGGACATTCAGTGACAACAGGCCTGTCAGTGTCTAAGCAATTTGCATGCCCATGTGTTTGCATTCCAGGTTTTGCAGTTGCTCACGTTGCCCAGCACAATCCCACATCAGCCTCCTCCTCCTCACCTCCTTCTAGTGGCCCAACCGGCCCCTCTGACTCTGTCACAGCCAGCAGCGCATCCACACACACCATCACACAGAGTCAAACAGGTAACAGACACACACAATCACATATGCCACCCCTTCTCTACTTTTGCTTAACCACCCTATTTTAACTACCAACTGCTTTTACTGAAAGACCAACAATTCATACGCGCTGCTAAATAAACGCCCTCTTTGCCATGAAGCAGATTGCGCAATCGTCAGACAATGTGATATCCAGGGTCCAAAATTAATTTTTGCCACACCCTAGACCCCAAATCCAGTCATAAAAGTCCATTTTAAATCAATTTGAATAAATAAGCTTTGCATTGATACGATAAAACAATATTTGGAATATTAAGAAATCGCCAAAGTTGTCCAAATGAAGTTCTTCGCTATGCATGTTACTAATCACAAATTAAGTTTTGATATATTTACAGTAGGAAGTTTACAAAATGTTTTCATGGAACATGATCTTTTATGAATATTTGCATTGTGATTTACATTCATGCGTTTGGCAGATGCTTATGCATTTTAGCAGTTCATGCTGGGAATCAAACCCATGACCTTGGCGTTGCTAGCGTATTCTTTTAGCGCTTTGGCGAGTGTTCATTTTGGATCCTGCCGATACCGCAGTCCTGCTTTTACAGTGTCAGTTTTATTGTCACAGCCCTATAAATGCATATTATGAACTGCTTCTGCAGTATTAAAGATGCAGTTTGCGATTAAAGATAACAGGCTTGTATGCAACACGGATGATGACATTTACAGTAACTATAAATGTAACATTTAATCATTCTAGGTAAGTCCACTCCATAGCTATAATAGTAATAACACAGAGAAACAATTTCGCTGGAATCCCTTTAAAAAAATCTCCAGCTCATGCTTTTAAAGCAGGAGACCAGATAACGAAAGTGTTTACATGTAAGAAGCAACGGTATCGTCTGTAGCTGTGCACACTAATATGGTTATCTTTATAGTTATCATTCTTGGTGTAAGAACATGTTTATTTTACTGTAAGATCAAAGCCTCTCAGCTTTTAAACTCCTAAATCTTCAAGTGCATGTAAACATGGTTGCATGTGTTTCATGTTGACTTCATCCTTTTGAGCACTTGTCAGCGTGCCAGTTCTATCAAATTTAGCAAGACCATAATTCCCTGGTAAGCTGTGGTCAAGATGTTTAAATGGAAGGCTATTCTATGACTACCAGCTAAATATTCCCTCGAAGGGCTTCTTAGGACTTGATTGCTGGAAAGAATAAGAGTCCCCTGAGGGTCTTTGTTAATCTCTAAAGGTCTGTATAGCTTCTCGCTGCTGTGTCTATCTCTGCCTCCCACACTGCATCTGTCAGCACATCGCTGGTGGTCAGGTGTGGTTTTGGAAAGACCTGAAAGCTCACAAAGTCTTCACACCACAAGAGCCCAGGAACCAATCTGGTGGCTGATTCTCTGAACAGAGGAGTGGAGTCTTGTGGCCTCTGTGAAGTCTCCTACAGATTTCTGTCTTGTGGCGGGGGCGTTCAACTAATACGGTCATGGGCTTTTTTTGTTTCTTTCGCTATGTATCTCTGTTCCTTCTATTCTCTGAATCACTGTGATGACCTGTTTTGAAATACAGTGACCTTTTAGGGTTGTCTGAGGTGAAACTGCCCATATCATTTAATAAACTCTTTAAATTCTATGGACAAAAGGTCATCTGAAGTCACTGAAATAAGTTGAGATATGAGTGCAGCAGTGTGAGCTGACCACATTCATTGTTAGTTAATGCCTTGTGGGGCGGCACATCTTTGTAGAGAAGTTCTTAGAAACAGCAGCGGTAGTAGCAGATGACGTATTATTTTGAAGGTGTGGATTTGTGGTGAGACAGACATCCATTTCTCCTTCGTTCTGTCATAACAGACATGTACCACAAAGTGGTTGCACATATTCATCCTGCATAGAGTTAAAGTCAACAGGAAATCCATCTGACCCTTTTTACCTTCGTAAAGCACATTACTCATCTTATAGAGTGCAACAATGGGGTTCCAGTAGTAAAAACTTATAAGCCTTTTGATTACATTTGTTGCCATCTGTTTGCATTGTTTCAACTTCTTTTTTATGCCCCTTTTTTACAAGATGTCATATAAGTCTCAGGTGTTCTCAGAATGTGTCAGAAAGTTTTAGCTCAAAATACCCCGCAGATCATTTATTACATCATTTTGAAAATGCCTATTTTAAGCGGAAGCTGAAACACTTTTCGTGCGTGTCTCTTTAAATGCAAATGAGCTGTTGCTCCCTGCCTCCTTTTCTAGAATAGTTGCCTTGACAGCTTATAACTGAGATACTCAAGTAAATAAATAATTGTTTTTGATTTTTCATATCTGTTGCACTGAAATCATACATTTTAAACCATTTTAGTTTAAACTTCCGATATATGGTTTTCTGAGCGCACACATTTGAAGCATGTGCATAGAAAGCAGCTGTCTCACGACATGTGAGTATTAAACTAAATTAACTTAAACTAAACTTTAATGTCTTATTGCTTATAGTTTGTTAAAAACACACGAGTTACAAAAACAGTCCGTTAAGTCTGTGAAGGTAAACGGCTGGGAAAGAAATTCCATGTTTATGTTAGATTTGGGTGGCAGCAGCATAATATACAGTTAATAAATCAATAAATAATAAGGCTAGGACTCTAAATAGTGTTCTGTGCTCATCTGTGCAGCCAAAGACAGAATAGTTAACATGCTTTGCTCAAGCTTTTGCCATGGCGTTAGAACTGGTAGACCGTTGTTGCTTGCGAAAACGGTGCTTTATTTTTATTCATGGAGGCCTACTAACATTTTTGTTCAGGTATAATATAGGCTACAAAAGAAATCTAATAAAATAACACAACACTGTATAGTTTTCTCTGTATAATTTGTTTATTAAAGCTAACGTATTCAGATTAAGTGCTGTGAGGGATTTTCTCTGGCATGCTATTTACATGCAGAAATTGATTCTGGCGTGCATATAATACGCAATTTTCGCATTCATTTGAAAAGCAATTTTTGGAGTTTATATGATACCGTTTTGACGTGCATATGATACGCAGCTTTTGCGTAAATATAATAGCTTACGCACCTACTCCACACCCCTAATCCTAACCATTGCGCATCATATGCACGCTAAAGTCCATTTCTGCATATAAATGGTATGCCAAATAGAAACAGAAATCCTTATTTTCTCTGAGACTGAAGCACTTTTTAATAACGCAGTGTAACTGCAAGGCTATTGGTTGTCTCAGTGATAATTGAGTGAACCAATAACTGGGCAGCGGTGTTGCTCAAACCTATTGCGTTGCAGACCGCAGAATTCTGCCAGATCCCACCAGAGTGGTTGGGGCAATTGACTGTGACTCAGATTCTTCGACTGAAGTGACAACTGAGTCGGCAGCGACTAGCAACGCAGTACTCGTTTCTGTATCTCAGGGAACCGAAGTTGTGTGAGTAACCGAGTACGTTCTTTTTCGATACTTTCACTCGTACTGCGTCGAAGATGCTATGGGAACCCAGTACAATCCAACCGTGCTAGCGGGGACGACAAGCAGTTCTAGACTTTAATTCATAAGGAACTAAGAAGCCATAACCGAAAGTCTGTCCAGGAGGTAGTACAGCCTCGGCACTTCAACAAAGGGCCAAGACCGTACTAGAACAGTACTGGAATTTATCCATTATGCTGAAAGGGACCGGGTCTGTAAGGCCGGGATATTCAGATTATAAAACCTGGTAAATATGGACGGAGAGGCCCAGCCTGCCACCACACAAATATCCGCCATGGATACCCCGCTAGACCACGCCCATAACGATGCCACGCCTCTGGTTGAGTGGGCTCTCACTCCCATGGGGCAAGGGAGGTCCAAGGAGGAGTAGGCCAGCATAATAGCCTCAACTATCCATCTGGATAGTCTCTGTTTTGTGACCGGAAGCCCTTTGGTGCGACCACCATTGCAAACGAAAAGCTGTTCCGAGATGGACGCATGGAAGGGGGATCGTCCCTTTTCCAACAGCTCTTGCAAGAAGGACAGTATCAGCGATATGTCGCAGGAAATTGAGTCTGCACTGCGGGCTGTACACCGGCGGCAAAGACAGACCACGGTGCAGACCACGGTGCAGAGCCCGGGCAGGATATTCTGGCGGGATATAGCAGAATTCGGTGGCTGCAGCGCCAGCTATTGGTTCACTTAGTTATCAATGAGGCAACTAATAGCCTTGCAGTTACACTGCGTTATTAAAAGAAGTTCTTCTGTCTCTGAGAAAATAAGGATTTTCCCATAGCGTCTTCGACGCAGTACGAGTGAAAGTATCGAAAGGGAACTGGTATTGATGCGCACTTTAATGAGATCGTGTTGACACATCGGATTTTCTCACAGCTGATCACGTTCAAGACATAAACTGCGTTCAAGTAAATACTCTCCAAACCGGCCACTTTGACATATTTGTGTGTGTATTTGATAATTTAGACGTCCACCCGAAGCGCTATGTGTAACTTTTTTTTTGTTTGTTTTGGAGCGTGCAGTATGCGGAACAGTATCGTTTGGACAGATTATTGTGATTCAGTGTTTTTTTTTTCAAACATAACCTGCAAATTTAGCAACAGTGAAGATAGCATTTTAAAACAATTACAGATTGTGCTGATTCTGATGTTAGGTTGGGTTTTAGGAAGGAACGAATGTGCACCGCTGTGAAGGTAATGAAGTTGAAACAATAGTTTAGAATAGAATAGAAAAGTTTTACCTCATAACGTCTTTTTTGTGATCCTTGGAAGTCAACATTGTAATCAAACAATAAAATTGGCTTAATATCACAGCCAGTCCTAAAGTGTAAGCAGATGTTTGATTGTTTAGTTCTGTCCTCTATTATCACAGTTAAACAGGGCTTTATTATTGTGCATTCTGCGCTACTCAGCGTAAGGCACGACCTCTCTTCTTTATTGCGAATAGCAAAAATGCATCACAAAGAAATGTCCTAATATTATTGCATTTAAAAACAGGTTGAGGACTCTGGGGATTTTTTGGGGGGGAAATTTGCAAGATAATGAGTGTGTATATAGCAATAATAAATGTATGTGTATTTTCTTAATTTCTCCAGTACTGATAACCGATCGTTACTCCTGTCTTTCATAATTTAGCACCGGAGCTGATTTAATACCGGGTTTCGGTACCCATCCCTACTTAACGCTTAAACAAAGACCTTTAAAATCGCTACGGGAAAAATAAATGGAAACAATACTTCTAAAATCAGTGCTGCTGGGTGGATACTCATTTACTCTATTGTGCATGATTCATGAATACATTTACAAAAAAAAAGATGCTCCATCTCTCAAACGTCTTGTCCCACCTTGCTTTGTGTCCCATTACAGAAGTAAAACAGGTTGAGGGAGTAGGAGAAATCGGATCAAGACATTTTGCAGACTAGACTTGAACCCAGATCCTTGGCATAAACATTAGTTCTTGGAGCTGGAGTGCTGAACAATGCACTTCAGTGGACTAGATGTTATGTCTTTCTTCTTCAGTCGAAAAGAAATTTTTTGAGGAAAACATTCCAGGTTTTTTCTCCATATAGTAGACTTCAATGGGGATCAGTGGGTTGAAGGTCTAAATTGCAGCTTTAAAGGGCTGTACATGATCCCAGCTGAGGAATAATGGTCTTATCTAGGCAAACGATCCATCATTAATGATGATGATGATGATGATACATTATTGATCCTCTACAGGAAATTACATAAAAAAAAATTAAATTAGAATACTTTCTGACCACAAATGCTCGTCTTGCACTAGCTCTGCGATGTGTGTCTATGACTTTGAGCATTACGCAATCACATTACAAAAAAGGTCATGTGTGGTTGGTTCTTCTTCTGTTCAAAAACCGGTAGGGTGAAAAACTCATTTTTCCTCCAACGGCAAAATCTTCCAACATGTTTTATCCCCCTTTTTTTTTGTATAGGGTGTTTGACTTTGCACGTTTTGCTTTGTAAACACAAGGTCAGTACTTCTGCCTACGTCATGCTGGTGCAAGATGAGGATTTGCGATTAAAGTATATACATTATTTATTTTTGTTTTAGAAAATGACTGATCGTTTTGCTAGATAAGACCCTTACTCCTTGTGTAAAGCACTTTAAAGCTGCATTGAAACTGCAATTTGGATCTTCAACCTGCTGATCTTCATTAAAGTCCACTATATGGAGAAAAATCCTGGAATGTTTTCCTCAAAAAACTTTATTTCTTTTTCGACTGAAGAAAGAAAGACATGAACATCTTGGATCACATGAGGGTAAAAGTAAATTATCCAAAAATGTTTATTCTGGAGCTGAACTAATACTTTAAAATCAAGCTGTCGGCATAATCCTGCTTTGTCGTTTTTCTCTGTAGACATAAAATAGTTACATAGTTAATAGCTATTGCATGTTAAGCTAATTGATAATGTCTTTCGGCTGTAGGTTCTGCTCCTTGTGCGCTTCAGATTAGAGGCTAAATGCATTTGTCTGTACGATGCGTTCTGATCTGTCCCTTTGTTCTCTAGTCAGGTCTGGCAGGGAAGGCCGAAGGTGCGTGTTTTCTCTGTCAGAGGATGACAGGCACGGTGGAGAGTGGGTTTAGAGCTCCATGCACACGTAACAGGCATGTCCGTGTGACGCTTTTATAAATTGACTATGCAGAGTGGCCCCTCCCTAGTTTCCAGTGACTTGCATTGTGCTACTAAAAACTGAAGCTTTGTGTGTGTGTGTGTGTGTGTGTGTGTGTGTGTGTGGTGAGCCTGATATAATGTAGCTGCTCAGGAAATTACTGAGATTAGTTGATCATTTCAAAAATAGCTGTTTTATTTGTGTAATGTCTGTAGGAGTCAAAGTGTTGCAATTAAAGAACAATCAAATTAGCTGAATTAAGCTTTGGAATGCATTTATCTGAATAGTGATTTAGTATAGCCCTACAGTACAAACTGTGAAAGCTCTCTGTAAAAGTGCATGGTATTAGCAAGCGTGGCTTAGCTGATGAAAACCAGAGGCTCTGTGAATTAATGCCACTCCAGAATGAGAAAACGTTGTATCCTGTTTTTTGGCTTTATCCTTTACTTTTATGGCTCTCTGCCATTCAGGTTTCTCCATTTACATTCATACTCGTATTGTTGGCAGAGAGCTTCTTAACAGAGAGACTTTACACGTGTCTGACTCACTGTCTCACCCTTCACATGTCTGATACCCCTCCCACTTCCCTCCTAGGCTTAATCCAAAACCATTTCTTAACCTGTGGCATGAATTCTGTTATCTACACTCCGTCTACATTTACCTGCATTTATCCATCTCTCTATCTGTATGTCCATTTAGCAACTGTCTATTTATCTATCTTTGTCTGTTTTATCCATCTATCTATCGATCTGTCGATCTGTCTAATCTAACTACAAGCAACAGCACAATAGACTAAAGATACAAATAAAATAAACAGTGCTTTTCAGGTACGTCTAACAGTTTTAGGTACAGAAATTTAATAAAGTAATCAAATAACATTGCATATTAGACTGTATAAATTAAAGATTAATCTTTATTAAAGTTACTAAAGCTTTTCAGTCAGGAGCAATGAGTCATTTCCTTGTTGCTGTTTGATTTAATATTAAAAAAGTGCTGTCACTTTAAAAGAATGCACTGATCCAGTGCACTACGTTCAGCCGCTATGTCTACTAGGATACTTACCAAGACGGGCACCTTTACATAATTTTTGTGTGAATTCGGATGAGCGCGCACAAATCTTCTCACTGCGTGTGCTAGATCTAGTCTTCTGGCTCTGTTTAAACTGGCAAAGGCTTAAATGTGTTTAGTTTAAACACCGATAGCAACGTGCTGTTCAGATCTCACCTGCATATGTGCGTTATTACGTTATTACGTAATAAATGAATGCTCATCTTCCGCATCGAACAACAGTGAATTGTTTGTACAAGTTTCTTTTTCATCACTGTTGTTGTATTGGGAAGCCAGAATGTGTATCCATCAACAGAAACATACATTACCTGAACCCTGTTTGTTTTGTGTGCTGTTATTTATTTAATATATATATATATATATATATATATATATATATTATTACGGATGCATTGTCAGATTTATGTTCAACCGCGGTCCTAGCACATGCCGAACCATGGGTGGAGAACGGTACGGTTAGATTTTTTTAATTTTTAATATTTTTTTTTATATAGAGAAACGTTGCACCCCTACTAACTAACTATCTAACTATCTATCTATCTATCTATCTGTCTATCTATCCGTCTATCCGTCTATCTATCCGTCTGTCTATCTATCGGTCTGTCTATCCATCCGTTTGTCTGTGTATCTATCTATCCGTCTGTCTGTCTGTCTGTCTGTCTGTCTGTCCGTCTGTCTGTCTATCCGTCTGTCTGTCTATCTATCCGTCTGTCTGTCTGTCTATCCATCTATTTATCCGTCTGTCTATCCATGTGTCTATCCATCCGTCTGTCTGTCTGTCTGTCTGTCTGTCTGTCTGTCTATCCGTCTGTCTGTCTATCTATCCGTCTGTCTGTCTGTCTGTCTGTCTGTCTGTCTGTCTGTCTATCCGTCTGTCTGTCTATCTATCCGTCTGTCTGTCTGTCTGTCTATCCATCTATTTATCCGTCTGTCTATCCATGTGTCTATCCATCCATCTGTCTGTCTGTCTGTCCGTCTGTCTATCCGTCTGTCTATCCATCCGTCTATCCATGTGTCTATCCACCTGTCTGTCTGTCTATCCATCTGTCTGTCTGTCTATCCATCCATCTATCCATGTGTCCATCCGTCTGTCTGTCTGTCTGTCTGTCTATCTGTCTATCTATCTATCTATCTATCTAGCCTTCTGTCTTCATAGAATCTATCAACCCATTCAACCATCCATTGATTGATCTATCCATTTATCTTTTTATCTAGCCATCTATCAGTCCTATCTGTCTACCAAACATCTCAGCAAAACTAATAAATTCTCACTTTTATCACACATTTATCAATGTGTCACAAGCATACACGCATTAGACAGCCTTACAAAGCTGATATTCTCCTCCTTGACACTGCATGCAGTTCTCCCTTTGTCTGGTTTGTATGTTCAGTACGAATAGATGTTTGTGCATGTATGTAATTCCCACCCCCTTCTCCATAAGTCAAAAGTGCAAAACTAACCAGCCCTGCTCTCCCTGTTTCAGGACTCGCCCTGGCGCCTAGCCTCACCCCTGCACTGCAGCCCACTATCTCCCTCCTGTCTGACAATGATGCCGAAACACTGAGTGTGGACTCCCTGACACTGCTGCCCCCCGCCGACCCGCCTCGCCTGCGCTCCTTCAGCACACAGTCCTCCGTCCAGGAAGACGCTTTGGCAGATGGAGAAGAGACGGCGGCTGCCGGCCGAAAGGAAGATGACGGCACAGGAGCAACGGATATGACGGACGACAGGAAGGATATTTCTGTTATTCCAGAAGAAGATGAACCATCTTCTGAGTCCAGGCCATTGCTTAGTGCAGAAACTGAAGATTTGATGCAGATTCAGAGGGAGGAACCTGTGACTCAGCCCGAGACAGACTCTATAGGCGTCACGGCCGACCAAGAGGACAACCCAGACCTGGAGGAGGAAACCGCGATAGACTGATACGTCTAGTGCTATAAAACTAAAATGTACTAAGAAAATGAGAGCCAGGTTACTAAAGCAAGAACCGCATGTTAATGTCGATTACTCAATGTGAGTGTGACCAACTCTGGTTTTGCACAAGCTAGTTAAGCTAGTTTGCACATGCTTCGGCTTTAGTGATTCAGGCCCTCAATTGTATCCCTTGTGTGTTTGCCGATTGTGTCAACACCGCGGTTACCGGTACTTCTTCTTATATCCAGACCATGCATTTCAGAGAAAAGCGGCACTCAGAACTTAGAACAATGACATTATTGTTTGTCACGAGTGCTGCTCAAAGCACAGTCTCCTTTCTGTGTTGTGCGTTATTCTTTCTGCTCTGGTGCTGAGGTGATCCAGCTGTTTCTCTGCATGTGTGACTGTTTTGTGATTGTGTGCGGATTCTGTTGGAAGTGTGTGCGTGAATGGTTTTATGATACTGAGCAGATGGCAAGGAAAGGGCGTGTTTGTGTAAATCTGTATTTGAGTGGGTTATCGGGGAAAGCCCGCTTGATTTTACCAGTCTTAACACTGAGGAATGTACAAAGACTTCTGGGTCTATCCAGCGGTGCTCTTTTCAGGAGTTATATTTAGTTTTGGCTGAACATTCAGTGCCCTTTTGTGTCATTCTTTTGATTGTAAGCAACAGATATGAGCTTAAACTAACCTGTTTTAATTCATCACTGCATTTAAGATCATTCAACCCATGATCTCTTGCACCATCAAGCCTTTTTGTATAAAAACCGCTGACTCACGGATATCAGTCACGTTTTTTTCATCAGGTGAACAAACCTGATGTCATTGAGTTTCATTCCTGAGCATTTAAGTCACTGCCGTATTTGCACGCATGTGTTTTCTCTTTGAAATCTGCCGCCAAACCCAGGATGGATACGGATGGTTTTCGTTCACGTAGTTACTGCTTCTTCCCTTTTTAAAGCTGAGGCGACTTGTTCATATTTTTAGGTGCGTTTTAACGTTCTTTAACACTTAATACACTAGAGGTCATTGAGAGCTTGTGCTGGACACACATAGTCAAAGCTGGGTGTGATGTATTTGTGGTTTCGATTTACTTTGGTGTGCAATAACAGTAATTCAAGACTCATTTCTTTCACTTACTGATTCAAGTAGTTGGACTACAGTCACTAATGGACTGAAATGGAAAATTAATTTTCGGTTTATTGACTGCAGCACATAGAAGGGATCCACACACTTGCGGTGTGGCACAGATGCGAATGTGTGATAACCATGGCGCTTTTTTTTTTCCCCAAAGGAAAGCACTCTGATTTAAGCTTTATCTGCGGAGTTTGTAAAATATTACCTTTAAAGCAATACGACTATTTCTGCATATATCAGTATTTTGAGGTTAAATTCATTGTCGAGAAGGGGGCGTCCTAGTTTGTACACAGTGTAAAGATTTGTTTGGATCTAATGTTATAATTAATTTACTAACTGGAGCTATCAAAGTCATGCAATAAATTATTCTGATGTACATTTTGGTTGTCTAACATTTTTTTAATTATTCTTCAAAGGAGTTTTATAATGAAATGGCTTTATAATGAAACTGTTTGTATGTAGTTATTCTGGCAAAATGCATTTGTAGATTTCCTGTTCTTGTGAAATATCAGCAAGCCTATTTAATTCCTGATAGTCATCGTTTCCTAGAATAAGTGGGTTTCTAAGTGTTTGGGTCTCTTGATGATTAAGGGGAACTCTGGCAGGAATCCAGTTCTGCTTGTGATTAGTTAAAAAATATATATATACATACTGTATAATGCATGCTTATTTTATTTCTATGATGACAGATGCACATTCCTGTGGGAGGGGAAATTGCAAATATAAAAACTAAATTTGAGGTGGTTTTCGTTCTTACTGTGTAAAGTGGGCTGCTTATTCTGAAGTTATTTCTCTTAGTTGATTTTTCCATGCAATCGTTTGTTAAACACTCCCATAATATGGAAGGGGTTTTTTTTTTGCTTCTCCAGAAACCAGTGATGGATATGCTTGATACTGAGAAAAATGTGTTTTCTGTTTATTTATTTGCCTAGAGACTTAACATCTGATTGACCTGAACTTTGCAATAAGCAAACCAAAAGCAACAATCTGCGTAATTCAGGGGTCCCACTTCTGCTTATCAGCAGATCCTCCTGGACTGAAATTGAATATCATGCAGTAATAAGTCATAAGCTGCTTTCAATTCACGATCAAAGAGCATTTCTGTGATGGCCATCTCAGTTATGTTGGTTTGGATAAAAGCATCTGTTAAATGAACAAATGCGACCTTTATCTCCAGTGTGGTTCATCTGGTCTGAGAAACAGGTTGATAATAAAGCTTATTAAGAGCGACTATTTATGGATGCGTGCAGACGGTCTCATGAGACTTGCTGGTGTGTTTCTCTAGAGGTCTCGTTTCGGGAGCCCATGCTGATAGTGTCTCATGGCTTCTGTTGAAAGCTGCATCACAGGGGTGTTATTTCTAAAGAACACACACTCACTAGCTTGTGGTTTGTGTTACACTGCATTTGCCTGAGAAGAGCCATATGACTTGCCACAATACAGCACCTTGTATTTCACTGTAAATAGATGAGATGGTGAGATTGTTGTGGGTGTTGCATTGCAAAACCTTAAATTATCATTGTTGTTGTGTACTTGTATTTAATAACTAACTTGTTAATGTTGTAAGAAAAAAAAAGAAACTTGACATGAAAGTTGACTTAAAGGCACAATATGTAGTTGTTTTTGTTGGGGTCTACTTAAGTGCTTTGAAACACGCTGCTTTATTCTGTTTGTTGACGTAATTTCAACTTATTTTTAAATAGCCAATAGCGTTTTGTTTATATTAGATGGGGCCAGAGCCCTTGAGCTCGTAAAGTTTCATATGACAGCCACAATCTCATCCATATCGCTATAAAATATAGCATTCTGGGTAGAATTCAGATGCGTCCGATGTGTTTTGTGGTCTGCGCGACTCACGCATATGATCCGCTCCGCAACCTTGCGTCAGTGTTGCCAAATCCGGTTTTCCCGCGTAATTGGGCTACTTTCATACTGTTGCCGCGGGTTGAAGTGACTCCAATAACTTAATATTTAGCCCCTGGAATGCAAATTTTACAAGAGGAACCCCCACCACAAAACGTGTATTTTACCCCCGCGATTTTTTACCGGGGGACCCCCTCGAAGCGCGATTGGGCTACTTTTGGGCTAGTTTTGAGAAGCAATTCGGCGGGTTTTTGTTGTGAAAGCCTGGCAACCCTGGCTATAGTTTCGGTGGCGGTTCACGTGACGACGCGAAACCGGACTTCTTTCGCCACTATGGAAAGCATATTTATACTGAATCAAATAAATAATAATTCCAGGCCAAAAATCTTCACAACATTTGTTTGTTCTTACCATTCCTGTCAGGTAATATTAGGCTAATATCTTAAGATACTGCTTGCACGCATCTTTACTATTAACTTGTCAAAATATTGCGCCCTTTCCTGCTTACCAAGTCCTTCTCTATATGATTTAGCAGCTTCCGCACGTTTTTCCCGTGGTTTAGACAGCATAAATACGATAAATAAACAGTACTCACAAATTTAGCTGATTATTACTGCTGACAATGTTAAATTATTGTCTTGTTTTGGGCTGTACTAATCGGTCAGACCTGGAAAAACATTTGGAGTACTACAGACTGTCAAAACAGCAAATCAAGTCACGGAGAAGAGTGCAAAAAACAGTTTGAGGAACTAAAGGTGTTTGAGGTAGGCCAAACTGAACCAGGTTTCCCAGAGCAACATTCCTGTTTGTTCTTATTTCTGGTCAGGTAGGTGAAATATTAACCCTAATTAATACTGCTGATACGTATCTTTACCACCTATTAACTTTAGTTTATCAAAATATTGCGCCCTTAAGTCCTTTTCTATATGATTTAGCAACTTCCACAAGTTTTTTCCATGGTTAAGACAGCATAAATTAGCAGGACAATGCAATCTGTTGTCCTACATAACCCTCTCTCTTTTTAGAAAACACACAGAAATTCTCAGTCATTTGTCCAAATTATTATTTTTTTTTAAACTTTGGCCATGTTTAGCATGAGAATCCAACTCTTTAACACTGTAAACAACTCTGAATACACGAAACACCATTGTACCCCCATACACTCTTAAAAATAAAGGTGGTTCATGATGCCATAGAAGAATCTTTTTTTGTCTGAATGGTTCCAAAAGTAACCTTAACATTTGAAGAGCCTTTCTGTTTCACAAAAGGTTCCTTGTGGTGAAAGTTTATAAAAAGGTAAGAAAGAGATGGTTCTTTAAAGAACCTTTGACTGAATGGTTCTTTTTGGAACTAAAAATAGTTCTTCTATGACATCGCTGTGAAGAACCTTTTAAAGCACCTTAATTTTTAAGAGTGATAAGGACCAAACACGTGGTAACAAAATGTTTTCTTACTAATACTCATCAAACCATCTAAAACCCACTTGTTTGTATATGGAAAATGGGGTGAGGAGATTACAGAAAGGTGGTCTTTGTGTTCTGTTAGCGTGAAACACACTTATCTTTGTGAATCAGTGAATTGGAAGTCCTGCCCACATGGGGACCTTCTACCTTGATGTGGGATGGCAAGAGATGAGTGTTGTCATAGTAACCATTATGTGGGTAGCCGTATCACTCGCCTTCCTGGAATATAGCTTTGTGGTCTGAAACATTGTCAATTTACAAAAACCACTCCCAGGGGGCTTTAGCATCATAACCATAAATAGATTAAAAAAATTACAGTTTGATCATGGGTAATGAGTTTCCAGAGCAACAGCTAGTTAGCCAATGAGTAGCTTTTGGGTGTAGTGCATGAAGATCACCATAGCCTTTTCATTTAGAAATCAATTAAACCAAAGAATTTAAGCTTATTTTTTTTTTAACTGTATTATTTGCCACAAATGAAAAATTATTTTCAAAAGGACTTTTATTATATTTTATTATTTGAAAATAATATTATTTGCCACAAATATGGACTTTTTATATATATATATATATATATATATATATATTACTATTTACTTTTTTTTTTTTTTTCTTTGAAAGTTCTACTTTTCTGCATGGATGACTTGAGGTTGCACACTCAAACCAGGGCCGTTTCTATGAACAGATTACCCACACAGGGTGTGTGTGTGTGTCTGCGTTTTGGAGGGGAGCGTTGTGGTTCCAAAAGGAAATAGACAGCTCAGGAGTGTGCACATATGTGTGTACACATATATGTTTGTGTAAATTGAGGCCAGATGCAGTGGAGATTAGGGGCTCTTCAGGGAAACACAACTGTCTTTTTTCCTGGAAGCGACTATGCGTTTTCATGGCAAGCAAGGGAAGATAGACTGATTAACTCCGTGCCGCATCAACCAATTCACGCAGTCAACCTCAGCGACCTTTCTGACCTAACAGCCTCAAACGAGGCTTCGATTTCCTGAGTAAATAGTTTCCTGTTTGTATCAAATTCGCATGTAAATGAAATGTAGTTAATCGTTAATCTGTGTCGAGAGTGGTGAAGGGAAACCCCTTGATAAATTAGCCAAACGAGCAACCTCACTTCCACAATGTGATAACAAAAATTCATTAGAATCAGGAAGGTTTTTTTCCCCCTGCTCAGAGATAAGCTTACTTGTAATAAAGCTTTTATGCATTTTGACCTTTGACATGTTTTGCTAATCATTGATTCAAATCTCTACGCCGAGCCAAAAAACAGCTCATTCCCATTATTCTGTTAAGAAGAATCATTCAGAATTAAGTGTGATACAGTGTTACAGCATCTCGTCATAGTCTTATCTGATGACTATGCAGTGCAGATGACTTCCTTTTGCCCTCAACTGGAATTCCAAGCAGCGATCTGATTTTACACAAACCCCTGATGCCGAGTATTGTTTTGTTCTTAGTCATTTTTCTGCGTAAGCCTGTCAGATGTGTCGCAGAGTTTTATTGATACCGTCTATGCACGTCTCTGGAGATCACAAGCTCCTCCCCGTCACACTCCATCAGTCCTCACAACCGACTTCATTTCTTGTAAATGTCTGTCTGAGCCATAAGCAGTTTACGGTCACCACAGCTCCACCCCTCAACCACGCTACTACCTAGATTAATCAGCCTAGCTCAGTACAGAACGTCTGGCTTGAACTTCCTATAAGTCCCTGACTTTGTCATTTCAGGAATCCAGGTAGCTACACCGGTAGACCGTAATCTAGTAAAATATACCATAGCTTGAACATGACCTGTTGGATTCTAAGAAAAAGGCGAGTTTCATTGGCAAGGATTAAGTTGAGATATGAATCTTCAATCTTGTTAGACAAGGGTGAGGCTCAGCATGTGGGAAGCTCGCCTTTAGTCTATTTAAGCATTTATATCATTAGAAACAGGCTTGATTTAGTTTATTTGTTTAATTAATTCATAAAAAAAATAATTTCATTTGAAAAAACATTAATTTGTGTTCACTAAGCCTTTCATTGAAATGTAAGGTTTTTTTTCATATTAAAAAAAAAAACTCAAGCATTCAAGCATTTCCATTTAGTGCATGGATCCCCCACCAAATAAAGTAAAAATTGAGATGTTTTAAGTTGTTTAAAAATATATTTATTATTTGTATAAAAATTATTATCTTGAAAAATACCTTTCTGCATAGCAGAAATATAATCAAAGGAACACAATATTCCCGTATAGTGTAAACATTCACATACAATGTAAACTTTCATTGTGCAGTGTTCAAGACTGGTATTCCAGAATGTGCTACAGTATGAATCCTGCATCCTAAAACAGAGCAGGACCATGAGGAGTCCATCAAGTATCTCCAGAATATTCCAGCAGCGCTTTAATGCAATGAGTCTCGTCTTCATAGCGGATGAGGGAAGGCATGGAGGAAGTCTTTGAGGATTGGGTGCACAGGGATGCGGTCGATGTCTTTTCCGCCACATGTTTGGATAATCCGTGTGCGGCACAGCTGCTGCAAGGACTGCACTGGTTCTTTCCTTAAGGGCCTGGTGAGACCCTTCTTCGGGGAACTGATGTAGTGCTCCAGCAGTTTAAAAAGACAGTCAAAAGTCTGCTTGCTGCCAGTCAGACTGAACTTGGAATTCTTGAAGTTAATCCGGACGCTGACGGGAACATCATGTGTTTTGTAACTCAGCGTGTAGAAAACGTCACTCTGACGACTGTCCCGGATCAGGAAAGTTCCGACCGGCTCTTTCTTCAGCTTCTGATGTGCTTCCTCCACAGTCATGGGACCCCAATAGAAGCCACTCTCCTCTAGCTTTGAGGTGGTCTTTGCGATGGTCTTGAAGTCTCTGGCATAGTTGAAGGGCCTGAAATGTGTCTGGAAAGCCACTGGCTGTTGGCTGGGCCTGGGCCTTTGGGATTGGGAGACCTCTGGAGAGGCTTCTGTCCTCGCTTCGGGTTCTTCTGTGCCTTGATTCCCTTCCACTGAACTGTGCGCCACCATCCTACAGGAAAGACCAACTGGTGTGGTCTTCCATACCGTACCACAGGAAGGTCATCTAGATTAGACTCATCCGTCTGCTGAAGAGCAAGAAAAGAACACAGTTAGTCAGTGGCCTCACATGGTGTAACTGAACATCACACAGGACGCAATAAACTTGCTTGTTTCATGGCAACATAGATAGTGACGTGATTGTGGCACAATCGGGATTCACTCATCTGGATTCAGTTGTAAAAATGGCTAATCCTGTTCACTTCATTATGAAGGCATTTAGTGTTTTTAAGTTTGTCTTATAAAACTTATTTAAAAGAATTTGTCATTTTAATAATTTTACAGCCTACAGTATACAAAACATTTCTTTAAACTCTAAAGTTTACTTTATAAGCCTTATTATGAGGTAAATGTGACCCTAGACCACAAAACCTTAGTCTTAAGTAGCTCGCAATAGCCAAAATACATTGTATTGGTCAAAATGATCGATTTTTCTTTCATGCCAAAAAACATTAGGATATTAAATAAAGATCATTTTCAATTAAGATATTGTGTAAATACATCAAAACTTATTTTTTAATTAGTAATGTGCATTGCTAAGAACTTTGTTCCGATTTTCTCAGATTTTCAAACAGCTGTATCTCAGCCAAATATTGTCCTATCCTAACATATCGTTGGAAAGCGTATCTATTCAGTTTTCAGATTATGTATAAATCTTAATTTCAAATGGACCCTTTTGACTAGTTTTATGGTCCAGGGTCACAAATAAACACAACTTGAAAATCGCGCTCGGCGCACATTTAAACATCCAAAATCCAAAACACTCCGTTAAACAGTATAAAACTAGAACCTTACCGTTTTAGCGAAAGTGAACTCCAAAGGCAGTCAGTACAACTTTGCCTTTGACAAACTCTCGTCGCCGCTTCCAAAATCAGGTTTTTTTGAACTCCCATTGATTTATTCCACCGTTATATGACGATAGAGATTTCCTCAGCGCACGACAGAAACTCTGTGCGCTTGCGTTCTGCTCGTTCTAAATGTCAGAATGAACTGACAGGCGCTTTGAAACCACTACATATAGCGCGCACAGCTCCGCCTATTCCCGGAATTTCTTTCACTTTCAGGTTTTCTCTGAAATCAATTCAGTATTAGCCACTCCTACCTGAACCAGATCATAGTAAAGCGTTTCTGTTGTTTCACTTCTCTTTTAAACTTTTATGCATTTCCAAATAAAGATTAATTTGTACCAAATACCAAGGAAATAGCAGTTTATCTGAATTAACAATATTTATGATTAAAGGGGTAAGGGCCACATGAATATCCTCCTTGTGCATTTCAGGTCTGATTCAGTGATATATTTGTGTTTACAATAGTTTTCAAATCACAGAACTTCTGGTATAGTATACAGTTGGCATATGTGTTACAAAATACTGAAAGACAAGAGCATTCAAATTTAAAAAAAAAAGTTTTTTTTTTTTTTTTTTAATCTTGCACAGGTATATTTGTAGCAATAGCCAAAACACATTGTATGTGTCCAAATTACAGATTTTTTCTTTTAAGCCAAAAATGATTAGAATATTAACTAAAGAGCGTGTTTCATGAAGTTATCTTGTAAATTCCCTATCGTAAATATATCTCAACTTATTTTTTGATTAATAATATGCATTGCAAAACGACTTCATTTGGACAAATTTAAAAGCGATTTTCTCAATATTTTGAGTTTTTTGCACCCTCACATTACAGATTTTCAAATAGTTGTATCTCAGTATATTGCCCTTTCCTAACAAATCATACATAAATTGAAAGCTTATGATTATTTTTTTTTTAATAATAGATCCTTATGACTTGTTTTGTGGTCCAGGGTCACGTGTGTGTGTGTGTGTGTGTGTGTGTGTGTGTGTGTGTGTGTGTGTGTGTGTGTGTGTGTGTGTGTGTGTGTGTACAATAGTTTTCAAATATTTTTAATTGCAGTTGGTAGATGTATAACAAAATATTGAATGACAAGAACATTGAGATAAATTCTGATTTTGAATATATATGAAAGTTTATGTATCTAGGGGTTAAACATGCTTATCTTACTGTACACAGCACAAAAACTGTGGTTGTTGTGAATTATGCATGTCTGCATTTGTCCGGTTAATGCACCACTGTGTCAGCTGACAGATCTGTTCAGATCCACAGTGGGTTGGATCTGTAAAGCATTTGCCATAAATGAAACTCTCTTTCAGCCATGTAAATCCTCATCTGCGGAGCAGGCGAACATTTATCCATGAGTTTCATTTCTTACAAATAGAGATAAGAGTTGCATGGCAACATGCATCAGATGCATATAGACACTCAGACACAGTAAACACTGCACAAAAGTTCTGCTTATTAAACTTTTAAGTCTTCAGAATAGGTTTGATAGTTTTGCATGCAGTTTCGAAAATGTATTGTCTGCATGAGCTTTTAGTACTTATGGCCCAGTCAGTGAGACTAACATATGAATAATCCATATCCTGAAAGCCCAATTAGCAAGAAGAATGACATCAGCCTATACAACAAAATACCTTTTGAGTGAGACGAACTCTTCTGACTCTGATTCGTTTAAATGATATCATTGTGAAACTGAAATCCCAATCATGCAAATGAGAGGGTGTATTTTCTTTACAACGAGCTGTTTGCCTTTGAATAGAATTACTGGTTATACTTTCGTTTCTCTCGTATTTCTCAGAAAGACACATATTTACAGTAGGAGGACCACTAGCGGAGAACAACTTGCTTGCACTTCCACACACAAGGAAGAGGAATCTAAACAAACGAGCATGTGTCAATCACCAGAGCTCTTCTCTGAAACAATTCCCTTTATCAGATGGAGGAACTGCTTCAACATGTTAGGCACACTATTATTCAATGACTATTTGGTCAAATGTCACCATCAACATCATCTGAGTTCATGCCTTCTCTAAAGATATTTACAGTGTAAAGACAGGCCTATATATTTTTTTTATTCATCAAGCACACGTAGGCCTATACATAATTCCAAATACAGACTATTCTAACACTGTGTTGAGGATGAAACCAACAGAAATAAATTGCTTATTTGCGCATATCCAGTTCATTCCCAAAGAAATAGTCTTGAGATTTTTAATATCTGACTGAATCACCTCTCTCGTACAGCAAAGTCACAGTACAACCTGTAAAAATCTTGCATCATCACAACCCGTTTACATAATTACGTACATGTAAATGATCCTTACCATGTTCCTTTACGGTTGACAAGCAATGTTTGCTATTCAAACATATCTCTCTTTTGTCTTGCTGCATATTTCAGTGCTTTACGGGAAAACGAAAGCGAAAGCTAATGGTGAGCTGGTCTCGTTCCTATAGATGGTGCTGTTTCTCCTAAACTGTAATTGCTCGATTCGCCCTATGCTATTTATGGAAAATAGGGAATTCTTCTTTAAACAGTGAACCAAAAAATACACTGATCTCTAAAAAAAAAAAAAAGGTCGAAATTATGTTAAGATGAATTGAACCTCACTTTCACATCTTCACATCCTTAGAATTGTGTCTGTCATTCCGTCTCGGAAAGTACATTATCACAAAATCAATGCTGTCGTAATTTAGTCATTAGATAAAGAAAATAATCTGGTCACTTTCATTTTAAACTTTTCTTAAGTCACGTGATCCAGACGGACGCCACATCACTGATTTTTCCAAACCACATAAACAAAGTCTCGTGCGGTTTCCTTGAATAGTAGCCAATGTTTAGAAATGCTTCTTCCCTTACGCTTTTGTGTGATACCATTTGTTATCATGACCCCATTTTAATAATAGTACTAAGCTCTGCAGTAATAAATTTTGGAAGTATTGTATTTAGAGTATTTTTGCACACAAATGCCTACAACGACTTACAAATTAAGAGTATAACGTTTAAGTTTATTAGACAAAAAGGTCTTCGATGATTGTTTGTGATCTGAATAATCAAAGCGAATAAAATGTATGAACAACAATAAAAATTATGATGATGATGATGATTATGAACTTGTTTTGTGTAACGTGGATGAATCATTAAGAAGATATGGAGAGTTTATGAAAACAATACAAAAAATCCCTTGCATTCAGAAGTAAGCTATTCTAAACACGTGACTGGCGCCAGCTATACAACAGACCTTTACCTGAAAACACCGTCTTTTCTGTAAGTGCTTTTCACCACAGAGGGAGGCGTGTATATAGGGCGCAGGTGTACTATTACATAATCAGGAGCCAGACAGTTTGGACGGGTGCCATCAGAATACTCTTACCTAAAATATCAATACATTTTTATGGACGTTGTTGTGTTTAGTAAAATTTTTGAAAAAAAAAAAAAATACAATTAATAATAATAATAATAATATAATTTATTAATAATAATAAACACAATGGTGTTTTGTGTATTCAGAGTTGTTTACAGTGTTAAAGAGCTAGATTGTCATGCTAAACATGGCCAAAGTTTAAAAAAATAATTTGGACGAATGATGGAGAATGCCGAAAATCTTACTTCTGGGTTGGTACAAGTTTCCGCCGTTTTTTTTTTTTTTTTTGATCCTTACATTAATGACGTCAGACGCTGGTGGAACTTCTTTTATGAGCATTTTTCCCAGAAAAGCGCGGCCGCGCACACGTCGACTAGAGCTAGAGTTAGAGCGTGCCCATCAACACGCTTCATTCGGCTGCACTGCTGCAAGGGATTCACTTGGGAAGAATGTCTCTATATTGCTCAAAGCTAATATAAATGACAATTATATCTATATGCCCCAGTTTCATAGACAAGGCTTAAGCCTAGTCCTAGACTAAAATGTAAGTCTGAGCTGTTTCAACTGAAAGAAACTTGCACTGACTGATCATAAAAAATATATCAGTGCCTTTGTTTTGACTCAAGATGCACACCAGTAATGTTTTTTCTAAGGCATGTTTATAAAAATTATTTAAATGTCTTACTTGAACTGTGGCCTAATCCTGATTTAGGCTAAGCCCTGTCTATGAAACCGGGCCTAAATGTATTGAAATATCATTAATATAAAAAGTGCATCCTCAAAAGCAGTTCTAGGCCTAGGTAAAAGAGGGACAAAATTCTAAATGTTTGTCAGTGAGCATAAAAAGCTTCAAATTTGCAGTGCAATGTCTGTTTATTCAAATAATAATAATAATACTATGGCATGTGTTAAAAACATAGTATATGCGATCAAGGACATGTTTTTAGACATGTTTTGGATTTAAAACATTTTCATTAATTTCTGGGGTGTTTTACAATGAGAGGGCCTGACACTTTAGTTCATCCTCCTCAAAAAAAAAAAAAAAAAAAAAAAAACACATACAAAAACAAGCTTAAAATCATACAATTCATCGACAGAACTCATCCTTGATCACCGTTAGCTTCACCTTCGTCAAATGATGTCACTTCCTCTGAGTCGTATACCCTTAAAGGCGTATTGCACACATTTTATGTTGCGTTTTATGTAAACATGACAGGACTGACCAAAAACATGGGGACAGTTGTAAAATAGTATTTATTTGTAGAATATATGTATAATTTCATGTTTTTATGTAAAACAGTTTTTAGCATAACAAAACTATGAAAGCTGTAGATCCAGTTTGGCTGGGGACAAGGACAGGATTTGTAATTTTCAAAAGTGTTTTTAATAAAGAAAAAATATCTGAGAACCTAATGAATGACATATTCCTTTACAGAACAACTCACAGAAACCAACCATCAAATATCCAGTTTTTTTTGGATATTTTTATCCACTGTAACAAGTTAAGGACAGATAATGTAAGTCTCTGGTAGAATGACCCTTTTATATTCTGCAGAAAAAAGAAAAGCATGTTTGGAACAACATAAGGGTGAATAAATTATGACAGAATCCGTTTTTCGACTACCCCTTTAAAAATCTGGCTAATGTTAATAGTGTGTTTTCACGACATTTCATCAATCTCCATATTGGCGGCACGGAAAGTAAACAATGCCACTGAACCGAACGAAACTCACATATTTTGCTGATTATTGCAGCTGAAAATGGTCAATTATTGTCATGTTTTGGGCTTTACTAATCAGTCGGACTGGGAAAAACATTTGGAGTACTATAGACTACCAAAAGTTATAACAAAACAAGAAGAGTGCAAAAAACTGTCTGAGGAACAAAAGACAGAACAACGTATTCAGTACATTAACCTTGCAATCCATGCTGTTGTTTACATCCGTCTATCTCAGGAATGGCCGCGCATCCGGGTAACTGACCAAATCGTGATGTAAGTGCAAACCCTCTATAGTATAAGTACTGAACATAGTTTAAACAAGAATGTCTAAACGTTTGATCTATATGACATCTATAGGAAATAAAGTAACACGCTTCCTGTAATTTATTTTCTCCTTCACAGAAGTTTATGCCTTGATAGGCAGTTAGTGACTAATGATGTGATTATGTATGTTTTGTCTTAGCTTTTGTGTGTCTATATTGAATTTCCTTTTAATTGCAGGTCAGGAAACTCTTCCTGTTATTCCAATTTGAATTCCATGTCGACATCCTTTGAAGCTGAATATTTCATGCATTTTCATGCCTTTATCGTTGTCAGATGATATTATTGCAACTCTAGCGCCATCTTCTGGAAACCACGCTGGATGTTCACCTGTCAGTTACACATCATTTCAGTTCCTTGAGAAGACAAATGTGACTCTGGACCGCAAATGCAGTCTTAAGTAGCACGGGTATGGCTATATTTGTAGCAGTATTCAAAAATACTTTGTTAGGATCAAAATGATCGATTTTTCTTTTATGCTAAAAATCATGTTCCATGAAGATATTTTGTAATTTTCCTACCGTAAATATATACTTCTGATTAGTAATATGCACTGTTAAGAACTTCATCTGGACAACTTTAAAGGCGATTTTTCTCAGTATTTAGATTTTTTTGCACCCTCAGATTCCAGATTTTCAAATAGTTCTATTTCGCAAATACTGTCCTATCCTAACAAACCATACACCAATGGAAAGCTAATTTATTCAGCTTTCAGATGATGTATAAATCTCAATTTAAAAAAAAAAAAGACCCTTATAACTGGTTTTGTGGTCCAGGGCCACATAATGTTGCTAATAACATGCTTTTTTTATTTGTTAAAGATCATTAAACTTATAAGTGCAGATGGTATTATATGAAGATAAATGTTTTATTGATGAGTAAACTGCATACCTATGTGAAAATAAATAAAAGGTAAAAAAAAAAATTAAAAAGCCAATTTACATTTGCATGTGATTAGTGTAATGTGGGACGCCTAAGCTTCAGTGTGTTTATCTCTTCTTTTATAAGATTAAAGTGAACATGATTGGTGTCAAATTCAAGGAGGGGTGTAAAGTTATTGAAATCACTTCTGGAAATTATGTCATAAATGTGGCCAAGGAAATCATCGAACTGGAAGTACCTGTGAAGTTGACACAAAGTTCAGTGACATTTGGAAAAAGAAAAAATAATGTTAAGAATATAAATCTGTTTTAAATAAAACAATGTTCTAAATTGTTATCAGATTATATTTGTGATGTATTTCTACATCACATTTTGCAATAGTGTTGTTAAAATGTGTGAAATCTTTGTTGTCCCACAGAAAAGAATGCATGTATTTTTGCAAAAATGTTGGGCTTGTAATACAGCAATATTATTTGTATTAAGATCCAGATTCAAAATTAGAGAACAATGATACATAATTAGTTCAGGGCTGGCAAGGACTGCTTATTTTATTTTATGAAGTGTTTTTTATCATTACAATTGGCTTAATTCCATGATCTTACCATGTGCAGAGAACAGTTTTTTTTTTAAAAACAGTTTTAAAGACATGTTCTGAAGTTCCAATCTTTTGAAAAAATTGTTTATGAAATTATTTTGCTACACTCCAATTGACATTTATAACTTCATTGCAAGGTTAATATTATTGTTGCTTTTAGAAATCTGACATTTTTTAATAGACTCTTTTAAACAGTGTATGATTTCTGGGTAATGCTTTATTTTACGGTGTCCTTGTTACACATATTACATGTACTTAATATTATAATTACAAAAAAATATGCATAATTACATGCAAATAACCCCAAGCCAAAACCTAATCCTATCCCTAACCATATAGTAAGTACATGCCATTAATTATTATTACTTAGTACTTAAATGTATAATTAGACTGTAACAAGGACAGTGTAAGCGATTTTGGTTAAATAATGTCCCAGATTTGACCATGAGCTGTCCCACATTAGAAAATCCACAAATTCTTAAATAATTTAGCACAAGGAGCCATTTCTGTCTTAAGTACAATATCTGAAAAAATCTAAAAATAAAGTTTCTTAATTGGCATTGATGGTTCCATGAAGAACCTTGAACATCCATTGAACCTTTCAAATGCAAAAAAAAAAGGCTTGTTATAGTTGAAAAAGGGTTCTTTAGATTTTTAAAATGGGTAATTTAAGAACTGTTCACTAAGGTTCTTTGAGGAATCAAAAATGGTTCTTCAATGGCATTTTGGAGCCTTTATTTTTAAGATTATAATTTAATAAAGAAACTTTTTGGCGATTTGATAATGATATCATATTTTGGCTTCATATGGATATCTTACACAAGTTGGAATTGCATAAAGTGTCCCACATTACTCTAATCCAAACTACTTTTACTAAAACCCAGAGCTCTTGTTCTTCAGTTCCCTCTTAAAATTCAAATCTTATCATGTGTGAAGCTGTTATCAGGAAAGAAAGGCTGGTTCCTTAGAGGGTCCTTTTGTCTTGAATGTTAAGATAGCTAACGTTTCATTTAGGTTAAGTCCCGTTCAGACACATCCACTGCTCAGCAGTTCATGTGACTCTTCTGGCTTTTAAACAAGGCAAGTTTATTTTATTTATATAGTACATTTCATACACAATGGTAATTCAAACGTGTTTTACATACAAAATTGAAATAATCATAACAGATATATAATCAAATAATCAAAAACAAAACTGATTAAAAACAAGGAAAAAAGAGGAGAATAGCCTAGCTACATAATCAGTAGGACTAAGCACTTATTCAGTAAATGCACAGCTAAATAGACATTTTCTGTTGTAGTACATCTATTCTCTTCTGGAAGCTGATTCCTTCCAACTGCGTGTGGATAATGGCTAAATTTTTTTAATGCCCTGCTGAAAAAAAAATAGACATCATCACAAAATTTGTGGTGTTATAATGGGACTTGTAATGGTTTTAATGGAAATGGTAATGGACCCTTCTGTTTGTGGCTTGTTAACACCACTAAATCCTAATGGATTATGTCCTCAAACACACCATTTTTAATTGTTTTATTGTTTAAAAGTTGATGGTTTGTAATGTTTTAAATGGTATTTGTAGTGGAAACCATTCGAATTTCTGTGATGGTTTCTATTGTTTTTCTATTGTGAACACTTGTAACTGGCTTGATCCTAATGGTCTGTTAGGTTTACATATAAAACAAAAACAATAACAAGCAACTAATATGTTTGAGTACACTGATCTATATGTCTGAGTATGAGATTACACAAAACTACAATGGTCTGTACTAAAATGCTACAATTGTTAGTAACAGTTTAATTGCCTTTGCTACAAAATTTGATTACTTTGACCATTTCATTTATCTCATTGATTTAAATAAGATAATCCTATTACCAGATTGATATAAAAATACAAATGAGTAAGAAAATATATTCTATTCGTTGATATTAGCAACATGAAGTACATGAACATTAAATTACATAAAAATTACATTATGTCAAGGTTTCCCAAACTGGAGTTTGTGAAGAAACTGCAGGGGGTTTATGAGTTTAACGAAAAGGTAATAATAATTAAAAAAAAATCATGAAAACGTACAATTATAAAAATGTTACATTAAAACAAATAATTTTAAAATCTATCAAAATAAAACACTTACTAAAAACTGAAATATTTTCTTTGTTTACCTGCATGTCATGTGACCATAACCAATAACTTCAAGTAAATGTATGAAATAAAAGAGGACCAGATGACCAATAAATAAATAAATAGATAAATAAATAAATAAATAATAATAATAATAAAAAAAAGACATGGAAATACATGGTTAGAGTGATAAAATAAAAACCAATGTGTTTATCAGTAGTTTATCATATATGAAGAGTTCAGATGCAAAATCAGCTAAAAGCCATCGGTGGTCAAAATGACATAATGATACTGAGTGAATGCTCTCTACACATATTATACGTCCATCAAATACTTTTACCTCAAACTCGCTAAAATTACCGCCTCAGCCCAATCAGAAGCAAACAAAGACGTCAGGAGGATTTAAAGGCTTTTGTATGTGATAAAGTTCGTTTTTTGGGGGGTCGGAACTGAAAATATCCCTTGAGTTCACCCGACGAAATTTCAATGACGGACTGTCAACAATAAGAACGTTATGGGCTGTTTACTCGTACGCTAAGCCGGTTTTCAGTTAGTTTAGCAAGAGTCACCACTGGGCTATTTTCTCGGGTGCTATTTTCCTATGCGTTTATGTAAACATTTTTATTTTATTTTTTGGGAGCATGACAGCATTGGTTATCGCACATGGTAGAGTTAACTTACTCGTCGGTTACAAGATAAGAGCAACGTCTCAGAAGTCATTCCACAAGGTAACTTTTTGAGTATTTAACTACTAATTACAACATATAGTAGCAAGTCCCTGCATCTGGTCTCGGTAAGATTGCGAATTAAATCGATATTTGAGTTTTGCCCGGAGCGTGTTGTTTCCATAGAAACGACCCAATTCATGTTTTCAAGGGCACGAGTCAAAGGCACGAGTACAACAGAACTGTTCTCGCTTCTAAGCAAACTGCATGTTTATTTTTGACTTGACAACGCAAAACGTTGCATTAAGGTACTGTATATGTCAATAAAAAGGCATGCAGTGTTGTTTCCAGCCTTTTAATAATGCCTTTTGTCCATGCAGGAGTGTATCTTTCGCTGTTGCCGGACTTTATAGCACACCATCATGGTGCTGAAGATCTTCTTCCCCCAGTGCTGTAACACTGCTGACAGCGGCCTGCTGGTTGGGCGCTGGATCCCAGGTCACAATTCTGCTGTGGTAATGGCTGTCATTCACTACCCCTTCATACCTGGTCAGGTGAAGAAGTACTTGAGTGAGCTGCAGAGCCAGACTCAGGTGGATCTGACCGTCCTGGGTTCCTGGAGTATGCCCAAAGAAGGCCAAGAAGGAATGGACAGCTTCCTAAAAGACCTGAGCACCATCTTTCCTCAAAAATGTTGGCTGCAGTTGAGCCGTGAGATTGGCAAAAGAGGCTTTACTTGCCAGGTGGTCCAAAACAATGGGAAGCTTCTACAGGACCAGGAGGAGAAGAACGGCGATGAAGGCAGCAAGGGAGATAAGATCATCCTCATTCATTACGACCAGAGGAAGGTTATGCTGTCCCAGCTTCACCCGGTACAGGATGTCAGCCAGAAGTCCGATACTGAGCTGCGTTTGGTCTTCCAGACGGTTGCTCAAAGTCAGCCTCTCTTTTCCCTTGACAAATATGATGATGGGCCTCTTAAACTCACCCACTGGCAGTCTGAAGGCAGGGAGGCTAGTATTATTGCAGAGCTTCTAAAACAAGCGTCAGTTCCGGTCTGCATCTTCCTAACATGGCTGCTGTCTCTGTGGCAGTGGTTGTGCAGCTTCAGGTGAGTTCACGTGTCTTAGCTTGAACCTGTTGTTGGTGCTGAAGAGTGATGATGAAAATGATTTTACAAAGCTTTTGGTATTTTGCAGGATTTTACATTTGCGTCCAGTGCTGTTCATCTCAAGCAAGCTGTCCACCTGTGTTCAGTCAGGGCACAGGGCAGTTCATTTCAAGACTGTTTTCTCTCCCAAAAAAGCTGCTACACACATGGAATTCATGAGGTACAGTGCTAAAGTCAGTGACATACAAGAGCATATTTTATAACAAAAAGGAAAATTTTATTTAAAATACATGTGACAACTTCTTAGGAATGTACTCTTTGTATTTATACTGCTGTTCAAAAGTATGATATCAGTAAAATTTTTACATTTTAAAGTTTCTTATGCTCATCAAGGCTGTATCTATTTAATTTTTATTTTTTTATTTTGTGAAATATTATTGCAATTTAAACAAATGTAACAGTTTTCAGTTTTAATATACTGTACTTTAATATATAATTTCTTTCTGTGAAGCAAAGCTGAATTTTCAGCATCATTACTCCAGTCTTCAGTGTCACACAATACTTCAGAGATTATTCTAATATGCTGATTTATTATCAGTGTTGGAAACAGATGTGTAATAAAAAGTTAAAAAGAAAAGACATAGTAAAGACGTATTGTTGAAAGATCTTAAAAGATTTCTAAACGCTGTTCTTTTTAACTTTTTATTTAACAAAAATAGAAGAAAAAAGTATCACAGGGTTCCATAAAATATTAAGCAGCACAATTGTTTTCAACATTGATAATAAATCAGCATATTGGAATAATTTCTGAAGGATCATGTGACGCTGAAGACTGGAGTAATGGCTAAAGAAAATTCATGGATAAAAAAGTCTCCATTAAAAAACCATAAAATATCTTACCGATCCCAAACTTTTGAATGGCAATGTATGTTGGTTTCATATGGTTTTGAAAAATTTTATATTATTTTTTAAGAAAAGTAAAAAACATATTTTCCTTACAACTTAAATACTTTTGAGTGTACACATCATCATCCCTTAAAGTTTTGCATATATTTTGGAAGGTAATACGTTTAAAAGAAAAAAAGAATATATCATGAGTTATTAATTCTATCATTATATTGTTACGTTTTTGGGGAGTCACTAACCTTGCCTTGTCATAAAAAGGTAAAAAAAAAAAGTTTAATTTAGAAGTTTTGTTTAATGTGCATTCATTCTACAAATGAGTTTTCTGATCAGAAGAGTTTATGTTTACATTTTGACTTATGCTCCAAAAAATACCAAAATTAATCATAATTCAGCAATTGAAATCATACTTATTAAAAAACAAGCATTGTGTCATTAATCCATGTATCGTGTTGCTCCTTTGTTATTTATTAAATCATATTCTCACACCCTTCTTTTTTCTCCCTCTGCAGAAAGGCAAATATTTTTGTGTCTTTTCTTGTGGACATAGCCCTTGGTTTGCTGCTTATCTCATGGCTTTATAGAGAGAATCGTATCAGCAAATTAGCAGATACTTTGATACCCATGGCTGATGTAAGTATGATGCATATTATATCACATTTGTGGAAAAGTTTGGGATTGGTAGGATTTTTTTTAATGTTAATGTTTTGGGAAGTCTTGTGTGCTCAACAATGCGCCATTTATTTGATGGAAAATATAGTGAAATTTTACAATTGTTTTATTTGAATGTTTTTAAAATCATTTTAATATGCTGATTTTATTCTTGTGAAAATGTATTATTTATTATTTATTATTATCAGTGTTGAAAACAGCTGTGATGCATAATGATCATAGAAACCATGATACATTTATTCAGGATTACTTGATGAAAAGGAATGTGAAAAGCACTTTATTTAAAAACAGAATCCTTTTTAACATCACGTCCTTACTGTCAATTTTGATCATTTTAATGCATCCTTGCTGAATAAAAGTATTAGTTTCTTTCAAAATAAAAATCGTACTAACCCCAAACCACCTTAAAGTAGTGCAAATAGTTTTACCGTTTACTGCACGCTTTTATTCTTCTCGTTATTTCCCTGTAACGGATAAAGAACCGGAAGTCTTTGCTCATAGTCTTACTTCCGCTTTGAAGAATAAGGCGGATATTAATGTGTAGACAGAGAAGGTTTCTTATTGAAAATCTTGGCTTATCTCGCAGCGTGTGGCTAAAGAGCTCCAAGAGCTGTTAGAATGGCTGATGGGAGCTCCTGCTGGACTGAAGATGAACAAAGCACTTGACCAGGTGCTGGGGAGATTCTTTCTTTACCATATTCATCTGTGGATCAGTAAGTACATTTTCAGAACAAGCATTCTCATGATGTTTCATGCTTATTAATGAAGCGCATGTATGTCTTGTGATTGTATCCGCAGGTTACATCCACCTGATGTCTCCTTTCATTGAAAGGATCCTGTGGTATGTTGGACTTTCAGCCTGCTTGGGATTGACCTTTGCTCTGTCCGTATTGTCCGACATTGTGGCTCTCCTCACTTTCCACATCTACTGTTTTTATGTGTATGGGGCAAGGTGAGGTTCGGTTTTATTGTTACTTACTGTCATTCTGCTACACTTTCAGTAGAGGGCACTGTCAACCTTTAGAATTGTGCCTCTTGAAAAGATAGTTCACCCAGAAATTAAACTTTATATGTGACCCTGGACCACAAAACCAGTCATAAGTTGCACAGGTAAATTTGTAGCAATAGCCAAAAATACATTCAAAATTATCGAATTTTCTTTTTATGCTAAAAATCATTAAGATATTAGGTAAAGATCATGTTCCATGAAGATATTTTGTAAATTTCCAGCCATAAATATATCAAAACTTATTTTTTGATTAGTAATATGCATTGCTAAGAACTTCATTTTGAATTTTAAATGGCAGATTCCATATTTTCAAATGGTTGTATCTCGGCCAAATATTGTCTATCCTATCATAACAAACCACAGATCAATGGAAATCGTATTTATTCAAGGTCACTAATCCCTTTCATTGTATGAAGTGAATTTTATGTTCTATTCTAAAAAGAAAGTTACACAGGTTTGAAAAGACGAGAGAACAAAAACCATGACAGAATTTTAGGTGTACTATCTCTTTAAGGGGAGACACTGCAGGCAAAAACAGTTTTTCATTCACCTGGCTAGTTTGAGATTTTGGGCTTTTTGAAAAGACACTGTTAAGTGTTTCTTTTATAGTACTTTATCTATTTGTGTCAGTAGATTTCAATTACAGTACATATTTTTAAAGGCTGTTTTCTCAAAATAAGTTTTTTCTCCTACACTGTGCCATAAATCTCCACTTCAGTAGCACTTACACACACCTAACTATAAATTCTTATTCCTATCTATATCCTGAAGGTTTTTAAAGAGGGATTTGTTAGTATATAATTTGCTTGATTTCATACAACATTTTATTTATGTATTTAAAAAAATATATACTAAAGTATTTTTAGAATTTTGGAGGACACTACTATGGAGGGAAAAAAAAAAGATGAATTTTGAAACTGACTTCATCCAGTGTTTAGATTTTTCTACTAGAAATGTATGCAAATTAGTGCATATTTCATTAAATATTGCCTCATTTGAATATTTAAACCTAACATTTCAAAAAACTAGTAATACAAAAATGTTTGTAATTATCAATGTAATCAATCAGCTGGGTAAGTGAGGTGATAACTATTAAATTTTTTTTTTTACCCTATACACCTGCAGTGTCTTGCCTTAAGCTTAAGATCTTAAGATCTGCCTGGGTAATTACTTGCCATTTATATTTACTTATGTCTTATGTCTTTTATTTTCATATTACCCTTGACACAACGTTCCAGGGCTTTTAATCTTTTCTGAAAATTGAAGCACAATTTCTGTGTTTGTGAAATGTACTTTCTTATCTGTTGTCAGACTCTACTGTCTGAAGATCTACGGTCTCTCCTCCCTGTGGCGGCTCTTCAGGGGAAAGAAATGGAATGTATTGAGGCAGAGGGTTGACTCGTGCTCATACGACCTGGACCAGGTACATTCCCTGCACAACTACTAGCTATTCAGCAGATCCCTACAGAACACAGCTGACACTGCTCTGTTTCCTTTGCAGTTGTTCATTGGCACATTGCTCTTTACGATTCTGCTGTTCCTGCTTCCCACCACTGCTCTGTATTACCTCGTATTTACCCTGGTGAGTCTATTTTCACAGTATATGCGTACTCACATTATTATCAGCTTGCTATGGCTTATATACTACTTTTCAAAAGTTTAGGGCCTGTATGATTTTTTTTTTTTAAAGGGAGAGTTCACCCAAAAATTTCAATTCTGTCATTAATTACTCACACCTCAAGTGGTTCCAAACCCATACGACTTTCGTTCATCTTCAGAACACAAATTAAGATATTTTTGATGAAATCGAAGAGCTTTCTGACCCTGCATAGACAGCAACGGAACTGATATGTTCAAGGCCCAGAAAGTTAGTAAGGACATTGTAAAATAGTCCATGTGTCATCAGTGGTTCAACCTTAATTTTATGAAGCTACGAGAATACATTTTGTGTACAAAGAAAACAAATAACGACGTGAAAATGTTTTTTCTATTCCCTGTCAGTCTTTGACGAACGTTCATGAGAGTACCAAGACTTGTGCAGAGGACTGACACAGAAGGGAAGAAATTGTTGAATAAAGTCTTTTTTTTTTGCTTTGCACACCCGGGATCGATTGACGTCAGAGTTCGGTATGTTTGGATGAGGTTGTCTGTCTTCCAAACTCAGGTGTGCACCCGCAAACCGTACCTGAGTCTGCTTAAAAAAGGGTGGTCTGGGGTCCAGTTCATGTGAACTCCGGTACTGTTCGCTGCTGATACGAACGCAATCAGACCAAATCGTGGAAGTGAACCACTATTAATGACGTATTATTTGATAAAAATTTGTGTTTGTGTGTGTTTCACTCACTTTCCTGACGAACGAGACTGAGGTGCTTTCAAGTAGAGAGCTGTATATGTCATTTCTGTTTGGCTTCAGTGGTCTTTAGAGCATTTGCTGTATATTTGTAAGACTGACGTTTTAAAAGCTAAATATATAAGTGAAGAGAGCAGTGTTAAGCATTTTGCTGCCGCCTTCTGCACCATCATTACTAAGCAACGGGGTAAACAGCTGCTGGCTTGATGGCGCAAACGAACCACGGTTCGGACCCAAATAAAATCATATGAACACAGTCCAGTGGGGGCAGGGGGAGGGGGAAGCAATCGAACTCAGGTTCGGACCAGGCAGTCGAACCAAATGTGAAGCACCCAAAAAGTATTCTCGTAGCTTCATAACATTATTACAATGTCCTTACTACCTTTCTGGGCCTTGAACATGTCAGTTGTGTTGCTGTCTATGCAGGGTCAGAAGGCTTTCGGATTTAATCAAAAATATCTTCAGAAGATGAACAAATGTTTTACGGGTTTGGAAGGACATGAGGATGACAGAATTTTTGGGTGAACTATTCCTGTAATGGTTTTGAATTTTTATTTATTTTTTTACTCATCAACACTGCATTTATTGGATTAAAAATGCAGTAAAACACACACACATATTGCAAAATATTATTACAATTTAAAATATCTGTTTTCTATTGTAATACATTTTTGCATGTAGTATATTCCTGTGATGGCAAAGCTGAATTTTCAGCATCATTGTTTCAGGTTTTCAGCGTCACGTCATCAAATCATTCTAATATGCTGATCTGCACTCAAAAAATGTTTCTTATTATTAATGTTGAATAAAAGTTGTGCTGCTTAAAGGAGAACAAAACTAAAAATTACAGATAATGCACTCACCCCCTTTTCATCCAAGATGCTCATATCTTTCTTTCTTCAGTCATAAAGAAATTGCGTTTTTTGAGGAAAACACTTCAGGATTTCTCTCCATATAATGGACTTCTATGGTGCCCCTGAGTTTGAACTTCCAAAATGCAGTTTAAATGGAGCTTCAAAGGGCTTTAAACAATCTCAGCCGAGGAAGAAGGGTGCTTATCTAGCGAAATGATTATTTTCTAAAAAAAAAAAAAAATACTTTTCAACCGTAAACGCTCATCTTGGTCTAGCTCTGCGTGAGCTGTGTATTCCTGTTTATGACAGTTAGGGTATTTCGAAAAACTCCCATCTCATTTTCTCCTCCAACTTCAAAATTGTCCTACAAAGTGAACATGCAAAGAAGGTCAAACGCCCTTTACAAAAAAAGGTAAATCTGCGATGTAGGATGTTTTTGAAGTTGAAGGGGAGATAGGAGTTTTTTGACATAGTCTAGTACAGGTCCTTCTCAAAAAATTAGCATATTGTGATAAAGTTCATTATTTTCTGTAATGTACTGATAAACATTAGACTTTCATATATTTTAGATTCATTACACACAACTCGAAGTAGTTCAAGCCTTTTATTGTTTTAATATTGATGATTTTGGCATACAGCTCATGAAAACCCAAAATTCCTATCTCAAAAAATTAGCATATCATGAAAAGGTTCTCTAAACGAGCTATTAACCTAATCATCTGAATCAACTAATTAACTCTAAACACCTGCAAAAGATTCCTGAGGCTTTTAAAAACTCCCAGCCTGGTTCATTACTCAAAACCGCAATCCTGGGTAAGACTGCCGACCTGACTGCTGTCCAGAAGGCCATCATTGACACCCTCAAGCAAGAGGTCTGTGGGAAGGAAAAAGTGTGGCAGAAAACGCTGCACAACGAGAAGAGGTGACCGGACCCTGAGGAAGATTGTGGAGAAGGACCGATTCCAGACCTTGGGGGACCTGCGGAAGCAGTGGACTGAGTCTGGAGTAGAAACATCCAGAGCCACCGTGTACAGGCGTGTGCAGGAAATGGGCTACAGGTGCCGCATTCCCCAGGTCAAGCCACTTTTGAACCAGAAACAGCGGCAGAAGCGCCTGACCTGGGCTACAGAGAAGCAGCACTGGACTGTTGCTCAGTGGTCCAAAGTACTTTTTTCGGATGAAAGCAAATTTTGCATGTCATTCGGAAATCAAGGTGCCAGAGTCTGGAGGAAGACTGGGGAGAGGGAAATGCCAAAATGCCTGAAGTCCAGTGTCAAGTACCCACAGTCAGTGATGGTCTGGGGTGCCATGTCAGCTGCTGGTGTTGGTCCACTGTGTTTTATCAAGGGCAGGGTCAATGCAGCTAGCTATCAGGAGATTTTGGAGCACTTCATGCTTCCATCTGCTGAAAAGCTTTATGGAGATGAAGATTTCATTTTTCAGCACGACCTGGCACCTGCTCACAGTGCCAAAACCACTGGTAAATGGTTTACTGACCATGGTATTACTGTGCTCAATTGGCCTGCCAACTCTCCTGACCTGAACCCCATAGAGAATCTGTTGGATATTGTGAAGAGAAAGTTGAGAGACGCAAGACCCAACACTCTGGATGAGCTTAAGGCCGCTATCGAAGCATCCTGGGCCTCCATAACACCTCAGCAGTGCCACAGGCTGATTGCCTCCATGCCACGCCGCATTGAAGCAGTCATTTCTGCAAAAGGATTCCCGACCAAGTATTGAGTGCATAACTGAACATAATTATTTGAAGGTTGACTTTTTTTGTATTAAAAACACTTTTCTTTTATTGGTCGGATGAAATATGCTAATTTTTTGAGATAGGAATTTTAGTTTTCATGAGCTGTATGCCAAAATCATCAATATTAAAACAATAAAAGGCTTGAACTACTTCGAGTTGTGTGTAATGAATCTAAAATATATGAAAGTCTAATGTTTATCAGTACATTACAGAAAATAATGAACTTTATCACAATATGCTAATTTTTTGAGAAGGACCTGTATGTCTTGGATGACAGGGGGTGAATACATTGTTTGTTATTTTTTGTTCTGAAAGTGAACTACTCCTTTAATACTATTGTTGAAACCATAACACAGATTTTTTTTCAGATATTGATAACATAAGTAACTTGTTTCTCTTGTTTCTAGCTGCGGCTGGTGGTGGTGCTGTTTCAGGGAGTGATTCACCTTAGTGTTGACTTCATCAACTCCTTCCCCCTGTTTGCCATCGGCCTACGTATCTGCAGACCATACAGACTGGCAGGTGAGCAATACTGTATCACGTTGAAAAAAATCAATAAACAAAAGTCATACTTTTTGTAACTTTCTTTGCTTGCGTAATGCTTGATAATAGAAGTGAAACTATAAATGTACTTCTAGCCCTTGTACTGACCTTCAGTGAAAACCACCTGCTTAATTATGTGTTTATATAACTGATAAGCACCTTATGAATTTCATTGTATTCCAGAGGGCGTTAAATTCAATGTGATTTGTCAGGAGCCAGAAACTCCTCTTCACCTGATGATGGAGGTAGGTTGATTGTTTCTAAAACAGCTGTAGTTTATTTATGCTTGGGTTTCATTTGTGCTTTGGGTTTGACCTGTTGATTTTGTGGGATGGATATGAGGGTTATTGAATTGCTTTGTTTGCCTTACCGTGTAGTGCAAACATTGGACATTCTTTACTTGTCTTTAAGGTTTGATAATGAATCATCTATTAGATGAGCAAACATTCATGAAAAATATCTTTTCTCTACCTTCAGATCAACCCATTGAAGTGCAGCTCTGTGCTGCAATCTTACCGGACGCCCACTTACAGCTGTTACCCTAAGGATTCCTGGGCAGCGTTGTGCAAGAAGCTGTTTGTAGGAGAACTCATCTACCCCTGGAAACAGAAGACTACTAAGACAGATTAACTTTGGTACCCAGTAGACTGAAAGCAGCCAGACACAGTAACACTGGGAGAAGGTTCGACTCCACTGACTTTTCAAGATAGTCTTAATTAGCTTTTTAACAGAAGTAGATATTCCTACATTATAGATTTAAATTATGATTTTTCCTTTTTCAAACATCGATCAGAAACGTAGATTGAAACTGTGATTATTTTTTTTTTGTATTTATTTTAAAACTTCTACTACTTTTTATAACAATGTACCATTAAAAAAAGTATTAATTATGTTATATCTTTGATAGATAAAACTTGTTGTTCCATCATGACCATAATTTAATGAAGCTGTTGACATCTCATCAGTTTCTTTGCTATCTGTCATGATGTACACTAAAAGTACAGCACTTGATCCAAAGTACAGACAAAACAGTAACATTTTGAAGTATTTTCACAATTTAAAATAACTGTTTTCTATTTGAATGTATTTTAAAATGTAGTTCATTCCTTTGATTTCAAAACTGAATGTTTAGCATCATTGCTTCAGTCACATGATCCTTCAGAAATCATTCTAATATTCTGATTTGCTGCTCAAAAACCATTATTATTATGTTGAAAGCAGAGTAGAATTTTCTCAGGTTATTTGATGAATAGAAAGTTCAGAAGAACAGCAATTAACATTTATCTTTTGTAACATTATAAATGTCTTTATCATCAGTATAAAAAATTATACAGACTCCAAGCTTTTGTATAATGTTACAAAAGCTTTTTATGTCAGATAAATGCTCATCTTTAGACCTTTTCATCAAAGAATCTTGGAAAAAAATAATACTCAACTGTTTTAGACATTGTTAATAATAATAATAATAATAAATGTTTCTTGAACCAGCGTATTAGAGTGATTTCTGAAGGATCATGTGACAATGAAGACTGGAGTAATGATGCTAAAAATTTAGCTTTGATCACAGGAATAAATGACATTTTAAAGTATATTAAAATAGAAAACGGTTATTTTAAATAGTACAACTATTTCACAGTATTACTGTTTTTGCTGTATTTTGGATCAAATAAATGCAGGCTTGGTAAACAGAAGAGACTTCTTTAAAAAATATATATTAAAAGTGGACCGGTAGTATAAAGGGAATGACTGGTAGAAGTGGGCCAAAATATTTTTGAGACATTTATGAGTCTAATCTAGCTGACTAATGTGAACTGTCTCTGAACGTTGAATTTAATACAGATTTGTGTACATATTCACTTGTTATGTCATTGTTGCCAAATTGTTGTTTTGTAGCTATTATTATTATTATAATAAATGATTTAACAAAATCAAGATTTTTATAAACGCAGATGATCGTGATCAAAATGTGCGTTTGTGTTGTTGATTTTCAAACCTTAAATTTACCTCAATAAAGTTGATTTAATACCTTTTTAAACATGACAGTATCCTTGTGCATCTTAGATCACACTTATGATTCATGTTTGGACCATAAACAGTTGCTATTTTCAGTTCAGACCAATTTTCAGAAACATGACAGTATAACTAGTCTTGCATCTTCTGTTCGGGTCAGGAGAACAACCTTTGAAGAATGTGCTCAAACTGGACTGAGAGCACAACATAGCAATGACAGGCTTCTGACTATTCAGTAAAAATAGAAAACATCTGAGCTGGGGATTCACCTTAATTTTTTTTAAGGGCAAAATACCCTATAACTCTAACTCTCTCTGTGTGTCTGTCTCTCTCTATATATGATATTTTTACAGGAAGTTAATACTTTTCCTTATCAATACATACATTAAATTGATCAAAAGTGACAATTAAGACTTCTATAGTGTTCCAAAATTTTTTTACTTGATGATGTTCTTTTTAGAGATGATCGGAATCGGCCGATTTTTCGCATGATCGGCCCGGATCGGTGACCGGCCGGTCAGTCTCACGTCTTGCCGATTCCGAGCCGATCCTTTTAGCGGCGCAGGCAATTACATCACAGCCACGCGCACACTCACAGTCTGGTGTAAACACGCCGTTGGAAGTTTTTTCTGTGAGTGAAGATGACACAAAAATTGCAGTTTGTAACATTTGTAAGGCTAAAATACAACGTGGGGGAACTACCACAAAAACGTTCGGAACGGCCTGGAAAAATGAGCGCATCGCACAGCGTGTCAGGACCACCTCGCTTGTATTATGAGCGCGCATAAAGCGCGGCTTCATTTGAAATAACGAACTTGAGCGCGCAAAACACGCGACATGTGAACTGAACTGCTCCAAAAAACGCAGTGCGGTGCGCCTCGCGTTTTCAGACATAAAAAGCGTATTCGGTGTGATCCGGGCCGCAAGTCAGCAGCCTCTGCTATCTTTTATTGGGATGTTCAAGTAATAGCATTTAGTACTAGCATTGTTATTTCTACCTGTTTTAAGACAGTGCACTTTTTGTTATTAAGTTATTGTCGTGACTACTTTGTTAGTTATATATTATTTCTACATTTTTCAAGGCACAGAGCACTTTATTTTGTTGTTAAAGTTATTTTGTAGTGAGAAGATCCCGTAATGTTTATTAATTTATTTTATTATTAAAAAATTCATTGAGGAAAAGAAGATTTTTGTTAGTATAACTCTGCTATGTTAGTTATATACAGGAACTATATCTTTTTTACAACACACTTGTTCAAGTTATTTTGTAGTGAGAAGATCCTGTAATGTTTAATAATTTATTTTATTCTAAAATAAAAAAATGAAGAAAATATATGCTTTCATTACAGTTCTTTTAAAAAAATCGGAATCGGCAAAAATTGGAATCGGCAGGTCACATTTACTGAAAAATCGGAAATCGGAATCGGCCAAGAAAACTGCAATCGGTGCATCTCTAGTTCGTTTAGTTCTTATTCAAATAATCCTGAAAAACAAATCTCATTGTGTCCATAATAATATTAAGCAGCACAACTGTTTTCAACATTAAAAATAATATGATATGTGTCTTGAACAGCAAATCCGTATATTAGATTGTTTTCTGAAGGATCGTGTGACTCTGAAGATTGGAGTAATGATGTTGAAAATTCAGCTTTGCCATTACAGGAATTAATTACATAAAAAAAGAGAGACTTTTTCCAAAAACATTGAAAAATCTCTTACCCCATATAAATTATAAGTAGTATATATCTGCAGTCTCATATCTCATCCTAGGAGAACGAGCGCTATTATGTATATGTTGGGGGTGAGCGTTTATGTTTTTTAATGGCTGGTGTAGAACTTGATGCAGGGTCCAGATGTCCCCTTGTCTCCCTTGAGACCCTCATGTAGCTGTAATCTCAGTGGGCAGACACAAAGACTTCATACAGCAATTTGCATTTTAATCTATTGAGGGGGAGGGGGATTATCTTCTTTTGATCCCTGAAAGTGGAGAGACCTTTGGCTTGTCCCCAGCACATTAACCCTCCTGCATCTGCCACAAGACCAGCAACATGTTACAGAAGTACTGGAAACAGAAGGTGAAAACAATACAGTTTGATTTTTTAAAAGATAGATTTAAAAGAATATTCAGCCCAAAATCAGTATTTACTCACCGACAGCCTCAGCCACTGTTTACTTTCACAGCATGAATATTTTTCCATACAGTGAAAGTGAAGGGTGACTGAGGTTGTCATTCAGCGTAGCATCTACTTTTGTGTTCCACGGAAGTAAGTCATACAGGTTTGGAACAACATAATGAGTGCTTCTAACACGAGATATTTAACAATAGATAGGGAAAAAATGAATAAATAGAATTAGAATCAACTGTCCCTCATCTTAAACAGTTGCACAACTATAAAAGAAAGACTTTCGAACACACACATCACCTATTTTATATACACAATGAGAAAAAACAGCCAGTAGCAGGTGGGTTGTGTTGTGTGCACTGTATGAATGGCTGCATCTCAAAACCTATGGCATTAATATTTATATAAAACACACCCAAAGATTTTTCTTAATGCTCATTAATGAAATCTGTCTATCTAATCTACCTATCTGTCTTTATAATACATATTTATTATTTATTTATTATCTAACTTTATTAAATATTATATTATTAATATTAATATAATTTCCCTTATAAGGGTATTTATTTATTATTTAAATTAATATCACAATATTTTACTTATAATTTATTTATTAGTTTATTAGTTTTTATATAAATATTTTAATTATTATTTCAAAATAGTTTAAATCCAAATATTTTAATGATGCTTTATATTAAATACTTTATATTAAAATATTAACATTGTCTATCAATCTATTTATTTCTATTAATTTAAATCATGTTTTAATTATCCTTATATCATACTTTATTCATTAGTTTATATTAAGTTTATATGAATATATTATTTTTTTAAATAGTTTAAATCAAGATGTTTTAATTATATTTTATATTAAAAACGTTAAGAACCTATTCATTTATATCACAATATTTTAATAATACTTATATTGTACTTTATTTTTATTTATTTATGCCAAATTTTGTCAAAATATTTTAATTATTCTTTATAATAAATTATTAACATTGCCTGTCTATCTATTTATCTATCATCTATTTATATTAATTTATATGAATCCATTTATTTATTTTTAGTAATTTCTAATCATTTATATCACAGTATTTTAACTATACTACTTATTCTTTCTTTCTTTATTTATTAGTTTATATTACCTTTATATAAATATTTTAATTATTCTTTCAAAATAATTTAAATCCAAATACTTTAATTATGCTTTATATTAAATACTTTATATTAAATTATCAAATTTGTCTATCCATCTATACGTATCTATTTACTTCTATTAATTTATATGACAATATTTTAATTATACTTATATTATACTTTATTTTTATTTAATTGTTAAAATATCTATCTATCTATCTATGTAACTATTAGTTAAAGTATTATCTAACTTTATTAGATAATATAATTTCCTCCAAACAATTTGGCCTTATAAGGGTGTTTGTTTATTTATTTAAATTTATCTTAGTTGAATTATACTTTACTTATTTATTAGTTTATATTACTTTTAAATAAATATTTTAATTATTCTTTCAAAATAGTTTAAATCAAAATACTTTAATATTATATAATTATAATCAAAATATAATTTATATCAAAATATTCATTATGCTTTATATAAAGTACTTTAAATTATTAATGTTGTCTGTCTATCTATCTGTCTATCTATCTATCTATCTATCTATCTATCTATCTATGTCTGTCTAATTTATATCACAATATTTTAAATTATATTTTTATTACACTTTATTTATTTATTAGTTTATATCACTTTCATATAAATATTGTTTTTTTTTAATCAGTTCAAATTAAAATACTTTATGCTTTATATTAAATACTCGAAGCCTCATTTAATTTATTTATTAGTTTATGTGCTTTTATTGTATGTAATGTATAGATATTAATGTATGTGAAAAGAACTACAGTACTTTGATGCCCAAAGACTTTGATGTTGTTTAGGTAGACACTTCGTATAGGCGCAGCCTGTGTGTGAGTGAGTGCGTGTGTGTGTTTGTGTGTGTAGGGGGAGGTACAGTCAGTCAGAGCGCAGGCAGCAGTACGCAGAGGTGAAAGCTCAGCGTGACAGTGTGTGTGATCTCTCCTGTGCGAGAGAACATGGGACATATTTGGATATCCGAGAGCATTTACAGCACAAGCAATAATATCCAGCGGCTCGGATTATCGTTTAATCCCGCACCCTCCGCGCCTCACCCCACAACCGCCTGATAACGCGCACAGATCCCGAGACGAGCAGCGTGAATTTACACCAATCTTTGTTATTCAGAGGAAAACAGAAAAGGAGCCATGATTTCTGCCAGACGCGCTAGCATTGGCTGCTCAAGCTAACTGAAGCGCCACTGTGGATATCCTTCTTCATTTCGTCAGGCTAACGTTTCGTCCTCACATTTCAACAGGAATACATCATAATTGTGAGGAGTTTATGCTGGACTAGAGAATTATGGTATAAAATCAGTGTTTATGCGCCTGTTGTTGACTCGCTAGGCTCATAGCTAATAGCGTTAGCCGATGCTGTGTTACTCCCTCTGAAGAACAACGGCTCATCCTTAATGAGTTTTAATTAGTTTTACGAAAGCAAATATACATTCATATTAGTAGTATTGTCATAACTGTGCAGGGGGTTACTAGATAAAATTGTAATGAGATTATTTCTTTGTGTTGACAGCTTGGCAAGCGCATGCTAACAATGCACTAGCTCGATAGCTCAATTGCTTTCTGTTATAGCAATAACTTGCCCTTATGAAATGTTTTTTCAGAATGTTTTTCCGTTTGTATCATTAACGATGATTTGAGCTTGTGTGAAGAAATGTAAACAACCTAGCTGCTCAGTTGAAGCATTTGTGCATTGATCTTCTTCAAGACTGGAAGACGTTTTAAAGACACTTTTGGATCTGGACTGGAAGGGTGGGGAAAGGTTTGATTTGGTCTGTCTGCGGATTTGGCCTTACACCCTTTCAAAGACAGACCTGACACAAGAGACTCATAGGGATCCCCCCCAGGGTCCATCAGGGTCCATCTTTGGCGTCAGAGAGGGACACACACAGTTGTCTCTTATTCTTTGCTCTGGCTCTGATGTGAGCAATCATGGGCACCCAGGGCAGCCCTGTGAAGAGCTATGACTACCTGCTCAAGTTCCTTCTGGTGGGCGACAGCGATGTGGGGAAGGGAGAGATCCTGGACAGCCTTCAAGACGGATCTGCTGAGTCTCCATATGCCTACAGCAGCGGTGAGTTAGTCAACACTTCCCACACGTCTTCACGCAGAATGCGAGTAACACATTCTTCAGCCAGAATCATCTCACATTATATGAGCCATTCATATAATTGCGTTTTTAACAGGTTTACCAACTAAACATGGTCAGTGTTGTTCTTTTGATTATGGTGAGTCATTCTGTGGGTGCCTGTCAGTGGCTTACAGGAGGTGGAAACACACCTAATAATAGTTTATTATTCTGTTTATCTCTTTCAGGATTGTATAATGTTCACTTTGGCCTGTTTAGATTGTTAGCTAGGCCTAAACATTTTCTGCTCAGTGGTTGTGACATACACTTCATGTTTGTTAGAAGAGATTTTTAACCAGTATTAACCAAATTCAGTTTCATTGGTTATTGGACCACAAATAAATGGCCCTGTGAACTTCGATTACTAGCCATTCATTTTCAAGTAATGATGGCTATTGAATTTGTGACCCTCTAAATGACAAATCAACTAATATCACAAATAAATATTATATTATTAGTATTTAAATAGGGCTGTCACGATTCCTCGATTCAAATAAAGTACTTGATTTGAAAAAATCATCTAATGTATTTTGCTCTTATCGAGTAACCGGCAAAATACTGGAAGTGACTTTTCAACTGGATTCCACTGATGAGAACCCATGAAATGCAATATTAGACCGTTTTCATAGGCTGCATGATATATTAAACCCATTTAAAATCACAAATGCATGTAGGTTATGTACATGAGTTTCAGAGTGACTGCATTCACAGTAAATGCTGCTCCACACAAACGGTTATCATTTCAAACACGTGTGGAGCGTCTTAAACTCCATCTCTGCATATTATGTGAGTTTGGGGTTATTATAACTTTCATCTGGGAACGCAGTGTGTGCCATTTCATCAGATTTGTAAGGTAAATAATTTATAAACGTACGCAAACACAGAATACATTTAGTATTTTTCCTGTTTAAACACTTGCTCTGAGTTTAAACGTGTTGATTTCCACATATTCAAGAAATCGCAGTGGCTGTAGTCACTCTGTCATAAAGAAATGGCCAAATATTAAAGATTAAGGCCCCGATCACACTGAACGCGCTTTTTATGCCTGAAAACGCGAGGCGCACAGCACTGCCTTTTTTTGGTGACTTTAAAAAAAAAAAGTGCGCAGCGGTTTTTTATGTTGCTAGGAAACCGTCAAAACATTCGATTGGACAATGGAAAAAACTATGACGTCGAGCGCTTTTCTGCACAGAGTTGCTTTTTTTTTTCAACTTCAGGTGCTTGGAGCGCTCCGGCAAAAACGTGGGGCACAGCAGGCGGTTAAAACGCGAGGCGTCGGGGGCGCATAAACAGCGCGCAGAACGCTCACTGCCAACCGAAATCAATTCAAAAAAGGCACGTCGCACTGCACAAAATGCGTTTTGTGTGATCGGGGCCTAAGTGGATATTTGAATTAAATGCTTAGTCAATATTAAACTAGGATTAGACTGTACAAGCGTAAAAACAATTGTTAGATCTTTTGCACCCTCTGCAGACATTTGTTATAAGACATGATGTACTTTAGCTCTCGTTTATAATACAGTATGTATTTTAACAGTTTTGTCCAATACAACCATATTATTACTTGCTTTTGATACTTTATTTGAACTAATTATTATTTCCTCATTGCCATTATATATGTATTTTAAGTAATTTTACAGGCTATTGTGCACTTAGGTCTACTTTTATTACTACAAAAAAAAAGAATTATAAATTAACCAATTACTCGATTAATCACCAGAATAATCGACAGATGACTCAAAATAATTGTTAGTGACAGCCCTAAAATGTAATATTTATTAACTGTAAATCAGTAAAGTATTGCGTCAAAAGGAGTAAAACAATTTGATACTTTATTTGAACTAATTATTATTGCCTTATTGCTATTATATATGTGTCATTTTAAAGGCTATTGTTCACTTAGGTCTATTTTTACTACTACAAAAAAATTAATCACAGTAATTCGATTAATTAATCACTAGAATAGTCGGCCAATGACTCGATTACCAAAATAATCATCAGTAACTGCCCTATAAATAAATATGTATTATGCATATGATTGTTGTTGTATAACAAACAGTAAGTTATTGTGTCAAAAGTAGGAGTAAACCAATTATACTTTATTTGAACTAAATATTATTGTTATTATTATATTATATTTTAAGTCATTTTAAAGGCTATTGTTTTTTAGATCTATTTTTATTACTACAAAACAATTCACTGTAATGATCGGATTACTCGATTAATCATTAGAATAATCGACTCATGACTCAATTACCGAAATAATCATTAGTGACGGTCCTATAATTAAATCTTTATTATGCATATGATTGTTGTAGTATAACAATCAGTAAGTAAACCGATCAAAAGTGGGAGTAAAACAATTATTAAATCACTTCCACATTTCGCGTAATTGACACTTAAACATAATTAGTTTAACCCATTTAATTTTTTACAATTCACTATCAAAAATATGTATTAGCATTGGTCATATAATCAGTATTGATTGCCTTTTTTTTTGGTGACTGTTCTAGTGCAGAGATCTCTCTCAAAATGCAAAACACACCAATTAAATATAAGTGTGAAGTGTGTTTATATGTCAGTTTTTATTGAACAGGTCAGTACAGCACACCATCAAGACCGGTTAAGCAGAAGCTCTTTTGATTTGATTTATTTCACAGCTTTCCATTTGCTGTAATGAGATCATCCGCGCTCTGTCATTAAGCTGAAGCCAGTGAGGTGATAGACCAATTATAGACCGATATGCCTTTCATATCCAAATGAGCCTCATGTGTGCATGAGAATAGGAGCTGGGTTGCTCTTGTTCTGTCTCTTTTCATACATATGGGCTCCTGTTTATCTTGTCGGTTAAAGCTATTAGAGAACAGTGTGTTTTATGGGTGTGAGAGATCTCACAGTAATGGTGCTTCTCTGAGATCTCCTAGGGGAGCTTGCTGGTCCAGCTTCAAACGAGTTGCCTTGTACAATCACTCAAAATCAACGCAGATGGCTCCACGAGCTGTCCGTGGATTCGGCGATGGTGAATTACGCTCCAGGCATATATATATATATCCCTGAGGGAGATGCCGTCTTGACATGCTCAGATGGTTTGGCATTTTTTAATGAATTATACATAGGCTCTGTAGAGGAATTGGCGGGATGCAATGTGGAATATTAAACCTTTTTGGATATAAAAGCTTCCTTTTTTTGGTTTAAACTTCATCTTATTATATAAAACTGCTTTTAGAATTTTTTTTTTTATGAGGAGGACATGTGGTTAGGATCTAGACTGGCAACCTGAAAGGTCATGGGTTCAAACCCCATAAGGAACGATGCCCTTGAGCATTTAACCCCAGTTTGCCTCAAGGGGACTGTCCCTATAGTAAGTGTACTGTAACTTGCTTCAGACTAGAAACGCATCAGCTAGATTACAGATTTCATTTTCGATTTCTTGAGTTCAGAGAAGCTTTGTCTTATGCTATCAAGTAGTTTTAGATGTGCAGTGTCTGTATTCATATAAATTGGTTCTTTGGTGTTTACTCTGATTGATTTGCCTTTGCACTGGCTTTGAGTGGACGTCTGTAAATATTTAGAGTCTAAAGTTGCAGATGCACACATCTTGGTTGACTGCTAGTGATCGACAGACAGACTTGGCACAGACAGGCAGTGGTAACAACACAACCAGAGTGTGTTTTCCCTTTAGACAGGCCTTTTCCTTTCCTTACTCATCTGTGCTGTTCTGAGTGGGTCACAGACAGTGAGGAAGCAGCAATGCTGAATGCAAGTATTAAAATAGAAGTTCACTTCCAGAGTGAAACTTTCCTTATAATTTACTCACCCCCTTGTCATCCAAGCTGGTCAGGTCTTTCTTTCTTTAGTTGAAAAGAAATGAAGGTTTTTAAGGAAAACTTTTTTTTTTCTTCATATAGTGGACTTCAATGGAGATCAGCGGGTTGAAGGTCCAAATTACAGTTTCAATGCAGCTTCAAATGTCTCTACACGATCCCAGCCGAGGAATAAGTGTCTTATCTAGTGAAACGCTCTGTGATTTTCTTTAAAAAATGCACTAGCATGTCTTCATGTAATCATGTTGAAAAAGTCACATGCGGTTAGTTCTTCTGGTTCAAAAACATGGTTCTGGTTCCAACATCATTGTTTTACCTTTGTTTGTAAAGGGCGTTTGACTTTCTTTGCACGTTCGCTTTGTAATCACTGGGTCAGTACTTCCACCTACATCACATGCGTGATTATATTATGCATAAGGTTGAGCTAGTGCAAGATGAGCATTTGTGGTTAAAATGTTGATACATTTGTATTTTTCTTAGAATATGACAGATTGTTTCAATAGATAGACCCTTAAATAGAGGTCTCCTGCAGCAAATTGATGCATTTTTGTAAGGAAAATATCCATATTTAAAATGTAATAATCACTTTAATCTAGCTTGCACGAACAGTTGTACACGGAAGTATCTCTGGGTAGATGATGTATGTCGTCTGGATTTTTTTATTGAACTCAGATTGGATTCGTCTAAAAGAAGGAAGCCATATACACCAACATTTTGGATGACATGGGGAATGAGTCTGTTATCAGGAAATCTTCATTTTGTAGGTGAACTTCTCCTTTAAGGATGGTAGTTGATATCTTCAGTGCCAGTGATTTTAGTATGCTGATAGTGTACTTCAGATGTTTGACAGTTTGTAAGACACTTAGTAATTAGGATTTTTGAAATGATCCTATTTAATGCACTGCAACAATGTTTTTTTAAAGACATGTCAAATTAAAATAGTCCAACTTGCATCTTGAGATTAAGAAGAACCTTGCATGTCTTATGTAGTCTAATGTTAAAAAAAACTGAATTTTATTTTCCGATGGAACTATTACTCAAAGACCAGTTAGTTGACCAGTCCTTTCTGAAAACATGAAGTCCTATTGCAAAACCACTTCTATAGACTTTTCCCCCATTATAGTAGTCAGAGTTTCCATTAGTTCTTTAAACTCTGAGGTTTAGCTGCATGGCTGTCTTTAGGCCTCATTTTGGTGTGGAGTTATTCTGAATGTGTTGTTTTGAGCAAAACCTTCAAGGCCTCAAAAAGACTTCATTACGACACTGCTCTCATTGTGTTTTAGTGGAAAGCTAGTATCCGCAGTTCTTTCTCCTTCTGATGAACGATAAAGTGGTGGTGATCAGATATGAAAGTCAGAGCCATGTTGTGTGCTGTTTAAAGACACACACACACACACACACACACACACACAAGCTCCTGTTGAAATGCAGGGTCTCAGTGAAACCAGCTTTTCTACCTTTCTCAGCCTCAGGCTTGTTTGTTTCATTGCTCTCATGTGCTTTCAAATCACTCTTAAACTCAGACGCGCCCTGTTCTAGCTCCTCAGCGTAGATGGGCACATTGCAATTCACAGCCTCTAAATATGTTACGATTAAACCCAACAATGAGACACAAACACATCATGCTCCTGCTATGAAAAAATCCAACGTTGCTACATTCTCCAATTGAAAACATTCTTTGTTTTCCTCTGTCCATTAATAATAGGCTATTTAAATCAAATTAAACATGCCTAGACATGTCACTGTCCACTTGATCCCTCTCAGGTGTTCTCAAGTCCTGCTAGATCTTTTACTTCCAGGCTCTTCCTCAAAACTAGCCGCTTTAGGCTGTCTTTGCTCAGCGTGGCTGGGAAGTCTTGGCCTGCGGCCCGAGCTGGAACCTGAGATGATAATTACACCGTACTGCCCTTGTCAGGCCGCGTAGCCGAGCCATCTGCCCATACAATTACCCAGAACGAAGGAGGAGGGATGCTAGAGGAAGGAAGTGCGATGCGCCTTTGGCTTGATGTGCTGCCCTGCTTAAGAGCAAAGCTTTTGCAGGATGGAGAGCAGCAGGAAATCAGCCCCAGTGGTTCTTTTAAGTGCGAGCCATTTTCCCTCGTTACTTTCTCTTGTAGATGTTTAATAATGGAGGACTGAAGATGTCTACGGGCTCAGAAGCAGCTGACGTTCGCCAGTGAGGAGATCTTGCGTTGCCTGTCTAGCTGAGCGAGAGAAAATAGCCTCCTTTAGACATGTTCTGTTTCAGAGTCATCAAAGCTTTATGAAGCGTCTTAAAAAAGATGGCTGTCTCGTCTTCCTCCTTCCTTTTTTTATTTAATGCCTCTGATTTAGAAATGCATGATTAATCAAGTAATTAGTAAAAAACGGAAAGCCGGATCTTGACCTGCTGTTGCCAAAATAAAAACACTTAACATTTGAAACTAAAGAAATTAAATTTGACTGATTATGTTATACTGTAGCAGTATAGTATATAGTCATTTTATTTGACATTCCTATTAATATTAGTTTATTTCATGCTGTAATGCTGCACAGTTAATTGAAATAAAACTGAAATTGTGACTTGACTAGCTGCTGTGAACAAAAAATAAATGTGTATATTAAAAAATATACATGTACATTTTTTAAATACAGTTGTTTTTTCTGTAACAGAATTTTTGACAGAGTTTTCAGAATTTACAGTAGTACAGGGTTTGTTTGAAGGACTTGAATTTGACTTTTTAAAATTTAAGGGCTGGAAAACCCTTGAAAATAGCAATATTCCTGAAGAAGTACTTGAAAAGTGCTTAGATTATTGAAAGACAGTGCATCTATCAATGCATTTTTTCATATCTTTTCACACGCACTAACATAAAAACAAACCTTTTTCGCTTATTTCTTTTAAAGTAAAAAAGCTGAGCCACTAGTAGTACTGACACGGCTGAGGATGTGAAAAGAGCCACAGATTAACCGATTAAATTGAGTGAGTCATTTAACCACTCCAATTGATTCAACTCGTGTTGAATGTTAAATTAAAATTCATTTTCGAATTGACATTTGCTTGTACTGCTTTTTTTTTTTTTTTTTTTAACTTTTTTTTGAACTGATCAAAATGATTCACTGTTTCGAAATACTCCAGTCACGTGTATTACAAATAATTTGTTTTAGATAATGACTTCAAATCACGTATTGCAAATCATTTTATTTAGATTGAAACTTCAGAGCAGGTTCGTGAATCATTTCACTTGGGTCAGAACTTTGCATATCGTGAATCATTTGATTTAGATTAAGACTTCAGAGCGTGTATTGCTAATCATATAATTTAAATCATAACAGTTGTTTTGTTATTGTTTTTGTAAATGCTTTTTTTTTATTTTACAGTGAAAATTACAATAATAAAACTTTAAGTTTAATTTAGTTAATAATATTTTAACCACCTTAATTTGAGATCATTTTTTTTTATGAAAAATACTGCAGTTTTCTTCCCTAAATCATGCAGCCCTACTCTGCTGTGTCCCCTCTTTTATGTCTTTTTCAGGAAGTAAACAGCAGATATCAAAGTGTAATAGACTACAGAAGGGTGCGACTTTGTTTTTGCCTCTAATCAGAGAGGAACAAAGTTAATTTCCTTTTTTGAACTGATGTACCAGAGGAAGCAATGGCCAAAACCACTCTCATTATGATGAATAAACTCTCCCCGACTACTCTATGTTGGGGACAAGTCCATGTCTGTGTTGTCAGCATTACGTATAATCAGATATTTCAAGTGTGCAAAAAGATGATCCACTGAGACAAGCGCTTTTGGCATGGTGAATATTACAGACACTGGCCTGTATGAAAAGAGACGCAGCAAGCCTTTGTTAGAGACAGAGCTGTCTATTAAAATGCAAAACGGGTTTGAATGCTGACCTGCTGTGAAGCGTTCGAAAATGCAGATATTGTCATTCAGTCGATTCAGACCGCAGTGTGTTGTTCATTTTTTCATTTTGTGAATGATAAATGTAGATAAGCAGTCAAGGTAATCGCCTTATGGGAAGCGTCCTGGTCACATTTCAGCTATGATAGCATTAAGTAACAGCATATTGGCTGCAGCTGTCAAGCTTTCCACTGAATGTGCACGGTCACTATCAAGATGGTCATTTCAGCTCTACTGCCTTCTAATGAAAGGAAGAATTGGCTGAGAATTAAATTAGGTAGTACACCAAATGCAATCATGCTGACGGCCAAAGCTTTTCGAGTTCCCGGTCCTGTCTAGAGTGTTTTCTTTTCAGTAGATAACCTTGTGTGATATCTGATGGCAGACAGACAGGTACGTGTCTTATCTAAGTGTTCTCTGTCTCTCATTCTGCAGGAATCGACTACAAGACCACCACGATCCTGTTGGACGGGCGGAGAGTGAAATTAGAGCTTTGGTAAGTGGATCACAACTCCTGTCGTCTTGTTTCCCTCAAGACATAACAAACAGCACCACCTGCTATAAGCAAATGTAGTCTTAAAGGTGCTGTATGTTATTTTTTTAAAAGCATAAAAACACTATAGTACTTTGCAGATATTGTACGTTTTAAGTTCACGTTTCTCCGAAAACAACGCTACAGTCAATTGTTCTACTTTGAATATGGGCATTCTGTGTTGCAGTGTCTGTTTTTATTTTGGGCTGTGTGATTCGCCCACTGCCGGTTTACCTGATAATATTTACAGAGTCTGGGTTGGCAGTTGGTGGAAAATACAGCTTCAAAGATGGGTCAAATATCTCACATTTTACCTGATCTAAAAAACCCTGGCATCCAACTAAAAAGCTCTATATTTAAATGCTTATAAATCAACTCAGTTTAGAGTGCAAGTCTTCTGTTGTCAGTTGCGCTTGTTATTGTTGTGTGTCCTCAAGCTGACAACCCACATGAGTGTCGAATCTGAGGAAGAGGGGGCGGGAGAAACAGTATTTTGAATTGGACTGCACTACCCAATCACTAGCTGTCAGTATTACATACTGCACCTTTTAAGTGGTATAATAAGGCTTCATTCCAGACAGCAGGCTTTTTTCTTCTCATTGCAATGAAAACAAACAAACAGAGACAGACAGAAACATGATTTGCTAAAATAATAAATCCATGCCCAAGTTCATCAACATTACGGATATGAGTTTTCAATTATTTCCCAGTCATCAGGAAAAATGAGAGAGGACAGTCTCATGGTGCAATAAAATAATAATAATAATAATAATAATGATAACAACAACAATAAGAATGTAATAATATTAATAACTAACATACTTAAGACTTAAGATTTATTAAAAACAAAATGTTTTTTAAATATAAATCTTATAAATGTTTCTGCTCTAGTTTGTTGTTGTAATATAATAATTTACAGAGCGTAGGCCTGCCACGATTACAGCTTTTTGTTGTGCAATATATTGCCCCAGAAATAATTGCGATAAGCTGTAATATTTCATTTTAAGACCATTTTATGCCACTGAATATATAATTATAATATAACAGCATAATAATGCAAGAAGGCTTACACACTTTCAATAGACAACAAACTTTTAATTCTTAAGAATATTTAGATCATGGAAATTCGTGTTTACTCGCGTTCTGCGCTGCCGTTTGAACTAAATTTCCTGATAAAATGGACAGAATTTGAAAGATGAAACTTTCAGTATGAATATGTATACCATTACATAAATCATGAAGTAAGTGTTCCATTAACCGAAGAAGGCTATGTAGTCTTGAGCCCACTCTCTGTTATACATCCATTTAGCCACTTCCCTAGAGAGAAAGAAAAGTTTCCTAATCAGGAAGGCATTGGAGTATAAGACAGCAGAATTACACATTATGAAGACAAACAACAAGCTCATTAGCGTTAACACGCAGTGTGGTAAGTGCCTGAGGAGCAATTCTCAAAACCCTTGAGGAAATTCCCATGGTCTGCTCTAATATGCGGGGATATATAATGTGATGCTTTATAGTAATTGGGCTTCTTACTGCATATTCCTTATAGAGTCTCTTCACAGAGCTTTAATCTCAACCTATATCTATCTTTGCTAATGCACATTTCAGAGATCACGGGTATATTTGATGAGCTTTCTAATGTGACTGTGGAAGTGCAGCACTAAACAGCTTTCCCAAGAGCAGGTTCAGTCCCACAACTTCAAAAATGCAGCTGCCACTTTGGTCTTTTTAATGCAAATTTATTTAACACTTTCCATCCCATTACACACCAGCTTAACCATGTGAGAAAGTTCTCACAGATAGAGAGTGTAGGCAGCTGGAAAGGTTATTTGGGTGCGGACGTGCCACAGTGGAAAACTCGTTTTTCTAGCCTGTGACGCCAACACAAGTGCCTGAGTCATCTTGTATTTGGGTTAACTCTAAACTCAGCACAGCGTCCAAAACAGTGTGGATTTCAAACACATAGCTTTGTTCCAAAATATAGTGAGCCACCTATCTATTTACTGCCTACATAGGCAGCTGCCTTTTAAGGGAGCATCGTTACTGAAATAGAACCACTTAAGTGACCGATTTGGAACGCTTTTCTTAGGCAGTAACTCTGTGCTACACACATACAGTAGTGCTGAAGCATGGAGCATTATTAGTTAATGTGAAGGCATAGGCAGTTAAAAGCATAGGGAATGCATAGCACACAAATAATGTGTTTTTATTTAGGAGTTTCTCTATTTATCTGCCATCTGTATTTATCTATCATTCATCCGTATTGCCTTTTTTGCTACGGAATTAATTGTGCCAAAAGAACTCAACTTTAAAGGCTTTTGGAACCGCTTCTGCATTATAAACGCACTTATGATGCCTAAAAATACTGTCTGTGAAGGAAGCTCACAGTGCTTTGAAATGGATCTCATGTGTCAAGCTTAACTGATGTAGTGTTTACAGGCTGTTTGCTCTGTGATTTTGTCCTGACTTGTTTCTGTTTGCTTTCAGGGACACTTCGGGACAAGGCAGGTTCTGCACCATTTTCAGGTCGTACTCCAGGGGAGCGCAGGTAAAAGCACTTTTAGTGTTCGAGTTTCACTGTTTGTTCTTGCTTGGAGTGCTTCCCTAAATGGTTTATTAACAGTTTGCATAACCTACAAGGATGTACCAATATGTTTATATACAGTTGGGTTCAAAAGTCTGAATCCAGCAAGGAAAAAAAAAATGCACTCGTGGGCTTGGAGTGTGTTGAAATGGTTTTGCAGTGTGGAGTTCATGACCTGTAGGTGCTGTTATTGTCCCTCTTCGCTGCATGAACAGGATACCGCCTAACAATACATGTTTGTTTGTTCTCTACAGGGGATCCTGTTGGTGTATGACATCACCAACCGCTGGTCGTTTGATGGGATAGACCGCTGGATCAGGGAGATTGATGAGGTAAAATTAAGCTTAAGATAACAGGAAGTGAGCTCACTAATATAGACTATTCCATAGTCCTGTGGGCTATAAGCTTGAAATATGTGAGCCTGGACCACAAAACCACTCATCAGTAGCACGGTTATATTTGTAGCAATAGCGAACAAAACATGGTATGGGTCAAAATTATAGATTTTTCTTTTATGCCAAAAATCATTCGGTAAAGATCATGGTCCATGAAGATATTTTGTAAATTTCCTACCGTGAATATATCAAAACCTAATTTTTGATTAGTAATTCGCATTGCTAAGAACTTGATTTGGACAACTTAAAGGTGTTTTTCTCAAAATTTAGATTTTTTTTGCACCCTCTGATTCTAGATTTTCAAATAGTTGTATCTCGACCAAATATTGTCTTATCCTAACAAACCATACATCAATGAAAGCTGTGAGCTGAAATCTCAAAGTTTAACCCAGATTTAAAACATACAGTGTCACAGTGGCTCTCCTTTCCTCCTCCTGTTCCAGTTGCCGTGTTTGATATCCAGAAAGGATGTCCTCTCTTACTACAGCCCCCTTCCTTTTAGGCTACTCTGTTACGCTCTCTTTCTTCCTTCCTTGTTTGAGAATTGTATGTTCTTGTGTATATTTAAGTGGATACGTGTGCATATCTGTGCTTAGGGATTGTCTTTGTTGCATGGCTAAAGATTCCTTCACACAAAGAACTGCAGAAAGCACAAACGGCACACCAGACAGAAAGAGAGAGCATGTTATATTAGTTGGCAGCAGAGACTTAAACTTGAGGACTTTTGACCTGCTTTGGTAAATATTAGAACACTTGAGGCTCTGCTTTGACTTTGACGCATTTACTTGAGTCAGACTTAAGCTGATGATTCACAGTGAGTCATTTCATTAAAGAATGAGCTTTGACCTTGCTGAGCTTCGGAAGGGTGCACAATGCAGTGTTTTGCTCGGTAAGCTTCAAATTAGTACAGGGAGGAAACTTTTACGGTCTCTGCCGATAAACGTTTTGTAATTTAAGGTTGACACATTTAGGTTTTTTAGTTACGTTTGCAAAATATTTACAGTATTAGTCGCTTACGTTCACCAAGACTGCATTTATTTGATAAGATATGCAGTAAAACTAGTAATATTGTGAAATATTATTACATTTTAAACAGCTGTTTCCTGTTTTAATTTATTTATAACATTTAAGCTACTCCAGTCTTCAGTGTCACATGATTCTTCAGAATCATTCTAATTAGCTGCTTAAGAAACATTTTCTATTAGCAATGTTGAAAACAGTTGTCCTGCTAAAAGGTATAGTTCACCCAAAAATGAAAATTCTGTCTATCTAAGAGCTTTCTGACCCTGCATAGACAGCAATGCAACTGACACGTTCAAGACCCAGAAAGGTAGTAAGGACATCGGTAACGTAGCCCATGTGACATCAGTGGTTCAACTTTAATTTTATGAAGCTATGAGAAAACGTTTGTGTGTAAATATAATGACTTTGTTCAACAATTTCTTCTCTTTTCTGTCAGTCCTCTCCACACATTCCGCAAGAGCATAAACGAGAGAATAAAGTAATTATTTTTATATATGTATTATATATTTTACATATATTGCAAAAAAGTTTTCACGCTTTCATGAGGTGGTTTTCACAGGCACTTTGAAATAGGAATGTTTTGCCAAACTGCAATGGAAACAGTTTTTTTTTTTTTTTCCCGCATTTACAGCTAGGGCTGGCCAATAAATCGATAAGATAATTGTTGTGCTATATAAATTTCCTCAATAAATGATAACAAGAGTAATAACAAGATAATGTTTATGTGCCAACGGGAGAAGAAAGAGTGCAAGACATTTGAAGCATGCCTTTCGGACCATTTATCCGCTCGGATCAAAGTTCAAAAAGCGGCGCTGCACAATTTTAATAGAGGAGATGTTTACTCGCTGATGAGTCTCTTCTCGCGACCACTAAACAGTGCTGTGAGATCCAGTGTGAAGTGCTTGAATTCAGCAAAGAACACAAATAACCAGATGATACAGTGCTGACAAACAGGATAGACACTGTGCCCAACAGTCAGAAGGGTTTTAAATCTACAAATTGTCATCATTTATGATTTAAGCTATAGGGTTTTATACTAAATGTATTTAGACTACTGTTTTTCACACAAATACGTAGAAACCATATTACATTTTCACCGTGGTATTGAAGTGCTATATTTTGCTTTTAAATTATCATTATAAAGATCTAAATGTTATGTCTGAATATTATTATTTGTAATAGCAGGCTCTTTTTTTATTTAAAACAATAGTACTCATTAGAACATGTAGAACTAAGAAATATGTGTTCTTATTTTTAATGTATTTTGTTAAGGAAAAATGACTGGGAAAAAAAATAAAAATGTTCTGACCAAAAAGAATAGTTTAAAACCACAATTAACCATCTGGTTTTTACAACTTTCACGTTGGAGCAAAAATCTGCCTTTAAACTTGCAAGGCAAGGCAATGTGCATAATTATATCCAGTATCAATGAGTAACTTGTATGTCTTTCTAAGCATTATTTGAGATTCAGGATTCAAAGAAAAAGATTTGAGACTGTTATTTATTTCCACTTGCGGCTGCTCAGTACAGCTCCTAGAGATGAGTGAGTGCTCTTTTCTCTGTGGACTCGAGAAAGGCACAGATATGACAGGCCTCATTGAATAAATAAATGAGACAGGCCAGCTGTGACACTGTTTGAGATTTACTCAGCCTGACAGGACTGTGTATCTCTCTCGTTCTCATCTCTCCGGTCCTCCCATCCCCCTTTTTTAACCCATTTTCTTGCCTCTTTGTCTTTCCTTAGCATGCACCTGGTGTACCCCGTATTCTTGTGGGTAACCGGCTGCACCTGGCGTTCAAGCGACAGGTCCCCACCGAACAGGCACGGGCGTACGCAGAAAAGAACTGCATGACGTTTTTCGAAGTGAGTCCCCTCTGCAACTTCAACGTCATCGAGTCGTTTACAGAGCTGTCACGCATCGTGCTGATGAGGCATGGGATGGAGAAGTTCTGGAGGCCCAACAGAGGTGAGTCTTGATAGACAGGTGATAGAATGATTTGTTTTATTGATTGAAATCAATAAAAAAGTTACAAAAAAAAAGGTCCATTCTTTCTGCTGTTTTAGACTGCAGTCCCACAAATATTGTGGAAATCTTTGGTTTCAACCTTCTGGGTGTTGCAGGAAGACTGGCATGATCAGCATAGCTTTCCATTAGCATAGAAAACCACACTGCATGTCGTCCAGAGCCACGTAATTAGAGGCAGAAGGCTTTCAGTGAAGCACTTCTTTCTCTGTTTCTCTGTCTGTTTCCACCATTATGTAGAATTTTCCCATGAGACCTCACAGTTGCCCAGATGAGCTGTTTAGCAGAAGCAGCGTCCTGCAGTTCTAAGAACGGGAAGCGCTTTCAACCATGCCTTTCAAAATGGCAGCGATTTACACTCTTTATTGCTCTCCTTGGCTGTATTATGCTAGATCATATTATAATTAAAATATAATAAAATAATATATATATTATAATATAATAATAATAACATTTCTTGAGCACTAAATCTATATTATATTATATTATTGATTATATTATATTATAAATTACTTTTTAAACTATTTAAATTACATTTTAAAATGTCAATTGTATTATTATTATTATTATTATTATTGTTGTTATTTTTTACTGTGGTGTGCTTTATAAAAGATTTCTTTAAAAAACAATACATCTTACTGACCCCAAACAATATTAAAAGTATTATATTTTAGATATTATAGATATAATAACAGATGTTTTTGAATGATCACATGATAGGAATACATGTAATTGTAATATTTTTAAATTTAAAATATAAATTGTAATAATATTGAACAATATTAAAGTACAGTTAAAAAAAAAAAAGAAATCTATATATATATATATATATATATATATATATATATATATATATATATATATATATAAATATAAATAAATAAATAATAATAATAATAATAACAATAATAATATTATTATTATTTATTTATTTATTTATTTTAACTGACCTTTTGAAATAAATGCAGCTTTATAAGAGTTTTCTTTCAAAAACAATACCTCTTGCGGACCCCCAAACAATATTCAAAGTATTATATTACATTACATTATTTCTGAAGGATTATGCGATAAGAATAAATTACATTTCAGTATAGAAAGTGTACGAATATTTTACAGTATTATGTATTTATTTATTTTACTGTACTTTTGATCAAATAAATGCAGATAAATTATACTAGTGATTTCTGAGGGATCATGTAATGGGAATAAATTACAATTTACAATATTTAAATTACATTTTAAAAATGTAAATTGTAATATTTCACAATTTTATTTATTTATTTGTTTATTAAAAACAATTTGCATTTATTTGATCAAAAGTACAGTATTATATTAGTGATTTCTGAGGGATCATGTGATAGGAATAAATAAAATTTTAAAATATTTAAATTGCATTTTAAAATGTCAGTTTTATAAGAAGCCTTTTTTACAGCACCATGTTGTTTTTTTGGCTAAACGTACCAAACCAGAGGTTTTTCCATGTGGATCACATTCTAATGCAGTTAACTAATATTCCCATGTCAGGCTTCCCATGTGATTCTCATTTGCATTCGACTCCATCTAAAGGGAAATGCAGGCAGCGTGTTAACATCTGCTGAGGGAATGTTGAATAATTTACAACATTCTCATTACTTTTGTAAAGAGAATAAAAAATGATCTCAGCATGCAGACGCACAGAGGCAGCTACTGTTGAATCCCTAGAGTATCACATGCTTGTTTTTTGAGTTTTTATGGTTCGATTATGTAACCGTTCAGATTAGTTCTGATTGCTTTTGTCTTGTAACTCAAATATGTGTGTTTTGTTTTTGTGTTGTTACAGTATTCAGTCTGCAGGACTTGTGCTGCCGTGCCATCGTGTCCTGCACGCCTGTGCACCTAATCGATAAGCTCCCGCTTCCCGTGGCCATCAAGAGCCACCTGAAGTCATTCTCCATGGCAAACGGCATGAACGCCGTCATGATGCACGGACGCTCCTACTCACTAGCCAACGCCCCCGGAGGCAGCAAAGGCAACAGCCTCAAACGCTCGAAATCCATCCGGCCGCCTCAGAGCCCGCCACAGAACTGCACCCGGAACAACTGTAAGATCTCCTAGCCTCTGGGCACAGGGGGCGGGGCCACCCCCACCCCAACTTCCCTTATATAACACTCAGGTGCACACGGACAAACACACAAGGAAACCGACACGGGGCTGGGCCGATGACACAACAGAGGTGTGGCACCTCCCGTTGTGGGGAGAGAAGGATGTGAACAAACACTTCCTGCCGCTACAGACGGCTGCATTTCTCCCCTCACATTGCTGCAGTACAAATTCCTCACTCACAGATTGAATAAAAACAAACCCTTCATCAGACTTTTGTTGCAGTAACAGCCGGCAGCATGTTTCCAACTGCGCTAGCGCCCTCTGCTGGAGAATTCATGCAGCTCAAACCCTGAAGTTTTTATGGGCTTATATTCCGCTTTGCTTGTGTTCTCATTTGCTCATACTCATTATCCTCAGTGCTCTGCATACGGTGTTCCTCTTTTTTGCTCTGTGCAAAAACTGAAGTACCTCGGTCACATGGTCTTGCATGCTTAACAACGAGAGAGGGCTGATGCGAAATGACTTGTAGTGCTTACGTATGAACTGATGTATTAAAAATGTGATTTGCACTGCAAATTGGTGGTCTCTGAATTTGCTGGTCGTTTGCACAATGACTTAATCAACAGAGTGGACTGTGGGACCACTAGGCTGAGAGCATTTCCAAGGCACCTTCTGTTCACCATCTTTCCTCGCCGTTTGGTGAAATATTTCCTTGTTGGGTCTGAACTGTCTTCTTCATAAACACGGATTACAGGAACTTTCTCCTCAGGGGACAGTATTGGCAAAGGGTTTTTGGTCTTTGTTTACTCTCTTCTGATTTGCTTCTTCCTGCATGTCCTGGGGGATTATTTGTCATATTTACAATAGTTTAATCTTATACTGTAATTACCTCTCTTCTCCTGTCCAGAATTCAATACCACAACTGCCTTGCAGCCCGATTTTTCTCACACAAAACCTGCATTTCAGTACTTTTACAGTCCCCTTTCTGGCTAAAACGCGCAATGATTTCAAAGTCCATGTGTTCTGCCAGTTTTCAGTGTTGTAGCATGAGTTCAAAAGTCCGGTCTTTGCTCGAAGCTCTGTTAATCTGCACATACAGCATGGTTTCTCTATAGATATATGTCAGAATGAAGGATTAAGCTTGCTTCTAAATATCAAGCACAAGTGGAATCTTCAGCACTTCCTATCGCTTCTCAAATCTTCCAGGTCTGATGAGCCGTAGTTGCTGAATAATGTATATTTTTCATTTCTTCAAACCTCCCAACAGTCTTTTCCCCCCTCTCTCTCCTCTACCCCCTTCATCTCAGGGACGAGCCTCGGCCTCCAGCGGCAGACCTGCCCAATGAAGCCCGTTTAAACGTGGCTGAGCGACGGGGTGCCAGCGGGGGGCCTTAAAAACTTCCCTTGAGGGCTGTGAGCTCTCTGTTTGACCTATAAGCTATTTGCTACAGGCCTTTTGCAGTCGCTATAGCTGATAGAACGATCTTGGCACATGTTTGGTTATGTGTTTAGAGCAGTTGTGCGTATTGGTGTCCATCTCTTGGGTGACGTAAATACTAAAGGGTCCACAGAAGGTGTTGTATACCCCTCACCACCACCCTAATCTTTGAATCCCAAAAGGTTGTGGTAATAGAAATACTACAAAGAAGTGTTGTTTTATTCCTTTTTGGGCATCCGTAGGTATTAGTTTAAACCTCTCGTCTGAGAGCGATGGTTGTTCTTCTCTGTAAAATGCACATCATACGGTGCAAAGAAACTCTGTGACATAGTTAGAACGTTCCATTTCAACTTGTTTTTTTTTTGGGGGTTTTTTTTTGTATTGTAAAGTGTTTTACCTCTTTGTAACTAAAGCCTTTGATTATATTTTAAAAAACACGCTCTTGGTTTTTAAGTCGGGCAGTGTGATGGGACCCTCCTGGTGTTGCCAAAGGGGTGGTTTCTTCTTCTGTGTGAACGGGATAAAGGGAAATGTGATTCGGTGGAGCAGTAGGAGCAGAATTGTAAACACTATTTTCCTTTGGTTGAAGCTAAAAGCTGCTGAATAACTTGCGTAATTATCAGAAGTTCTTGCAACAACGACGAAAAAACGATTTTTTTAAATTATTGATTGTACAGTTCTTAGTGTATGAAAAGCAACAACTTTTTCACAATAAACATTGATACTGTTATCAGTACATCAAAGCTTTGACGTTCTTTGCATCCAACATCATCACAAATGACAGTGGTTTACATATTAAAATATTTTTATTTGTTGATTTATACACATCACTTTTATCAGAATAAATTAGTAGGATGTATCAGAATATGTATGTTGAGGAGAAATCAATATAATTACAATGGGTAAAATGTTAGTTTCTCACCTAGTTTAATGTTTTTTGTTCTTAAGAGGAAATTACAGAGCCTTGACCAACACAAAATTACATTTTTAATTTGTTCTATTGTTTTATAGAGCTGGGTTTTGACACAGATTTCACGATTCTATTCTATTCTGATTCACAGTCTTGTGATTCGATACGATTTCTGATTCAATATCGATAATTTTGAATATATATATCAGGTACAGTATATGCCAAATTTTCTCAAGGGGAAAAAAAACAGCTAATGCTGTAAAATGTACATTTAGTCAGTTGGTACTACATTACTATAATATTGAAGGTTACAATTAACTTACCAGTATTTAACTGATACAAGTGCTTAAATTACAATCAATTAAGTTTTTGTAAATAACTTGGATTTATTCAAACTAATTAAACATTGAAAAACAATAAAAATGATAATGAATGTTGTATGGTAGGGTAGACCAGCTGAGACACCTTAAATAACTTCTAGTTATGGGAAGTATGGACCGTTTAACCGAGTCGGACCTTTGAGTCTCGTGCAGCAAAATGAACGAATCTTTTTTTCCGAGTCATTTCGTTGATTCCGTTCATTTTAGCCGGAAAGAGAACGGATTAGTTCGTCTGTCGAGTTCGGGCTAGAGTCGTGCGTTCATCACGTGACAGCCCCATAACCATAAGATGAACGAACGACTTGAAAAACCCGAACTAACAGGTGAACTAACAGAACCTATAGGATGTTGCGCATACACGACTGAACGAATCAATCCCCGAGACGACTCGTTCTTCCCGAGTCACATAAAAGATTAGTTCAGAATGAACGATTCGTTCAAGAACGACCCATCACTAAAACTTCCACGCGCAACAAGTCTGATCTGTGATACTTGCTTTGCATATGCGTATTATCAGATTTTCCACGATCGAAGAGGGTGCCAATACACATGTGCGAAGCACATATCACAGATCATACTTGTTACGCGTGGAAGTTATTTAAAGCTGCAGTCCGTAACTTTTTTGGTTAAAAATTATACAAAATAAATTTCTGAGCAAGTACATAACCAGTCAGTGTTCAAAGCTATTGCCTTACTTTAGCCCGATTCACAACGGTTAGCTTATAATAATGTTTTTAAATTGAGTGGCACGGGTAGGTTTGCGCGGGAAATTTAAACATGCCACTGCTTCATTACGTCACGTCTGTGTAAATATAAAGAAAGCGTCCTGGCTAGTAACATAATCGCATGTGAGAATGCTGCAGGTGCTGGATCGTTTATAGCTTTTTCTCATTTTGATTGCGGACTGTAATCCAAAAAGTTTATGTAACATAAGTAACTGAAATGAGATTACTCCAGTTTTAAATGTGCATTTGATAGCCTATGTGGGATTACACACATTTTGTATTTGTGAACACTGGTCCTAAGAAAGAATGATTTGCTTTTTTGGCTAAAATATTTTCTTGATATGAAATTCGAATTTAATGTCAATCAGAGATTAGACTGTACAGAAACAGAAACGCTAATACACAATACATACATGTAGTTACGCACTGCTGATGTTGTTAACCTGAACAATTTGAGAACATTGTAACAGTAATAATATCTTGCTAGTTTGATGTGATATGAGATAACCAATGGTTAGATTTAAACACCTGTAGTGTTTTCCCTCAGTTGGTCAGAACAAAAGTTTTAGACTTGCTACTTACTCTTAGATGACAATATTCAATGAAAATTCTTATTTGGCCCATATATTTGAATCTGTTAATGTGTGATTCCTAAATACAGTGAAAATCCACAAACGTGCGGTGACTGACAGCTACCAAAACATCAGATTCAACCGTGCCGGAGCACAACCCACGCATGAAAGATAATTCCGCAATTAACTGCAATTGCAGGTTTTCAGACAGAGATGGCGACAAAAGGTAAAACTTACGGACTGCAGCTTTATGGTGTCTCAACTGTACCCTTGCATCAACTGTACCTGGTCTACTCTACATAGCCTATATTTAGCAAAATACTCCTCTCTAGAGTCATTTTTCTACCTGACTAACGAGGTCACTGAGCGTTTCTTTGAGGTAAATGTGACTTAACATAGCTATTGTTTACAAACTGTTATATTGACGTCTTTTCACGGTTGAAACACAGATTACACGAGGCAGCATACGGCATTCGCTAAGTTGTACTCTTTCTTTTAACATACCTATCGGATGTATATTCATGCTTTTGTGCTGAAATTGGTATCAAAGCGGTGGAGAATTCTCCTGTTTACATTCCGGTTCTCTTGAACTGAGGTGCAACTGCGATCTGTCACTTTACATTAAACGGTGCCAAAATGGCATTTATTGTTTAAATACTGTAAGAATTTTAAATGAGACTAGTTTCATATCAAAAGTAGCAAAGCTTTATGCGATTTATTGGATGGTGCACTAAAATATTCCATTCATTAACTCAATACAGGCTAGACTAATTGATTTTTGAATTTAAAAATGAGAATCGATTAAAAATTGAGAAATCAATGTTTTTTTGTTTGTTTGTTTTCCTAGCCATATTGTTTTAGTCACAGCTATTATCTAAAAAAAGTTACAAATAAATTAAAATTAAACTGTACTATACATGGCCATAATTGACTTAAAACAAAGGAACAAATAAATACAGTGTGGGAGTGACAATACATATTAATTTGTGACCACACTATCCAGTTTTCTTTTTTCAAACATACCATGGTATTTCCAAATCATTCCTCTTTCCACCCAGTAGAGAGATGATAGTTGGAATTTTCAAAATAAGTTACAGATTAATGTAATATCTACAAAAAAAAAGCATGTACAGTATAAAAACATTTCTAGAATATATTTCACATATCCAAGGGCAGCGTATTCATCCAGTTCGGGTTGAAATGTGGTGTCTGGTCATAGTCCTACATGACACAAATTAAGATCAGAATGTTTAAACGTGTTTCAAATGAGCAAAATGACTTTACAATAACAATTTAAGCAGAACTGATCAAATGCGTAAACTCAAGCTTAATATACACTGCAAAAAATGCTTTTCTTATATTTTTTTTGTCTTGTTTCTAGCCAAAATATCTATTTTCTAGACAAGTAAAAATGATTGTCTTGTTTTCAGGAAAAAAGCTTTTGCTTAAAACAAGCAAAATAATCAAGGTTTCTGCTTGAAGTATGATTTTTTTTCTTACCCCATTGGCAGTTTTTTTTTGCTTGTTTAATGCAAAAACTCACTTAATTTTGACTTATTTTTTCTGAAAACAAGCCAATTTTTTTACATGTCTAGAAAATCCTTCTTGATTTAAGAATTTTTAGACACAAGACAAAACATCTAAGAAAGAAAAGCTTTTTTTTTGCAGTGTATGATCTATAAATGTTACCCTGGACCAATTTTTAAAAAAAAAAAGAGATTTCCATTGATGTATGGTTTGTTAGAGTAGGACAATATTTGGCCAAAATGCAAAAAAAAAAAAAAAAAAAAAAAAAAGGAATCGGAGGGTGCTAAACTAAACTAAATGGCATAAAAGAAAAATCGATCATTTTGACCCATGCAGTGTATTTTTGGATATTGCTAGAAATACACCCGTGCTACTTAGGACTGGTTTTGTGGTCCAGGGTCACAAATAAATGCCGTTAGTACTTTTTCTGCCTTTATACGCCATCATAATATGTGTGATACATAAATCTTGTTTGCAGGTATGGCCCCTGGCAGTAGAGTATCTTCATTAGGTAGATGCCCTATTCTAGGGTTTCTCTGAAGCCTTTACCAACTATAACTAAATGCAAGGAGGAAGTAGGTGAGACCAGACAGAACGCATGAGAAATACGCACCTGAGGACTGTAAGATACCGATTCCCTTCTCTGCTTTTGTAGATTTTGCATTTTATTCAAGAGAAATGCTTTGTCCTTTCCTTCCTGACAGGCAGATGGAAGAAGAATAGAGTCAGTGAGGTTAAAACTATTATCCATATATAGTAGTTTTTGATGACACTGAAGTGCGGTGGATGCTAAAGTGAGGTTCGTATGATCTCAGCACTCACATTCACAATCTGCTGTCGCAGAATCTTGATGAGCTGTTTCCGTCCCTGAGTGATCTGCCAGAGAAAATAAGTGATGACTCTGAAAGAAGAGAGAAAGGAATGAGAAAAGTTCCGAAAACAAGGTTTCCTCGGGTGTAAAAATGAACCTTTCCTATGTGAACTTACAGGATGATGAGGCTAATCAGGTAGTAGAAAAGTTCACTTCTCAGTACGTTTTCAAATATCCACCAGACCCAGTTAGTTTCAGGAGGGCCCTGAATAGAAGCAGTCCAATTGAAAATGGTGTGGAAGGGGGTGTCGAGACCCTGGAAGGGCCCACACTCATCTGAGGGCTTCAGACTGCAAGACAACCAGAAAAAAACTGTAACATATAGTGGCTGGTTCACACCAACATCACAGAGTTCAATTTGAAAGTGTTCATGAAGTACTCAAAACAAAATGTAGCACTGAAGACAATTCATGAACTGAAAATGTAAAATGAAAGGGTCACACCTCCACACTGTGAATGACACCATGGATAGCGCGCCCACAAACGAAGGGAAGAAGAGTAGGGCGATGAAGACCGTTTGTATCTGAGCGGCTCTGCCACTGTGTTTGGGAGGCTGACAGTTCATACTCAGACTGATCTGAAACAGAAACCGTACGACTAACAACATGCAATATAATCTTTACTGCAAGGACAAAGTGATACTATAATGGTGCTTACCTTTTTCAAGTAAAAGATGATAAACAATTTTAGGACTTGTATTACAGGAAGTAGGGGGGAGAAGTAAATTCCAATCCTGAGAGATAAAAGAGACAGTGCAATCAGCTGGAAGGAATATCAAAGTATAGAGCTGAAGAGATGGAGATATTGACTTACCAAGCCAGCGTCTGGGCATAGATCAGATCAAGTACATTCCTAGCAATGTCAAACTCTGGGACGCCAAGACTCTGGATGCACGTGGTTCCGATTACACTGTAGCAATTTTGAAAAAGTGAAATGAAAGTGAATCTATTGATTCTGTGTCATGTGCAATCTGTAATTACTTTTCATATGGAGGAATCCACAGTGTGCGCTGTAATTTAAACCATTTCCTTAGATTTATTTATTTATAAATAATACTGTTATACTATAAATTATACTGTCGGTAAAAGCACAGTTTATAGTACAGAGTATAAGGCAAATATATTATTTACAGTGTACACTACTGCTGTAATTTTAAATAAATCATTATACACTACCAGTCAAAAGTTTTTGAAGTAATTTTTAAAGTCTCTTCTGCTCACCAAGCCTTTCTTTTGATCCAAAGTACATCAAAAACAGTAAAACCTTTTTTATTTTTACTATTTAAAATAACTGTTTGCTATTTGAATATATTTTAGAATGTAATTTATTTCTGTGATTTCAAAGCTGCATTTGTAGCATCATTACTCCAGTGACATGATCCTTCAGAAATCATTCTAATATTCCGATTTACTGCTCAGAAAACATTTGTTATTATTAATATGTTGAATACAGCTGAGTATATTTTTGTTTCAGGTTTCTTTGATGAATAGAAAGTTCAGAAGAACAGTATTTATCTAAAATATAAATCTTTTGTAACATTATAGATGTCTTTATTATCACTTTCGATCAATTTAAAGCATTCTTGCTAAATAAAAGTTTTAATTTTTATAAAAAATAAATATAATTATATACAACAAATTCTATATTTATTTAGATCAAATAAATGCAGGCTTGGTGAGCAGAACAGAATTCTTTAAAAATCTTCCTGTTCAAAAACTTTTGGCTGGTGGTGTATTTAAAATAATTTTAAATGCAATTTATTCAGCAAGGATGCATTAAATTAAAATATAAAATTATAAATCTTTAGAATTTTGTTCAGAATTCAGAATCCTGAAAAAAGGAATATTAAGCAGCACAACTGTTTTCAATACTGCTCATTAAAATTATTTTGTGATGGTTTAAAAATGATGACTTCTAAAGGATCACGTGACACTTAGGACTGGAGTAATGATGCTGAAAATTCATCACAGGAATAAATAAAAATTATTATGCGATGTTACATTACAGAACAGTTAATTAAAATTGTAACAATATTTCACAATAGTACTTTTTTGTAGACTTCAAAAACATTTTTAAATTTTACCAACCCCAAACTTTGGAACAGTAGTGTATTTGGAGTCTGTAAAACAACACTAAAGCTGCTAAATATTTTTAACTGTTGCAGTAGATCGGTTTATTATGGAAGTCTGTTTCTGCCACTGAATAAAAAAAATCTTTTTTTATTTTTTATCTCACAGTTCTGACACTTTTCTCCAAATTGCGAGTTTACATCCCGCAATTCTGACATTTTTTCATGGAATTGCACGATACAAATTACACAACTGCAAGTTATAAAGTCAGAACTGTGAGATATAAACTTGCAACTGCAAGAAAAAAACGTTAAATCTCACAATTCTGACATTATTTCTCTGAATTGCGAGTTTAAATCTCGCAATTCTGTTTTTTTTCTCAAAACTGTGATATAAACTTAGCGATATTTAAACGAGATATTAACTCACAATTCTGACCTTTTTCTCAATTGTGAGTTTATATCCCACTATTCTGACAGGGTTCCCACAGGTCATGGAATTTCTGGAATATCATGGAATTTTAAAAGGTCTATTCCAGTCATTGAAGGTCAGGGAATTTAATAATTATTTTGTCCAAGTCAAGGAATATCAGGGATTTTTGTTTGTTGCTTTAAATTTTAAATTGAATTTTTCTATATCGTATTTTGTTTTATCATATTGTTTCACACATTTTGCCTATTGTTATGGTTAGGTTATGGTTATGAAAGCATAAAAACATACATTTCTGTAGAAATTGTACAGAAAAATATCAAAGTGCATTTAATGGCAAAAAAGCAAAAAAAATAGTAGTGTATATGTGTGTTTTGTACTAAAAACGTCTGTGAACAAGTAAATAAAGCTTGCAAATGGATGGATCCATTTATTATAGGGCATGGACATTTTAGTCAGTGAAAGTCAGGGAAAAGTCAGGGAATTTGACATTTTGCGTAGAGTGGGAACCCTGTATAACTTGTAATTATGCGTCTATATTACAAAATTCTAAGAAAAAAAGTCAGAATTGCCAGATGTTAACTCGCAATTGCAAAAAAAAAAGTCAGTGGTGAAAACTGGCTTCCACAGAGTTTATAGTATAGATTTAAGGTGGAAATTGTGTACTTCCTGTATTTGACTCACTTGAGTAGGAATTCCCCATAGAAAATGCCAAACAGACAGAATATGAAGTCAAAAATCAGCAGTCGATACACGCTCTGCCCCACAAAGGACTCCCAACACTTGAATAAAAAGATTACAATCGAGTGAAGATACACATAATAATGCTTTGCTAGTAACTTATGATAAAATGATCTCTCGGTGCACCTACTGAGACCTCCTTAGGAACAGTATTCAGCCAGTAAGAGCAAAGGATTCCAAGAATGGACATCTTCAAAACAATATTTCTAGGAACAAAACACAATAGAGGCAAGGTCAACTGACAATGTCAGCAATGGAAATCTGATGCTTGTGGTAACTGTAAGGAAACAATGATCACACCTCACGATGATGATGTAGATCTTTGCGCGTGGGTTGGAGTAACTTTCCATTTTGCTGATGAGAGAGTAGAGAAGTGGCACTATCAGGTTGATGAGCGACACGACCACAGGCAGAAGAAGAGTAGATGCCTCTGCCGTTAAATCATTCGGATTGTGATTAAAACTGAAGGCCTGCAGCAAAACATAAGCACACAAATGCATGTGAAATGCATGCAAATTTTGTATTTTTGTGATATTATCCCACTGTAACTTAACTTACTAGTTCTTGATCTGTCCCCAGGAAGTAGATGCCTGCACTGCATCCTACGGCAAGTCCTAAAGAGATCAGCCAGGCCAGTATGTTGAGAGACAGATGCTTTATTCTGTCAGACAGAGACATTTTGTCTTTCTCCTGTAACCTTTCTGATAAGGACTCCTAGAAGACATGTGCAAAATAAGCCAAAGGAAACAGAAAAGGGATGGCATCTATCAGAAGATAAACAGATATGAACCTTCAGCTGAACGGCGAGATTGTTCTTGTTGTACTGTATGGCTTTCTCATTGACAACACTAAAATCCCAGCTGCACAGGAGACGCCATGCTCCTCCAGAGACAGGTCCTGTCTCAAGTACAAAGTTCTTCTGAAAGGATCTGGACATGCTGAGGAGGAGGAGGAAAAGAAAGTCAGATCTTTCTGCATTCTCTTTGGCATTGAAACGGTAGCTTGTTGCATCATAAATTAATTTTACATATGGTGACCTTTGAGTCCCAATATGCAAAATGTTCATGTTGACTTCAACGTTTAATATTTGAATTTGGCTTTCAAATTCTACATATTCCATGGGAAAATGTGCAAATGTTAACCAGTCAACTGGAAGTTATCTAGCTACAAAACAAGTTTTGTATTGCTTCCATGCTGTAAAGGCCTCGGTAACCTACCGTGCTGCTAAATGTGTTACCTGTAGATAAGAGACACCCCACACAGCACAAGATATGCAGCTATGGTGAAAAAGTAGGCCAACTGCATGTTGTAAACTGGTTTGGATGCGATCACTTCACCATTATAACCACCATAGTACAAGACCGTCTGGTTGAAATGACCCTGTCGACAGAGATGTTGACGATTCATATCCTAAAGCTCTTTAAAAACAAAATTCTGTATAGTGAACACTTGACAATTAGGATGATTTAATTAAATGAATACTTCACCTAAAAATTACAATGTACTTAGTTTTAAGCCATCCAAGATGAGTTTGTTTCTTCTTCGAAACGGATTTGGAGAAAGCTAGCATTATATCAAGTTGCTCAGCAATGGATCCTCTGCAGCGAATGGGTGCCGTCAGAAAGAGAGTCCAAATAACTGATAAAAACATCACAAGTAATCCAGTCCATGAGTTAACATCTTGTGACGTGAAAAGTGTTGGGGAAAGTTGCTTTAAAATAGTCTCAACCTGCATGCAAGGATCAACTAAACGCTGGATTTTCTAAAGTATGTGAAAAATAAAAAAATTTAAAAATATGTTTGGTTTTACACACCGTTATGTTATTGTGGTGACATTTCCACACCCCTAAACATGATGCAGCACTAAGCGAAACGTGATTGGTTGCTTTACCTGTCAGTCATATTGCCTTTTTGGTGGGCCTTGGCCATTCAAAATGGCCAAGGTTCCCAGACTTTCTGCCATCAGTCTGAGGTCTGGCTATGGAAGACTACTTTTAAAAGTAATGTATTACAATATTGCGCTACTTGGTAAAAAACTTTTAATGGAAAGTAATGCATCACTTTCATTTGCGACTTTTTGTCACTTGAGCTGGGCTTATGTATTTTTTTTAATAATAAAAAACCCCAAAGTCACATTTTTGGCAACTGTAAAGCCCGTTTACACTGAAAGTGAATTTAATAAGCCTCAGGTTGAAGGAAGTGCCTCTGTGTCTGAGACTTCCTCCCAATTTCTCTCAACATGGTTTACGGTTAAGGTTATATCGTCACCTTTTGGTTTTGCATGCTCTTGACAGCACCTCTCTGTTTTTGCTTTTTCATGTGGACGAGATTTTATTTTAAACGAAGGAGGATTTATTTGATAAAAATACCTGTGTGCATGTGGACTAGGCCCTAAAAGTAATGCGTTACTTTACTAGTTACTTGAAAAAAGTAATCTGATTACATAAATATGTTGGTGGATGTTGTTGTGAGAGGACAACAGGGGATGGACTTCTTCACTGGAGAAAGCAATATTATGGATTATTGGTATTTTGGCCAGATATGACTGTTTAAAGTTAAAATGTCTTGATGTTTTCTTTTTATTTGACAAACAGCTTTTCACTTCACAAGATTAATGGACTGGTGCCATGTGGATTATTGTGGTGTTTTTATCACCTGTTTTGACTCATTCTAAAAGCACCCACTCACGCCAGAGAATCTATTAGTGAGCTAATGATGTAATGCTAAATTTCTCCAAATATGTTCTGAAGAAGAAATAAATTTATCTGCATCTCAGATGGCTTGAGGGTGAGTACATTGTAAGCATATATTTAGATTTTTGGGTGAGCCATTCCTTTAAGATTAGCTAATGCATTAATTAGCATGCTATTCACCATATTCTTAAGATTAATCTATTATGAGCAAGCATGAATTAACAATGCGTATTTATACATTAATTTAGATTAATAAATGCTGTAAATGCTGATTGTTAGTGCATGCCTCAGTGGTGGCCAAATTTATTAGAACACTAGTATTTTTACCAGCTAAAAATGGTTTTAAGTCAGTTATTACTATCTTTTGCTGTGGTGTGTCAATAGGAAATATCAGTTTGCATTTCCAAACATTCATTTTGCTATTAATTGTAAGAATCACATGAAGAAACAGAACAAACTGATACAGACTAAATCCAAAATAACTATGGCAATGTCTCCAATATGCTTCAAGAGACTAATGCAAAGCTACCTTAAAAAAAAAAAAACTATGCGCAAGTGCACCTATAGGGCAAAGGCTACTTTAATCGCTAAGGATGGTCACAGCAAATATTGATTTAATTTAGTTATTAGAAGTTAACTGATAAAGAAAATCTATTTTTGACAACATCCTCATTTTACAGCATTTTTACACATGCCTAAAACTTTTTACAGTACTAGAGCTTTGCGGGTAGCTCTTCTGAAGCATTTGGAGACGTTGCCACAGTTTATTTGTTCATCCAGAAAGACTGGATGATGATGAGATCAGATCTCTGTGTGGAGCACTGGCTGTTGTCAGACTGGATTATTACAATTAAGGGCAAAATGAATGTTTGAAAATGTAAACTGAGATTTCCTACTGACACACTACAGCAAAAGATAGAAATAACTGACTTAAAACCATTTTTAGCTGGTGAAAATACTAGTGTCCTGATCATTTTGGCCACCACTGTACTTAATGCACTGGCTAATGTGAACAAACTGAACCTCATTGTAAAGTGTTAATTAGTATACTTGGGCTAGTAGAAGAACTCACCACCCCAGTGAGGAGCTCAAGGCCTCTGAACCCTGTGACGCTGCTGATATTGGGCGCATGCACTATTTGTGGGATTGTGATGAAGCAGAAGTTGATGATGAGGGAGAACAGGTTGAACTTCAGCAGCCATTTAAGGAACAAGAAGTAGGAGAGGACAGAAGTGCCGAACCTGCCGCCAATATCCTTTAGAGTGTCATGCCATATAGTCAAATAACGATGGGCTGATGCCAAGCCAGCACGAAATCTGCGGAAAGACTGAAGAGGGGGCTTATTAGACTTGAAATATCACGCAGCACTTTTAGGAATGTGAAACTTAATAATTGCATTTAACTTTTTACCCGAGACACCTGTTGACGACAGTTTGCAGGGATGATAGTCTTTGAGTGTTTGACAGAGTTCACTCTGTTCCTGTTGAGACAATTGCAAGATCAAGTTTAAATAAAACTTAGCATTTTGGGCAATACTGGATAAATGTACAATTATAAAAGACAGTAACCTGATTCTTTTCCTCTCATCAAACGCCATAGGTAATGATCGTATGGCTTGAAATCTGGCTCGGGCTGACAGGTTAACCAGGTCAGATACCAGTTCAGATGTTTCTAGGATCATAAAAATGTCTTCAGTTAGTACCAAAAGCCATTCTGTCTATATTTTAATATTTTTAAATTTTTGTATTTAGTAAAAAGTAATTTATATATACAGGTCCTTCTCAAAAAATTAGCATATTGTGATAAGGTTCATTATTTTCTGTAATGGACTGATAAACATTAGACTTTCATATATTTTAGATTCATTACACACAACTCGAAGTAGTTCAAGCCTTTTATTGTTTTAATATTGATGATTTTGGCATACAGCTCATGAAAACCCAAAATTCCTGTCTCAAAAAATTAGCATATCATGAAAAGGTTCTCTAAACGAGCTATTAACCTAATCATCTGAATCAACTAATTAACTCTAAACACCTGCAAAAGGTTCCTGAGGCTTTTAAAAACTCCCAGCCTGGTTCATTACTCAAAACCGCAATCATGGGTAAGACTGCCGACCTGACTGCTGTCCAGAAGGCCATCATTGACACCCTCAAGCAAGAGGGTAAGACACAGAAAGAAATTTCTGAACAAATAGGCTGTTCCCAGAGTGCTGTATCAAGGCACCTCAGTGGGAAGTCTGTGGGAAGGAAAAAGTGTGGCAGAAAACGCTGCACAACGAGAGGGGGACCTGCGGAAGCAGTGGACTGAGTCTGGAGTAGAAACATCCAGAGCCACCGTGTACAGGCGTGTGCAGGAAATGGGCTACAGGTGCCGCATTCCCCAGGTCAAGCCACTTTTGAACCAGAAACGGCGGCAGAAGCGCCTGACCTGGGCTACAGAGAAGCAGCACTGGACTGTTGCTCAGTGGTCCAAAGTACTTTTTTCGGATGAAAGCAAATTTTGCATGTCATTCGGAAATCAAGGTGCCAGAGTCTGGAGGAAGACTGGGGAGAGGGAAATGCCAAAATGCCTGAAGTCCAGTGTCAAGTACCCACAGTCAGTGATGGTCTGGGGTGCCATGTCAGCTGCTGGTGTTGGTCCACTGTGTTTTATCAAGGGCAGGGTCAATGCAGCTAGCTATCAGGAGATTTTGGAGCACTTCATGCTTCCATCTGCTGAAAAGCTTTATGGAGATGAAGATTTCATTTTTCAGCACGACCTGGCACCTGCTCACAGTGCCAAAACCACTGGTAAATGGTTTACTGACCATGGTATTACTGTGCTCAATTGGCCTGCCAACTCTCCTGACCTGAACCCCATAGAGAATCTGTGGGATATTGTGAAGAGAAAGTTGAGAGACGCAAGACCCAACACTCTGGATGAGCTTAAGGCCGCTATCGAAGCATCCTGGGCCTCCATAACACCTCAGCAGTGCCACAGGCTGATTGCCTCCATGCCACGCCGCATTGAAGCAGTCATTTCTGCAAAAGGATTCCCGACCAAGTATTGAGTGCATAACTGAACATAATTATTTGAAGGTTGACTTTTTTTGTATTAAAAACACTTTTCTTTCATTGGTCGGATGAAATATGCTAATTTTTTGAGATAGGAATTTTGGGTTTTCATGAGCTGTATGCCAAAATCATCAATATTAAAACAAAAAAAGGCTTGAACTACTTCAGTTGTGTGTAATGAATCTAAAATATATGAAAGTCTAATGTTTATCAGGACATTACAGAAAATAATGAACTTTATCACAATATGCTAATTTTTTGAGAAGGACCTGTATATATATATATATATATATACTACAGCTATGTTTTTTTATATGATGAAACCTTAAAACATTTATTGAGCAAAGCCGCATTTAACTCAAAAGTGAAAGTAAAGACATTTATAATGTTACTGTTCTTTCTAACTTTTCTATTCATCAAATAATCCTACTAACTATTTCCAGCATTGATAATAATAATAAGTGTTTTTATCAACACCAAATCAGCCTATTAGAATGATTTCTGAATGATCAGCTTTACTATCATAAATTACATTTTAAAATATATTGTAATAACATTTTACAGTTTTACTCTTTTTAACTGTATTTTTGAACAAATAAATGCAGTCTTGGTTAACCTTACCGACACCAAACGTTTGAATAATTGTGTGTGTGTAAATATATGTATAGCTTTAGTGTAACATAACATAAGTTGCTATACAGATTCAGTAAAACATGACTTACTGTTTTCAACTTCCTGCTGGATTTCGTTGGCAGAAAGTCCCAGGTTTCCCAGAGCTCTGCCATGCTGTGGGAAGACACTCATCCTCCTCATCCTGCTGCTTTGATCATAGATTTGTCTTGACAGAGAAGAAATAAATTCCTTTTAAATGTTACATATGTGTGTATGTATTCCAGGAATAACAGACTGCTGGGATAGCTGACCTCACTGGAGGAACAAGGAAGTTGTGGTTTAATTGTAGGATACAAAGGTACAAGTGGGCTGTATCTTTTTATCTTTGTGTCCTGTTGTCCGGGTGACAGGTTTCACCAACCAATACCAAGCAGAAGGAACTCTGTGGCCAGGTGTTGTGTTACATTTAAAAAGGTATTCATTAGTTATTTATTAACTGTCTTCCAGCTCTTCAGCAGCAATATAACTATGACATAAACTGAATAACTACAGTTGTTTATTTTTGATAGGATGAGAAATAAAAATACATCTTTCTAGGTAAAAATTTGTAATTGTTGGGAAAACTACATAATAACTTGTGATAATTGTTAAATCTCTCACTTTAGCACTTCCATTGGGTTCAAACCAAGGGTCTGTTTTTATTTATGCTCCTCCATTACAGGGTTGATTTGTTGTCCTTTTGTTTACTTTTTGAAATTTTACGATTTGATTGGGTTGTTCTGTTCTTTGGAGCACAACGTGTAATGTAAGTACTTTTTAGGACCATATTATTTTAAAAGTCACGTGACATACAAAGCGGAACACAAACATATTATATTTTTGCCTTGTTTTCATGTAGCCTATATGGAAAACGCTTATGAATGCACTGTGGATTATCCTGTTAGAACTAAATTTTAACAATAATGATTAAATGACTAACAAAACACAAAAAGTAGACCTATGTCCCACATACTAGAGTCACGATGTGGCCTGTACGCGTCACCAAACAACTTTTTTTGGAGAAAGCGTTTCATATTTTCGAGTTATCTATTTCGGTTTTCTTTGACATGAAGCCTAGTTCAGACTTTCAGACAGATTTGAACTATTTAGCTATTACGAATATTCTCGGGGACGATATCGTATGACAGCAGCAAGGTAAATTACGTTAGGCTAAACACTATCCTGATAGGCCACTTTTATTATTGTTTTTGGCGTTCTGTTCTTAGAGTTGCTGCCACAGTTTACTTAAATTATGTGAATGAACACGTAATTAATTGTCTAACACTCATATATGGTCATGAAAATAGGCTTATGATAAAAAAAACTTTTCTATCGGTTTTTAAAATAACGTAGTAGGTCTATTACAAAACGTAGGGAAACGTCACGAAGACGTCAAAAAAAAAAAGCGTCATTTATTGATGTTTTGCAGTTGGTACGCAGACGTCTTCCAGAAGACTGACAAGAGTTTACAAACAAATACAATCACACATCTGCAAATGCTGCACACATCAGGCAGCAGATGGCAGTATTGGAACATTGATCTTTTTTCTTTTTTCACCCAAAAGTTATTCCTCTGATGTCCTCTAATGCTGCTAAAGGCATAGCAGACATTTATAAAAGTGAAATACTTTTTTTATTATTATTATTATTGCTTTAATAAGTTTAAATGTAGGCTAGTCATGTACAAGAGTTGAATGTGAAAAACTCAAAGCGTATGAATGCTTTTAGTTGGGGTCACTCCTAATGGCAGTTTTTGACACAGGCAGAGCAATTATCAAGATTAAAATGGGGTCAAAATTAAAATGTTCACTGTAGATTTCATGAAGACAGACAGCATAATCTATGCCCTTTTTTCCTTTCAGCATGGCTGAAAATGAAAAAAAAAAAAAAAGAGAGGAGTACTGATTATCCTGGTTAACAGTATGCCTTGCATAATTCATGCAAATGCGTGAAGGCTTTATTGAGATTGTTTTAAAATATACTTGGGATATTGACATATTAATGACATATCATTATCACAACCCTATTCTGAATTGTCTTTAAAGACAATGAGTGTTCATTGATTTTGCAATGAGGCCATCAGACAGGCAGATTGGATAGTGTTCATTACTTTTAATGCTTTTTGTTCAAATTAAACATACGCTGAAATCCTATAATGTAGTTTCAGATCTGGCTTATGATTCTGAGAATCATGTTATTGTAATTGTATCATTACTTTTGCCCAGAAAACTCCAATATGTTCATTCCACACCCTTCTGACCCTCTGTAACTCTTTTAGGGTGGCTGTGTATAGTTGCAGCTGACAGTCTTCGTCCGACATGTGATTCGCAGGCTTGAGCAAGGGCCAATTAACTGGTGTGAACCTTTCAACTGCAAATCTAGGCCCTGCCAGAATCCGGACGGCAGCTGTGTGATGTGTCTGACCTGAGTAACATGCCTGTCCAAGGGCAAGCCATTCACACCAACGCAGGACGGCTTTTCACACTGATCAACGTGCCCTGAAGGATGTGCCGCACAGCATCATGTGCAAGGTGTAGTATATCCAGGCTGGTAGATCCATGGCAGAGGGCAAAGCAACAAATCCTGCCGACCCAGAGATTCCCCTCAGCTAAATGCCATGCGAGTTAGTTTAGTATCACTAGGACTGAATCACGTTGACCCTGCCGCACACAGATGTATTTGTAGAAATAGCTGCATGGGTTTGAGCCAATACCACTGCGCTTCTTTAACACGCTTTCAGTCGATCGTTGCGGCAAGGGGTCATGGCCGTGACAAATGTCATTTGCTTCTGGGAGACGGCTGAAATGTGCCAGCGCAGTGACCGTTCGGGGCAGGGGTGACGCTGGGGGCAGACGAGGCCACGGGCCATGTGCCACTTAGCAACCAGTCACATTTTGTTGATAAAGACGTAAACAGTGTTAGACAGCGGCAGGGACTGATAAGAATGGGGGGTCGTTATGGTGACAGGATTGGAGGATGAAAACCGAAAGAAAAAAAATCATCGGATTAATACGAGGCCTCAGTGACTCCTTTATTCTGTCAAAATGATTCATGAAATATTTATGGCAATAATGGGGAGGATTATTCTAGTGCAGTGAAACCCGATCAGAATGGGTAATTGTATCCACTGCCTCTGTGCTGGCTAGCAGAGGGTGCGGCGAGAGAAGAGGGTCGTGCCTCTAAATCGGAACCAAATAGTACTCTGTGTCAGTCAGAATGAAGGCAAGGGAAAACACTCTGTCACTGCAATGAGATGAGAGTTCAGGATGAATATCTTGGCATAATTAAATGATGTCGTTGCCTCTTCCTTTGCCCGGGCACTCCTCTGATCTGTTATTTATTGTCCATCAGCTCTCTTATTGGGCGCAGGGGAACTTAAATGACCACTGGTTAAAATTGTATATGTCATTACATAGCATTATTGTTGACTTAAACTAAAATAAAATTGAAGTAAAATATACAGTCAAACCAAAAATTACTCAGACACCAGATATAATTTTTTTGATATTTTTTACTAGTGGGTGCTTGACACTATAGTTCATTTATGTAAGTGAGGATAACAAAATAAAGTAAAAAAAAAAAAAAGTGGACTACCAGTGAAATTGATAAAAAAATTGGGACCAAAAATTATTCAGACAATTTGTCCTGACTATGTTTTGCTTAAGTGTTTTTTCCTTAAGTGCTATTGCAACCTTTTTACACCACAGGCTGAACAAAATTAAGCATTGCTTGGTAATTGGTCAACAAAGTATTGATAGTTGTGTAAATATTGTCATTCTAACAGTCTGAATTTTTGGTTGCTTGTAATCCTTTCTATCAAAGTTATCTGACATTATCAAGGTGAAATTGTTCTGACTCAGTTTAACTCTTGTCATATTTTATTACCATTTTCTAAACTATAGCGAATAAACTGTGATAATGTGAGAAATGTTAAAGGTGTCTGAATAAATTTTGGTTTGACTGTAAATATTAGATAAAAAAAAATATGATTATGGTATATAATGGTAATTTATGCTAAATAAAAATATTGAAACATTTATTTATAGTATTTATTTTTCTATAGTATTTTTTTTAAATAAATACCATAGTATATAAACAATAGTAAATTAATACAGATACATAGGTCAATGTATTAGTAATATATATATACAGAGGTGTTCAAAAGTATGGGATTAGTAAGATGTTTCATGTTTTTAAATACATCTCTTATACTAATCGAGGCTGCATTATTTGAAAAAAAAAAGTGAAATAATTTTAATATTACTATTTTTTCTATTTGAATATACTTTAAAATATAATTTATGTCTGTGAAAAGATGAATTTTTAGCAGCCATGAATCCAGTCTTCAGTGTCACATGATCCTTTAGAAATCATTCTAATATACTGATTTATTATCAATGTTGGAAACAGTTGTGCTGCTTAATATTTTTTTATGATACTTATGATACCTTTTTTAGGATTCTTTGAGGAATAAAAAGTTTAAAAGAACAGCATTTATTCAAAATAGAAACCTTTTCTAACAATTTCTTTAATAAATTTAATTTAAATATATATATATATATATTTTTTTAAAGTATATTAAAACAAAAAACAACATTTGAAATTGCAATAATATATTTTTTTCTGTATTTTTATCAAATAACTTCAGCCTTGATGATCATAAGAAACTTAAGAAACATTAAACACCTTACTGATCCCAGACTTCCTTGATTTTTCAGGACTGTAGATCAGATAGGGTGAATGGGATCCAGACATGATGGAGGCCAAACCTGAACCTGCATCCTTGTAAGTCAACAGCTTATGTCACAAACATGTGTACTACACATTGGGCCATGGCTCTGACACAAAATGATTAGATCTGTTCAGTTAGAGTAATAGAGATGCAAAATCAGCACTAATGTAAAAGGCCATATGTTCAGTTTACACAGTAATTCAATCTTAAATCAATTTTAAATTAAGTCAATCCAACAACGCTAAACATATTATTTTAGCAAATCCTTGGCATAAGATCAATGAGACCAAGCCCTATAGCTACACCTTTTCTTTTGCCATTGATGGCCTTTTAAAAATAATGTATTCTGATTATATACTTTTTTTTTGCAAGCAATAGCAATTACAAGTATTTCATTATATTATAGTATAGTATATCTTTTACCAGTGACAAATTATTTTTGAAGGACTCTTAAAAGTGTGAAATTTACTTATTATTCCCTGTCTGCTCCCTTTAATATCACATCTCATGTCCCTAGTGTACTTTCTTCAGCCTTGTCATACGTCATTTTCATCCAGAGTGATTAGTCACACAACTGGGGTTCCAGTTGAACAGCTGCCATTAAGAGAAATAAAACCTCTCTTCAGGTAATGTAGACCTCCTTGGCATGAACAAAGTCACCTCTGGATATCTGATGATTCTTAGCTTCCAGACCATGTAACACTAGTCCAACCTTGAGAGTCTGTCCATCATGGTGCTTTGAAGGGGTCATCGGATGCCCGTTTTCCACCCAAGTTCCAAGTTAATATGATTCTTTAGGGTCTTAATGAAAAGTCTATAACATACTTTAGTTAAAATTTCTCCATGGTAGTATAAAACAACACCCTTTTTACCCTGTCAAAAACAGCTCTGTTCACAGCGACCTGTTTCGTTGCATGTCCCCTTAAATGCTAATGAGTTCTGCTCACCCCGCCCCTCTCTTTTGAGGGGTGATGAGCCTTTCTCTGAGACTGTAAACTTTAGCCGCATTTAGCTTGCTAACTAGCACATTATTAGGAAAGGCTATTTGCAAAGATTAATAAAAAACGTACTTCTTCTGTATGTGAAGCTGGATCACAACTGATTTGCTTGAACATAGACACATTTAGGCAGATTGGTGAGTGCATTCCCTTTAAAAACAAAAGTAATCCACTGAGGCTTTTAGCAGCTCAGATGTCGAGAGTAAATGACGACTGCCATGTTCATTATTACATTCACCAACAGAACACAGCTAATTCAGGGCGGGTCAGTGATGACTCCAGTGTCAATCAATAATTGTGGAAGGGGCATTGGCTAAGAATCTGACAATGGCTTGATCTGAGAAAGGAGTTATTATTTATGGGGATTTTAAAAAAAAGATCATTATAGGGTGGTTGTGTACACACACTGCCAAGACATTTCAGTTCAAGCTACAGTGAATTTTGCATCCGATGACTTTAAAGGACAGTCGAAAGCACAGCAGTGGTGATGCTGGGGTGACCAAACTTTTCCTTTAAAAACTCACAGGTAAGCATGATACAGTGGCTGAAACTTAGCATCAGTTAAGGATGAGGGTATCCAAAATAAGTTCAGTTAAGCTTTGTATTTCCCTTCAGCCTATCACCATGTAGGAAGAGTAGATAGCAAGGCTGCCAGAACGTCCCATAGCTTCTGCCGTCTACAAACCTCCGTCTGTGCTTTAAAGAAAAATGCTTTCCTGTCTGCCTTTAAAGGATGAATATTTTACATTTATCAGCTCCGACAAGATTTCAGTGACATAATTTATTTGCTCCTCCAGCTGAATTTTAAATGCTCGGTGTTTCAAGTTATAAACCTTCTGTCTGAACATGTGGCGAGGTGAGGTACTTATATCTGTGTTCACATGAATTTGCATTTGTTCTGCATTGCAAAACATTAACTCCATGCCTTGGCATAGGGAGTTTCGGACCGCCTTCCAGCTGCACGTTGTCACCATAAATATGCGTTTTCCGGGAAAGCTTGTAAGCGTCAGATGCATCAGCAAGATGTGCCCGTTTTCTCAGCCACGAGTCTGTTTTATCTCAGAGTGGAGGAACCTCTTTGGCTCCCCTGATCCTCCACATTGCATAATCGACGCGGCCGCGGTTTCGCAAGCTAATGACATGGTTCATGGGAGGGGGGGTCTTTCTCGCTCAGCCAACGTCTGTCCCAGAAACGGCATCGAAAATGTGTAATTTGAAATTCTCGGGCAGCATAATTTGTCAGGCTGGGTGCTCTGTCATTACTCACTGTGTCAGGTCAGGCAAATATTTATTGGGTGCCTTCAATAATAAATGGAACATTGGAGCATCTGTCACTTTGGGTTTGGGAGATGAGTAATAAGTCCATGTTCAAGGGGCCGTACGGAAGATGTCCTCTGCGCTTGGTAAAGCTCCACTGATACGAGCCCCCCCACAGTCCATCAGCTAACCGCTGCCATGGGGCATTAGTCATGAATGAGCTCCAAAATAATATCAAAGCTCGTAATGAGGTGAATTAATAAGGTTACAGTATAAGGAATGTGCCTCAGTATTTAAAATGCATCAGTGTTCAATGTACCCTGAATTCCCTCATCCCATCTTCGCACATTTATATTTGCCTGGTTTTTCCCTCTAAAAGAGGAACTAATGGCTGCTAATATGAAGCCCAGAAAGTCGCATGGTTTACGCCAGCCAGCTCTTCCCCTCTACGTCAGGATGGGTCGTTATGATAATATTTCTGCCAGCAGTACAACAGTTGGTTTTGCTTTAAGACCCGCCTGTCACACGAGCCCCGCAAGCGTTTGTTTCCCTGAATTAAAACCCACAAAATATATGTGCCGCCTTCTCTGCAGTATTAAAATTCAGCCTTTTCCCAGCACCGCTAAAACGCCAAATGTTCAGAATCATGCACACTGTGAATAAGTGCATAAATGTCAAATAGATTGTAAACAGCCTCCTGTATTATTGTACTTTGGGAGTTCAACCTAGATATGGTTCATTTAATTCTGACCAGGTGGTACCTGACTCTACAGGGCTTCAAAACAAACATTCATCATGTGAGCGAGAGTGCTCAACCACTCAACCGCTGGCTTAATATCTGTCCCGCTGCACGCACATGATCACACACGAAGCCTGGGCTGCTCTCCTGAGTTCCGGCATCATCATATTTATCTTTTTTTGTCCAGCGCCTTTGAAAAAACGTCCCTGCTGGTACAGTAGGTTCATCGCGGTTTTATGCTGCCGATGCCCCATTTGTCACACGCGTCAGGATATATTTCCCCTCCGCTAACACAAATACCAGCATTATGCATATGCAAGTTAATTCATGTTCATCCATTATGCCATCATTACTGTGATTAATTCTCATAACAAGCACTGTTGCCTGCAGAAAGCAAAGCCTTGCCCCGCAGTTTCGTGCCATTGGTGAGAATTGCTCAGATGCCATGGAAGGATGCATGTTTTTTCAAGCAGGCACCTCATTATCATCTGCGCAGGCCGTGTAATGCTCACAGCGAGCGGGTTGAGTACAAAGTAGCAGATGGAGGCATAGTTAGGGCCGCTTGATTAGATCAGTGTCTAAGATCATTTCATGATCTTGAGTGCGCTTGGGTTGTTAAAGTCAGAGCCTGTTGAGGATAGGATTGGTGACATTGAGGTCTGTGATCTCACGCCAGCGAAAACAAATCAGGTCTTGTTCCTGTGTTGCGTCGACTTCAGCACTTTCTAATGGGAGGAATGTGCCTTAACTGAATCCAGCTAATTTATACCACGCAGATGGTGCCTAGCAAAGGCATAACCTAAACTGCACTGGCAATTTTATGGCTAATTTGTATTTATATTCTCCTCCTGAAACAAATAGAGGTGGTGTAGATGTTCCATGGGATTGCAAGCTCATTTAGCAGGCAGAATTGATCTTCTCAGCGGCAGGGACGCGGAAGGGGCTCCTCCTGGGAAGGGGTGAAGAGGAGCCAGAGACGTTTCACTTAATCGAGGCTTAAACTTGGCTGCCTCTTTTGCCCTGCTCGTACAATAAAGGCACCTCTGAGCATTGCTGGGAAAATGTAGGCTATTTGTTTGGGGGGATATTCAGATTCTTCCAGGCCATTAATCTAATTTCTTTTCCAATCCAGATCCCTATTAACGATAACCTTCTTGGCACATGGCTGAATCAAATTTGCACATCATTTGCAAAATTTGAAGATTAAATAAAGCAGAAGTCACTCTCTTGACACGTAGATACACAGTGCACACTTTTGTGCGTTGTACGTCTTGGTCAGCGGTGTGTGTGATATTGGCTGAGGCTATGCATTATTCATTCACCTAATTATAGAGATATGCATATCTGATTCTGTCTGTTTTATGTCTTGTGGCACCAAGACGAACCTTGCTGATGTATGTAGGCTGTAATATATAACAACCTTCTTGCCTTTTCTCCAGCTACTATCATACCTTTTGACAGATAACAGGTTGCTAAGGTTGGTGATAGGAGTGCCTCATGGCTTTAGCAGTAAAAGGTTGACAGCTTTTATTTACATGAACATCACCTGTTAGAAGCGTCAGCCAGTAATATGTGTGGGATGTTTTTTTATTAAACATAAATAGATAGATAGATAGATAGATAGATAGATAGATAGATGGACCTCTTTCATTTAAAATTACAGTCAACCACTGCATTTAATCATGATCCAAACAAAGATACTGCGTACATTTAGCATGAGCATTTTTTTATTATTTAAATTTATAACTGATACTCTGTGCGTTATGCTGGCTTCCGCCTTCTAGCTATGATCTTCTGTTAAAAAGCAGTGCAATAGTCCAGATTTCCAAGAAATAAACTGTAATCTGGGTGATGGAAGTACAAATTTGAGGTGTTTATGTGTTGTTTTCTACAAAGAAATGTAGAAAATACAAAGTTACAACACAGTAAAACATAACTGAATTAAGTTATATACATCTTTACATATATATCATATTTTAATCAATATACATTGCTGTGTTTCCCACAGACTTACACTCTTTGTGTGGCTGGACTTCCTCTGGGGGAGAAATATATAGGTATACTTGTTTACTGTGTAAAAAACATGAGTCAATTTTTGCATTGGTCTGAACAAAAACAGCAGATAAGCTAATTGCAAATTCATTCTCTGGCAGCAGGAGGCACTTTTAAAGCTGAAGAAGTAGCGGTTTCCTCGGTAATGGCTGTAATCAAAGCAAGGCCCTGCATTCACAAACACTACTGTATCAGGCATTATATGCAAAAGATGAATTAAAAATGCCATTAAAATTTTTTGAAGATTTTGAAGGTTCATTTAAAAGATACATTCATATAAAAACACCTGCGCCGCATTTTGATTTTGAAACGTGCAGTGCTCATGTTTATACAAGGAAATGAAGGTGTTTTGGAAAATCTATATTATGGTAGTCAGTTTTGATATTGTGGTGGCCAGAAATAAATCAATGTATGGGAAACACTACTTTGCATAACATAGTAAGATAAATTCTGACGCAGTTGCAATAAATCTTTGCTGTTCAAAATGGCGTCTCTTATATAAGCATCTTATATAAGCATCACAATCCCCATTTATTGATTCAAAATCAAGTGCTTTAATTTGCAAAAATAAAAGCAAATGACGATAAGTTTACATGGTATCACAATGAACGCTATTGTGGCCATACATATAGTAGTAGGAACGTAACGATAACACACTTTCAGGCTAAATAATCACGTTTCAAGCATTTAACAGTTATGAAGTACTTATACTGCACACATTATAGCAGCAATACAGTGCTTCCTTAGTTACCACAGGGTGCGAATTATAGGGTGACCTTATAGGGAGTATTAAAAAGAATTATTCGTACCTTTACCTTTTCTCCATTACAGTAACACATTCAACTTTAGCAGATTTAATCTGACTGACAGATCTGCAGATTTGGTTATTTGAGCAAATATTTGGTGTAAATTCAGTTCAACAGCATTAAGTTGAAGTGGGTAAACTTTATCTCTCGACTGAATCTGCACACGCATTTAAGAAGGCGTTATTGCTCCGTAATCCATCCAAGCAATAAGTGCACGTCTTTGAATGAGAGCTGTAATAGTCTTAAACCGCTCAAGTAATGTCAGTACAATCCATTTCAGAGGCTGTCAATTACATTTTAAAATAAGTCAGCTATAGAAATGCATCTTAATATTTACAAGTAAATCTCCGTATTATGCGTAGGTTACTTTTTTTGACCAGCTCAGAGCGCATCATTACATTTCTAATGAAAAGATATAAATAATGATAGAAGGATAGATGGATACATAAGCTGATGGCTTGAATAGGTATCTAACTTATTCTTCAATGCAGAAGTAAGCCAATGGGTGAGACTTCCAGTTCATTATGGTAAAACTGTTTGGACTACAAACCAGTGTGCTCAATAATTAAGATAATACATTAAAATAATATGGTAAGACACACTAATTTGCAATATCAAGCAACAAAACAAACTGTTTTGTACAGCAAAAAAATTGCATGATTCGGACGAAACCGGAAGCCAGACCCATAAAATTTACAAATATGAAAAAATAAGGTGGATACAGGTAGGCAGATAGATAATGTATTTATGAGTAGTTCAGTTTTCATTTCATGTCCTCTAACAAAAAAGCAGATTCTTAATTCCTTTCAGCCAGTCAGATAAGAAGTAACGATCAGCAGTGGAAGCCTGCATTGACCTGACCTTTGGGCTTATCTTTCCTTAAATTTCCTTTAGAATCGTGTGTTTTGGTTTCCTCCGGGAACGTTTGATATCTTATTTCTTCCCTCTTACAGGAAACAACTTCTGCTTTAAAACGAAAGCTCCTGCTGTGCTCTTGTATTTGTGAGTGAACATGCAGGCTGTAATGGATGATAAACTTTATACTAGCTGCTGCTAATGTGGGCGCAGCTCCCATTGTTCACCATTATGTGAATATCGGTGTAGGAGTTTGTGCAGAACTTCGCAGCACGCCACATTGTGCATGCATCAAATTAAGCCAACCTGATCCCCAGCAGCCCTGAACTCAGTTAATATGAGCTGCAAAAATGGGGAAATTTGTCAATACTCACATGCTCGATCTGTCTCCATTTCCCATTTGTGGGAAATGTTTGCCTCAATGAGCGTAATGGCTGCTGATTTATCCACATCAGACGGGTAATGGAAGGTTTTCCTTTTAGCTAATGGGAATGTAAACATCATCCATTTGAGTTTATATAAATACACAGTTAAATTGTAAGGAACTCAAATTGAATTTTCCACTATTAATAGTTGTTATTTATTTACAGGTACACAAAAATCTCATTTGCTGTGTATATGTGTGTGTGTGGGCCAGATTTTGCCTTCATTTTGGGGACCAAGCATCCCCACAAGGATAATAAAATCTAGAATCATTTACACTGTAAGAGGAAAATGTCTCTCCAAAACTGCCCACAGTGGTTTGATAATATTAAAGTTTGTGCTCTAGCTGTCCTGGTTTAATGATCATGACACCATATTTTTTTAATAATAATATTTTTTATTTTTAAAGTGCCTTTCCAAAATCCTAGGTTGCTTAATTAGCATTGGTGTCTGTAATTAAAGATGACCTATTATGACCCTTTTTACAAGATGTAATATACAGTGCACAGCATAAATGAGTACACCCCTTCTAAAACTTGACAAATTCAGCAATTACTCTTTACTTAGAAGACATTTTAGGGTTCTTTTGAGATATATTGTTCCAACAAGCATGCTTGATCAATTATTCGGGAAAATACAATTTTTTTTTTGTCAAAGTAATAAAATGTTTAGGAAAAGTTACTAAAAAGGCTAGTGTAGGTTTAAGGCAATTTTGATCAACAGGTAAGTATATTCAACCAAAACTAAAAGACAAGTAATTTCCTAACAATTAAAAGTGTTATATAGCCCAATGAATCATACTCAGATTGGATCAATAGAACCACTTGGGAGAGAACTGCCAGGTGACTTATTTCTTAGCACAAAAGAGGACAATGGTATGAGAGGAATACCAAATCATTGTTTTGAGTGTGAAAACATAGCAGAAGTGGAAAAACAATGGACTTGTGACAAGGCTCCTGAAATAATCAGGCCTTCACTTTAAAATTCCATTTAGTGATGAGCGAATTTTTGTAAGAAAAAGAGCGGGAGAAATACTATGCAAGTGTCTCTGAGCCAACAGATGCTATGAAAAGAGTAACAGTCACAGAATATAATGCATGGTTGTTGTCACCACTGGAACTACCTATCGTAGCCAAAGTACAATAAACTCATTTAACCTCTTCCAACATATTTACAAAATATAGACTTCTGGGAATCCATACTCTGGTCTCAAGAGACCAAGTCAATCATTTCTGATGTAATACAAAAACTTGAAACAGAAGATGCTGCCCTCTCCTCATTCCCTGAGTTGTTGGCCACTTTCAGCATGATGATATGCATTCTTTCAGCATTAAAATTCTTCAGTGGACATGTATTTCATTCATTTGTGACATTCTTGAGCACTTCTGAGGTATTCTGTAGAGATGAGCTGAGCAACACTCCCCATTAAAGACCATTAAGGAGATCCTCGTCCAGGAGTTAAACAGGACAGATATGACAATTTGTCATGAACTTGTATGCTCAGTGCCAAGGAGCAGTATATTTAAAAATCTGGAGGACACACTAAGTAAGTAGAGTATTATACATTTGCTGAATTAAATCTTAGGTGTACACATTTCTGCAATCCTTCATTTAAACAAAACTTGGCTAATTTACTTATTGTACAGAAAATATTGGTGTATCTTTTTTTATTAAGTATATTTTTATTACATTTCAATTTTGCCATCTTTCCATGAAATATAATAGTGATCTTTAAGAAAATACATCTTTTATATTTGTTATCGATTATTGTGTCTATTGCGCTAAAATCATATGTTTTAAACTATATTAGTTTAAACTTCTGCACTGTAATCCCAAATAAGTTGGCAAAACTCAAAAAAATTGAGGTAATCAGTTACATCAAATTGTTTAAGTTTTGACATGTCCAATTTTAAGTAAGCAGAAACATCTAGTTTTGAGTTTGTTGTACTCATGCAAAATAATTTCTCCCAACTTTAAATACAGAATTACCTTGCTCATACAATTTGATTGCAATTAACTTACATTTTTTAATTACTCCCAACTTTAAATACTTAGTCACCCAGTTCATTCATTTTGATACATTGTAAAACCTGATAAGTTAAGAATACTCAAAACATTTGAAGAAACTTATTGCCTTAAAACATTTGAGTAATCAAACTCTTTTTTTTTAAGTTTAAGTTTTTTAGTTACTGTCCATCCTCAACCTAACCACAGGCTCTACTCTTTACCACAACGGTAACACTACAAAACCAACATAAGAGAAACTTATGTAAATCCTAACATAACACAACATTTAAGTACTAACTTATGTCTCTCTACATTAATCTTGTGCAAAAACACACAAAATAACACTTAATTTCAACATTTATTTTCCATGTTGTCTGATGCAAAGCATGCTGGGAACTAGAAAACTCAATCATTTTAAGTTCAGCTTACTACAACAACATTTTGAGTTTACAGAACTTATTTCAATTAAGTCCAATGAACTTTCATTATTATTTGAGTGAAATCAACTCATTTCATTTAATTAATTTCACTGTTCGGGTTTACAGTGTGATAAAAGGTTTCGGAGCGCACACAAAAAGTGGCTGTTACATAGCACTACTAAACTAAGTTCTCTTTCATGTTTCATTGCGCTTAAACTGCCAAATACATGCAAATTTATGTTAAAAACACACATGAGTTACAAAAACAGTCTGTGAAGGTAAACAGCTTGGAAAGAAATTGCATGTTTATATTAGATCTGTGTAGCAGCAGCGCATATACAGTTAATAAATCAATAAATCCACTGCTCTTTTGCCTCCTCTGAGGCTGGGACTCTAAATAGTGTTCTGTGCTCATCTGTGCAGCCGAAGATGGAACAGTTAGCATGCTTTGCTTGAATTTTTGCCATGGTGTTAAAACTGATACATTGTTGTCACTTGCGAAAACAAAATGGCACCACCGTGGGTGGAAATGTGCAGATTAAGAAGATCACCTTTCTACGTCACCTGGGGGAGCGAAATCTGAGTGGCTCGCTTTTTCACATGCTTGCAGAGACAGGCTTACCAAAACAAAGTTACTGGGTTTTTCTTTTTTCACATTTTCTGGGTCAGTTGATGCACTGGGGAACCGATTATTGCACTTAAAGGTCACCCAAAAATAAAAATTTCCCCATGATTTACTTACCCTCAAGCCATGCTAGGTGTGTATGACTTTCTCCTTCCAGACAAACACAGTCAGAGTTTAAAATTTATCCTGGCTCTTCCAAGCTTTATAATGGTGGTGGATAGTGGCTAATATTTTGAAGCTCCAGAAAGTGAATATATCCTTTGTAAAACTAACCCATACACCTCCGGGGGGTTAACACATGTCTTCTGAAGTGGATCCATGGGTTTTTACAACAAAAAATTTTCTATTTTTTAAATTATAAACTCAAATCACTGACTTCCGGCAACGGCCGTATGCACGTTTGCGAGTTCCCGGTCGGTGTAACATTACTCTGGTTCAAACAAATAAGGCTGTACAAAAAAACTCAAGCTCTACTTCTCTTATAGTGAAATCCGCTGACATTTTTTTAACTTCTCATTTTCGACTTTTAATTAATTACCGGTGTTTAGTATTGCTCTATTCTTGTTTGTTTATTCTCATCAGAGCTTACACTACGAATGCGGCTTACGTCATACATTGAGTCAGAGGTCAACAAAGAAGCTGGATCTCGACGCCATTACTGGAAGTCAATGATCTGAGTTTATAATTTTAAAAATAGAAATATTTTTGTTATAAAATTCCATGGATCCGCTTCAGAAGACATTTGTTTACCCCGCGGAGGCGTATGGGTTAGCTTTATGATGGATATATGCGTTTTTTGGAGCTTCAAAATATCAGCCACTATCCACCACCATTATAAAGCTTGGAAGAGCCAGGATAAATTTGAAAACAACTCCGACTGTATTTGTCTGGAAGGAGAAAGTCATGTACATCTAGGATGGCTTGAGGGTAAGTAAATCATAGGGAAATTGTCATTTTTGGGTGAACTATTCCTTTAAACATGGAAAAAGTCAGATTTTCATGATATGTCACCTTTAAAATTTTAGCAATTGCAGCTCTTTCATGGACGTTGGCTTTATAAAGTTCTCTGTGGTCAGATTTTGTGGAAGCAGGGTCTTCAAATTGAATACTGAGGTTTGTCTGCTGCTGTAGTTCTGGTTTCACTTTCATTTTTCGCTCACTGTTGTTCTTTATTGACAAAGTCTTTTCATGTTCTGTGCATGCAATCATAATCACAGAGCCTGTTGTTCTTAAAACATTACAAACATTGGGATGTTAAGATTACAAATGTTCCTGCTAAATGGACTTCCATGATTTGCCCTTTTTGGTAGTCTGACAAGTCGCCCCATTTCACAGACCACTTGTACTAAACACTGCTGAACACAGTTTAAACTATGCAATATGTGTGTGTGAACAGTACATGCATGCATTTGTCCATTCGTCATATGAATGTGAATGTCATATGTCTGTTTCTGTTCATTTTCATTTATATTTACAGTGAGCAGGGGGCTGCGCAGGTGGCACCGCAGGACTTCCTGTCAGGGCTATCTGACAGCTGTTCAATAAAGCCTGATGTGCTGGGCTGCCAGTGCCACATTTATCTTCTGCCCGCATCTTATCTGCAGTGTCTCAGCACTGAGAAAGTGTCAACCATTAATCAGTTTCATCAGTAGTTAATGCTGCCCTCTGCACCCCCTCCAAACACACACACACACACACACACACTCAACACAGCTCACCTGGCCTTGTGTTCTTCCTGTGTCTGGCAGTCTGCAAAGAGGTTTCATTAGCTCCTTGTCAAGGTTTAGTCTAATCCAGGCAGTGGGTTTGAAGCTGCACTGCGGTCCTGTCTGTCAATCAAAACAGCTTTACAATTTTGGAGGGGAATATAAATGTTTAACTCTTAGAGCCGTAAATAAAGCATCTCTTTTAATTGATCATGCAGTCTGATGCTGCCCTCGAGAACTAATCAATACTTATAAATTTCCATTAAAAATCGTTTTAATAATACAGTGATGTATCATTTCTTCTTGTACCCAAATCGCGAATTGCAGATTTTCTCAGTATCAGAGCCGTTTGAAAGTTTTTGAATGTTTAGAATGCTTATTTTAGTTCATCTGTCAAATGCCTCCTACAAAGTTCAGATGTAGCTCAGAGGGCTAAGTTTGCATACTAAGGCTGCAGACGCTTCTAGCTACGCAAGCTCAATTTCGTGCGTCATTGCATTTCGAAATATGCCAGACCGTAATTCATAATGCAGTGCAAGTACAGATTGCATTCTTAGTGTTCGTAATGGTGTCATGGTGGAGCAACAGTTTAAAGAGAATCCTGCCTTGGAAGTTAGCAAAAGTCAGTATGTTTTGAACAATGTTAACAACCTGAATAACAACACATTTGGTTTAATGGCACAGATTTCACAGAACTCTCTCACGCTCTAGATTATGTTTAGGTTTTTCTTACTGGCATCATTAACAATTCTGCCTTCCTGTTATGTTAGAGTCTCTTATGCTCATGAAAAATGCATTTTACAGTAAAAACAGTAATACTGTCAAATATTGTTACCAAAAACAACTGTTTTCTATTTGAAAATATTTAAAAATGTAATTTATTCCTATGATAGAAAACCTGAATTTGTGATATTTCAAAAAAATCCCTCTGCACTCTAAAAACGCTTGGTTAAAAACAACCCACTTGGGTTATATAACATCCCAGCGCTGGGTAAATATTGGACAGAACACATGCTGGGTTATTTTGACTCAGCTGGTTGGGTTAAATGTTTTCCTCAACATGCTGGGTTGTTTTATTTAAGTCAACTATTGTTTAAAAATGATTATACTGCTGGATTAAAATGGTTTGGAAATTAAAAATCACAAACAGAATTATAGAGGCAACAGCAATAATCAAACAATGAACATTTATTATTAAGAAAGAACACCCATGGACAAAAACACAAGACGTATTTATTTGGGTGACTACAGCATAGATTACAATATTACATACATTTAAACTCATTTAACAAGCTGTTTTGAAGTAAAAAATGTAAAAATCGCCGAAATCTGAGCTGGTGCCAGTATACTGGGGGAACTACAAACCTCAGACCACCGCCTCACTCAAAAAAGCCTGTGCTCTCACTATAAGTTTTTGGATTATACAGATCCATGTAAATTCTCTTCAAGGACAGCACTTACCTTTTACCTACCATTGGTTATTGTTGAGTTGATCTTTTAATTTAGTTCCTCTCTTGATTTTAATCACAGATACAGTTTTAGAATTGTCCCGCACCATTTTTATCTCAGCTGCAGCATTTTGTGACAGTGATTGAAAGCTTAAAATGTTTTAAACAGGGTGGAAGGCCTCCAGTGCAGTTCAGATTAATGTCGCCACCCGGCTATGAAAAATATTTGCCTGAATAATTCATCGCACTTCCTTCCTTTCTCCTCATCATTCATTTATTCCTTCATTTTATTCTGGAGCAATTACTGTAGCCCATGTCCTGTTCATCAGTCGAGGGACTATTATTAAATCCTCTCCTCTTGTTTTCCCCCCTTTTGTAGCGCAGGTACAGAGCGGACCAGAGGTTGCGCCCACCTGCTTGATTTAAGACTCCTCTGAACAATTAATGACCGTGTCACATTATCACAAACAGGGAGAACAGAAGCCGGAGGATTTGTTGAGTGTTTTTTCAGCGTTTGAAAATGGGCACTGCAGAATAAATGAGCTCAGTATTGACTTGGATCACGCTATTTCCTGCCAAATGTTAGAAAACATAAAACCCTTCCCGCAGTTAAACAGGCCCAGATCCAGAGAGAAAAAGCTGTCCTGGAGGGACTGGTTTCCTAATGCTTCATGTGCTTACAGGGTGCATGTTTAAAAAGACAGCCAGTGCCACAGGTAGCATGTTAAACATAGAAGCAAATATGAGCTTTTTAGCTATTTTCAAATGCATGTGGCTTCTAAGCTTGATGACTTAAAGAATAGGTTTTACTGCCTTGTGACAAACCACACTGGGCGATTTAGGACAAATATACAGTTGGGATTTACATTGGCAGGCTTGCACAGCATATGTGCCTTTGCTTTATAATCTTTGATTTGCCCCGGCTGGATATTTCTGCCTCTTTCATGTTTGTGAATTAATTTGAAGTGCTAGGCAACTGAAGCATTTCAGAGAAGAGAGAAACAGTGTTAATCCTCAATGACTTTAAAGCAGCATGCTGTTCCATCTTTATAAATTGAGCCGCTCACCTATGCTTTCTTTTAAAATGCTGTTGCTACACTTTGTGCAGCCTTGTCTCCGTTTTTATACGCGTAGCATTTATCTTGAGCTCAGTACGACAGCAACAATAATTGGTAAGAAAGCGCAGCTGGTATTCAGTTTTCATTTAGATGATTTTTCTCTTTAGAGAAGAGTTATTTGCTATTTTGTGCTCCGATCACCTGTTTGTATCAGAGCAGTGTGCCTGAGGATAAAAATACTAGGAGATTTTGAGAAAACTTTCTGTCAAAATAGGGGGGGTATTCTGAATGCTTGTTAGTCTATTGGGCTTTGTAGTTGCTAGGATATTCTGGGTGATTGTTGGGTATATATGAATTGTAGAATCAAACTAGCAACAGATGTGAGTTAGGTCCTAGTTGGTTTAAATCCAAACTATTTTCAGACTTAATACTGAAGACTATAGACTTAAGACTATCTTTACAGGATTAGTTCACTTCCAGAACAAAAATTTACAGATAATGTACTCACCCCCTTGCCATCCAAGATGTTCATGTCTTTCTTTCTTCGGTCATATTTTTGTTTTGTTTTTTTGTTTTCTGAGGAAAACATTTCAGGATTTTTTTCCATATAGCGGACTTTTATGGTGGCAGCGAGTTTGAACTGCCAAAATGCAGTTTAAATGCAGCTTCAAAGAGCTCTAAACGATCCCAGTCGAGGAAGAAGTGTCTTATCTAGTGAAACGAATGGTTATTTTCTAAAAAAAAAATTGACAATTCATATACTTTTTAACGTCAGATGCTCTTCTTGTCTAGCTCTGCTTTAACTCTGTGTATCTCTGGTTCATGACAGTTAGGGTATGTCGAAAAACTCCCATCTTATTTTCTCCTGCAATGTCAAAATCGTCCTGCATAGCTGTTTTTCCATTTTTTGTAAAGGGTGTTTGACGTTGTTTGCATGTTCACTTTGTGAACACTGGGTCTGTACTTCTGTAGTTATTTAGGATGATTTTGACATACCCTAACTGGTGATCTGGAATACACAGAGTTCACACAAATCTAGACAAGATGAGCGTTTGAGCATTTGAATATATAAATTATATATATTTTTTAGAAATAACCAATCGTGTCGCTAGATAAGACCCATCTTCCTCGACTGGGATTGTTTAGAGCCCTTTGAAGCTGCATTTAAACTGCATTTTGGAAGTTCAAACTCGAGGGCACCATAGAAGTCAATTACATGGAGAGAAATCCTAAAATGTTTTCCTCAAAAAACATAATTTCTTTACGATTGAAAAAAGAAAAACATGAACATCTTGGATGACATGAAGGTGAGTACGTTATTATTTTTGTTCTGGAAGTGAACTACTCCTTTAAGCCTGTGATATCCACCTTTTTCCTGAATGCAGAAGTCTTACCCAACTGGAACAATGCTTTACATTTCTGGTCTCTGGTGTTTCTAGTCATATTAAAATATTTTCAGAGCCGATGATATAATGTTAAACCTATGAAAATGGTTTTAAAAGCATATGGCACCATAGTTTCATCACTTTACAGTGTCGCAATGACTGTCTTTTTGCATTAACTCACCTATCATCATTTAACAAGCGGGAAGATGGCATGAAGTGATGTTTTTAATGCAGTTTAGCTGCATTAAAAACAGATGGGTGCACATATCCTACATACAGCTCCTGATCCGGGTGAAGTTTGTTAGCTTTTGTTTACAAAATGATAAGAGCACACATTATTTTATTATTTCACACACAGTATTTTAACTTAAGCACTGAAAGCCATGCTTGTTTTCTTTTGTCATTGTTTATGCGACGCTTGCAGCACCAGACAGACATATTTTCTAGTACGCTAAACAATCACTAAAGGAATTAAAGGAGAAAATAGAATATAGGCTCATTTTCCAACTCCCCTAGGGTAAAACAGATGAGTTTTATCGTTTTCGAATCCATTCAGCCGATCTCTGGGTCTGCCGGTAGCACTTTTAGCATAGCTTAGCATAAATCACTGAATCAGATTAGACCATTAGCATCTTGTTCAATAATAATTATTGTTTGTATTGTATTGTTTCCTCATCATTACAACAGAATAAGAGTATAGTTCCTATCCATATCAGCCTGGAAAATTGCAACTTTTCATTTTCTGTCGGTCTTAGTACATAATGTAACTAGAAAAGAGTCAAGTTTTAAATAGGAAAAATATCAGAAACATTTGGTCATTTTTGAATGAGATGCTAATGGTCTAATCAGATTCAATGATTTATGCTAAGCTATGCTAAAAGTGCTAACGGCAGACCAGGAGAATGGCTAAACGGATTCAAAAACGGTAAAACTCATCTGTTTAACTCTAGGGGAGTTGGAAAATGAGCCTATTTCCAAAAAAAAGTGGAGTGTTCCTTTAAGCTTATAGCTGAAACTGTGGCAGACAACAATAGCACAGCTCATCCCCATGCACATTTTTTATTCTTCAGTTCTCAATTTTTAATATCGAAAAAGTAAGCAAAAGTTAGAATCATCAGTTCATTAATCACTCATCAGTTACTCAGGAAAAAGGTGGGTACATGACTTAGTGTGCTTCCATCAGTGTTTTATTTTTCCACCTATTTTATCCAAAAAATTAAATCTGGCTGCACTCGAAAACTAGAAAATGCTGCCTACAGAGGACACATTTCAGGTTAGGAAGGCATCAAGACATGTTCGAATCCAATGTTAGCTTCACTTCCTGCCTCCTGAGATACCTTTTTCAGGTCAAGCATAGATGTATCCTTCACTGCTTTTGATATCCCACAATCCTGTGCAATCCATGCCATGATGGTTGAGCTAAAAAATAAAGATGGCATCTGAAAGTTGTGTTTGGTGGTCAGTTTGTGTGAAAGTATGTATGTTTCTGACCAACTTTTTGCACTTTTGATGTTATTTCCAGCGAGAAATCAGTAGTATGGTAATTAAATATTTGCTTAGTTATCACCAAAGTGAGGTGCCTTTGTGTGCAAACGCTGTCTGCGAAGTCATTGCCAGATGATGTAGCGAGGCAACAAGTCAGCTACCTAGGCTTTGGGATGCAGCCTCTGAGATCTCATTCACGTCTGTAACACAACAGGTGCATGACTAGTTTAATACCTAGGTATAAGTTACTGTTTGATTAAATAGCGCCATCACTTGTATTACATATAGAACATCAGTGTATTATTGTGAGACAAATGGAAATTTATCATCCGAATAATGCTGTTATGAGCATAATGCTGCATGCATTCAGTTTATTGGGATAATGCACATAAGTACTTGAAATGCGTAAGTGACACTTTCAGATCGCTAATGAAATGTAAGGATGGCGGAATAAATGTGGGTGTTTTGAAAAGTGTTAACAATCACATTATGTTTGGTGTATATAATGGAAAACTAAAAATATCAACCCAGGCTCATTAGAAAAAATGTGCCTGTGCTGACTTTTTGGATGATATTATGTTTCTTCTTGCACATTCCGCAACACTTTGAAGGTGAGTGCGCTAATAGCATGTTTAATTTTATCCTAAACAAATGAACGTGAATCTGAAACATTTTAATACACTGTTTGTTGAACTGTATGAAGTATGTCAGAAAAGCCATGGATGTAATGCTATGTCAAAACGGATTAGTGTACTTTTCATTTTTTTTTAAAGGGATAGTTCACCCAAAAATTACACTTCTTTCATTAATTACTTACCCTCATGTTGTTCCAAATCCATAAGATATTTGTTCATTTTTGGAATGCATACTGAGATATTTTTGATGAAATTCAAGACCTCTTTGACCCTCTATAGACAACAAGGATCCTATCACATTCAAGGTCCAAGAAAAGTTTCAAGAACATCAACGAAATAGTCCATCAGTCTATTATGTGACATCAGTGGTCAACCGTAATTTGATGAAGCTACAAGAATACTTAAATTAAGGTTTAACCACTGATGTCACTATTTTGTCAATGTTCTTGGTACCTTTCTGGACCTTGAATGTGGTAGGACCCAACGGTGGGACCAAGTCATTGTTTTGCAAGTAACAAGTAAGTCTCAAGTCTTTGCATTCAAGTCTCGAGTCAAGACGGGCAAGTCCAAGTCGAGTTGCAAGTCCTCAACTTTAAGCTTCAAGTCCTAAACAAGTCATCAGTGCCGTTTGCACAAATTAGTGTCTCTATATTAATTACTACAGTAAATTTAAAGTCAATAATAGTTTATAGTAAGAATAATTGCAAAGATACAATAATTAGTGGTGTTTCATTGAGGAATTAATCATTGTTTGTGAAGAAATACAGGACAATTGAATGAATCATTCATTTTAAGTACACTGTTTCATTTGTTTATGATTCCATGATTTGAATGAATCAATTGAATCAGTTGGGGTCCTAGCTTTGGTATCAAAATATGTCATGCGGGATAAGAAAACAGTCCCGCGTAAGGCTTTAATACAAAAACGCACACAATGAATGGAGTCTGTAGAAAGCAAAAGCCAAATCCCGGACATTTTGGGGCGATTTAGGAATCCCTCTCTGGCTCAGTGCCAAAAGCTGCGCTAACCATACCATTGTAATCATACGCTTCAGTAACCAGCCTATATCGACCAGAACTCAGTTTAGATATAGCCATATAGACTTGCCGAGTCACAGGGTTCAAGTCCAAGTCAAGTCTCGAGTCATTGCTGTCAAAGTCTAAGTCGAGTCTCAAGTCATCAAATTTGGGAATCGAGCCCACAACTCTGGTAGGACCCTTGTTGTATATGCAGGGTCAGAGAGCTCTCGAATCAAATATATCTTAATTTGTGTTCTGAAGATGAACGAAGGTCTTATGGTTTTGGAATGACATGAGGGTAAATTAATGACAGAATTTTCTTTTTTGGGTGAACAAGCCCTTTAATAATCAATAATCTGCCCTTGTTATCACAGCACGTTTCCCCAATGAGCCTAGGTTGTGCAAAATATTGCTCTGAAATATAAGTAATCCTGTCACAAAAAGCACCTCCTATCTAAATTTTTGTTATGAATACTTTAATATACTAATTGCTGCATTAAGCACTGAAAAGATGATATTACGGTGTCTATCATTTCCGTTTCCATCTGCTAAAAGCTGATATGGGTTTCAAAGGTATGAGTAATATAATTACTCTGTTCAGAGAGAATAATTAGCAAAGTAACACCCATTGCAATTTAGAGAAAGTATAAATGAAGCACTTTTCTGACTCTGAAACGTACGTCATTTAAATAACTTAAATATGTATTTAAATAGCTTGCATAGTTGTGAAGTGATGTGAACTGAAGCTTTCAAGGCAGAAACGATTTTGTCACCTCTTCACTTAGATCAACAACATGCTCAAAAGACATAAACACTTCGCTTCTTACTGACGTCTGACACATCTTCTCACCTTCCAGTGTGAGAAACTGTGTCGGGACAGCGTTCCATCTGGCGCTGCGCTTTTCTCTCTGGTTCTGTTAAAGAGCAGCAGGCCCATTATCCTCTTATTTGTCTGACATTGTTGTTCATGTTGGCTTAATGATTGGAAACAGCACGGCTCTTCATTGGCAGGCTTGTCATTGTGTCACAATTGATGAGGTTCTGTAATTAACGCCGTGGAATTAGACAAGCTCTGCGGAACATGGTCCCCAGAGGTTAAAGCCGCAGTGCTCACCTCGCAAAAAGCTGGCCAATCCTTGAGTTTAGGGTGGGCCCGTCTCGACTCGCTGGCTCCAATATATGTTATGATTCAGGATGCCAGTATTTTTAATGAAGTCTGTGCAAATGATTTTCTCGTTTACGCTGCTCTCGTCCTTGTGGCGGTCATTTAAAGCCACACTGTTGTAAAGTGATCAAGGAGGGCAGATGTCATGATCAATTAACACTTTATATATATATATATATTTTTTTTTTTCATCTCCCATGATGTTATCCAGCCTGGGCGTAAACCGAAGCGCTGATGAAATTGAACCCGAAACCAGACAACAAGGGCAGGAAACGTTTAGGCTATTCTTAGTCAATGAAGCGAGGCTGCCGCGTTTGGGTCGTATTTGGGTTGACGCTAAGAAGTGTGCATTTGTGTAGGGCATATTGTCCTGTCTAGATGAGGCATGGTTTGTTCATTTCCTTGTTTAGGAACGTTGCCCGTGGCTGGCGAGAGGCTCCCGTCTCTGACAATCGGCGGTGAGGTCATTTCCTCTGGCCCCTGGCTGGACTCGCTGTGCTCTGTTCTGATGGGCGCTGAATCTAAACAGCTCTGCCTGTTAGCCAAACTGTTTATCTCTCTGTTTCTCCCTCTCTTTCTGCACCTTCAATTTGTCAGTTGTCTCCCCAGCCATTCAGCCTGTGTTTGCAGCTACAAAACCAAACCTTTTTTGTTCCCCTCTGGTTAGAATTCACGTCACTCTGTTAATTGGCTGTATTAACTGTGTCTGATTGAAACACATTTGCCGAGGCAAAAAGAGAGGAAAACGCACAAATAGCCAACTCGGGGGACAATTATCTTTTAAAATTGAAGGGACGTCTCCATTACCAGTCAGATCCTTTGTAGTTTAAATGATTTGCTGTAACACACGGCTCTGTGGTGTGTTTTGTATTTTATTTTATCTTATTTAAATAACACAATGAATTCTGCTACTGTGTTTTCAGCATGCGAGCAGAGCTTTATGTACCACAAGCCTCCCTCATTTGAAATACAACTAGTTGATGCTTATTTTAATTAAAGCACATTCAAACATTAATAAGGATATTTTGAACTCCGCATCCACGCTTTTTCCCATATAAGTGGGTATTTGTAAATTTTATGGGTCTGGCTTCCAGTCTCATCTGCGTCCAGCTATTTTTAGCTGTACAAAACAGCTCTTTTTGCTGCTTGATATTGCAGATTGTTGTGTCTTACCATATTATTTTAATGAATTAGCTTAATTATGAACACACTGGTTTGTAGTGCAGACGGTTTTACCGTTTTACTGCGTATTGTCGTTCTTTGTGTTATTTCTCTATAGCGGCTAATGAACCGGACGTCTCGCCCATAGGCCTACTTCTGCATTGGATGTATTACAAGAGACAAAAAAAGTTCTATTTCAACTAAATGCAGGTCTTTTGAATTTTCTATTCATCAAAGAACCATGAATAAAAGTGTATTGTGGTTTCAAAAAAATATTATAAGACTAAACAGAAAGGGAAAATATAAAACCAGGACAAATGAACAAAATCACAGCAAAGTAAATCATAAATCCTGACACTATTTTCCTCATTGATACTAGTGCACCAATTCAGCACATTAGAAGACTGAAGACTGGAGTAATGATGCTGAAAATTCCGTTTTGTCATCACAGATATATTCAAAATGTATTCAAATAGAGAACCCCTGTTTTAAATTGTAATAATATTTTGCAGTGTTTGTGTTTTTGCTTCACTTTTGATCAATGAATGCAGCCATAGCCTTATACCGACCCCAAACTTTTGTTTGGTAGAGTAAAACAAAACATTCTGCAGTGCAGTCATTAAATTTCAAGTACTGCTGGTTGCTGAAGCACCTGCTGTCAAAGTGTGAAACAGAGAGGCATAACACAACTGATTCAGTGTTAAAGTAAAGTAAAAAATCCATTTTATTTTCTGGAAAAGAGTGGATATCCTTTCAAATCTTATGAGTGTGTGTAAATACAGTTGTGCTCACAAGTTTGCATACCAAATAATAACTGGATTTATAAGAATGACTCTATTCAAAAGTTTGCATACCATTGAATCTTAATACTGTGTGTTGTTTCCTGGATGATCCATGACTGTTTTTATGTTTAGTAATAGTTGTTCATGAGTCCTGAGCAGTTCAGCTGCCTGCTGTTCTTCAGAAAAAATGTGTACTTATATTGTCTTCTGGGAGACATATAAATATTTATGTAGCTTCCGAAGTGCAATACTAAATGGAAAAAAAAAAAAAAAAAAATCAGTAAACAAAATAAGAAAAAATTACACCACATCACCCTGTTTAAAAGTTTACATTCTCTGGCTATTAATGCATTGTGTTGCCTTCTTAAGCATCAGCAAATGTTTTCAACTTTTGTAATAGTTATGTGTGAGTCCCTCAGTTGTTCCCAGTGTGAAAAGATAGATCTCAAAATTATACAGTCACTTTTGGAAAGTGTTCATATGCAGAAGATGGAAAAAACAAATAAGGTGGAAAAAAACAAATGATGTGCAGGAGCTGGAGGAATATTCTGAAGAACAGCATTCAGATGAACTGCTCTGGACAAACAGTGGACTCATGAACAACTATCACAAAAGATAAAAACAGTCGTGGATCATCCAGGAAATGACACACAGTATTAAAATTTGAGGGTATGTAAACTTTTGAATGGGGTCATTTATGTAAATTCACTTATTATTTTGTCTTGTGAATTATATATATAAACATCTTTTATGCTAAATAGTTTATTCAGGACAGTACTAAATAATAATAAAAAAAAAATACTGTTTTCACGATCCCTCTTATTAAAATTATTAACATTTAACATATTCTGCAAGGGGTATGTACATTTATGAGCACAACTGTATATCTAAAAGCTGTTCTTTTGAATTTTCTATTTATCAAAGACAAAACCAGTCGTAAGTAGCACTGGTATATTTGTAGCAATAGACGGATATGATATGGTCGGCTGTGATTAGTTAATGCGATTTGCTTTGTTACATCAAAATAAGACTTGAAATGACATGAAAACATGACCTGTGGGAGTTTTTAGTGAGTAATCAGCTTGGTGAAATTTAAAGTGTCTGTGACCAATATTTTCTGAGCTTTGATGACTGATGGCCCCCAAATAGTTAGAAGTTAAATATTAAAAAGAATAGCTGTCTATTGTTTCAGTTTTACTGCCTTGAGTTATTATTTTGAAATAAATGTCAAACTCTTTAAAAACACTAACTTGATGAGATTCATACTTGGCTTTAATAAATAGAATATTGATTACATTGTTAAGAATTGCATCGATTTCTGATGATCATTTGAGAATTTTCCAACCATTGTTTCACAAGAAAGATACGCTTGGTTTTTGCGTGACTGTCTTATGTGTTAGAACATGCATGCGTGTCTCTGTCAGGTGTGATGAAGGGTGTGGTGCGCCATCAAGGTTTTCCGTATCTCGCTGCGTGAAGGAAGAGGTGTTGGAGCGTTGGTGCGTCGGGAGCTTTCAGGCCTGCTGCTGTAACTGTGGGGGTTATGACACTTGTCGTTGTTTAATTGCCTGCAGCTCTGTGGTGCCAAACTCCTGCAAACTTTTCTTAATTAGGACCACTGCCAGCTCTGACGAGCACACAGGAGCTGGAGACGCAGGAAAGTATGAGCGAAGATATTTTGGCAATTAAGAAGCACGATGGATGATCTTTTTCAGGGGGAAACAGGAAACTCTTTAAACTATCTCTGCATGAAACGGTTTTAAGATCATGGATGTCTTGTAAAGATGAAAGACGCGGCGGTGACAGCTGATGCATGAAGGATCCGTAGATAATGACAAGTATTTGATAACAGCGATTAATGAATTTAATTAACTGGCTATATGGTGAAGCACAGGAAACGGAAAGATGAGATATGTCATTAATGACATATGTCTCTTCAGCAAAAGAGCAAGAGTGTAAAACACTAGTGAGAAATTCAATAAGAGTGATTTGTGCCTGCTGATAGTGTTGATGATGTTCAAATGTTGTCTGTCTTAGGACCCATTTCACTAAAGGAATTATGCAAATCAGTTAATTATCACAGTAAATTTTTGTTCTTATGGAAAATCATTCAAATTTGTTTTAGACAGATAAGTAAAATCCCTGGATATATAGCTTGAAAGTAACTTCTGTTGAAACCAATGTTTTCAAAGTCTAGACAAGCATGAAACATGACGGTTTTTATAGAAAATCCATATGGCCATGGTTTCTTTTTTTCTCTCTTGCTCCAGTGATGCTGCTTAGTCACGAGCAGAACACATTAACAGCCCATGCAATTGCATATCAACAAGATTTTATTGTTTGTAATATTCTTTTAGCTGTTGTAGTAAAGATAAATTAATTTGTGGAATGTTATTGCAGAGACAATCTAAAGTACAAAATGTTTATATAAATTAATAATGGATGAAATGTGTGTTGGGCGGCAAATTGAGAATGAATGGATTTTCACCAAACTCAGAACACATATGAATGAGCTCAGTCTTTGGTCAAATTACAAAAATTGGGAGGTATAACCACTGTGGTGGTGCTATAACAGGAAAAAAAAACATGAAAATGTCTGTAACTACACACCTATTAGTATGATTGGCATGAAATTTGGCATTCAGTGTCTTTGTCCAAGGTCAAATCCATATCTATAAACTTGATCCACACAATATTCGTATCATAAGTTAGATCTCCTCTTTCTGAACAACTTTGCTTCTAGAACCACAGCTGTCAATCAAATAGTTTGTCGAATATTTGACATTATGTTAAAAAGCTACTTTTTCAAACTCGTCTTAGATGGTTCGCTTTATTTTATTTTCACCAAAACTGATACAGACCATCTTCAGATGGTCCTAACAAAAAGTTCTCAAAAGCTAACAAACATTCTCGAAGTGAATGATCAGTGCTCTCTCCACCCTCAATACCACGACCCCACACGAGTGTGTGTTCACTACTGTGTGTGTGCACTTGGATGGGTTAAATGCAGAGCACAAATTCCGAGTATGGGTCACCATACTTGACCACACGTCATGTCCTTTCCTTTTCCTTTCCTTTCAAAGTAGATATGAGGCTATATCTCCTCAACGTTTTATTGTATTCAGACCAAACTTGGAGTTTGTTATGACGACCATGTCTTGAGGTTATTTGCACAGTTTCAGCACAGTGCCATCTAGTGGTCAGGAGAAAAATGGCAAAATAGATCTAAGGCTGTTTTTCTGCAATGCAATTCTATCTATGTGTGTCATTGTCCCCCTAATTAACCACACCACATCAATTTGGGAGCAGTGCCACCTATTGGTTAAAAGTGATAAATTATTAAATAATATTTCTACTGATTTTATGATTTTTCAGCATTTTTCGGTAAAATAGTCTTAAAATGTCTATAACTGCTCAAGGGTCTTAAAACGCTTGAACCCATTGATTGCTGCTTGAAGCTATATTTTTATGCACTTTTTTTTGCTTTATTTTACCTAATTATATTTAACTTATTCTATTACAGTTAGATACCAAGGCAACATTTCTAATTTACACTTATGTTTTTCATTTAATATTAATATTTTATATATTTCAGCTTTACTTCAATTAACTGAGTTTAATAGTTTTAGTTAACAGTAATAGAATCATTGATAATACTATACTTAGACAATGTGAATGTGATCCAGAACAGCACTTATTACCACTAAAGCAGAAGGAAATCTTGTTCATCGTGGTGCAAAACACAAATCATCTGACACTGATAATTCCTGTCACAGAGCGGAGTGAATTAGTAATTCAGCAGCAGTCAAGTTATTTTGTACTTGCTTGCTGTAGCTAATGCATTCTGAGAAAAGCCTGGAATATAAAGACACAGAGGGTGAAGTTCTTTCATTAGCAGCTGCTCGGTAGTGTGAGGAGCAGTAAACATAATACATGGCTGTTGTCATGACAACTAATTCAGTAAAAAGCACTTCATTTGAGTTAAAACGTTTTTGTTTTGTGCTTTTGCAGAAACACAAAATGCTAGTCATTTGTGACTGGTTAGTATGGAAACGATGACCAAAAGATGTGATTGTCACTGTGGGTTGACAGTGTGTGTAGTGACCAGTTATGTGACATATTTAACCAAAAAACTTGTTTATGACAGGCATAAGTAATGTGATTCAAATTCTTATTTCACACTGATGCCATCATGTGTAAGTTAAAAAGTTACGTTAAGGCAAAGCAGGAAATGAATCACACTTGGTTGTTCATTCATGCATTTATCCACTGACCTTAAAAGTCCCAGAACCAACTGTGGCAGATGTAGGTTATGAAATTGTCAAACTAAATATGTCTCATTTGTGTTTCTGCCACAAAATAAAAATATATTGTCGTTCATATTTCAGATGTGACTCGGAAATGAGCATAACATTCATCTACAGAGCTGATCTCTGGATCAACAGTAAAAGAAAAAGCTAAATTATGTGCACCTAAACACTTTGTAAAATTAAATGATCCCCATGTTTGGTGTCAGTATGATCTCAGATGAGTAAATGTGATTTTGAATCCCACAACTGGCACGAGAGCCGCCACCATCTGTGATGTGTTCACTTGCCATTCACACGCTTTTCCCAGCAGCTCATCAGACCTGTGGTGTTCCTTCACGTCAGCCCTCTGTCTGTATGCAGAAGGTTGGAGCGAGGAGGAGGAGAGTCTGATGTGTTTTGACTAAATCCCAGGAGGCAAAAGGGGTGATTGGGGGGCTGCGAGCAGATGCCCAGCACTCTGAGAGTGGGTGGGTGTATCGCGTAATTGGATTTGTCAGACATGAGCTGTGTGGTGTGGAAAGAGACAGAATGAAATCTTTGATTAAGCTTGTCGCCCTCTCTTCCCTATAATGCTTATGGACAGAGCAGATATCCCAAATGCCATCACACAGAGCCAGTGCCCCAGCTCCATTTTCAACAGGGTAACTTTATTCGCTTATTCTCCTGTGGTTAAAACACACACACACACACACACACACACACACACACACACACACACACACACACACACACTTCTATAGAAAACACAAAAATATGAAGAGATTCTGTGTGTGGCAAACAGTAATAAATGATTAAAGATAATAATGAAATATCCAGTGTTGGGAGTAACACATTATCGCATTTTCAGATAACTAACGGTAGTTACTTTTTTCCCCGTTTATGGACTGACAGCCCTCTTGTCCCCATGTTGAGAGAAATCGGTAGAAGACTTTAGTTCTAGAATAAATGTGAAAATGCATTTATTTATCTCACTCACAAAAAAAAAGAAAAACAGATCAGTGTTCCTCAAACTGAATAAAAGCAGTCAAATGCAACTCAGAATATGATGCAAACCTGCAATAATTAACCCTTTAACTGTCACTCTCTTTTTTTAAGCATAGACATGAAAATGCACTATCCGAACTTAAATATTTATAATTCATGAACGAAAACATTTTGTAAAATGATTTTGATGTACATTTTCCATAGTAATACAATGTCTGATTTTAAAATGGTTTTCAAAGAATGAATTTTTGAGATTTTAAGTTTTCTACTGATTATATATATCATATAATTTCTTATGATTTCTAAAGCGTGATAGGGAAAAAGGCAACGAAGAAAGTCTTTTTGTGACAAAGGTGAGAACTCCTGTTATGATGTAGATTTGAGGTGCACTCTGTCATAAATTAATCTATTACTTCTACATAATTTGTAACACAAAGGAGTTTTCAAATATCTATTTAGGAGTCTTAGACCTTTCCAGCGATATATAGTTTGTCATGTCACGCTGAAAGATAAAGAGTTAAATGTTAAAAAACACAAATATTCTTATTTAATCCTATTTTATTAACCATGTCTTTGCTGCTGACCTTCGACGATCCAATTCAACTAATAAGCAAAAATTACTGTATATAAACATTTGTTCTTTTTTTTTAATTGCTGAAGTGTGTCGAACAACTTCTGCATTCTACGGTACAGGCATATATTTACTTTTTTCTTCAGCCTAAGGCTTATTAATTTCACATTTGGTGTGAAAGGGCTTTTACATTTGCCAAAACATATATATATTTTTTATATTAAAAACAAACAAGCAAGTCCTCCCCAGATTTTAAAAGTAACACAAAAGTAATGCAAAATTACTTTTTTAATCAGTAACACAAAATTGTAATGCATTACTTTTAAAAGTAACTTTCCACAACAGTGGAAATATCAGTCTGAGCCACATACAGTTGCCCCAAACAATTTTGGACAATAAAGCCCACTTAAAATGTATGAATGCGATTGAATTTGATAAAATTACACCTATTCTCAGACCAATTATCAAAAATAATTCACTTTTCTTACAACGCTAATATTACTAAATATAATATAAATCACTTGTTTTTCTGCGTCTCTCTTGCCTCCTCTGAGGAGTTTTAACAGACTCCCCAAAGCATGCTGTGAGTTTGTTGGGGGGTAATTGAGAATGAATGAAGGAAGGTCATGTGATATGATTGGATATGACTGGTTATGATCGGCTGTGATTGGTTCATGCAATAAATCCCACCTCTTGTGCATTCTGCGTTCGCAAATCAGTCTGAATGAACAATACTATGGTGTTAAAGGAAAGTCTAATAAAAAGTAAGTAAAAAGCTCATACACTCATATATCACCACTTTGTAAAGTCAAAATCAATATTCAAATTGCCTGAAAACATGATCTGTGGGGTTTTTTTAGTGAACAATCAGCTTGTTAAAATTAAAGGTACATCTCTGCGTCTGTGACCATATAAGCACTTTGTATTATACTGTAAATGTATAAATGTAAATAATGTATGTGTGTGTGTGTGTGTGTGTGTGTGTTTATATAGTTGTTTATATATTTATTATAAATAATCAGATTCAATTATGCCCTATGTGTCCAAATACTTTTTGGAAGTGACAGTACTTGTATAGACACAAAGAGTGAAAAGCGCCTCATCTTTTATCAGTTTAATTAAAGCTTAGCTAAGTTAGATCATAGCTGAGACCTTTATTTCCTCATTAAAACTGCATTATTGGTGCCAATATTCTGACAAATGCTGACTAATTAATGTCCTGTGCCCACAGAATGACAATGACTGAATGAATTTTTGGCTTCAGAGATTGTCAGGCTGTAACAAAGCAGTGCAGCAGACAACAGGACAGGTGGGGAACTGTCCCCAACAATTAAACCACATTGGCCCAGCAATGTTTTAGTCTCAAAATTGCCCTTGATCTCGTGACCTTTTTAAAATGATGTTATGGACAGTGACTGCCAGCCATGCAGGGTTAATGCGGCCCATCTGTTCGAATCTGCGGAAAGCGGGCTAGTCTAATGGCAGGGGACACATACAATTGGCCAGTGCCCTGCCTTAATTGCCTTCAATAAAGAGCTCAGCGCTGCACCTTGATGGGGGTATTTCACACGAACGACATCTCTCTTGTGCGTCAAGGCTGTTCTACTTCTCTACATTACCCTTGATTGTCAAAGTTAAATGCCTTTGTGTGTATACGCAGAGAGACTCGTCCGTAGAAGTAAACTACAGCGGATGCACCGGAGGAGGTTGGTGCCTGTTTGACAAACAGCACAGGAACATTTATATGGGCCTGGAGGCATTTGCATAAAGATGGAAATCAATACAGCTATGTGTAATGCTCAGTCTAGACTACGGGGTGCACAATGTAGCTCTGCTCATGTATAAATCAGACTGTCTCTGGTAAATTAGAGACAGAGGAATAATGAAGGGAAAACCTGTGCATAGCGCTGACTCTAGGAGACAACAGAGAAAAGAGAGATACAATTGCACACAGTGGCCTGTGGATGGAGGGGGTTTGAGGTGGAGGTAATTTGTGGGATGTGAGGTGAAGCCGATGGGAAAAAAAACCCAACCTGATTAAACTGCATTTCTATAAGAAGTTCAGCTGTGCGTGATGTCTTAATGCATAAAAAGCAAACCAGAGTTACTTAGGGTTTTCTTTTTTTTACGCCGCGCTTTATGAACAGTATGTTGTTTTGTGGAAACTGGGCCCCAGCATGGAATGGCATGGCCCAAACTCGGAAAATAATATACTGATACAATGACCATAGCTACTGAAAGAGCTTACAGGTGGCGATGAATATAAGCAAAGGCTTAAATCAAGTGCTGTACCATAGATTTTTCCCCACAATAAGTCTAAACGACCCTGGATTTCGAGTGAAATCTGCACTGAGAAACTCTTTCAGTGCCTGCAGACATCATGACAAGCGTTGGCATGTTTACATCCTGCCAGAATGCCAGACAATCGCATATTAGTATTTTATAATCTGAATCGTGTTGTGGTAAAAATAACAGGTAGCATCAATAGCTCACCAGCAGAGTGAAATAATGGCACACACCATAGTCCAAAATATGTATAAAACTGTGGATTTTTTAAATAACATAATTATTTCATGGGCTTTCTACAACATATTTCAGTAAGAGTCATCGTTTACATTATATTAATCCATACAAGTCTTACTACTGAAAATGAGGCTGCGAGCAACTTAAATTCACACTAAGATTCACACTGTGTAAATTTCATAGATCTTGTAATTTTTCTCAACTCACAACTTTCAAAACTGTTTTACAGAGTTTTTGTCTAGTAATTTTTTTTTTTTTCAGAAATATGTTTCATCAGCTGAACAATCGGTATGTTGTTAAACAACAGTAAAATCCATAGAATGCAATGTACTTCTATTGCCCACAGACTTTTCATTCCTGTCAAAAATGAAAAATGGCACTACCCTGACTAAGATCTATATGCACTGCTGTTGTTTGCTGACAAAAAGTTTAAAAAGTTACATTTTTAGACTGGTCTAAAAAGGTCGAACAATACTCATCAGTATCAAAATGATTGGGGCGGCCAAACAAATCAAAGAAACTGGACTTTACTGTTCACACAAACCAAGCTTCAATTTAGATTCAGCTTTAACAGTAAACAAGCACAGTAAAAAGATAGAAGCAACATTCAATATCTGAGATATTGGTAACACTTTATAATAACGTTAAGTTGTAAGTCATTTATAAGTGATTAGTTAATGATGAACTAATTATTTACAAAACATGACTATGCTTTAATAAATGATTAATAAGTATGTTAGTATTTTTATATATACTTTGTAGATTAAGTTATAAATCATTTATAAGTGATGAGATGATAAACAATTTACAAAACATCAAAATATGTTCACAAATGATTATTAAGTAATATGCTAACGATTTACAAATCTGTCATAAATATCTTAAAAAAAACATACTGTGACGATAGCCCCAGAGATGAGACAGGAGGCGTGCGGATCCAGATGCAGACTTTTATTAGAACACATATTCATAGTCAGGCAGGCGGGAGGTCAGACAGGGGCGAACGGGAGCAAGACAGTAAATCCAACAGAATAGTGAGAGTCCAAGCGAACAGGTCCGTGGGCTGGCGGCGATCAGAGGGGATAATCCAAAAGACGAAGCGGGGGTCGATAGGCGGGCGGAGAACGATCAGGAAACCAGGAAACTACGAGGGGGTCGACAAACGGGGAAAACTAAGACTAGGGAAAACGCTCGGAAATAACGGCCGGGGCAAGTTATGACTTCGCAAAGAAGTACTGGATGGAAGCTCTATTTATACAGGAAGTGACAGGGGCTAAAGGTGAGAGGTGACGAACGGGGCATGAGAGAGGGGTTATGGGAAATGGAGTCTGTAAAGAGTCTATACAAAAACACAGTGGAGAGGTGGCTCCCTCTAGAGGGGAAAAAAGGGAGCCACAACGGTACAGTTCGTGACAGAGCCCCCCCCTTAGGAGCGGCTTCCAGACGCTCCAAACAGTCCAACAACAATAACAACAGGGAAGGGAGGGGCAGGGCAGAATGCAGACGGGTGGGCCAGGTCCATGTGGGCTGATGGGGTTAGGAAAGGCACATGGTCCAGGAGGTGCCGAAACGGGAGCAGAGCTACAGAGTTGCCAAAAATGCTCAGGAGACCACCGAGATGGAGCAGACATTCTCCTGAGTAAATCTGGCGGAGCAGACAGACTCCAGGGCGGAGCCGGCAGGGCAGACAGGTTCCAGGGCGGAGCCGGCGGGGCAGACAGGTTCCAGGGCGGAGCAGACAGATTCCAGGGCGAAGCAGACGAATCAGACGCCCACCAGGGCCGTTCAGGCGAGTCAGTCGCCCTCCAGGGCGGATCAGACAGGACAAGAGCCCTCCAGGGCAGCGCAGAAGCCCCCCAGGGCGGAGCAGACAGGACAGGAGCCCTCCAGGGCAAAGCGGGGTCTACCCAGGGCGGAGCAGACATGACAGGAGCCCTCCAGGGCAGCACGGAAGCCCCCCAGGGCGGAGCAGACAGGTCTGTAACACAGAGCATAGACAGACGCACACACAGTGAGAGAGAATCATACACCCTCCAGGGCGGATCAGGCGAATTGGATGCCCTCCAGGGCGGATCAGGCGAATTGGACGCCCTCCAGGGCGGATCAGACAGGACAAGAGCCCTCCAGGGCAGAGCGGGATCTACCCAGGGCGGAGCAGACAGGACAGGAGCCCTCCAGGGCAGCACGGGAGCCCCCCAGGGCGGAGCAGACAGGACAGGAGCCCTCCAGGGCCGCACGGAAGCAGCAGCAGCCAGCCAGAGCAGAGCAAGCACCCACCAGAGCTGAGCAGACAGACCTGGAACACAAAGCAGAGACAGACACATAGGGAGAGAGAGAGAGAGTTCGGAGCCCCAGTCCCAGTCCTCCTTCGGCAGGACCAACTGCTTGCAGCAAGCTTCAGTGGCTGAATTATGACTCGGTGAGAACTCAGGATGGTGTGAGTCGCTGGGCGCTACCACCGTGCAAGGAGCAGGTGCAGCCTTCCCTCCGGTATGAGGATCCGTGGCCTCGGCCACCTCCTCCGGGAAAGCCACCCTCAGAGGTTCTGCGGTACGAGCCGCCACCTCTGAGGACTCGGTGGTGGTATAAGCAGCCCAGACAACCCATAGAGCCACATTCAGGAGAAGTGCGGTCTCCAAGTAAGCCCGTTCGGGTGAAGTGGCTGTAATTTGACTTGGCTCTGGAACAGCGGCTGTGGCTTGACTTGGCTCAGGAACAACGGCTGGCGCTTGACTTGGCTTAGAGGAAGGAACTGCGGTGACTTGGCTTGACTCGGGGAGTAGAACCGCTATATTGGGGCTTGGCTTGGAAGAAGCAGCGGTAATGGCGCTGTACTCGGAGGGAAGCGCAGTGGTGGCGACAACACCTGACTGAGTAGGCGTAACAGCTGCGACGACCTGGCTTGATTCAGGAGGCGGAGCAGCTGCGGCGAAGACGCTTGACACTGGTAGCGGAGCAGCTGCGGCGATACTTGACTCTGGAGGCAGAGCAGCAGCGGCGACGACGACGCTTGACTCAGAGGGAGGAGCTGCGGCGACGAGGCTTGGCTCAGAGGGAGGAGCTGCGGCGACAACGTGACTTGGCTCAGAGGGAGGAGCAGCTGCGGCGAAGACGCTTGACACCGGAGGCGGAGTAGCTGCGACAACGACGTTTGACGCCAGAGGCGGAGCAGTTGCGACGACGACGCTTGACTCTGGAGGCGGAGCAGCAGCTGCGATGACGACATTTGACTGTGGGGGCGGAGCAGCTGCGACGACAACACTTGACTGTTATGATCGCGCGCCGGCGCGGCCGTAATCTCGTGATCCTCCCCCTCGATGATACCCTCATAGAAACATGAGTCCATATACTGTAACGCATACTCAAGAGAGTCCGTGAAACAGGAACGCGGCAGAATATAATCACCCGCCGACGCGCCCTCCATGTTATATTCGCGCGGCGGCACGGCCGTCCCTCCGTGGTTGCATTCCTCCTCATAATCCAAAGCATCCTCTATGATATCATTGAGTGACGTTCGCGGGCATATGCGTTTGAGCCGAGATTTAAGCGGCTCGTCAAGTCCGTGAAGGAATAAGTTCGTGAAATAAACGTCATCGTAAAACGGGACCCGGTACATGAGCTCATCAAAACAACTAACATAATTTTCCACAGACATACCGTTTTGCTTGAGACGCGTGAGCTGATAGAGTGGGTCCATGGGTGAGCAGGGAGGGGAATAAAAGTCGCTGGATCCTATTGTGCCGAAGTCATCTGTGACGATAGCCCCAGAGATGAGACAGGAGGCGTGCGGATCCAGATGCAGACTTTTATTAGAACACATATTCATAGTCAGGCAGGCGGGAGGTCAGACAGGGGCGAACGGGAGCAAGACAGTAAATCCAACAGAATAGTGAGAGTCCAAGCGAACGGGTCCGTGGGCTGGCGGCGATCAGAGGGGATAATCCAAAAGACGAAGCGGGGGTCGATAGGCGGGCGGAGAACGATCAGGAAACCAGGAAACTACGAGGGGGTCGACAAACGGGGAAAACTAAGACTAGGGAAAACGCTCGGAAATAACGGCCGGGGCAAGTTATGACTTCGCAAAGAAGTACTGGATGGAAGCTCTATTTATACAGGAAGTGACAGGGGCTAAAGGTGAGAGGTGACGAACGGGGCATGAGAGAGGGGTTATGGGAAATGGAGTCTGTAAAGAGTCTATACAAAAACACAGTGGAGAGGTGGCTCCCTCTAGAGGGGAAAAAAGGGAGCCACAACGGTACAGTTCGTGACACATACCATGAAATAATCAAACAGATCCTAAATGGTTAATAAGTTACTAGTTAATATATTATTAATCACTTATAAAGAATTGAAATGAAATCTTTAGCCTCCATTGAAGATCACATAATAAATAAATAATTTACAAATCTTTCTGCGTCCTCTATTCTGGTGTAAACAATTCATCAGTTGTAAATGTTTTACTTATCATTCATAGATCTTTCCCCCCAGTGTATATACCCACACAACCTGTAACCGGCAGGTTTGTAAAACATTTACAAATGATGAGTAGTTTACACTTTAGATTAGGCAATGCAGAAAGGGTTGTAAATGCCTTGTATATACCAGATCATTTGTAACATGTAAGGAAAATCTACAAATGATGTGTAGCACATTTTCAAGTGAGGAACTGTTTACACTTTAGATTAGGGGATGCAGAAAGGTTTGTAAATTATTTATTCATGCGTTTACACAAAAGGTTTTGAATACTTTGTAGTGTGTACTGCAATGTAAGGGCTGACTGTTGGGGGTAAAGATGTCTTCTGTGACCCACATGGAGTATTTTAGCACTGTGCACCAACACACTCCACACAGAACACAAGTCTGCGCTGATGAGAGAAAGGGTTTACATGTTTATTCACCTGACAGCAAATAATTTATTATTATTTTTAAAAGAAAATAGTTTTAGAATAATTGCATTTTTGTGTTTTTTAACAGACCAGCTTAATGAAACATATATAAATTATATACTGATCATTTACTAATGGCTTGATCATCATTTGTTCATGATTAAGAAATGTTTATTGAAATAACATGTTGACATTTCAATGATTAATAATATATTAACTAGTAACTTAATGAATTATTTACTAAGGATCTGTTTGATTATTTCATGATATGCTATTTTTTAAGATAATTTATGACAGATTTGTAAATCGTTAGCATATTACTTAATAATAATTTGTGAATGTATAGTTATGTTTTGTAAATGATTCATTCAGGAGTATCTAATCACTTGTAAATTATTTATAATTCTACAATTAAATTAACATATCACTTAATAATTATTTATGAACACATACGTCATATTTTGTAAATGATTAGTTCGTCATTAAAGAATTGGTTCACTTTCAGAACAAAAATGTACAGATAATGTACCGCCTTTTCATCCAAGATGTTCATGTCTTTCTTTCTTTAATTGTAAAGAAATTATGTTTTTTGAGGGAAACATTTCAGGATTTCTTTCTGTATAATATCTAGCAAAGTGATTGATTATTTTCAGAACAAACTGACAATTTATATACTTTTTAACCTCAAACGCTCATCTTGTCTCCTCTCTGCGATGCACATGTGTAGTCTGTGTGATCCGGGTCAATACAGTTGGGGTATGTCTAAAAACACCCATCTTGTTTTCTTCCTCAACTTTAAAATCGTCTTACATCACTGCAGAAGTAGGAAAAACAGCATTGTAGGATGATTTTGATATTGAAGACGAAAACAAGATGGGAGTTTTTAGACATTCCCTAACTCTATTGACCCGGATTACACAGACTACACATGCGCATCGCAGAAACGAGACAAGCATTTGAAAGTATATAAATAGTCAATTTGTTTAGAAAATAATCAATCGTTTCGCTAGATAAGCTTCTTCATCGGCTGGGATTGTTTATGTTTAGAGCCCTTTGAAATTGGATTTAAACTGCATTTTGGAAGTTCAAACTTGGGGGCGTAATAGAAGTCCATTATATAGAAAGAAATCCTGAAATGTTTTCCTCAAAAAACACAATTTCTTTATGACTGAAGAAAGAAAGACATGGGTAAGTACATTATCTGTAAATTTTTGTTTTGAAAATGAACTAATCCTTTAACTAATTACTTGGAAATTAACTTGTAATTGACTTGTAAATGAATTAACAAAACATACACAAATTGTTTGCACATCACTTATCAATCATTTGTGAATGTTTTGTAAATTATTAACTAATCATTTATAAATGACTTACAACTGAACGTAATTATAAAGTGTTACCGAAATGTTAAACAACCAACAGTAATATCCAGTTTAACTGCTCGACTGGAATCAAAATATTTAATTTACATGATTCATGTAATTCATAATTGAATGTGATGAGACAATAAAAAGTAACAAATTTGTTCATAGGCATATTAGGCATTTAATTGAACTTTTGATAAAAACCCGCCCTCCTTAGTTACTGTTGCTATGTCTGACAAACAATGCCGCTCTCACACTACACATCAGCTTTCAAATGTTGTCAAATTCAAACAATAAATACCCTTTTGTGGCTCTTTAATGTGTCGTGACAGATACTGTACTATTTTGCCTTATTAGATCGATCAACACTTATTTTCTTAAAGCATAAAATAAACATAAATGAACATCAGAACATATTTTAACTGCAGAAAGATGTCAATAGGCTACACACAATTTTTCAAGTTGAAGTCAACCAAAGTTAATCAACTCTCCTGTCTGATTTGTTTCTCAGACAAAATGGCGGATTCTGCATTATTATTGGTCAGATCGCATGTCAATCAAACTGTTTCAGCAAATGGATTACTTCACAATGTTCGAGTTTTCGTAGTTTTCTTTCTTTTTGCTTAAAAGTCCTTTTCTGGGAGAGTGTAAGTTTGTTGAATGGGAACATGCTTGTTCAGATAATCACTAACAGCATTTATTGCTGGTATTTATAAGGAATCCATTTTCTTGCCACTAAAACTAACAACATTCTGGAGCGGAAAGTTTTTGTATATAAATAGCTGCGGTGGAAGATACATCACGTGTGATGAACGATTATCCGCACATGATTCAAACTTGGAACGCTGACAATTTCTGACACTCATCATTTTTTAAAATCAGTGTTGACTTGCAAGATTGTTTTCTTCTGATTTTATTGGCTGAGATCACTTTTCATGGGTTCTGTGTTTGCTGCTTGATTAGAAATGCCAAAAAATGTCTTTGTTACATATTTAGTCTGAATACGTTAGAAATTTTTTACATTACAAATTATATTACTGAAGCTAAAAATGATTAAATAAAACACTTTTTTGTTTAATTAGCCATCTTAGCATAGCAAAAACTGGTCAAGGAAAGCTTTTTGGATTAGCTAGAACCAAATGAAATGCTACACTTTTGATCTTTTAGGATTCTACGAGCAGTCTTGCATGACACTAGTCACTTTGTCTCTGCAGAATCACTGTGCGAATGTCCCTCAAGATGGTCTGTTTATCAGTCTCACTTGATTGCGTTTGTGTGTTAGAGCAATGTGATTGACTAAAACGGTCACAATTCTTCTCTAAAAGTGCCGTTTTCTTCAAAACACTGCGGGTGTAAATTTGCGGCGGGACATTACTATTCACGCTTGTATTTCTCCTCAGCGCTGAACTCACCTCAGGATCCCGTCATTGATATTGATGCCTGCTTTGTGTGCTTCCCTCCCTGAGCTGTTTGTTTCTAAAGCCTCTTTATCTTCATCTGGCTCATCCACAGGCACACATGCTGTCTGCTCGCCTGACCGTCCTTTAGATACACAGCGTTTATCAGGGGCTGTAATGTGTGCCGCAATGTGTGAGATATATATACAAAACTATAGGGGTGTGTGATTGCTATATGTGGGCGTTGAGACAAATGTTGATTTGATTACATTAGCATTTGAGAGTAAATATGTAAAGAGCATGTTTGAAGCGCTATAGTGGTTACTGCCTGATTTTTTATGTACATTTCAGTGTTTAATGCATACAGGACTTAACTACTTAGTTCAACCAGGACATTAGGTATCTCCAGTTAATTAACAGTGTTCAGATCAGTTCTTCAACAGCAACCTTGCGGTCAGCACCTCAATCTGATCTTGTTATCCTGTCAGACAAGCAGCCTAGTTGTCAGTGGCAAAGCATATAGGCTGAAGCAAAGATATAATTGGATAAAACAAGTCTCCCGCTGTTGTCTGTGGCAACCCCGTCGTAAAGGTGAGCTGCATGTAGAATTAGGAGGTTAAACTGAGGAACCTGTGCACATAAAGGCACATTTGTGCACATAATACTATCACAGGGCAATAGTTGATGTCTATGGATATGCCCTTCTACTTTTTTAAGAGATAGTTCACCCAATTCCTGTCATTATTTACTCACCATCATGTCGTTACAAACATGTATGAGTTTCTTTTTTCTGCTGAACACAAAAGAAGATATTTTGAAGAATGTTGGGAACTTAACAGTTGATGAAAGCCATTGACTTCTATAGTATAGGAAGTCAACAGAGTCCAGCAACTTATACAGGTTTGGAACAACTTTTAGGGTGAACTATCTCTTTAAGGCCATCAGATAACCTGCCTCAGATTGAATCGACGGTAATACATATGGATAAATTAAATTACGTGGGGCACAAATGCACCCCTTCAGCTGGATCAAACTGGGACTACAATGAAATTGATTGAAAAGAAATTGTAGCCATTCATCTCATTATAATATGATTACTGCCTGTGATTCACTGCCTAATCTTTCAGTGGCGGGCACTTGGGAGTTTGTGAACGGCGTGCATACTTCCTCCCGAAGCTCTTGAGACTGCTGTATAGTGCACACAGTGGGACACTGTAATTTCAGAGTCCGTGGAAACTTATGTTATGATTCACCCACAGCAAATCTATAAAATCTTTAAAAGGGAAAAGACTTCCCTTGTGTGCCGAATTGGTGTTCGATGGCGGGCTGTGTTATTTCAAGAACTGAGGTCTTCTCTGGGTGGATTTAGTTGAACTTTCTTTTAAAGATTCTTCATGGTTCGGATGTGATTAAAGAAGGCTGGAAAACCAAAGAGGACAGAACAAAGCTGTGAGCATTAAAGATCGGGGCTGTGAAATATAAATTTGGAGTTGGGGGGTAGGGAAGATGTTGAAATGTTTTTACCACGTTTTCTATGAATTTATAAACTTACTTCCTGCTTTTAAAGTGGTCATGAACTGCCTTTTTATTATTTTGTAAGATTTTCACACCAAAATACATAATAATCATAATTTAGGAGTAATATACTGTTTGCTGTCCTGTTTTTCTCCCCCCTCATCAGAACGCTCTGTTTAAATAGGCGTGGCGGATTGTATACTCAGAAGTAAATGCCCACTGTTATGATTGGCTAAAACTTGTGTATGTTTGACAGCCTACATCCTTTACAGATGGACACATAAATACTCAGTACATATCAAACAATCTGTAATAACAGACAAAGCAATAGTAGCCGCGTAATAAAAACAATTACTCACACTTGTGTGTCGTCTTTTTGTTTCAATCTTTCTGAAAATCCTGCATCAAATTATGCCTTGTTTGTAAACGAATCTGCAGTAAAATGAAGTGAACAAAAGGCAGAGTTCTTACTGATGTGGTGTTTAAAAATGAAGTTCATCCACTCTTTCCTAAAGTTGGGGTCAGAAGGAAGGCACTGCAAAGACTGTGGTTACAGCGTCTTGTCTGAAGTCTCATGTCTAAAAGTCGTTTCCACCTCAGACTCAAAAATGTAATAAGATATTAAGTCACAACTGTGTTACAACCCTGTCTTCTCTTTTCTGCCTGTTCGTGGCAGTATGACGTCTAAATGTGACATCACTGTTAATTACATAATTAAAGGTGGAGAGTATAAATGAATTGTTTAGTTCCAAACCACAATAAACTGCATTAAAAAAAAAATCCTGCTAAAATCAGTATTGTATCTGGTCGGTATTGAAAAGTCCATTTTTAATTTTACACAAAATATCCACAGTGTTATTCTGTCATGTTGTCTCCCTTCCCTGCAAAATCTGATACATTTGCTGAATCAATCACAGTGCATTCCACGCACTGTAAACAGTAAAGGCAGCCCTTTGAATACACCGGCATCCTAGTTTTCCTCATCTATAACAAACAAAAATGAATAATTTTGACTGCATTGGTGGACTTATGGTGGTTTCTGTGGTGGGGAAGAAAATAATCCATCAAAGCCATCACTTTGTGAGATTGCGATTAAATAATATGAGTGACAGCTTTTAATGATTTTTAAAGGAACACTCCACTTTTTTTGCAAATAGGCTCATTTTTCAACTCCCCCAGAGTTAAACAGATGAGTTTTACCGTTTTCGAATCCATCCAGCCGATCTCCGGTTCTCCCGGTAGCCCTTTTAGCATAGCTTAGCATAAATCATTGAATCGGATTAGACCATTAGCATCGCGCTCAAAAACGACCAAAGACTTTCGATATTTTTCCTATTTAAATATTGGCTCTTCTGTAGTTGCATCGTGTACTAAGACCAGCAGAAAAATAAAAGTTGTGATTTTCTAGGCTGATATGACTAGGAACTATACTCTCGTTCCGGCGTAATAATCTAGAAAATTTGCTGCCGTATTATGTGTGCACAGGCGCAATGATACTACGCAGCGCCTGAAAATAGGCTAACTTCTGTCAACAAACCGACGTGACCCACCAGCTTGCACAGGGAGCGTGCATCGCAACTATGGAAACATTTGTGAGAGACGATTCAGAATATATTTACTTTGGTGCAGATCCTGAACCGTATCTATTTGAACCGGAATACACTGAAAATGAACTTTTGGAACACGAAAGGCAAGAAAGTGTGGCTGAACAGAAGGGAGGAGGAGAGCCGATTCGAACTTGGTGCAAATGTGGGGCTTGCCAGCCCATGGCGACCGAAAGTAAGTGCCTGTGTTGTAGAGAGTTACATGCAATTACATTTTGGGAAAATGCTAATTGTGAAACCAGCGACAGTGATTCAAGTGACCCTCCTCCTTCTAAATTAATGTAGTATTGTATTTTGGACCACATAAACTGTACATAAACAGTTTAACTGTACCTAATGGTCAAGCTAATCTGACTGCATTTCACATGTAGCTAACGACAAAAGCAGTGCTTTTTCAATCTGATCGTTCAAGCGAACTAAAAATAATAATAATGTTCCATTTACAGTCATGGATGATAATCCACGTGGGTCCTGTCTGTAATCTGAAGATAGTTGGGATGGCCGTATCCTTTAGATGCCGTACTGTGGTATGGGTAACACTGTCTATGTTTTCCAAATAGTCATCTGGTCCAAGATGCTGTGAGCAAACACGCCGTTTTTTGATCGATCCTACCGGTGTTTTTAAATCTATGTTCAGAGCAGTCAGCCATTGATTGTTTCGTACCTTATTTTTTGTTGGAATTCTATGAAACATGATAGTGGAGTACACCTTCGACTTACTATCACAGCCCTTGACAACGTACATAGCCATGACTAATTGCACACAGGTAAATCCAGCCTCTCATCAAATTGCCGACTGAAACTAGTGCCGATCGCGTTGGAAGTTACCCAGCTGGGGACTACATTCAGGCGCTGCGTAGTATCATTGCGCCTGTGCACACATAGTACGGCAGCAAATTTTCTTGATTATTACGCCGGAAAGAGAGTATAGTTCCTAGTCATATCAGCCTAGAAAATCGCAACTTTTATTTTTCTGCTGGTCTTAGTACACGGTGTAACTACAGAAGAGTAAAGATTTAAATAGGAAAAATATCGAAAATCTTTGGTCGTTTTTGAGCGCGATGCTAATGGTCTAATCCGATTCAATGATTTATGCTAAGCTATGCTAAAAGGGCTACCGGGAGAACCGGAGATCGGCTGGATGGATTTGAAAATGGTAAAACTCATCTATTTAACTCTGGGGGAGTTGGAAAATGAGCCTATTTTCAAAAAAAGTGGAGTGTTCCTTTAAGGGAGTTTGTAAATGAGATATTGATTTAATACAGCAGTTAAATAAACAAGAAGTTAATATTAAGGGACTTACATTGTCTGACTCTTAACACAATTGCCTGATTTTGCTCTATTTCTTTGTGAAAAATAGTTTAAAATAAATAGTAAAAGTCACAACTGAGCTGCTGCACATCCTCATTCAAACACAGCGGTGTTTGGTTTATGAATGAACGTGCGTTTTTAAACAAATCTACTTAATGATTCAGTTTCCCATTCATAAAGACAGTCACTTGTTTTATTCCCGAATGAATCAGCCATTCAAACGAATCAAATGAATGATATGATTCAGTAATTAAATAAGAGACTTGACGCCACCTACTACGTTTTAGTTAAATTTTTAAAGTATCTTTTCAGTTATTTAAATCATTTAGTATTTCTTTATTCAAAATGTTATATTTAAAACATTAATCTCAACATTAATTTATGAATTGAATTGTACGCATACCACCTCTGAGCCTCATTAAACATAAAAATACACCTACAAGCCACTTTTTTTGTTCTTCTGTGCCACCCATTCTGTGCCATTTGTACTAAGTAATTTGGTACAAATTAATTTTGTTAATACTGGTTTCATTTGATTGGTAACTCATTGTTATTCTGTTGTTTTAATTATAAATGTTAAAAAGCTTATACAATATATATTTTTAAACATGACATAAAAGATTATACTTTTGTCAGAACATATTTTTAATAAAAAATGTCATTAAAAAGGTAACAAACTAAATTCCCATTTGATTCACTTTAAAGAGTCAAACATCACCTTGGAATGGGAAGGCTTATTTTATTTTTCTTATCTGATTTCCTTTGCTCCAAATTGTGTTTTTTTTTTTCCCTTCAGTATTTAACCTTTAACCTGTTGGATTAATTTAATTTTCTTGCTCATTTAAAATCCCTAGACACAGTGTTTTAATATTTTTTGTAATAAATAATGTATTTTTTCAATAATAATCTTGCAGCTCAAAATATTTGTGCATATCCTCTTTATGTTACTTTTGGGAACAAGCTTGCACTCAATCATACCCCTAGCGATGAGCAATGTGTGCACCAGTGAGAAACTGATTTTTTTATTGTAATTTAATTTAAATTGTTTTTCATTTAAATGCTCTATTTTTTTATTAAGGGGTTCTAAAAATCATGGTTTACATTACAAATATTAAGTAGCACGACGATTTTCAGAATTGCTAATAATAAAAAAATATTGTTTCTATGCAGCAAATCATCATGTTAGAATGATTTCTGAAGGAAAGAAATGGCTGGAGTAATGGCTGCTGAAAATTCAGCTTTACTATCAGAGGAATAAATTACATTTTAAAATGAAGTAAATGCAGCCTTCATTATACTTATTTCAAAAACATAGAAACAAAACTTTATAAAACAACCCAAAACTTGAATGGTAGTCAATGTTTGTCTTACTTATTATGACACTGATTGATATTCCAAAGCAAAAGTAGTTATTGTGAAGCTTTTTTTTTTGACAAAGTTGCAACTATTTATTAGAATAGTTTTTCTGAATATCGCCAGTGAATTGCAAAGAGCTGCAGACACATCATTCTCATGCTAGTATTAAGTGCTCAGTGTCATCAGCAACAGTTCCAGGTCTTTAGATGCATTTCGTTTGAATTAGGGCTAAATTGTGATTCTGATTACTCACTGTTATTCAGAGACGTAGCAATCATTATAACTGCCCAATGCTTTCCGAAATTTCATCCTCCCCATTTTTATATATAAAACAACTTTGCTATGACTGACTGCATCAGTCAAAGACTGCAACAAGCATGCAAGCATTAAGATCTAATCCTAATATAGCTAGCACTCACTTACCTGCCTCTCAGCAAATTAGATGGCCAAATTTTGTCACCTAATTAATATTCATGAGGCCAAGGAGATAGGGTTATAATATGTCTGCGCACTTTCCGGATCATTCCTACGCCCTCACTATTATGAACCGTCTCTGAATATTGCTGGATTAGATCACACTTAAATTTAGCTGTTGTGGCTGGCACCCTAGTTCAGTTAATTAAAAAAGGTATTTACAAAGTGTATTTGAGTGGAAAATTGTTAATTAATTCCATACTTTCTTGATACCACTATGGTTGTCACTTTATTTTGAACAAAACTTTTTCCACATTTCATCTATCGTGTTCTTGACTGAAACACAGGCCTCTTTGTCACATCCAATGATTACTTTTCTGTTTTGGCTTTTCTCTGAACGGTAACAGACATGTAGCCATCCTTTCATCCTGTGCTGGTGATAAACTGTTATATTTTTGCAGACATCATATCTCTTTCAGCGAGGTATGCCTGGGAAGAAGAACACAGACGGTTGAATCTAGAGGAACATGGAGAGGGTGCTTCAAAGACTATAGTGTGTAGGCTTTTATTCTTGTTTTTCTTCAGTGACTTTTGGAGACTATAATTGATCTCTGAGATGAAATTGGCAAATTGAAGAGGAGCAAATGTAGAGAATGCTCGCATCTATTCTCGACATCTCCACTCATTCTCACCTCATACATTTTAAAGCTAATTTGTTTTTCACGATTGGACTGCGATTTTCACGTTTCCCTCTCCCTCCCCTCCCGTCATCCTCTTACATTTAGCCTGTAAGCTGAGAACATTTCGCCAGCTGTCATGGAAACTGGAACACTATGTAGTCTGCAACAAACACTTTTTGAATTACTTCTGATTTATTTTATTTCCTGCAGTATGGCATCTTAATTGCTGCACCAAATGTCCTTCCAAGACATGTATGTCCTTGTATGTCCTTGCAATATCACTTAGATGTTCCATCTTGTTTTTTGCTTCTGAAAAATTCTTCAAAATAAGTCAGGTTTGGGCAATAAAACATAGAGACAGAAGGCACCTTGAAGCATGTGCTATTCAGGCAGTTAACGGAAGTGCATCATTATGTGTAAAGACTTTTTACAGTCTATTCTTTTACAGTGATCATGTATTTTTAGACATGAATTTAAATTACCTTGTACTCCCATACTGTGGAATATAATATGGTAGTGATTTAAAACCATATTTTCAAACAACTTTTTTGCATTTGTCAAATGGAATCTTTTTATTACTGACCTAAAAGGTTTGAATGGTAGCGTAATTTCCTTTTTTTTTTTCTTTTTAAGAAATAATAAGTTCATCAAGAACACATTCCATTTGCTTACATTTATAGTGCTCAAAAAAGGCTGTTCTTTCTACTCAAGAATCATAAAAAAAAGCTGTATCATGGGTTTGACAAAACCATTAAACGGCACATGGTAGTAAAAAGAAATGTTCCCTGAACAGCGAATCAGCATATTAGAATGATTTCTGAAGATCATGTAATTGGAGTAATGACTGCTGATAGCCCTATATGTATTTGAAATACATTTATTTCATGCTAAGTATATATATTATACTTAAAAAATACCCTGCAATTGTATTTTTTATTTACTAAACTGGTATACTTAAAGTCTGCTACATTGGAACGCACCTTTATTGTGCAGAAGTATATTTGATTGAGCTGAAGTGGAACTATTGCAAGTATACTTCAGGTACACTGTAAATGTCTTGCATTTAAAGACTGATATTATTCAAAAATTATACAATCCTCATCAGTAGTGACATTAAAACACTTACCACGGTTTCACAGACAAGGCTTAAGCCTAGTCCCAGACTAAAATGCATGTCTGGCTGTTTCAAATGAAAGAAACTTGCACTGACTGGTCTAAAAATATGTTAGTACTATTGATTTGTCTCAAGATGCACAACAGTAATGCTTTTTTTTTTCTAAGGCACATATTTAAAAGGTACTTCAATGTCCTAATTGAACTATGACCTAATCCTGGCTTGATTTAAACCCTGTCTGTGAAACCAGGCATTAGTTTTTTTAATTTAAGTCTTAATATTAAGACATGTGCATTCTACACAAGTAGTACTCCAAATACTACGTCAGTAAATACCAAATGTTAATAGATTTGAACTACACTTAGTATGAAATAAATACTACTTTTCTGCTAGGAAAGTATTTTTTTTAAATGTGTTAAAACAGGAAACAGTGACCTCACAGTGATTTCACAATATATATATATATATTTTTTAATTAATTAAATGTAGCCTTGGTGAGCATGAAAGACTTTTTTACTAACCTAAAACATTTTTTTACAGCATAGTATTTAGTATGTTCCACCTTTTGCTGTAGTGGCAGCAAACACTGACCTTTTGTGCAAAGGTTGTCACATGGTCAATGTCACAAATTTGCTTATTCAAAGTGTCACCTAGAAATGGTGCAGAATCTGAAGAATTGTTCATTTGATCCAAATTTATACATTTGTTAAGGCTGTAAAGCTTTTGATTTATTTCCAGATTTAAAATAGATATTGAATTCCTGCTTTTTACTAAGTGTGTTTCCATTACAGATTTGCACTAAACATTTGTGATATTTTATAAATGTCAATAAAAAACTATTGCAAAATGACAGCGTCTCCACTGACCGATGTTATGCGACTAAAACATATTTTTTTTCTTCTCATGATAAGTCATGACGACCGATGTTGGTAGGTTTATGCTGTGTTGCAATACATTAAGGGCATTGTTTTAATGCTTACATCCAAATAAGATTTTTCTTTTGCTTTTTCCCCCCATTTTTTTCTTTTTCAAGCGTAAAACTTTTTTGCGATACATGTGAGTTTTTGCGAAATTGACGTGTTTCCGTATTTTCAATTTACAATTTCAGTTTGTGCAATTTGAAGGTTAATGGAAACGCAGCTACAGGGATATCAGACATTTGTACCCCTCAACAGTATATATGAAAGTACCATAATCTTACCATCTTGTACCATCACTATACCATAGTACTACCACAGCAGTTAGTGCCAGTTGCTGATGATTTAAGCCTGCCATTGAAAATCCTGTTTTCTCATTATTCTCTTAGGCTCAGTAAAGCCACAGCGTTTTTCAGCTTGGCAATCACTTTTTGATGCCGTGCCATTAATCCACTCCCAGTTCTCACCCATGTCAGTGCCATGTGTCTTTGGTACGTGGGGCCAGTGGGTTCCCACCAGCAACAGAAATAACATGACCCAAAAATTATCCTAGCATGCAATTACCATAATAGCGTCAACGGTCTTCTACAGCCAATACTGCGGGCTTTGAAAGAGCTGTGTTTTTCCTGATTGCAGACTCTTTGGAGAGCGACGGCCTCCCACACAGGTCTTTGTTTTTGCAGCAGCACAGCAGGTCGAGGGGCTGACGGATGCTGACAGGTCTCTGGGGCTCAGGTGATTGCTGAATCTTGAGGCCGTTTTCAGAGCAAACGATATGAGAGCCTCAAGCTTTGCCGCTGACTCAGAATACTGGTGAGCCTGATTGATACGTAGTTGATGGAAAGATTATAAACTTAGCTTTTACTCTTAGACTGGCAAATATAGTCATATGCATGCAAGACACACTCCTCTGCTTTTTAAGTGCACTGGCTGGCTTGGATTTCATCCGTCAGTCTGTCAGTGTAATCGCGGCAACAGCCTTCAATCATCGTCTCAGAAATGACACAGCTCGTGCGGTCATAATTAAGGTGGTAGTGATTTCCATGAATAATGTCTAATTCCGATTGCGGTTATGGAGGCTCGTCTTTAACCGTGTGGTTGCAAATAGCTTCATGTTAATTAGACCATGTAAGCCGAGCCTAGGCAGAGGAGGAGTGTGTTTCTGCACTTTGATTGTCGGTTGGCTTGATTGTGGATGCTTTTGCTAAATTTAGTGGCGCTTTTTATCTTTAAACAGCTACATGCAAAATTAGCATTGCCACCTACACTTCACACCGAAGCTCAAGTATTTTGTTCCAAGTGCAGAAGTTTCTCTCAGTAATGTTGGCAGGTATTAGTGTTTATGTCGTAGGCACTTTGTCAGAGACTAATGCTTGGGCTAATCTTAAATAATTGTGGCTTTATTTAACATTAAACTTAAGTGTAAACTCAAAGACCTTGTGTTGTGGAAACAGAATGGAACCAAATTAAATTGAGTAACGTTCAAATTCAAACTGAAACACTAAAGTAGTAGTAAACTATTTATTTGGACAACTAGAAAAAAAGAAACAGCTTTGTGAAGTGTATAGTGTTATCTAGAAGTGCAGAGAATTAGAATAAGTTACACTTAACATTACTCTTAGTTGCTGTTGCTAACTGAGACAAGATAGATTTGCTCAGGGAATTTGGCTATTGAATATAAAATATCTATAAAATATAACAAAGCTTATGCATTAAACATGAATCGAACATGAACATGAACATGAACATGAAATCAAAATTGTTTTTTGTTTGTTTGTTTGTTTTTTTTACTTTTAGTATGAATATGTTAGCCTTAGGCTTTTCTATATAAGCTAGTGTGTTTCAAAAAAGTGACAAAATTCACATTTATAAGACAAAACTTACAGTCTCTACCTTTGGCCAATATGGATCAATGAATTTGATGACATCACCCTGCACTTCAGCTTCTCATCAAACTTTCTGTCCAATCAAATGCTCTCTAGAATCCGAAGTGCCCCGCCCTCTACACTATAAATAGATGCTGAAGCTGTGGCTGAAATCAGTTACTTGTTCACAGAATTTGTGTTTTCTCTACAGTTGAATGGCATGTAGTGCACTATATAGGGGATAGGGAACGATTCCGATATGCATTCCGCTGGGACAATGAAGTCTGGTTTCACTTTGTGTCACATGAACTACCCCAGCGCGCACACTGTCTGCTCTAGTCCAAAGACACAGTGCCACAGAGCGGATCATATGCACGAGTCGATGCAGACCACAAAGCGTATAGGATCTATTTAAATTCTACACAGAATGTTATTTTATAACAATATGGATGAGATTGTGGCTGCCATACGCTGTCAAATGCGGCTTTATCAAGCTCAACGGCTCCGGCCCAAGCTGTGATACAGTATAAACGAAATGCTATTGGCTATTTTTATTTCAGTTGAAATTACATCAACACATAGAATAATGCAGTGTTTTTCAAAGTACTTCACTGGGCCTTTAATACATTAACTTTTGTGAAGTTAAAATCTTTGAAAATTAAAATGTTCATTTCAGTTCACGGTGCATTCACTAATATTAACAGCTACAATTTTTAACTTAAAAAATGCATTAGTAAATGCTGAGCTTAACATTAACTGGGAATACTAATGCATTGTTAGTTCATGTAATGTAACTAATGTCATTTACAAATATAACTTTATTGTAAAGGGTTACTGACATATTAACTTTCAAACTGATTCGCTAATTTTGCTGAACGAAACCAAAAGAACTAATAAATTGTTCCAGTTTCCCATCACTAGAACATCCTATAGGAACGGGCTAGACACTTTCTGTAAACTGCTCATAACATGGTAAAAATTGTTGGATATTATTCTTATGTGGGCTGGAATGACACATGTCATCGCAAAAAAGTTTAATCTGCTGTTTTCCTGTAAGTGGTCAAGGACGGAAAAGGGTTTAAGCATAAAAACAATGTGTAATACTGCTTTAAATTGTTGTTTTTCAAAAAAAAACATTGTTGTTTTTCTGAGCAAAAAACTAATTTAACTAATTTACAGAAGACACCCACTAAACTGTCTTTCAGTGTAACAATCTTGTCAGGCATATTTACAACAAAAATCAATGTATGGCGTATTAAAAGATGAATTACTTTCACTCAAAATTATGCCACTATCCTAGGTTTTGCTCATTTGTCAGTAAGAATTTTTTTAGAATATGTACTAATATGATTTAAAGGAATGTAAATGATGTCTCTTACGAGGCCCGAAATGGCTAATCGGGACCACCGGTAGAATTCCCAGTGGGCCGGTCTGTTTTTTTTTGGCCGCGAGGGCCGGTACTGTCATGCCACTGGGGTTGAAATATGAAACCATCCCGTATGAAAGCCATAACACAGTTTGTCCCGTATTCGCAGGCATACGCCATATGACCACCAGCACATATGAATAACAGATTATCAACTGATAATTATTCATTCTATTTGCGCAAAGTATTGTGTTATTTGTTAACGTAGCTGTTTGAGGATGGTTTGAGACTAAGATTTTTTTTTGGCAAATCAGTTTGGGCGAATGCAACTTGATCATGAGCTCAAAATTTGGCAAGGCAGGAAAACATTCAGTCTACCTGAGGGAAGACGTCTTTGACTACTGTAAGTTAATGCTGTTAAATAGAGGAGAAAATAGGCTTCATTAAAAAAAATAAAAAAATAAAAATAAATAAATAAATAAAGTCTAGCACATTCTTAAACTTAGACCTCATTATATTGAGATAGATATCCAAGCACCAGAAGCAGCTCACACTCTCTAAGTTTTCTTAGAGAAAAATATGCATTTTTTTTATTCATAGGCTACATGGTTGCAATAATAGCTTATTTTAGTTCAGAAATCAAAGTGTTTAGCAAAATATTATTATTATAAAAATATTATAAAAATATGTTTCATAGACGTTCAGATATTAAGAAAATGTGATTATCTCTGGTAACTTTTTAACTGCAGGCAGACATACATTATGGTATACAGTACAAATATTTGGTTAGATATATGCAAGCAAAAAATAATAAGAAATGGATAAGAGAAAGGTTGTAGAAAAATACAATGAATACAAGTCTGTAGAGAACAGTGCACTATTGCAGACTTATATAGCCTACTGAAGTTTTAATTAAATAATTGTAATAGCTATAGTCAGTCGTAAACTAAATTGGGCCGGTCTAAAGCATGGATCTCTAGAGCTGAAAATGAGTCCCACTCCGGCCCTGTCTCTTACTGAAATATGTAGTAAAAAACCAATGAAAGATTTACATTATTTAAAAAATCCACATAATTTCATACATATTTTACACTATGGGGGGACGCCATTATTTTTTTTAATGACGGCAAATGGTTACTACACTTGTGAGCTACTGGCGCTACCTGTTGTTATTTTTACCTCAGCACATTTTTTAGGAAATCCACATCGTTTTATACATATTTTGGACTATGGGGGGAGGGCGCCATAATAAGCAACTTGGAAAATAAAATACTCATACAATGCCACACTGTGTAGCTTTTGGTTGTAATTTTCACTCAAAGGGCAACAAGAGAAGCAATGTAAGTCTTCACTGCCTTTCTGGTGAAAAGAAGAGGAGAAAAGAATGGGAAGATGCCTGTGTAAATAAATAAAAAATTCTAAAACCCACGTCTTCGTTTTCTCCACTTTAGCCCTGATGCCTTTAGAAGACCACAGCTACAGAGACAAAAAATGCTAGATGGCATCCTAGCAGGATGTAAACATGTCGATGCTTGTCATCTCTGAAGGAGTTTCTCAGCAGATTTCACTCGATATCCAAGGGTTTTTAGACTTCTTGTGGGGTAAAAAGGAGGGTACGGCATTTCGTTTAATCCTAAACTTATATCCAACACCAGTAGCTCACCAAGTGTGACCATTTCACATCATTGAAATAATGGCACCCCCCATTAGTCAAAAATATGCATAAATGTGGATTTTTTGAAATAACGTACATGGGTTTTATACTACATACTTCATTAAGTGACATCATTTATGTTATCTTGAGCCATACAAGACTACAAAACAAAACACAGACACAGAGTCAGTTAGCAAATGAGAAAAGGTTCATTTGAAACAGATTACAGTGGCAACAGTTTAAAAAACACAGAATGTTTGTACAACATTTGCACAATGGTACTTATGGTAATTACACTGTTATTTAAGCTATTATTTACTATTAACTCAACAATGATCTGAATCAGTAAATGAATGTAATGAAATTACTCTTCATGCAGTATTTGCATGTGACAAAAATCAAGAATTACGTTGCGTCACCTCATTTTAATTAAGTAAATTGAGCAGAAATCAATTTTTGACAGCATGCTGATATTTTCATTGACGAGTTGCACACTTGACTCTTTTTCATCTATTTGCAGTAGTTCCAGGTTGGATTGTTTTGCGGTCCGCTGTGCGCCAAGCGATTTGTCTATTACCGTAAGGGTCATCCAGTCAGACACCCAGAGGTCACTGATGACAGCCGGGTTCCCTGGCAGTGATTGAGTCAGTACTGGGGCACTCCAGCTCCCTAACCGCTCTCAGACACGTCTGGCCGCGGGCTCCACTCGTTTATGATGGATGAATGTTTATGGGGTAGTTTGCCTCTGATATCTTAATGGATGTGCTCCTCCTGGGGTAGCAGGAGTGCTTTCTGTTGGACAAGTGGATGGATTTATCATCCGTCACGCTGGAGAGGCTGCAGCACGCTGCGTAACCGCGCTCACACCGCCCTGCTGTAACCCACTATGATGTCAGAGCTAGAAAGCAAGCTACTATTAGGTCTGTCAGAGACATTTATGTAAGAGCAGCGCTGTAATGCCATTACAAATGTCAAGAAATTCAAAGGATACAGCCAGAACAGCTGCTCCGATTTCCTAAATGAAAGTTTAATGGGTGGTCTGACAGGGAGGGGCGTGTTTGACTCATGTCCCGATGGCAGACCCCCTTCAGGACTACATTCTGCCACACGTCAGTCGCGTTATGTTTTTGTGTCCTCAGCTGCTTGCGTGCAGGGACATCTGTTCCACCGATGCTTCAAGGTGCCTCCGACATTCCCCAAAGGCCTGAAATGGAGAACCCGGCACTCTGGAAACAAATGAGTTCTTGGATCCTTGTTGTCCCCGCTGACCCTCCTGTCGCTGTAACTGACGTTTGCCTGGGAAAGATAGTAGCGCTCGCACAAGACGCAGTCAGATCACAACGGGATGAAAATAGAGCGAGCCGTTTGAGATGTGGTTACTGTGCAACACAAGCTCTGATCATTTTGACATGTTTTGTTGTTTACAGCGGTTTTGTCATCTATTAAACAGTCCTGTGTGAAATGACATAGATTGTAGTAAGGATCGTTCACCCAAATGTGAAACTCTGATATTGTTTACTCACCCTGCATGACTTACACTACTTCTTTTGATATTTAAGATATTTTGCAAAATGCTGCACTTTTAAACTTTCTACTTTCAAACAAACCAGAAAAAATGATTTACACAAAAATATTAAGCAGCACAGCTGTTCTCAACTTTGATAATGTTGTTCTTGAGCAGCAAATGAGCATATTAGTATGATTTCTGAAGGATCAGGTGACACTGAAGATTGGAGTAATGATGCTAAAAGTTCAGCTTTGCCATCACAGGAAAAATTATATTTTAAAATATATTGAAATGAAAAAGCAGATATTTAAAATTGTAATAATATTTCACAATGTTACTGCTTTTACTGTATTTTTGGTCAAATAAATGCAGCCTTGATGAGCACAACAGACTTAAAAACATAAAAAAGTACAGACTCCAAATGTTTGAACTAGTGAACAATGACAAAAATAAAATGTTTATTATAGTCGACTAAAACTGAAACTAAACACATAAAAAACAGATTTTTAACTTGAGCGCTAACTAAAATAAACTATGCCCCATAGAAACATCTGTTAATCATATCTATTTTGATTTTAACGTAGCTTGATGTACTAAAATAACTAAAAAAAAAAACTATAAAAATTATACAGACATAAAAAAATGATTGAGGGCAGTTTGACAACAAACTTGGCTTGAAAAAGCCTAGCCTGAAAGTTTGAAGCTGTTGTAAAAGCTTGAAGTTTGAAGATTTATATCAATAGATGATATAGATGTTGATAGCATGTTGTTGCTAGCATTTTTTAGCACACTGACAACTTTTTTGATTTTGTTGTTAACATGTTTTTACCATGATTAGCATGTTTGCTAACATGTTTCTAGCATAATTATTGTGTTGTTAACATGTTTCTAGATTGATTAGCATGTTGCTTGCTTGTTTTTAGTGCGGTTAGCATGTTTCTAGCATGATTATCATGTTCCTATCATGTTTTTTGGCATGATTAGTATATTTATATTATATATATTTATTTTATATTTAGCATGATCAGCATGTTGTAAACATGTTGTTAGCATTTTTAACATGATTAACATGTTTCTAATATGATTAATGTGTTGGTAACTGGTTTTTAGCAAGATTAGCATGTTTTTAGTGTGATTATTATGCTGTTACCATGTTTTAGCACAATGCTAGCATGTTTCTAACATGATTAATTTGTTAACATGTTTCTAATATGATTAGCATGTTGTTGACATGTTTCTAGCATGATTAATGTGTTAACTTGTTTCTAGCATGACTAGCATTTTGTTAGCATGAATTTACTGCAAGTACTATATTGCCACTGTTTTAACACAATGCTAGCATGTTTCTAACATTAGCTTGTTAACATGTTTCTAATATGATTAGCATGTTGTTAGCATGATTAGCATTTTGTTATCGTGCATTATCGTTATTAGCATGTTTCTAATATTATTGTTAGCATTTTTAACATGATCAGCATGTTACTTGCATTTTTTCTAGCATTATTAACGTGTTCATAACATGTTTTAGCATGATTAGCATGTCGCTAGCATGTTTTTAACACAATTCTAGCATGTTTCTAATATGATTATCATGTTATAATGATTTGAGCATGATTAGCATATTGCTAGAATGTTACTAGCATGCTTAACATGTTGTAAGCATGTTAGCATGTTTAGCATGTTGTTAGCATGTTTTGTAGTTGTTTCTAATATGATTCACATGTTGCTAGCATGATATTAGTTTGGTTAACATGTTACCATGTTTTCAACACAATGCTAGCATGTTTTCTAACATGATTAGCTTGTAATCATGTTTCTAATATTTTTGTTAGCATTTTTTACATGGTTAGCATGTTCTTCACGATTAGCATGTTGTTATCATGTTTTTTAGGATGATTAGCATGTTGTTAACATAGCATTCTTAACATGTTGTTAGCAAGTTTCTAGCATTATTAGCATGTTGTTAGCATGTTTTTAGTGCAGTTAGCATGTCGCTATCATGTTTCTAACATAATTGGCTTGTTAGCATGTTTCTAATATTATTGTTAGCATTTTTAACATGATTAGCATTTTACTTGCATGTTTCTAGCATGATTAACGTGTTCGTAACATGTTTCTAACATGGTTAGCATGTTGCTAGCATGTTTTTAACACAATTCTAGCATGTTTCTAATTTGATTATCATGTTTTGAGCATGATTAGCATATTGCTAGAATGTTACTAGCATGCTTAACATGTTGTAAGCATGCTAGCATGTTTTTAGAATGATCAGCATGTTGCTAGCATGTTTCTAGCATGATTAATGTGTTATAACAAGTTTCTAGCATGATTAGCATGCTGTTAGCATGTTTTGTAGTTATTAGTTTGTTAACATGTTAACAAATATGATTAGCATTGCTAGCATGTTTTTAGTACGGTTAACATGTTAACATGTTTTTAACACAATGCTAGCATGTTTCTAACATGATTAGCTTTGTTATCAGGTTTTTTAGCACAATTAGCATGTTGTTAACATAGCATGCTTAACATGTTAGCATGTTTCTAGCATGATTAGTGTGTTTAACATGTTTCTAGCATATTTGTCTTGTTAGTATGTTTCTAACATAATTTGCATGTTGTTAGCATGTTTCTAGCATGATTGTCATGTTGTTATCATGTTTTAACATGATTAGCATGTTGTTATCATGTTGTTAAGATGTTTTAGCATGTTCTTAACATTTTCCCAACATGATTAGCATGTTGCTAAAATGTATTTAGCATTATTAACATGTTTTGAGCATTGTGGTAGCGTGTTTTAGCATGCTAAATTAGGTTTTAAGGTCTGGTTTACAAAAACCGTTAGCCGGATCAGTTAGAAAAAAATATAGCAGGCCTTTGGTGGTTGTAGCTTGGTTCTAGGAGGAGATACATATTAAAATGTAGTCTCAGATTAAGAAAAAGAAGAAGCTTTTCAGCTTTTTCAGTAAGTGAATAAAAACTGACAAAATCGCAACAAAATGACAAGAAAAGAAAGTGATTTGTAACAACACGAGGGTGTGTAAACAATGACAGAATTTTCATTTTTGGCTGGACTGTCCGCCGATGCTTATGTAGCCACAGTGAGGCTGTTGATGTGCTGAGATATGGATTTCTCCCAAAGAAAGAGTCTTTTATTTCACACTCTCTCAGGCAGCGTGAGTGCCGTGTCGACATGGTCCCACTGCATCAATTAAAAATGTGTTGCTTGAGGTTAGGCTGGATATGAGCAAGCAAGCACTTATTAATACTAGCCGCATAAAACTTGCACTCTCTGTAATTACCGTTGACCCTGGCTGCCTTATACTGTATATACCGTTCGCAAGAAGTTGCTGTTTTGTGCGAAGACTCTGTGCTAAAGTTTCACCTTATGCTTGTGCATTCAGAAATGAATAGATGTAAACATGTGATGAGGTGGGGGAAAAACACAGGGATGAAACGGGAGCTGTTTGCTGCACTGCATGAAGGTCGTGAATGACAGTAGCATCATTGAGCTATACATATGCATATTAACATGTGAATGATCATTTCAGGAGAGAATAGCGCTGGTGCGGTGCTCTGTGAAGAATGACATTAAGGGCTTGATTTATTGTATGTGAAGGAGCCTCTCAGCAGCTGTTATTCAATGGAGAATTCATAATGATGCCCTTCGCTTCATCACTGCTTTAACTGAATGAGAGGCAGGCTGGAACGAAAAAGATCTGCTTTTTGTTTCATCTAGAGAGCTGTACAGTGGCCTGTTGTACATGTTTTACATGATGGAGAGCTTCTTTACACCTTCAGTTTTTTATGATTTGTAAATTTTTTTTAAATCAACATTGTTGAAAATGGACCCTGTTTATCTATACTTATTAATGTATGTTGCTATTGCATGAATTATCTGTGCACATTGTTCCAAACGAAAAAAATAACACAGGGATCTCTTCTGGTGTGTACTTTGTTATTTTAAAACTGTAATAATATTTCACAATATTACTGTTTTATATTGTATTTTTGATCAAATAAATGCAGCCTTGGCAAGCATAAGAGAATTTTTAAAAAACAAACAAATTCTTAGCAACATTAGTTGTCTATGATGTCAAAGTGCTTTATAAACGAAGTTGACTTTTTTTTTTTTGAAATCCTTTATTGCATTTTGCCCGTGTCGGGTAACCGGCAAAATACTGGCAGTGGCGCATTCCCCGGATGAGAAATCATGAAAAGCATTATTAGACTGTTTTCCCAAGGCTGCATAATATATTAAACCCATTTAAAAATCATTATAAAGCATAATGCTATTATGAATTCACAAACACTACGATTCAATTAAATATGCCTGATGCGATGCAGGTTTAATATATGTTCTTTAATTATTTATATGCATGAGAAGTGAGACAAGTTGCCAGGCCACCGTAATTTATTTGAATATATGATTCTGCCAGTTTTATCATGAAATTCAATTCATAAATGTGTTTATCTTCTTTATTTCAATTTTATAGCACAATATAAACGTGAAGGAACATTAGAAGCAATGAAAAAACAGTATAGCCTAATTTAATTAAACAAATGTTTCGCTGTAATCGGAAAGATGACTGATTCACATGCTGCTTAAATGTGAATACAGAGATCTGTCTTGCCACATTAGAAAGCGTTAATAACACTTATTCTTGTAATTTGACTTTATTCTCAAAATATTTTGACTTTATTCTCATAATTTCGACTTTATTCTCAAAATATTATGACTTTAATCTCGTAATCTTAGATCTTTTGTATTTTTTAACATGGCACTAAAACACTGTCATATTATACAGCACAGTAAAGTGTAAAAACAATCAGAACATTGGTGTCCTCTGCAGTCATTTGTTATAATGCGTAATGTACGTTAGCTCTATTGTTTATAATACATTATGTATTTTAATAGTTGTGTTTAATAAAACCATATGATTACTTGCTTTTGACACTTTATTTGAACTAATTGCTATTATATACAGTATCTCACAGAAGTGAGTACACCCCTCATATTTTTGTAAATATTTTATTATATCTTTTCATGTGACAACACTGAAGAAATAACACTTTGCTACAATGTAAAGTAGTGAGTGTACAGCTTGTATAACAGTGCACATTTGCTGTCCCCTCAAAATAACTGAACACACAGCCATTAATGTCTAAACCGTTGGCCACAGAAGTGAGTACACCCCTAAGTGAAAATGTCCAAATTGGGCCCAAAGTGTCAGTGTTCACCAGAGCTTCACAGGTTACTACTGGAGTCCTGTTCCACACCTCCATGATGACATTGGAGCTGATGGATGTTATAGACCTTGCGCTGTTCCACCTTTCATTTGAGGATGCCCCACAGATGCTCATTAGGTTTAGTGTGGCGACATGCAGTGGTCATCTTGGAGGTGTGTTTGGGGTCGTTATTATGTTGGAAAACTGCCCTGTGGCCTAGTCTCCAAAGGGAGGGGATCATGCTCTGCTTCAGTATGTTCACAGTACATGTTGGCATTCATGGTTTCCTCAATGAACTGTAACTCCCCAGTGCCGGCAGCACTCATGCAGCCCCAGATCATGAGACTCCCACCACCATGCTTGACTGTAGGCAAGACACACTTGTCTTTGTACTCCTCACCTGGTTGCCACCACACACGCTTGACACCATCTGAACCAAATAAGTTTATCTTGGTCTCATCAGACCACAGGACATGGTTCCAGTAATCCATGTCCTTAGTCTTGTCTTCAGCAAACTGTTTGCAGGCTTTCTTGTGCATCATCTTTAGAAGAGGCTTCCTTCTAGGACGACAGCCATGCAGACCAATTTGATGCAGTGTGCAGCGTATAGTCTGAGCACTGACAGGCTGACCCCCCATCCCTTCAACCTCTGCAGCAATGCTGGCAGCACTCATACATCTATTTCCCAAACACAACCTTTGGATATGACACTATGCACATGCAAGACCTGTTCTGAGTGGAACCTGTCCTGTTAAACCGCTGTATGGTCTTGGCCACCGTGCTGCAGCTCAGTTTCAGGGTCTTGGCAAACTTCTTATAGCCTACACCATCTTTATGTAGAGCAACAATTCTTTTTTTTTCAGATTCTCAGAGAGTTCTTTGCCGTGAGGTACCATGTTGAACTTCCAGTGACCAGTATGAGAGAGTGAGAACAATAACACCAAATTTAACACACCTGCTCCCCATTCACACCTGAGACCTTGTGGTGACATGACACTGGGGAGAGAAAATGGCTAATTGGGCCAAATTTGGACATTTTCACTTAGGGGTGTACTCACTTTTGTGGTCAGCGGTTTAGACATTAATGGCTGTGTGTTGAGTTATTTTGAGGGGACAGCAAATTTACACTGTTATACAAGCTGTACACTCACTACTTTACATTGTAACAGTGTCATTTCTTCAGTGTTGTCACATGAAAAGATATAATCAAATATTGTGAGGGATGTACTCACGTCTGTGAGATTGTGTATGTATTTTAAGTAATTCTAAAGGCTGTTGTTTCATCTCTGTGTCTTCTTTAGAGTGGCAGAATGCTATCTCTAACGAGCCGTAACTGACTAAAATAACTATAATTTGTGCCCTTCTGGTCAAATATTGAGCTGCAAACAGCATTAAAAACAGCTTTAATTTGTCAGTGTTTCTCTTCAGGTGGTTCTTTCCCTTCACATCATGCATTAAAATCATTTAATGCAAAGCTAGCCGTGCATATCCCTTACATAACGTAGAATTATTTAGTTTAAATATGTTTAGATATTTTACTGGACAGTAGTAATAGATTTTTTTTCTTTTGACAGTGCATGCATCTATTCCTTTCTCAAGAGCTCTTCTTGGTCCATGCTGATCTTCCCCCTTTTGTTTCATCTGGACAGGTTTTCACTTCTGAAGGATACAGGCATGTTTCTTGGCCGAAGGATCATCTTTTATTCAACATCCTTGCATGTTCCACTTGGACATTTAACATGTGAAAAAAGGGAAAGGCATACAAGGTGAGCAAAATCTTTACTCATGTTGCATGATCCCTGAGAACCATCAACCTCACAGCTGCTCTTTCATTCCACACTCATGCTTTTCCCCTGCACTCGTTCTTCTTCAGAAACAGACAGATGATGATGGAGGCCTCACTGTTGTGTCTAGGGATCAGCACTGTGGTGTGTGATTGATACCCAGGGCAGAATCCCAAGTGAGGGTGAGTTATTTTACACACACCTACACACTCATTCACACTGAGATATCCACTCCTTAATATACAAAGAAAAGTGTGCAAAGGCATTGATCAAATATGTTGACGTCTGTGTACACATATATATACGCCCATAAGCTCTTACAGTGACATAACTGTACAGTAAGCAATATTTACTCTTACATTCTTGTTACCTCAAGTGTCGGATTGCAGAAGACAGGAAGATCAGGAGAGGTAAATAAGCATGCAGACTGGATGTTAATTCAGTTTGTGGGAGAGGTTTGAGTGAGCAAGTGGAGGGAAACTGAGAGCAAGAGAGTGCTTAACATGATTTACCCAAGTAGGACATCCTTGTTGGTCCTGGAACAACATTTGTATCAACCAATCAGATTTTCGAGATAAGATCAGAGTTATGGATAGGGTTAAGCTCAGATCTGAGGTCTACTACATTCTTATCAACCACTTACAGTATATCTGATATTTGGGGGTGGTTTAGGCTTGAAGGCATAGTTCATCCAAAAATTGAAACTCTGTCATCATTTACTTACTTAAGCCTTCATTCACTTTCAAATCAACTGAGTTACAACATGTTTAATGTTTCAATGTTTGAGTTTGGCACAAAAACAAATATATTTACAAAGAGAAAAAGTAGGGATGCACTGATATAAACATTTCTCAGGCAATATTGATATCCAATTTTTCATAAAAACATCTGCCAGTACCAATATTGATAGTTTGGTTTTCTTAAGAAAAAAAAAAATGTCTCCCAGAAAAAGATGTAAACAGCAACTCTCTCATCTGGTATATCACTATAATATTAGAGGTGATGATAACAAAAGAGGCCAAACTATTAAACTATTAAATGCTATTTCTTTCCAGATATAAAAATCACAATCAAAAATCTAAAATTGTTTTTTAAAACACATAAGATTTATTCAAACAAACATATATAATAATGAATTGTAAATAAGCTCCCTCTAGTGTTTTTTTTTTTTTTTATTAACCAACCAACCAACTTTTGATTGACAGGATATAATCTGATCCTATCATTGTCTGTATTTAAACAATTGGACGATGGTCAATAGAGCAGATAACTGCTTTTTTAATTGGTCGATACTTATTATTGGCTAAAAACAATAACACTGTAAAATATTAGTCCAACTTAAAATAACTGTTTTCAACTGAAATATATTTAAATATTTATTTTTTTGCTGTGATGGTAAAGCTGAATTTTCAGCATCATTCATGATGCAGGATCCTTCAGAAATCATTCTGATATGCTAATTTGGTGTTTAAAAACATTTCTTATTTTATTAATGTTCAAAACAGGATTTTAGGATTCTTTGATTTTTTTATTTATTTATTATTTTATTTTTTTTTTTTTTACTTTTTTTGCAAATAAGACTTTACTGACACCAAATTAGTTTTAATGGTAGTGAATACTAGCTTGTGTTTTTAGTTCTAGTCCTTGGAAATTTGGGTAGAAATAGGCCTATGATTTTTCCAGGACCAACAAAAGATATTGGTCCAGGATCATGTTCTGCTATAAAACATGTAATGTGGGAGACAGTTTGGGAGAAAGAGAGAAAATATATTATAGTGCACTCTAAAAAATGCTGTGTAACACTTTACAATAAGGGTACATGAATAATCATGTACTAATGCATAAATTAATATTTAATTTATCACATACTAATGATTATTATAGGTGTTAACTAATAATGAATTGATGAAGATCTATCCTTAACTACGACTGGAGTCATACGGATTCATGCATGAATAACGGCAGCCTTAACTACGTTAGTACATGTTTGATAGTTAATGCATTAATTTACATTTATGGGTAAACTAAATCAAACAGCCTCTTTAAGAAGGAATAAGAAATACTCTGACTTTGAAATTGATTTAATATTTAATTTAATGCTATCCTCATTTGACATCTTCAGCTTTGTCATAAACATTATTGGGTGGCAAGGGATTAGTTGATCCTCCTCATCAAGTGTAGAAAATACTAAATACACTAATGACTGATCTTCTCTGTTTCTTCTCTTTGCCTTTATACTTAGCCTATTGTGACTTATACACAGATTAATACAAAATAAAAACTCAAAACCCACAAAGAACATTTGTAGAATGATTCCTAAAGAAATGCTCAAACTGAAAAGAGTTCACTCTCTATACAGACACAGTTGTGATGATCCTGTACCTCTGCTCTCTGACTTCTTAAAAATCCACACAGCATCTCTTAACCGGGCTGAATTCTCACTGAGTTAGCACATGTGTATTTGATGGAAAGTATAGCATAAATCATGAGCTGAGTTTTAGTAAGTAGTTAACAGTGAATTCATTATGAATGGGCCCCCTCAAGTAAAGTCACGTCAAAATCATCAAAAACTTTAACAAGCCATTAGTTGTTAGTGTATGGGTAGTTAATAATGAGTTAGTAATGATGGAGTGACACAATGACACATTAACAAATCATCAAATTACATACTATTAAACATGCTGTAAGTGTGTCCTCCTTTCATTTACACCACTAATATAACAAACAAAGATTTTTAGTTATTTTATTATTTATTTACGTAATTTCACATACAGGTCCTTCTCAAAAAATTAGCATATTGTGATAAAGTTCATTATTTTCTGTAATGTACTGATAAACATTAGACTTTCATATATTTTAGATTCATTACACACAACTCGAAGTAGTTCAAGCCTTTTATTGTTTTAATATTGATGATTTTGGCATACAGCTCATGAAAACCCAAAATTCCTATCTCAAAAAATTAGCATATCACGAAAAGGTTTTTTAAACGAGCTATTAACCTAATCATCTGAATCAACTAATTAACTCTAAACACCTGCAAAAGATTCCTGAGGCTTTTAAAAACTCCCAGCCTGGTTCATTACTCAAAACCGCAATCATGGGTAAGACTGCCGACCTGACTGCTGTCCAGAAGGCCATCATTGACACCCTCAAGCAAGAGGTCTGTGGGAAGGAAAAAGTGTGGCAGAAAACGCTGCACAACGAGAAGAGGTGACCGGACCCTGAGGAAGATTGTGGAGAAGGACCGATTCCAGACCTTGGGGGACCTGCGGAAGCAGTGGACTGAGTCTGGAGTAGAAACATCCAGAGCCACCGTGTACAGGCGTGTGCAGAAAATGGGCTACAGGTGCCGCATTCCCCAGGTCAAGCCACTTTTGAACCAGAAACAGCGGCAGAAGCGCCTGACCTGGGCTACAGAGAAGCAGCACTGGACTGTTGCTCAGTGGTCCAAAGTACTTTTTTCGGATGAAAGCAAATTTTGCATGTCATTCGGAAATCAAGGTACCAGAGTATGGAGGAAGACTGGGGAGAGGGAAATGCCAAAATGCCTGAAGTCCAGTGTCAAGTACCCACAGTCGGTGATGGTCTGGGGTGCCATGTCAGCTGCTGGTGTTGGTCCACTGTGTTTTATCAAGGGCAGGGTCAATGCAGCTAGCTATCAGGAGATTTTGGAGCACTTCATGCTTCCATCTGCTGAAAAGCTTTATGGAGATGAAGATTTCATTTTTCAGCACGACCTGGCACCTGCTCACAGTGCCAAAACCACTGGTAAATGGTGTACTGACCATGGTATTACTGTGCTCAATTGGCCTGCCAACTCTCCTGACCTGAACCCCATAGAGAATCTGTGGGATATTGTGAAGAGAAAGTTGAGAGACGCAAGACCCAACACTCTGGATGAGCTTAAGGCCGCTATCGAAGCATCCTGGGCCTCCATAACACCTCAGCAGTGCCACAGGCTGATTGCCTCCATGCCACGCCGCATTGAAGCAGTCATTTCTGCAAAAGGATTCCCGACCAAGTATTGAGTGCATAACTGAACATAATTATTTGAAGGTTGACTTTTTTTGTATTAAAAACACTTTTCTTTTATTGGTCGGATGAAATATGCTAATTTTTTGAGATAGGAATTTTGGGTTTTCATGAGCTGTATGCCAAAATCATCAATATCAAAACAATAAAAGGCTTGAACTACTTCGAGTTGTGTGTAATGAATCTAAAATATGAGAAAGTCTAATGTTTATCAGTACATTACAGAAAATAATGAACTTTATCACAATATGCTAATTTTTTGAGAAGGACCTGTATATGGACTCAAAAGGAAGTCCAAACATGATGTTACCTCTAAAGACGCACAGAAGGTCAAATATTATGTGTCTAGAAGCTCAAAACAATGCTGTTATTTAATTTACATAACTAATGCAGTGCATTATAAATCCTTTAATGCACAGCAAACCGTTGATTATCCGGCTTATATCATGGTCATTTGCCAAGCTGTAGACAAGTTAAAACTAGCATTAAAGACTTAACAAAATTAAATTTATAGAAATCTTTATTTTGTTGAAGAAGTGCACAGCGCTACGAGCTGCTCTTTCCCACAGAGGACTCAAAAAAGCCTGTGCTCTGACTGTAACTCAACAGCTGGGTGTTTTATTAGAGATAGGCTCAAATATAGCGGTTGAGTAGAAAAAATAAAAATTATCCAGCTTAAGTACAGAAAACCTACCTAGCACCTGGGTAAAACTATTAAAATCAACCCAATAAAATGACCCAACAAGCCTTTTTAGAGTGCAGGAAAAACTACGCAGCATCTGGGTAAAAATATTAAAAAACAACCCAATTAAAATGAGCCAACAGGCTGAACCCAACATTTGGGTTAAAAAAAATAACCCAGCATTTTTTATAGTGTGAGCAATGAAAATATGATATAAAATATAAAAACTGGTTTTGTGTAAAGAGTTTTGTACATCCACCAGAGACTTTGGTCACCATTGTTTCACCTGCACTCTTGTGTTTGGCTCTGCGTGATAGTCCCTCACATTTCTGTACCTCGAGGCCTCCAGTGGCCCACTAATTAAACTGACATTGGCTCCAGCCTCTTGCCCATGGGCTGCCATGCCAGTTGATAAGGGCATTATGGGGGGAAGGTGTTGTGATATGTGGTGGCCATGGTCCTTTTGCCAGCATCAGATGTTCAGAGATCAGAGTGTGAGCGTTTGCAGCGCCCGTTCCCAGAACAGAAGGGTTCACCAAGCTCTGCTGCCCCAGCAGTACTGAGATAACAGCAGACAGATGCACCCCAATGCGCCTGACACTGTTGATAATGAACACGCACACGCTGGCCTAACACTGTGCAAGCAACAAGCAATTTGTCTGTAGACAGTGAACATGAAACTGCTGCGCAATGTGACACAGTTAAAGCCAATCACAACATAAAACTTAAATTAAAACTACAGTCTAAAAAATGCTGGGTTAAATACAACCCAGCACTGGGTGAAATATGGACAAACCCAGCGTATGGGTGTAAATGTTTAACCCAACTTTCTGGGTAGTTTTTTTTTGTTTATAATAATGTTTCAAAATTATTATATGGCTGGCCTAAAATGAACCCAAAATAGGATGGAAATTAGACACATAATTAATAGAGGCTGCAGCAATGATCAAAAGGTGAACATTTAATAATAAGCAATTTCAAAAATGTTTATTATTTAATTATTATTTATTCAACTTATTAATAAATATTCATTTCCAACCTATTTTGAGTTCATTTTAGTTATTTTTAAGCAATAGTTGAGTTAAATGAAACTATCCAGAAGCCTGGGTTAAACATTTAAACCAACCACTGGATCAAAATCACAAAATTGCTGGGTCTGTCTATATTTCCCCCAGTGCTGGGTTGTTTTTAACCCATCATTTTTTTGAGTGTTGTTAGTTTTCATTTTATGTTGACATTTTTGTTGGTTTATATACTGCAGATTATGAACCAATTAAATTTCACTGTGGGCGGGGCTACCAGCTCAACCAAGCAATTAAAAAAATGTCATGACATCACAGTTACAGCTCATATATACATGGAAGCAAATAGCTTGTTTTATCATGCCACATCTAGTGTTAGAAGAACAGCTCCTGTATCATCTATGCTTACATTTCACTCATACTAAGATCAAAACAACACTAAGATTTTGGAAAGAGCAGGTTCGGGTAGGCGCGCACGCGCACACACTTAAACACCCACACACACGCGTTCAGTCAGCATCAAACCAGCCAGACGAGGCCAGGAGGAAGCGACTGATGAGAGGACACCCGCTGTCTTCTGCTCTCGTGTGAGAAAGCTGTCAGGTTGCGTTTGTAAGATGTCAATTAAAACAGACTCCATGAATATCAGCCACCACTGCTGTTGTTCTAGCACTTTGGCCTCTGTGGAAAAAGACTACAGAGGACCAGCCAAATGTTTTGCCGCTGCCAATCAATAGATCCCCCTCTAGAGCAGTAAAGGTCACTTCAGGATGAAGAAGATAAATCCCTGCTCCCCCACTCTGTACAACAGTGGAGTGTGCTGGGCGTTTGGAATGAGAAGGCAAAGTATGTAAGTACATTGCCATTAGGGATACGCTGATATTAAAGGGATAGTTCACCCCAAAATTAAAATTCTGTCATCATTTACTCACCATCATGTCATTACAAACAAGTATGAGCACTAAGGAAGATATTTTGAAAACTGTTGGAACAGTCGAATGGTAGTCTTTGACTTTCATAGTATTTTTTTTTTCATATGGTGTTTCCAATGGCTGCCGTCAACTGTTACCACTACTTTTTTTTTTGGTGAACTGTCATTTTAAAGTCACAATGTAACTTGATTTTGTCTATCAGTTGGTGATTGGATTGAGGCAGATCAGAATGTGAACTCACAGTGAACTCACAGAAAGGAGCGGTTGTTATGTGGAATAAAAAAAAGTGGATAAGTCCTCTATACATAATTTTACTGAAAGATTGATATTTTAATTAAAAACTACAAGGTCAAAATAGAAAAAAAGGTAACCTATGCATGTATGAATTGTTCACAATAAGATAAGTAACATCAAATGTCCATTTCATGTCAACTTTAAAATCTTTTAACACAAGTAATTTTACAAATCAGTCAGTCTTTTATTGTTTAATATTTTATATTAATATTCAGTTAGTTATTTTTTAATTTAATATATAATGTTTAAAATGTCCTGATTATGGAAGCCTGTTTCCGCCATTGAATAATTTAAAAAAAGTTGTTTTACACAATTCCGTGAGCATAAATGTATCTCTTCTGACTTTTTTTTCTCAGAATTATGTGATACAAACTCACACTTCTAAGAAAATGGATCACAATCGCAAGATATGAACCTGAAATTCTGCGAAAAATTAAGAATTGTGAGTTTATGTTTTACAGTTCTAACTTTATAACTTATATCTCATAATTTTGACTTTATAACACACAACTGCAAGTTTAAAGGGGTCCTATTATGCTCTTTTACAAAGTCTTTTACAAAACATTATCAAATTACATCACTGATTAGCCTAGCCTAGTGCAAGTATATGCATTTTAAAAAAACACTTGCGTTATAAGTGAAGCTATCTACACTGTATAATGAATAAATCTCTTACCACACACTGCACACGTCTGCAGTTACGGCTCTGATGTGGCCATCGGATCTGATCGCGGCTACTCTAGTCAATGTTTGTGTTTATATCAGCCTCGCCTCGGCATGTGTTTTGCCCCCCATACTGCACATGTTTGTGGCACAGGGCTCTGACGCGGCCACCGGAGGAGATCGCAATCACTGTCGTCAATGCTTGAAGTGCTGCCGCTCGTTGAAGCGTCTCAAAAGCGGCTCCATTCGAATTTCAGTAGGCAGGGTTTATTTTAACATATTCTAATGGACCGCATTAGGACATCATAACATCAGAAAAACAAAGCTTATAGTCCAAATAAGCCGTTCGTTGTAGTTCTTGAAAAGGGATTTTTAAATCTGAAAAAGCATAATAGGACCCCTTTAATTCACATTTCTAACTTCATTTTTTAGTTTACATCTTGCAATTCTGACTCTACAACATGCAGTTCTGACTTAATTTTTGAGTGTACATCTCACAATTTTGACTTTTTTTTTTCGCAATTGTGAGTTCACTGCTTGCAATTTTTTTTCGTCAGAATAGTTAAAATTGCAAGATGTAAACTCAAAATTGCAAGAAACATAGTCAGAATTGCGAAATGTAAATTTGCAATTGTAAGAAAAATGTCTGAATGTTGCGAGATGTAAACTCACAATTGCAAGGAAAAAGTCAGAATTGTAAAAAAGTCAGAATTGTAAACAGTTGAGAAAAAGTCAGAATTTTGAGTTTATATGAGGCAATTCTGAGGAAAAAAGTCACAATTGCGAGATGTAAACTTACAGTTGCGAGAAAAAAAGTCAGAATTGTAAGATGTAAACCATTTTTTTATATGGTGAAAATTATTATTGTGCAAGTTACATTTTAAATATTTTTGGAATAAACTTGCAAGTATTTGTTTGGAATGTTTACATTTATTACTGAATATTAGTGAATGTACCTTCACAACATGATAATTAAAAGCAAGACTTATAAAAAGATTTATATTTTTGATAAGATCTAACTTTGAGCGAGCATGTGATGCGAGAAAAGGTCTTCTAAATGTAAATGAAAGGTGAAACTAGGCAAAAATAGGTGGATATTGTACAATTAAATATCCAATATCAGTTATATATTATATATTAAATATGTACTTATACTGATAATTTGAAAAAAAAAAAAAAAAAAATGCTAATATTAACTGATATCTAATATGGTACCAAAATGTTGTGCATCTCTAGTTTCTGCTGGCTGTAATTTTGAAGTGCATTAATAACAAAGCATCAACAAAATCCCCCCCGTGCGCCTTTGCTTGAACTGGGGCGGAAAACTGCAAACACAGGATTTTCATCCTACTTTTCAACATTCCTTCACCTTCCCTCCCCTAATACATGATAGATGAGCTGTGGGTTGATCTGCTAATTAGCTTCTACGTGTCTCCGGTAGCCAGTTGGTGGAGGACGTCGGGACACTGGCTTTTGTTGTTTCTTGCCAGGGTCCCAGATGGGAGGCGGTAATTTTACGCCCCATATCCATTAGTGATATGCCACGCGAAAGACAGAAGTCAAACTCAGTTAGATGATACCAAGTTGTCAACATGAGAGTTTGACTGCAGCCTGAGGCAATCTGATCCCTGACTGACCTCCCCCTGTTTACTCTGCAAGGCCAGGAAGAGTGTGTGTGTGTGTGTGTGTGTGTGTGTGTGTGTGTGTGTGTGTGTGTGTGTGTGTGTGTGTGTGTGTGAGTGTGTGTGTGTCATTTTTAATGTGAGGCTGAGCATTGAATTCACATAGTAAGTACAACCCCAACGGCCTCTGATGTGGTCTGACTTGAATGTATAATTCTCACCCTCAGGTGTGAATGTTACTAAGGGAGAGATGAGTAGAATTGGCAGTGTGGTAGGATATTGCATCTCAAACAAACAATAAACCTAAAACGTATATATATATATATATATATATATATATCACTGGCTATCTTTGACCAAGATTACTTTAAGTGCATCAAAAGGAGGTGCTAAAGTCCCTAAATTCATTATATTGATAGCCTGAAGCCATTTGTGTCCCTCATGAGCTCTGTTTTGTAATCTCGCAAAACTCTCACGCCTCAGAAAGTTCCCCTGTGTGAAAGCTCTTGTTCAATAGAGCTAATTCATACATTTAAAATCACTGATAAAATGAAAAGTAATTTCTGGGGCTTTTTTCATTCCTCATTCGCTCAATTCAAATCTCATTGAGATGCTCTTGAGCTCTCACTGTTTGTCTCACTGGGTTTGGAAGTGTTGAATAGAAGCTGTTAGAGGCAGGAGACGCCATGTCTCATTGCATGTCTGCTGTGAGTCAGGTCAGTGTATGTGCTACTGTAATATCTAAAGACACTGGGGCTCTATGGAAAGTGAAAGCATAGTCTTTGCATCAAAGAGGAAAAATAACCAATGTTCATAAAAATAATTGACATTTTCTTTAAGCAGTATATGGGCCATTCTATAGAATTGGTGCAAACTGCTGTCCCACAACCAAAAAACACACATTCAAAAAGCATTTAAGTATTTAAATCTAAGATGTTTGAAAAAATTAGTAAGTTTAATATACAGGGGTTGGACAATAAAACTGAAACACTTTCCAATATAGTGTTGGAGGTTTCATGGCTATATTTGTGCAGCCTGGTGGCCAATCTTCACTTATTGCACATTCCACCAGTAAGAGCAAAGTGTGAAGGTTGACTATGTGCACCCAATGGTTCAGACATTGTACCCTAAAGGTGATGCCATGTATAAAGATGATAATGCACTAATACACACAGCAAGACTGGTGACAGAGAGCTTTGATGAACATGAAAGTAAAGTTGAACATCTCCCATGGCCTGCACAGTCACCAGATCTGAATATTATTGAGGCACTTTGGGATGTTTTGGAGGAGCGAGTCAGGAAACGTTTTCCTACACCAGAATCACATAGTGACCTGGCCACTGTTCTAGAAAAGGAATGGCTCAAAATCCCTCTGGCTACTGTGCATGACATGTATTTGGCAATCCCAAGATGAAATGATGCTGTGTTGGCCACAAAAGGAGGCCCAACACCGTACTAATTGTGGTCTAAAACCAAGTGTTTCAGTTTCATTGTCCAACCCCTGTATATAAAATTATCATTTGTTTGGTACTTTCAATTGGGAGATGGCTGTCCCAAACCCTAACCCCTAATTTTCAACTTATGAAATGATATCGAAATAATGTTTGTATTTTATTCCAGTGTTGTTTTTAAAAATATATTTTTGATTTTGTAAAACAAGTGAAAGTTTAGAATTTTCTTTGTAAATTATGAAACTTTATGTAAAGAAAAAAAAAGTGTCCTGCATTTTCATGTCACTACTGAAACAGTGCATGTTTTAGTTGATTGGCTGAGACTGATTTGAACTAAACCCATACATTTATGATCAGGAAATATTTATGTGTCACTCTCTCTCATAGCTACATGGTGAGTAGATAGGCCCAATCAGGTAAATGTGTTCAAAAGTAAAAAATCAGTTTGTTACTGAATCTGTTTCAGTAAAAAAACGTAACCCCCGAACACACTTTTTCTGCAATTAAGCACACTTTTTTGGGAGTTATTCCATAACATTTAGTTTTTATATGTGTACAACTGTTCAGAACTGTGTTAGCTAACTATGTGCTGATTAACATCTTTGAGCTAGGTTCAAAAGTATCTAAAATTGTCACTACCAAAACAGTCACAACTGAAACATTTGGTGAAGTTTCGGTAGTGACATCACTGTTATTTGGGGTGTTATTCCATAAAATTTAAGTTTTATGTGTATACAACTGTTCAGACCTGTGTTCGCTAACCGTGTGCTGATTAGCATCTTTGAGCTGGGTTCAAAAGTATCTAAAATTGTCACTACCGAAACAGTCATGACAGTAGTGACAAAAGGGAACACATAATCCTTTATTTTGGGGAAATAAACTAAATTTTAGTACAGTTATGATAAGTTTTAGTATTTTAGTAGTGTTCTAGTATGTGAGTTAAAATTCTGTAATGTAATGTGGTCGCTACCAAAACATTATTGTCACCGAAAGAATGGGATGTTTTGTCAAAAATAGTTGAATTATCAACTTCAAGATGTTATGATAGTGTTTGATTCAATGTAACTTTGAAATCAGTATGATCAACTTTTTGCCTTTTACAAAGAAAAATTGTATTCAAAATACAACAAATCTCATAAATCACACTTGAAATATTATTATAATTGTTACTGATTTACCTCTGAAAACATTTTAAAGGGGTCCTATTTTGCTTTTTCACTTTTTGAACTTTAGTCAGTGTGTGGTGTGTATGTTTGTGCATGAAAAAGATCTACAAAGTTACAAATCTCAAAGTCCACTCCAAAGAGAGATATTTTGTTGTTTTTTTTTAATCCCTTTTCAAGAACGAACGGCTCATTTGGACTACAAGCTTTGTTTTCCGGATGTTATGATGTCATAACGTGGTCCATTAGAATATGTTAAAATAAACCCTGCCTACTGAAATTCGAATGGTTGTGATGCAGCACGGAGAGCCACTTTTGGGACGCTTCAACGAGCTGCAGTGCTTCAAGCATTGACGACAGTGATTGCGATCTCCTCCGTTGGCCGTGTCAGAGCCCTGCGCCACAGACATGCAGTATGGGGGGCAAAACACATGCCAAGGCGAGGCTGATATAAACACAAGCATTGACTAGAGTAGCTGCGAACCGCAGATATGTACAGTGTGTGGTAAAAGATTTATTCATTATACAGTGTAGATAGCTTCACTTATAACACAAATGTTTTTTAAAAATGCATATACTTGCACGAGACTAGGCTAGGCTAATCAGTGATGTTACTTACTAATGTTAATGTTTTCTGTAGCTACTTTTTGAATAACTAAGGAAATGTAAACATTATAATTAGCAACTTACAATGTCTTTATTCAATTGTTGTCATGTTAAATACAAATTAAGTCATATTAGAAACATTAGCCTTTTTAGCCTTATGCTGGAGCTGGTTTCAGGCAATTAAAGTATTTTTTGAACCACCAAGCATGAGAACATGTTCTAGTACACCCCCAAAGCATAATTAAGACTTTGTAAAAGAGCATAATAGGACCCTTTTAATAAAATAGCACAAATTATATTTATAAGGCAGTTGTAAACAAAATCCTAATAGGTCAATTTAAACCTTTTTAATAAATTATACATTAATGTGTTTTCAGTAGTGACAAATTTGTGGAGAGGACAAATATTCCAAAAAGTTCCTGAAAATACAATATGAGAATTAGCTGCACAATTAGTAGAAATGTGTACCTTGGATACTACACAATTTGCATACATACGTAATTTGTGGAAAGATATTTATTTTCAAGATGTTTCCAACTGACTTTGCACCAATTCTGCAGAAAGGCCCCTATCATAGTTTTAAAGATAATATTTATTATAAATTAAACAAAAAGAATGATGCAATGCTAAAAAGAATCTCCAAGAAAGTTTTAATATGACCTTCATATAACAAAAAGGAAATGGAAGCCTTTTGCTTTAATAAAAAAAACTGCCCCTAGGACATAAAAGTACCCAAAGTTGAACAAACACCCACATACTGAGGATTTCTGCAATGCATCAAGGCACTTTTTCATGTCTTCAAATCATATCGCCCCATCACATTACCATTTTGCCTTTCTTTTATTATTTCCATAGAAAATGATTCCTAATTATGACCTGTGCTTCTAAATTAATCTACTAAGACAACGTTTCTGATTGGCAATTTCCCACCACTTAATGTTTCGAGGCCTTTAACAATTCTGACTTTACACTTTCTCCTTGTTACTCAATTCCGGGATGTAACCAAGGGCTCTTGCTAAATCGGTTTTAATCAGATATTTGAAACAACAGCTGATTGAATTACGTCGTAAATTAATTTAAGTTACTGATGAGCTCATAAAATCCATCTGCTTTAATCAAACCGAATTAAAGCATAGAAAGGATTGGAACGTTGATAGCGCCTTAACTCATGGCTGTATTTTACACTCAGAGCTAACCACCCCAACATCTCTAACTGCAGTTTGCATACTAAAATATCCTTTATGTAGTGTATTTGGACTTAATCACAACACCAGCATGACACTTTAATGTGACGTAGGCGTCATCAAAGCGTTATATCCACGCTTCCTCTGTGAGGTACAGCGAATATTCTCGCTTTAATCCCGCTTTTAGAGGCCCGCAGCATTACACAGGCAGGAATCTGTTGTGAGATGGGCTGTCAGCTCACAAGAAAGGTGTCTGGGCCGGTTGTGCTTTTGGAGACATGTTGGCCCAGGTGATGAAGTGCGCCGCTGCAGGTTCTGTACTTTCATCCAGTGCAATCAAGCTCAACGTGGACGGCTTTCGCAGTGAGGAGCCTCCCCATCCGTCAATTCAACCCCACACCAGTGTTCATGTCACTCTCCATGATGCTGGATTAGGCCTCTCAGTGGAAAGCGCTAGTTCTTATCTGGCAGGTGTATGGCGAGTTCCCTTCCCATGCTAAAATCATCACTGGCTGCTTTTTGCCGCTTGACAGGTGCTGCGAACAGATGAGGACTTTTACAAAAGCTCTGGTTTATATCTACATATTTTGTTGTGCTTAATCACTTACCACTGTGTTGTTAACCGTTGTCTCTTTTTACTCCCTGTGAATTACCTTGATAGACAGAGTATTTTTGTATTTATCCCCTTCCAGAATCATAATGAAGTGTTTTGCATCTCCAATGCCTTTTCAGGAATAGCACAAGAATGTGAATAATTTCACCCCGAAGCTCTAGCTCTGGTTTCCCAGCACCACTTGAGGCAAATTGATCGCTCTCGACTGGCTGAAATCTTTGCATTCTTTACGGATTTCACCTTTTCTTTCTGTGTTTGTATGGGGAAAATGAGATTGCTTGCTAGGGTGATGAGACTCCAAATGGCTGTCATTTCTCCTGGAATCAGATGAAAGTGGCCGCGTTGCCTGCGGAGGAGCCCAGGGCAGCGATCAGCACTCACAATTTTCCTCTTGTCCTCTCTGCTGTTATTGTATGACTCTCTAGAGGGCCTCTCATCTTATCTGCAGCTCCGACCGCAGGGCCGAACAGGGAGGCAAAGCCATCTTCTATAACTCCTCATCTGGGCTGAGTGATGGAGCGCCGGACGGTGAGGAGGTTAGCACAGATGCTGCAGTAGATCATCCACTAGACTACAGTTCAGCACTCAGGAAGAGTGTGTGTGTGTGTGTGTGTGTGTGTGTGTGTGTGTGTAAGGGTGTAAGTGTGTGTGGGTGGGTGGATGATGTAGTATCTGCTTTCGTGCATATGTGCTGTAATTGAAGTCACACGTTTATAGTCACACTCACATGTTCTGAGAATCTAATTTGCTTCTGTTTGTCTCAGGCTCTTGCCTTTTGTCTTTTCCAGAAATTCTCCTCCCTGCGTTCCTGTAATCTGTGCCTGCTGTCTCCTACGAAACGCACCACGGTAACCATGGCAATGCTGCACCTGAGTAGGAAATAGCCACTCCAAACCCACTGAAAGCAAATTCTAGCCTTGTAGCCACATGCTGATGTCTTGTTAGCAATTCGTAATATGGGGTTGCAGTTCCTCATCTCATTTCTTAATAGTATTAGATAAGTACTTTATATGATGATTAGTCTGGCCAAGCTCACAACAATATACAGGGCTTTTGTTTTTGTTATGTGTTTAGTGTAAATACTGAATTGTAGTCATAAGGTTTGATATACAGTAGTCTGTATTAAACAAAGGAAATATTTATATATGTCACCAAAAAAAAAAAAAATGTCTAGGGTTAGTAAGTTCTTTAGGTAACACTTTACAGGTTCATTAATGAACGCATTAACATTTGTTGCAGTATTTATTAATCTTTGTTAATGTTAATTAACAAAACTACAACAATTCAGTATAAATAATGTTATGTTAATGTTAATGTAAATTTGGTTCTAATTAACTTTATATTATTTTTTAAAATTCTATTCTAAATTCTGTATCTAAAAAATGTATTACTGTTTACACAAAAATTTTATAAGATGAGTTCACTTTCAGAATAAAAAATTACTGAGAATTTACTCACCCCCTTGTCATCAGTCGTAAAGAAATTATGTTTTTTGAGGAAAACATTTCAGGATTTCTCTCCATATAATGGATATGAATGGTGCCCCAAAGTTTGAACTTCCAAAATGCAGTTTATATCCAGCATCAAAGGGCTTTAAACGATCCCAGGTGATGAAGAAGGATCTTATCTAGCAAAATGATCGGTTTCTTATCTAGCGAGACGAGACAAGACGAGCATTTGCGGTTAAAAGTATATAAATTGTCAATTTGTTTTGAAAATAACCGATCGTTTCGCTAGATAACCCCTTCTTCCTCGGCTGGGATCGTTTAAATCCCTTTGATGCTGGATATAAACTGTAACTTTTTGTTCTGAAAATGAACTAATCTTTTTTAATCCTTAAGTGTTTTCAGTTCAATAATAAAAATAAATGTCGTTCTAGAGCAGCAAATCAGCATATTAGAATGATTTCTGAAGGATTATGAGACACTGAAGAAAAAAATCACCATCACGCTTAATAAACACATAACCTTTAAAATACACTACCAGTCAAACATTTTTGAACAGTAAGATGTTTTAAAGTCTCTTCTGCTCACCAACCCTGCATTCATTTGATCCAAAATAGATCTGAAATAGAAATCGTTTGTAACATTATATATGTCTCCATCATCACTTTTGATCAATTTAAAGCACGCATGCTAAATAAAGGTATTCATTTTTATAATTTCTTTCCCCTTTTTTTGAATGGTATAGTGTATGTTACAAAAGCTATTTATTTGCTATTTAAATGCTGATGTTTGGATCTTTCTATTCATCAAAAAATTCTAAAAAAATTTACTGTTTTAAATATTGATAAAGCAAACTAGCATATTTTAATGATTTCTGAAGGATCATGTGACACTGAAGACTGGAGTAATGATGCTGAAAATGTAGCTTTGATCACAGGAATAAATGACATTTTAAAATATATTCAAATAGAAAACAGTTATTTTAAATAGTAAAATTCTTTCACAATATTACAGCTTTACTGTACTTTGGATCAAATAAATGTATGCTTGGTAAGCAGAAGAGACTTCTTTTAAAAACATAAAAAATACAGTTCAAAAACTTTTGACTGGTAGTTTATATATAAAAAGAAAACAGTTATTTTAAATTGCAATAATATTCAACAATATTATTGTTTTTACTGTATTTTTGATCAAATCATTGCAGCCTTAGTGAACATTAGAGACGTCTTTCAAAAATATGAAAATCTTACTGTCCCCAAACCTTTAAATGGTACTGTATATTAAATTGAAAATATAATAAATAGTATATTTCAATAATAATAATATATTTATTATCTTATTAAAATAAACCATGTTTTTGAGTAATCATAAAAGAAAAATGTCTTGGACAGTAATAAAATGAAGAGAACATTGGAAAAAAACAAAAAAACAAACAAATTGAAACCAATGGAACACAATTAAAAATTGAGTATATTGTGCTTGTAGTTTCAAGTATTTAATTAAGCATTCTGAAATTGAAAGTGAAGTAAAACTACAGAAAAAAACAGCCACAGTTTTCACTGAATAATTATCAAATATAATGCATTACCTCTGCTTGATGCTGTTTGACTAAGAATGAGGTCTGTAATGAAATCCACTCTTTTTTCGCTTTAGGTCTAGCTTAATACTCTCCACTAGGTCACCTCGAAGCCTGGGATGGATTCCACAGAAATGAATGTGTAATTATGAGAAACCAGCTAAAGCAACAGCTGACCCCACCCACCAAGATGGCACTGGTATCGAGGGCAATATTAGAGGCGTGTGCCAGCCCAGGCTGGAGCTCCAGCAGCGGGTAAATGGCTTCATAGGGACCTGCTGGCCTCCTGACGGGCTTGCAGATGGCCTGAAGTTTGTTTTTTCTCTCCCTCCTCATGACGGGGCTGAGTCAGAGCACCGATGGCAGCTCACGCAATGGTGGCGCGCTGCCAGCCGAAGAATCTGTGATGCCGGTGCTCACTAACGCTGCACGAGCAGACACAAATGCATGCTCACCCACGCATTCACAAAATGCTTCGCTCATATTCATACATCACGTCTCCTCATTTTCCCAACCAGATTGTCAGAGTAGGACTGTAAAAGTCATCCATCTAACTCCGGCTCTATTGGAGTATGTCATTGGAGTGTGCAGGCTTTTGTTTTGCATGTGTTTGCTGGTATGTGCAGCTTGCAGGGAGAAAAAAGGACCATTACTTGTTAGCGAGAGAAGTCACACTGACAAACACCTGTAGGTGGGTTGAGTCTTGTGTGCCACTATGACAGAATGCTAACCTAAATCAATGCAGTCTGCTCATGAACATCCCTGCCTCTTACACATCTGAGCAATTTTTAACTGACCCTGTGTCCCTAGAACCTCTTCTGCTTTGTGCCTTTTTCTCTAATTCGCCTCAGTGGAGCCTCATGGGATGGATGGTAGGCGCCGCAGTCCTCTCAGTAAAACTACACCTTTAAATCAGCAAATGGGCTCCACCTTGTCTTAAAGGGACCAGTGAATGCTGATACATCACTTGCAAAATGAGGTAAGGCGACATTTATAATCCTGTGCCATGTTTTGGTATTTAAACAGTGTGATGAAATGTACCTAGGTGAGCTACAAGTTACTGTGTAAAAATATTAGCTAAGGTAAGCTGAAAGCTACCCTTTAGTGAAAGTACATCAAATGTGCCACGTAAATGATTCAGATGAGTCACTCGTTCTTGATTCAAGCATTTTTGTTATATAGCTGAATACAGAAATAACTTTGGGTCATCCTAATTTATATTTTTTACTGATCCTAAACAGAATCAGAAAAAACGGTATGATGTAAACACATCTTTATTTATCTTAACTGAATCGACTGAGTCATTGGAATGAACTAAAAGATTCATTAACTCCTGATTCATGATTAGTTTGCTCTGATTCCAAATAACCCACAAAATACTTTAAACAAATTTTTATTACTGAAATACTAAAATGTTAAGAAAAATGTAATGGTTTTGCCTTCTTAACATATTCATTGTCAAAAAAAAAAAAAAAAAACATTCAAAAGGGTTTCATTTCGATTCTGATTCATAATTTTTTCTAATTGTAAACATTCAATATGTGACCTTGGACCACAAAACCAGCCATAAGGGTCCATTTTGGATAATTGAGATTTTAAATCACCTGAAATCTGAATAAATAAGCTTTCCGTTGATGTATGGTTTGTTTTGATTGGACAATATTTGGCCGAGATACAACTATTTGAAAATCTGGAATCTGAGGGTGCAAAAAATAAAAATACTGAGAAAATCGCCTTTAAAGTTGTCCAAATGATGTTCTAGCAATGCATATTACTTACAAAAAATATATGTTTTTATACATTTATAGTAGGAAATTTGCAAAATATCTTCATGGAACATGATCTTTACTTGATATCCTAATGATTTTTGGCAATAAAGAAAAATCTATAATTTTGACGCATACAATGTATTTTTGGCTATTGCTACAAATGAATCCCAGCTACTTATGACTGGTTTTTTGGTCCAGGGTCACATATAATACTGTAAATGGTACAGGTATATTGTTGGAATATTGTCATGTTTTCTTCACTGAATCAACTGATTAATTGCAAAGAATCAATTCTAATTAAGGCATTCATTTTCAAATTGAACATTGTTTGCTTTTATTTTAAACAGCCGGTAGATAATACTGTAAACATATCTTTATTGCTTACATATTGTCAAGATACATTTAACATTTCTGTCTGCTGACTGATTTGACTGATTCATTAAAAAGAACTTATTAAAAATAAATACATTTCTAATTCATTCTCGATTCCCAAATGCTTGTTCTGATTGTAAACCGCCAATAGAGAATACTGTAAACACATCTTTATTTGCTGAAACTGAAAGAAAACTAATGGTTAATTTAATTAATTAATTAATCAATTAATTTAAAAGAACAGATTCAAATGAGTTATTCATTTCTGATTCAAATAGCATTCATTTTGATACTGTAAATGTTTATTGCTGAAATATTTTCAGGTTTTTCTTGACCAAATTAACTGATTAATTGAAAAGAACTTATAGTCATTATTTCCTAACTCATAGTTTGTTCTGATTCTACATAGCTGACAGAATACTGTAAACACATCTTTATAGCTGAAATATTGTCATGTTTTTCTTTACCAATTTGACTAATTCATTGGAATGAAAAGAGTCATTCATTCCCAAACTGAACATTGTTTGCTCTTATTTTAAACAGCTGGAAACTGTAAACCTCTTTTTACCGCTGATATATTGTCAAGAAAAATGTAACATTTCTGTCTCCTAATTTGACTGATTCTTTAAAAAGAGATTCAAAAGGGAGTCAATTCCCAATTCCTGTTCTGATTCTAAACAGCCAAAAGGGAATACTGTAAACACATCTTTATTTGCTGAAATATCGCTTTTAATGACAGATTTGACTGAATCCTTGAAAAGAACTGGTTAAGAAAAGTCATTTAATTTTAATTCAGACATTGTGTTTTAAAGAGCAATGGAGAATGCTGTAAACACATCTTTATTGCTGTCAAGTCTTTCATCACCAAATCGTTTCATTGTGAAGAACCAATTCAAAAGAGTCCTTCATTCCCAAATTGAACATTGTTTGCTTGTATTTCACAGCCAGTGGATAATACCGTAAAAACATATTGTCAAGAAAATGTAACAAATTTTCCCTCTTGATTTGACTGATTCATTAAAAAGAACCGGTTCAAAAGAGTCAATAACGTCCGATTCATTCCCAATCCCCAATGCTTGCTCTGACTGTAAACAACCAAGAGAGAATACTGTAAACACATCTCTTTTTTTTTGCTGAAATATTATCATGTTTTTTCATGACAGATTTGTTGAGAAGAACTGGTTCAGATGAGTCTTTTACTCATAATTCAGACAGTTTGTGTTATAAACAGTGAATGAGAATGCTGTAAACACATCTTTTATTGTTAAAACCCTGTCAAACTAAATTTCACATTTTTTCACATGCTAGTCCCCATCGCTGCATTTAGATTTAGATGCTGGCAGTGATAATGCTGCCTTTTCCAGCAGGGCTCCCTCTGTTCTACCTGTTCTTCTGACATTCCTGGCGTGACTAACTGTACAAACAGGCTGATACCAAAGGGAATGTGTTGTCAGAGAGTATTAATGTGACCTCTAACCCGAGAGGCCGATGCTGCTGTGCACCAGACTGCAGCTCTGGTCTGAAGCATCCACACCCATCTCACTCTCTGCTCTCCTGCGCTCTGGGCGATGACTCTATCCGTTTATTTGACTTTCCCCTGCAGTTATTTGTGCCGCGTCAGTGCCCTGGCAGCTGGTGTGCAACGTGCCACCTTCACCTCTTATTAGGCACATATCTCTTCTTCTCTCACTTGCTCAGGCCCGCTCTCAGTATTTCGAATTTGGGCCCCATTCTTTTAGAAAGCCATTGGATCCAATTCTTATAAAGGCACATATGTCTTTTTTTTTTTTTTATTGGCAAAGCTTTTTGTAAGAACACTGATCATCATTTTTGATAAGGATATAGCGATTCATATTTCTTTTGACACAAGGCTTTTCTTTTAAGAAGTGTTAAATATGGCAAATTCTGTGACATTCCGCATTAAAAAGGAATTTCTGTTTTCAACTGAAATGGGAAGACAGGGTGGGATATTAAACAGTCCCACCCCCATATTTTAACAGCCAATAGCGGGGTGGAACGCTTTGTATTCTAGAGAGCATTTGATGAGAAGCTGAAGTGCAGGGTAATGTCATCCAAATCCATATTGGCAGAAGGGAAAGACTAAGTTTTGAATGCTTATCTTGTAAATGCAAATTTTGTCATTGAAACACAGTAGCTTGATTTCATGGGGACTTTAAAGATGATGTCTTTTATGTTGTGTATGTTTGTACTTGTAATTTTGAGAAATCAGCATGATAAAAATATGTTAGGAGTACAACACTTTTATTAGCAGCTGAAAGCACAGTCAAATTAATCAAACAATTTTATTAACAAACATTCAAGGGGAGGGAGATGTGTGGAATGTTTTGAGTGGAATCGTTTTAATTATGTGGAAATCTGTGCTCACAGTTGCGGCATTTTATGCTGCAGAAAAAAAAAACATAATAATAAAAGACAAAAGACTTTAGGTGGGTTTTATGGCACTATAAGCCACTGTGATTGATTGTGGGTAACAGAGGATAAGCCTCATTCTAGGCCAATTCCACTACTACTTAAAATATGTGTAGCTCCAGGTAAAATAAGGCTACATTCAGTTTTTTTTCTAAGTACATTTGGGTTAGATACTACAGTTAAATATTTACCTTTACACCACTTAATGTGACTTCTTTAAATATACATTGTTCTCTATTCACATTATTAATACATTTCTTCCATTCAGGAAGAATGGAACGAGGAGATCCAAGTTAAATTCAAGAACCTCGGCGAAGCAACAAAGTGCACAGGTAACGTGATTATGATCATGTTCTGATGTTCATCCACAAAATTAATTGTAGGAACAACCCTAATAGAGTAACCTGGGACTAAATGCTTGCTCAAGTTCATAGATCCCCCCGACCGCGATTCAGACCTGCTGTGGGACATTGGATTGTTTCTATCACGGAGGTCTAAAATAGCTATCCGTTAGCATTCCCATTAATCTCAATTGCAGTTGTTTGACTGGCGCAGAACCCTGGAGATGATGTAGTTACGGCATCTACCAGGGGCTAACGGGGTCATGCTAACCCGCCAAACTCATTGGCTTCTGTTGCTAGACATCAGGCATGTTTGGGTGTGATGTTGGCTAGAAAGAAGAACCCAACCCTTGTTTCAGCGATGGCCTCTTATTGGTCCCAGACAGTCTTTTCACGGCCCGATGAGATCACAATGTTTATTTTGGCTTTCATCTGTTATGAAATGCCCTCTTCTCATTCCAGCTCTGTTAAAGGAGGAGGGCAGTGGCCTTGTTTTCTGTGAACTCAGTGAGGACACTCATCCGCGGCTTCTCTCTCTCTCCCTCGCTTTCTGTTTGTATGATTTTATAATGCTCTATAAATTCTGCCGCAGAGGCCGTATTGAAAGACAAGGTCGACAATAAACCAGCTGGGGGTGTGTGTAAATTGGAGCCTGTAGAGCCAATACCGCACAAATACGAGAGATATACTTTCAAAGCTACTCACCTTTTCGCCTCATCTCTGAGGGCTTGTTTTGAAAAAATATAATGGAAGACCAAGATAATCCTTCCCAGCACATATTTGCTTTAAAACATTCTGATTTTAGAGATACTGTAGACGTGAATCGACCACTTCAGAGGCAATGCTCCTTGAAAAACTATGGGATCCATAACATGAGCTAGAGTTTTAGTTCTTGGGTGAGCTGTGTCAAAGCTGAATTAAATACTTATGGAAATTGCTTCAAAGAGGTTATTATTTTGTACTAGAAAGTGGGGAAGTAAAGAGATGATGATGATGTAAGCATGAGTTTTGAAGTACAATCCAATCAGCAGCCATAGTGCTTTAGACTTAAGAATGCCTTTTGAATTTCAGGTTTAAATTGAGGTTACAAACAGGATGAAGAATTGCAATTCAAATGGTGATGAAAAGAATTTTAAAGAAATTCATAAACAGGCAAACAAACAGACAGACAGATCAGCTCCCTCCATACATTTTCTATTGGGTTCAGGTCTGGAGACTGGCTAGGCCACTCCAGGACCTCAAAATGCTTCTTATGGAGCCACTTCTTAGTTGTCCTGGCTGTGTGTTTGGGGTCTTTGTCATGCTGGAAGACCCAGCCACGACCCATCTTCAATGCGCTTACTTAGGGAAGGAGGTTGTTGCCCAAAATCTCGCATGGCCCCATCCATCCTCCCCTCAATACGGTGCAGTCGTTCTGTCCCCTTTGCAGAAAAGCACCCCCAAAGCATGTTGTTTCCACCCCCATGCTTCACGGTTAGGATAGTGTTCTTGGGATCCTTCTTCTTCCTCCAAACACGGTGAGTGGAGTTTATACCAAACAGTTCTATTTTGGTCTCATCTGACCAAATTACCTTCTCCCATGCCTCCTCTGGATCATGCAGATGGTCTTTGGCAAAGCAGGGGAACCTTGCGCACGCTTCAGGATTTTAATCCATGACAGTGTAGTGTGTTACTAATGGTAAACGTTGAGACTGTGGTCCCAGCTCTCTTTAGGTCATTGACCAGGTCTTCCCATGTAGTTCTAGGCTGATCCCTCACCTTTCTCAGGATCACTGATACCCCACGAGGCGAGATCTTGCATGGAGCCCCAGCCCGAGGGAGATTGACAGTCATCTTGAATTTCTTCCATTTTCTAATAATTGTGCCAACAGTTATTGCCTTCTCACCAAGCTGTTTGCCTATTGTCCCGTAGTCCATCCCAGCCTTGTGCAGGTCTACAATTTTGTCCCTAGTGTCCTTAGACAGCTCTTTGGTCTTGCCCATAGTGGAGAGGTTGGAGGCTAGATAGATAGACAGACAGACAGACAGACAGACAGACAGATAGATAGATAGATAGATAGATAGATAGATAGATAGATAGATAGATAGATAGATAGATAGATAGATAGATAGATAGATAGATAGATAGATAGGTAGATAGATAGACACACATGGATTGAAAGATAGATAGAAAAATTAATGGATAGGCGATAGATTGATAGATAGACGATAGTGAAAATGGACAGAGATGACAGACAGACAGACAGACAGACAGACAGACAGACAGACAGACAGATAGATAGATAGAGACAGACAGACAGACAGACAGACAGATAGACAGACAGAGAGAGAGAGATAGATAGACAGACAGACAGACAGGCAGACGATAGTGAAAATGGACAGACGACAGACAGACAGACAGATAGATAGACAGAGATAGATAGATAGATAGATAGTGACAGACAGACAGACGATAGTGAAAATGGACAGACGACAGACAGACAGACAGACAGGCAGACAGATAGATAGATAGATAGATAGATAGATAGATAGATAGATAGATAGATAGATAGATAGACAGAGATAGATAGATAGATAGTGACAGACAGACAGACGATAGTGAAAATGGACAGACGACAGACAGACAGACAGACAGGCAGACAGATAGATAGATAGATAGATAGTGACAGACAGACAGACGATAGTGAAAATGGACAGACGACAGACAGACAGACAGACAGACAGACAGACAGACAGATAGATAGATAGACAGAGATAGATAGATAGTGACAGACAGACAGACGATAGTGAAAATGGACAGACGACAGACAGACAGACAGACAGATAGATAGACAGAGACAGATAGATAGATAGATAGATAGATAGATAGATAGATAGATAGATAGATAGATAGATAGATAGATAGTGACAGACAGACAGACAGACGATAGTGAAAATGGACAGACGACAGACAGACAGACAGATAGATAGACAGAGACAGATAGATAGATAGATAGATAGATAGATAGATAGATAGTGACAGACAGACAGACGATAGTAAAAATGGACAGACGACAGACAGACAGACAGATAGATAGATAGATAGATAGATAGATAGATAGTGACAGACAGACAGACAGACGATAGTAAAAATGGACAGACGACAGACAGACAGACAGATAGATAGATAGATAGATAGATAGATAGATAGTGACAGACAGACAGACAGACGATAGTGAAAATGGACAGACGACAGACAGACAGACAGATAGATAGACAGAGACAGATAGATAGATAGATAGATAGATAGATAGATAGTGACAGACAGACAGACGATAGTAAAAATGGACAGACGACAGACAGACAGACAGATAGATAGATAGATAGATAGATAGATAGATAGATAGATAGATAGATAGATAGATTCAAATAGTTTCACACAATGAGATCTACCATCTAGTCTCGAAGGTGTTTTTGCTTACTTTACTACTTTGTTGATAGGTAATGAGGTCCAGGTGTTTCCGATTACCCCACCCCGCCGTGTTTGTTCACTAGCGGCTGCCCAGGGGGATGCCGACACGTGCGCGGAGGACTCAAGAACCTCACATCTGATAAAGAGGTGCGATTCATGCGACAGCTGCAGTAAACTCAGCCATTCATCCCAGTGAATGTGATTCTGCTTGACTTGCTTTATTAATAGAAATCAAAGGTTTCACGTTCAATAAAGGGCAGCGGTTTAATGAATTAGTACAGGCATCTGTAAATGTCACTGATTTGAGCTTTTTTACTTTTTCAGATTCTTTTAAACTTCCTCTCGGGAGCCTGTCGAAGCCCAAATTGGTATCGTCCCTGTTGATTGATGGTAGGTTTTTTTGAGAAAAGCCTCAAGGGTTTCTACTTTGATCCACCAAGCCGAGGTTCTCATTATGCCTCCCTCATGAACTGAATCTTTCTGGTCAGTAAAGTGGATGGAGAGGGAGGAACCGAGAAAAAATGATTTTTCACAGTCTATTTTTAGACGTTTTGGTTTCTTATTATATAGAACCGGTCAGATGTACGTCTTCGTGGCCTTTCAGCAAAGAGCACATGATGGCAGACTGTCACCTGTGTGAGGCGAAACCCAAGGCTGGTGCCACATAAAATGTGTGAATTTAAATGTAATGATTATAGAGAACGGATAGATGGGGAGTGGCAAAAAAGAGATCAAAAGAGACAAAGAGGGCGAGAGAAATAGAAAGTAAGTTCATTTTACAGAAAGAGCTGTTCAATTGCCCTGAAAGTTGGCAGAGCAATTGCCATTCGAGGTGTCTGATCCAGACTGCTCCCCCAACTCGCTCTGACCTTCAAGACAGCCAGTCTGATAGGACTTCAGAGGAGCATCTAATCTAGTCTTTTTTCTTAGCTCATAACTCTTCAAACCCCTTAGTGTATGGATATATTGAGCTATATGTGTGTGTGTCTTTGCTATTCTCAAACTTAGCCTCTCACTGCTTCTCATTTAAAGTTGGTAAAGACAAACAGGAAAAAGCAGTGGTCCATAGACTGCACAAATAGACCTCTGGAAAACAGAAGCAAAGAGAAAAGTTGGAGGTGTGAGGATGGTAAACATTGGTTTGTTTTTCTGCTCTAATGCTCTACCCCGCTGAGGTGCCTCAGTTATTTTGAACCTCTGGGACATAAACACCCAGTCTCATAAATACCATGTGCCTCTCGCTCACCTTCAGGACTGCGGTCCTAGTAGTGATGTGGAAGCTACTTTGAAACTCGAGCTTATCAAGTTACATGCTATTCATATTTAAAATGATTAGCTTGTGAGAAGAAAGCTACTCTTTTGCAAGGTTGTTAGCTACATTACAAGCTATTAGCATAAGATGCTAACTAAACTGAAGCTGTTTTTACAATCTGGTCAGTATTTATCACAAATCCAGAGAGGATCAGGATCTCAGTATTTTACGGTCAAAAATTTGGGATATTTAAAGGGATAGTTTACCCAAAAATGAACAATCTGTCAATAATTACTCATCCTCATGTCATTCCAAACCCATAAGACCTTCGTTTGTCTTCACAAATTACACAAATTAAGATATTTTGATGAAATCCGAGAGCATTTTAATTAGTAATTAATAATTAGTAATTAAAAATTAATTAATTTTAAGAAGCTATAAGAATATTGTTGTGCACATGAAAACCAAAGTAACGACTTTATTCAACTATTTCTTCACTTTCCTGTCAGTCTTTGATATGCGCTCCATGTGTTACAATGTAAGAACGAAGATAGATGAATGAAGATGAACAAAGGTCTTATGGGTGATTAATTAATGACAGAATTTTCATTTTTGGGTGAACTGTCCCTTTAGGATTTTCTCTTAGGAGTCTCATATTTTCATCAAGGCTGCATTTTTTGATCAAAATACAGCAAAAAGAGTAATCATATGAAATAATATTTCAGTTAAAAAATAAAATGTAATTTATTCCTGGAATTTTCTCATTACTTAAGTCTTCAGTGTCACATGATCCTTCGGAAATCATTCTAATATGCTAATTTGGTGTGCCGTAAACATTTCATATATATTTTTTATCAATACTGAAAACAGATATTGCTTCTTAATAACATAATACACCACTATTCAAATCAAAAATAAAAGAAATGTATGCTTTTATTTCACAAGGATGCACAAAATGGATCAAAACTGACAGTAAATGCATTTATAATGGTAATAGATTTTTACGTTATATTTATTTAAAAATGCTAAATAAATATCAATCATTGATAATTACTGAGCATCAAAAAATTTAAATGATTACTGTTTTTACAGTATCTTTAATTAAATTAATTCAGCCTCTGTGAGCATAAGAAACTTCTTGAATTAATTATGGAAATGAATACTTTTATTTAGCAAGGATGCTTTACATGTATTAAAAGTGATGGTAAAGACATTTATCATGTTAAAAAGATATCTATTTCAGATAAATGCTGTTCTTCTGAACTTTCTATTCATTAAAGAAACCTGAAAAAAAATCTACTAGCTGTTTTCAACATAATAACAATAATAAATGTTTTTGAGCAGCAAATCAGAATTTTAGAATAATTTCTGAAGGATCATGTGACTGGAGTAATGATGTTAAAAATTCAGCTTTGAAATCACAGGAATAAATTACATTTTAAAATACATTCACATAGAATAATGCTATTTCCAAATTTTACTGTTTTTGCTGTACTTTGGATCAAATTAATGCAGGCTTGGTGAGCTGAAGAGATTTCTTTAAAAAACATTACAAATCCTACTGTCCAAAAACTTTTGACTGGTAGCGTAAGATATTCAAAATTAACCAGATTATTTATTATTTGATTATTAGCAATTCACTTGGTTATTAATAAGGCTAAAAGCAGCAGTACACTTTTTACTTACTTTTTTAACAGTGGGAAAAAGCTGAGCTGCTGTTTTGCTGCTGAAAAATGTAGCTAGCAGTGTTGCTTCCTAACACTCAGCCCTAGATGTGAAATGAGGTTACAAGATATTCTGTTTCATTTACACCCAAAGAAAAATTTTCCAAAGCAAAAGTTAAAGCCAGCAGTGTGGTTAAAATATGATTCTGCTCTATATTCCCAGCTCTCAGCGAGACACTTGTAGCCTTTGAGGCCTCGCCGAGGTACCTCACCATCTTTGTGAGCTCAAGGGAGGCTTCCATTGATGTTTCTAAATGTCTGCCTCCAGCTGTCTTAATATCACACAAGTACACACACAAGACACAGACGCCGATAGGCCGGGCTTGATTAAACATTCTTGAGGTGTTAGCTGGTAATCTGTCACTGAACTTCTAAGGAGCCGTTTAAGTTTGGCCTCCATGTGTCACCCGGCGCGGCAGTGATAGGCCGTTCCTCACAAACACAATTTGTTCTGCTCCTAATGTGGCCGCAGAATCTACAGCACTGTGAAGACCTTTTAGACAGCGTTACTGCCGCGCTCATTAAATCTGACTGAAAGTTCTGCTTTCTGCACACAAAATGCACAAGATTTGATATATGATATAATGATATAATCGCTTAAATATGGCTATGTATGTGCCATATGTAATCGTACATTTGATGTATGCACTGGCGTATCCCCAAAGGAATGCTCAGAGATTGTCTTTCATAGATCAGGGGACATAATGGAGCTCTCAGATATCTTTTCAATTCTTTGGATAAAAGGTTTCTTGATATATCAAGAAACCTGACAAGACCTTGACAAGATTTTTTTTTTGTACCACAAGGGGATTTTTATTTTCATACTGAGTTTAGTAAAATAATAAAAAATTATATTTGGTGACTAAATAATTTTTGGTTTGACTGTAAATGTTGTTATTTAAACTTTATATTTGTGATGCGATCTAGGAAACCCCAACACATGGTGAAATTTGACATTTTTTAGATTTCGTTCTTAACATAAAAGAGTAATTTCTGCTTGCTGCAATAAATCGCAATTTTTCTGCACTAAACCAGTGAATTTTGCCAAGATATTTTCAGAGATGATAGACAAGATGTTATAGAACAATAATTCATTGAAAACCTAATTTTAACAAATAAATTGCCTTTCAACCTATTTTTCGAATTTCCTGAAAATGTCCCAGTGTGACATCCGACGGGTTTTCCCAGATCGCATCACATTTATTTAAAAAAAATCACCAGTAATTGATAATTAATTGAAATTTATGATCAATTCAAATTCAGCATATTCAGCATGTTTTTGATCGAATAAATGCAGCCTTTGTGAGCATAAGAGACTTGTCAAATTAATTATAGAAGATATTCAGAATTAATCAGATTATTGATTTGATTAATATCAGTTCACCTTGTTGTTAACTAGGCTAGGCTAAAAGTAATATAAGTATATATATATATATATATATATATATATATATATTTATTTATATATATATTTAATTAACTTTTTATGCAATAAACAAAAAGCTTTTGTTTGAGTTTGCTGCAAAAATCTTAGTATGACGTCATTTATATGAATTGAGAAACAACAGACAATAAGCAGTGCAAGTTTTTTAGTATTAATAAAGGCTTTTCTTTCTTTTTTATTTGCTTTTTTAAATTTAGCTTAACTTGATCTACAGTAAAGAAATAATAAAATAATAAAATAAAATAAAACTAAACATTTACAAAAAAAATAAAAACACAAAAAAAACTTTAAATGAAATTTAAATGTAAAAGTTTACAAATAAAAATTCATTCAAAATATTAATAAAAACTATAAGAGTACCTCAAGGATAGTAAAAACAAACTGGTCCACTGGTCTGTATTTTTAGATATATGTAAATAATATTGTTAAGGAATCATATTTGAGGGTTTTTGGAAAAAAAAAACTCTTGCTCTAGAACAGATGCTTGTGAGATTTTATAGTTTGTTTTTTATCCAGCAAAAATCTCAGTATGCTGTGTATTTAAATGAATTGTGTTTGACCAACAACTGATCTTATTTAGGATTTTTCTGTCCTGTGGGCTCACATCTGGACATTTCTGAATTGTGTCACATCCCTTCACACTGTATCATATCATGCATCTCGTGTTAGATAAAAGTGACACTATTGTTTGAACAGCATCTCAGGGGGCCATTCTGAATTCAATTAAGCATCTGAAAGGCTGGAGACCTCATGTGTGTCAAATGAATTTGAGGCTACTGGTGTGTCAGCGTCTGTACACTACTGTCAGGAGTCAGTTGCCATGACAGCCAATTGCAAACCTGCCGCTCCACAGCGACAGGTTAGTGAAAGGTTAATAAGGCTAAAAGCAGCAGTACACTTTTTACTTACTTTTTTAACAGTGGGAAAAAGCTGAGCTGCTGTTTTGCTGCTGAAAAATGTAGCTAGCAGTGTTGCTTCCTAACACTCAGCCCTAGATGTGAAATGAGGTTACAAGATATTCTGTTTCATTTACACCCAAAGAAAAATTTTCCAAAGCAAAAGTTAAAGCCAGCAGTGTGGTTAAAATATGATTCTGCTCTATATTCCCAGCTCTCAGCGAGACACTTGTAGCCTTTGAGGCCTCGCCGAGGTACCTCACCATCTTTGTGAGCTCAAGGGAGGCTTCCATTGATGTTTCTAAATGTCTGCCTCCAGCTGTCTTAATATCACACAAGTACACACACAAGACACAGACGCCGATAGGCCGGGCTTGATTAAACATTCTTGAGGTGTTAGCTGGTAATCTGTCACTGAACTTCTAAGGAGCCGTTTAAGTTTGGCCTCCATGTGTCACCCGGCGCGGCAGTGATAGGCCGTTCCTCACAAACACAATTTGTTCTGCTCCTAATGTGGCCGCAGAATCTACAGCACTGTGAAGACCTTTTAGACAGCGTTACTGCCGCGCTCATTAAATCTGACTGAAAGTTCTGCTTTCTGCACACAAAATGCACAAGATTTGATATATGATATAATGATATAATCGCTTAAATATGGCTATGTATGTGCCATATGTAATCGTACATTTGATGTATGCACTGGCGTATCCCCAAAGGAATGCTCAGAGATTGTCTTTCATAGATCAGGGGACATAATGGAGCTCTCAGATATCTTTTCAATTCTTTGGATAAAAGGTTTCTTGATATATCAAGAAACCTGACAAGACCTTGACAAGATTTTTTTTTTGTACCACAAGGGGATTTTTATTTTCATACTGAGTTTAGTAAAATAATAAAAAATTATATTTGGTGACTAAATAATTTTTGGTTTGACTGTAAATGTTGTTATTTAAACTTTATATTTGTGATGCGATCTAGGAAACCCCAACACATGGTGAAATTTGACATTTTTTAGATTTCGTTCTTAACATAAAAGAGTAATTTCTGCTTGCTGCAATAAATCGCAATTTTTCTGCACTAAACCAGTGAATTTTGCCAAGATATTTTCAGAGATGATAGACAAGATGTTATAGAACAATAATTCATTGAAAACCTAATTTTAACAAATAAATTGCCTTTCAACCTATTTTTCGAATTTCCTGAAAATGTCCCAGTGTGACATCCGACGGGTTTTCCCAGATCGCATCACATTTATTTAAAAAAAATCACCAGTAATTGATAATTAATTGAAATTTATGATCAATTCAAATTCAGCATATTCAGCATGTTTTTGATCGAATAAATGCAGCCTTTGTGAGCATAAGAGACTTGTCAAATTAATTATAGAAGATATTCAGAATTAATCAGATTATTGATTTGATTAATATCAGTTCACCTTGTTGTTAACTAGGCTAGGCTAAAAGTAATATAAGTATATATATATATATATATATATATATATATATATATATATATATTTATTTATATATATATTTAATTAACTTTTTATGCAATAAACAAAAAGCTTTTGTTTGAGTTTGCTGCAAAAATCTTAGTATGACGTCATTTATATGAATTGAGAAACAACAGACAATAAGCAGTGCAAGTTTTTTAGTATTAATAAAGGCTTTTCTTTCTTTTTTATTTGCTTTTTTAAATTTAGCTTAACTTGATCTACAGTAAAGAAATAATAAAATAATAAAATAAAATAAAACTAAACATTTACAAAAAAAATAAAAACACAAAAAAAACTTTAAATGAAATTTAAATGTAAAAGTTTACAAATAAAAATTCATTCAAAATATTAATAAAAACTATAAGAGTACCTCAAGGATAGTAAAAACAAACTGGTCCACTGGTCTGTATTTTTAGATATATGTAAATAATATTGTTAAGGAATCATATTTGAGGGTTTTTGGAAAAAAAAAACTCTTGCTCTAGAACAGATGCTTGTGAGATTTTATAGTTTGTTTTTTATCCAGCAAAAATCTCAGTATGCTGTGTATTTAAATGAATTGTGTTTGACCAACAACTGATCTTATTTAGGATTTTTCTGTCCTGTGGGCTCACATCTGGACATTTCTGAATTGTGTCACATCCCTTCACACTGTATCATATCATGCATCTCGTGTTAGATAAAAGTGACACTATTGTTTGAACAGCATCTCAGGGGGCCATTCTGAATTCAATTAAGCATCTGAAAGGCTGGAGACCTCATGTGTGTCAAATGAATTTGAGGCTACTGGTGTGTCAGCGTCTGTACACTACTGTCAGGAGTCAGTTGCCATGACAGCCAATTGCAAACCTGCCGCTCCACAGCGACAGGTTAGTGAAACCATGCCCGACCCAGAGATCCGCTAGACCTTTGTTTCTGTACTTGTTTGTGACCGTGTTAAAAAGCCACAATTATTGCCTTTGTAATCAGAAGGTTTTGTGTGGGCAGAAAGGAGAATGACCACCTGCTTTTCACACCTCTGCAGTAAATGATGCAGACACAAAAGTATAATGAAGAGATTTTAGTGTTCCTTGAAATGTTTATGGTGACCCTGTCACTTTAACTAGCCACACCAGAATAGTTTTTCTTTCTCCTGAGAGGTATAAAAGGTCTTTGTGTCTAAATGGGTTTTGATGAGTCTTGTGGGTGTTCACTGTTTCACGTTCGTTCAGTGCAGTACCTATAAAAGTGACCGCCTGTGGTCATTTAGACCAGTGATTCCCAACCTATGGGGCTCTTAAACAGTTTTAGTACTCCCTGTATTTGCATTGATTTCAGTTTTATTTCGTAATAAAAACATATAAAACTGAAAAATTAATCCTGTTATGTTTTGTGATTCTTATTAAGGAAATAAGAATATATATATATATATATATATATATATTATGTCTTTTAAAAAGTTTAATGAATTTGAACTGTGTACTAGCAGCAAAATGTTGGGGTCAGTAAATGTAAAAAAAATAAAAAACAATTCTTAATTAATTAGATTTATAAAGTGACAAAAATCTAATCTTTTAAGTGACAGTCTAAACTTTCTATTGCTCAACATTTTCACTAAAATACTTGGATAATAATTAGAAATATTTATTGAGCACCAAAGCAGCATATTAGAATGATTTCTGAAGGATCACGTGACACTGAAGACTGGAGTAATGATGCTAAAAATTCAGCTTTATCATCACAGGAATAAATTACATGTTGAAAACCGTTATTTTAAATAGTTATAATATTACACAATTTTTACAATATTTTTTTTTATCAAAAACGAAAAATCTTGCCAACCCCAAACTTTTAATTGCTATCACATAAATAACATTATTATTTTCATATTTACATTGTGAGTGAAACAAACTGATGGAAAACACTGATTAAGACCTGATTTTGAGCACAAACTAAAACTTTTAGAACCCAAATTACTGTGTAAAACTTGTGCATTTGTTGTTTGTGACTGATGTCTTTGTGTAATCAGTACTGTTGTTTACATGGATTAGCAAACAATGGCCATATTATGCGTCTAATTATGTGTGCTCTTTCTAAATTATTCCCAGCTTTCCTGGTTATCCAGTGTCCCCGCTCACACACTTTGAGTGGATTCGAAGTGGTCTAGACCCTCTGCTGAGCTCCTCCAGTGAAGACAGCACTTGGACAACAGTCATGGCCGATGGAGCCGGAATCACAACTTTCTCTATTAAATGGTAATTTCGAAACAATAGGGAGGCATCGCTCTTTAACATGGTCCAGATGATAGCAGCACCTCCCCTGCTGGGCCGTTCTGTCCTTTTGCTGGATATAATTCAATGATCTGATCAGTACAATAACAATGATGTGCTCTATTATTGCTGCTGCCTTTGCCAGTCTGCGGGGGCCAGTTTGTGAGACCCCCTCTTCTCTCACTTTCATTCACACTCGCTCTTTTTATCTTTCCTCCATAACAAAAGCATTAACATCTGTTAAACAGGTTGAGTGGGTGAGGATGGAGAGAATTTTAAATGCAACTATTCTGCTTTTCTGTCATACAGGACCAGGAACTGAAAACTATAGATCTACTCTATCCTGTTTTTATGGTGAGAAATAACAATACACTGTTTTTAGGGTAGTTAGGTGCACTTTGAAATTTAAAATAAAAAAATGCCAGCTATGGTTGCCAGAACTTTCAAGGCTGAGTGCCATAGGAAATCACTGTGTGCCAATATACAGTCATATAGCATGGCTGCGAGTGTGATATTGTGTTTATACAACAGTTTGACGACACAAGTGTATAAACAACAAAAAAAAAAAGACAACAACAGACTGTCTTCAAAAACCCTCTTTTGTGCAGAAGTACTTCCTTCCGCCTCTCAAATCTCAAGCTGACAGTTTAACAGCTAATTTAATTACTAATGCGAAACTTTAGAACTAGTAGTGAAGGAATGGTGAGTTGTTTCATTGAAAGCTTATTGTATTACTGTATTAAAAACTCAATGTATTACGTGTAGTAGAGTATTATGAGAGAGCGATGGACTAAGCGAGTGTGATTACCTGCATCTGGTACAGCATTCATTCTTCAGCTCAATCTCATATTCATAATAAACATTTGTTTGAATGCCTGCTAAGGAAAGCGGTATCTTTGTCATAATATCCTTTCATCAGATAAGAGTGATTTCAGATGACAAGGTGTTATTGAAAGTAAAAAAAAAAGGAATTGTTTACAACCCTATTTCAGTCAGTTCTGTTTTCAATACAAAAGTCTTTACTGTGTACTTACTCATATAAACAGTGTCTTGTCAGCATATAGTGTTGTAATAATGTAGCTAAAATCACTATCACGAACACACACCATTTCCTAAATTAATGGATTAAATAATATTATTGTTATATGCACAGGTGCGCGAACAGTTGCACGGTGCTCGCTTTTCTAAATGTAAACTACAAGGTACACAATTTGTGCTATCTAAACATACAAGGAATGATCAAAAGTTCAGATACTATGCTCATGATAAACAACGGAAAACAGGTGTTAGTGTAATGCTGCAGTAAAGCACTCCTGACTTGACAAACAGCTCTGCTTAAACACATGAAGTGAAAGTAAAACCCGTCTCACTTTAAACCTGTTTTTCTCAAAATTCCATTCTTGTAAATCATAGTTATCAGCCAACTTAAGATAGCTATACCTTTTTGTTTTCATTCAAGCTATGGGCAAAATAAAAACAGTTTTGGAAAGGGCTTGAATGTAGCTTTCATATGATATCAAAACCTATAAAGGGTCAAATTTCACCGTGTTGGGTTTCCCCATATATATATGTAGAGTTCAGATGCAAAAGCCTCTAAATCAATCTGCTGTATAGATCGGATGGATTTATCAGGCTCCAATGTATAGGTTTCTACTTCTTCTAAGTATTAGTACTTCTGATTGGTCTGAGGCTGGGATTTTAGTGAATTTGAAATAAAAGTATTTGATGGAAGTATAATATATGTTGAGAGCATTCACTCAGTATCTCAGTATTACCTCATTTTTGACAGAGATGGCTTTTAGGGAGGTTTGCATCTGAACTCTTCATATATATGTGCAGGTGATGTTGAATATGTTGGGCTATAATAGGTCAATGTTCAAACCACAGAACTGCACAATTACTGGATTACCCAATTACCATTGGGCCCTTGACCTCCAGTTGCTCTAGGGCTGCGTTAAATACAATTAAATAAATACAATTTAAAATTACGTCTCGCACACTTCAATACCCTTTGAATGTAACATATACACTCATTTCAAACTGGAATCATCGCGGAATATCCAGTGATGTGTACTTTGCAGGGTACTTAACGGTCGAATAGAACAAACACTGTACGTGAAAAGAAATAAACACGAAATATGCAGAGGGGGCACAAGGACTGGAGTTGGGAAACGCTGCTCTAGGGAACTGATCCTGTTTGTAAATTAACTAAACACTGCTTAGAAATTGGACGAGAAATCATCTGCCAGCTGACTAACAACCAAAGTAAGCACAAGGTTAGCAGGCTTGTGATGTCTGTATTGTTTATTTAGTCTATTTGTGTCTTCCCCTTGCTACTTTACCTTTTGTCTTCCTTGGTGTCCCCGAGGACACTTTGTTTTTGCCCAGGTACCACTGTCTATAATGGAATGCTGTTTTTGTCTTTAACTCGACGCACCTCCTAAACTGAAAATAACCAGCTGAGACACTAAAACAGCATCAGGTCTTACTAGGACAATGACTTGATAGCTCGGCCCTGAACGGCGGCTTAGATTGTAGGAGCGTCTCTGGCAGGAGCTGCCTAGCTGCTTTGAACTCTTCTGCTGAACGCGGTGTGTAGTCATGGACTAGCTGGAGGAAATCTGTACAGATAACAATATTAATCTGCTCAGACAGCTGGGCTGGGGGATATCTAGTGGCATTAGACTAAGGACACGGGGACCTTGGTAGACCTAAATATATATCAGGACTGGAATGAATTTTATCTTAGTTGAGCTCACAGGATCTCTGCCACATACCTTGTACTCTAATGGTTGTAGTGACATTCAAATGAGTTCATAAGCTGTGCTGAGGGCATGAACACCTGACCCTGTCACAAAATATGATAAGCAGAGGTGTAAATCTATGTCATTGGATATCACATGCAAGCATTTACCTATAGTCATAGGATATTGTTATAACACCAGTTACTTTTTATGCCAACAATTAGGGGTGTATGAGTGAACATTTGTTTAGTTTAAAACATCAGTCATGCTAGCATTTTGTAAAGTTAGGAAATGAGGCCTGACATATTGTTGCAACAACCATCAATATAAATGATATATATTTGTCAGACGACTTTTGTTATGGGCACTACACAGGCAATTGACTTTTTGTCAGAGGTTTAGCACACAAACAGCTCTAGGCATTTCTTAGATCATTAATATTAATTATGTTATTTGACCTTCATGCCAACTCTGGACTTTTCAGACTCCAAGAGGGTAATGGGTCCCTGGAAAATTTGAGAGAGAAAATGTTATTTTTTTTTTAATAAAATATACATTACAGGTTAACAATTTGGGGTCAGTAAGATTTTTTTTTTTTTTTTTTTTGGAAAAAAGTATATTTTCCTCACCAAGGCTGCAGAAATACAGTAATTATATGATTACAACTGAAAATAATTTAAATTTAAATATACTTTAAGATGTCAATTATTCCTGTGATCAAAGCTGAATTTTTAACTTCATTACTCCAGTCTTCTGTGTCACATGATCCTTCAGAAATCATATGATATGCACCTTTGGTGCTCAGGAAACATTTCTTATTATAATCATTGATAAAACAGTGTGAAATTTTTTTTTAGGAATTTAACAGAACAGCATTTAATGATTTATTTTATTTAAATTTAAAATATTCTTTGCAGCAATGTAGAAGTCTTAGCATTTTAGTCTAGCTTTAGTCAAAGAAAATCAAAAGTATTTGAGTCTAGATTTAGTCAATGAAATCTTTCGTCCCATTTTCGTCATGCTGTGTAGTGATTAAACTATATATATATATATATATATATATATATATATATATATATATATATATATATATTTTTTTTTTTTTTTTTTTTTTTTTTTTTTTAATTCTAAATTATAATCATAACGGGGATTTGAACTCTTAATATCTGGCAACCCCATACATGAAAAAGGTGTGTACAGCAGTCCGCAATAATATTTTTTAAAAAGAGATGTTGGTAAAGTTTTTATTTTTAACAAAATTTTGTCTTGTCTTTTTTTGTCAACGAAATTGCATGTTGATATAGTCATAGTTAACCTTAGTTGACCTTTTTGTTGTCTTGTCTTCGTCTCATTTTAGTCATGGGAAAAAAAAAACTCGTCAACTAACATTTTTTGTCAGTTTTGGTTAACGAACTTAACATTAGTCTTAACTGTCAGTTTTGATCAATTTGTTGCATGCTTGTTAAATAAAAGCATTAATTTTCTTTAAAAAGAATCTTACTGACCCCAAACTTTAGAAATTAAAATATAATTAGTAAATATGTTTATTGCCCTAACTGATTTTTTAAAGGATGTCAGTAGGTGAATGCATGCCATTGCAAAACTTTTTCAAATATAATGATCATCTCAAAAAGTGGTGGTTGTTACTAGAGCCGGGCAAAAAAATCGATTTTTCGATTAATCGTTTTTCTGAATGACGTCGATTCGATATCGATTCTCAAAAGCCGAGAATCCATCTTTTCCGAAATTTCAGCAAACGTTTAAAACAAGTGAATCTTATCATTGGTCTTCTCCACTAGATGGCACCCTCTTATTTACATTGCGCGAACACAAAGCATGTCATTCATTCATTCAGTGCTTATGGCGGAGAAACTATTTACAAGAACAAAGGAATATGTGATTTGCAATGCTCAGGTGAAATGCTATAGTAATACTACAAATCTGCAGAAGCACTTGACATCACGCGTAAAGGCGCTATATCTGCAATGAATTTATGAATGAATGACGGATGGCGTGACGCACTTTGTTTACTACTCATACTAAACCGCGGACGACGTTCGCGGTGTTTTCAGCTTCTGCCGTCTCTCTATACGACGATATGAACACAATATCATCTCCAGCTGAGAGTCACTTCGTAAGCATTTCACCGTTTCATTTGAGAAAACTACCGTCATATCACATAGGCTGCAAGTTCTTCACAGCAACCCGTCAAAATAAAAGTTTAACATAAAAAAAAAACTGTCAGAAATATACTATTTAGCAGTCTTAAGACTTAATGTAACAACAATGTCACTACAACTACTACTCAATATTAATAAATCTTTATTTTTAAATGAGTAATCACATTTGTTTTCTTTTTAATTTTTGCAGTAATCCTTGTTGTGCAGCACTTCGTGTGCCCAAAAATAAAAGTGTTTAATTTCATTTGATCAGGATAAATTAAATTCATGTTTTATGCCTTCATCTGATTACCAGAAAAATTAAGCTGTACATTTTGCACTATTATTGTTTAAAATAGGACCCTATACAAAAAAAGAGAACAGATTTAAAATACAGGCCTGTAGCTCTTAATTTCTTTTTATTAATTCACCATTTGTAAACTGATGTTAACTGTTAGTTTTTTTTTTAGAAATATCAATAGCATTTGTATTAAAACTATATTCACTGAATGTAAAAAAAAAAATCGAGAATCGAATCGAATCGAATCGAGAGCTTGAGAATCAAAATCGAATCGAAGACATCTAAATCGATACCCAGTCCTAGTTGTTACACCCTTAGGAACAAACAAGGGGACTCAAATATAATGCCAGTGCCTCCAGGGACATGTAGAGAAAAGGTTTTATGAAGCATGGAAATAATGCTTCATAACAGAAAACCATATTTAGATACAGCTGATTTGTGAAATAAAAGAACTTTAATAGTTCCTTTGACTAGAAATTCTTTAATCCTACAAATGACATTTAAAATCGTGACCAGAGCCTAGCTGATTTGTGCCTGTGAAATACACAAACTCCAGAGAGCTTGTGGTTCGATGATGAGTTGAAAGCATTTCCACCCGATATAAAACGCTGACCGCTGATGGATGTTCTACCTACATAATCAATTAGGCCTGCATGACGCTCTCCACCACAGCACACTTATGAACCCTTTTCCTTATTTTACACCAATTTTGCTATCTGATAAGCCATAATATATGGCACACCACACACTGACACAACTCATAAATTGTATCTATGCGATCATAAATTATAAATTGACTTTCAGCCCTTTTTGATAACGCATTTTCCGGTGGAGTAATCAAACTCGCATTACTTGTAAACGTTCTGACAGTGTGTGCTCGCTCTCCTCTATTAGGCCAGGGGACATGCCTTTTCTTATTGTTTTCTTATGCAGGCTGAAGTTGTTGGGATTCTAGGAGCAGACTGTCATTGAACAGTATCTCAGTGGTGAAGCGGATTGGACAGAGCAGCTGCCCCGGGCTGGAATGAGCATTGCCGTGAGCGAGCTCTCGCTGGGCTTCCTCTGATTTAGTATTGCTCTTTGAGGAGCTTTATTCACCTCTCTTACTGTGACATAGCTTTGGACACACTGCATAATAAGCATATTAAACAGTTCTACATGGGGCAGAAAATATGTGGCCTTTGCAAATAACCACAAACAGTGTCAATGAAAAATGCACTGCAGCAGACAAGATGGACCCACTGTGCGGATCCCACAGGGCCATTCTGAATCACCCAGACAGATGCTGAGGAGCCGCTTAACCCAGCTAAGTGCTTGAATATTTCTATATCTAAAGAAAGATGCTTGATACAAGTTCACATCAATGCAGAGGCAGGAATTTCTATTGCTGCCAAAATCTTGCTGCCTACATAGACTGCTACCTTCTTAGCTAACCAGCGAACAAAAAATATGTTCTAAGAACATTTTGCTAATGCTTACATTACAGAAATTCATGTTATATAAATGCTCTCTGAACGTTCAAAACATACAGTTTTTAAATCCGTGTACAGCAATAGTAAAAGGGGTCATCAGGCGCAAAACTCACTTTTACATGTTGTTTAAACATAAATGTGTGTTGGCAGTGAGTGAACACAACCACCCTGTAATGATAAAAGTGCACCCAGTGATATTGTTTTAATCTCTATAAATCATATCCCCTTTTTCAAATCAAGCCATTCTTGATGCTGGAGTGGGACTTAGACAAGGCTCTTAAGCAGCGCCGGCGCTCCGCACACGCACACCACGCACTGCGCGTAGGGCACCAAGTGCCTGGGGGGGGCACCAAAAAATCTGGGTCGTGAAAAATCACAACAGGCTACTAGTATAAATAACAAATAAAATATGTCTAAAGCATGTTGATATACAAAAGCAATATAAAATATAGGCCTAGACCAAATTAGCCGAGAAAAGGTGAATCTCCTGTGCGGCCCTCTCTCCAGTCTCCCTCTGGTGCCCCCCTTCCCCACCTCCCAGTGGTATGTTCGATTATGCCTCAATCAATGTCAAATTTGGCAGTGGCACTTTTGGCAAATTGGCAGACACGAGACACCGACATGGCCTCGAAAAGGCACCAAGAGTCGGGGGCGGAAAAAAGGAAAAAGAAAAGACAGCGGGATGACGCTCGCGCGTCGCTTGCAGGTAAGACAATGTTTTAAATAAAAATGTTATTTTTGTAGCCCTTGCGTGTGCATGTGTCAGATAGCAGGTAAAACACGAAACATGACTCAGTGATTTACTGGAGAATAAATTCCTACATCACTTTTAAAAGCATATTTGCTGGAACACATTTCCAACAATCATTAATAATAATATTTTTCTGCAAATATGAATAAATATTCTTTAGTCTATTTGATTTATTATGCTGGTATTTCACAGCAAACTTTTTTTTTACGTGAGAGAGATGAAAATGACCTCTGACTGCATTTACCTCAACGATCTGATATTAGTTTGAGTATTTTCTAACTTGAATCCATATTAATTTATAGATTTATAGATAAACCACAATCTCAGTGTTTGTATATTTTCATACTCACAGAGTTGTCAAATTATGTACAGAATTATTATATTGTGCCTTATCAGACCGCTTTTAAAGGTAAAATAGAGTTTTGAATTTTAAATGTTCCAGTGACACATAGGCCTATATAATAGACTAATGTGTGCAATATTTTTGTATGATGGTTCAATCAAAAATGCATTTCAGTAGAATCCCTGAATATTTTGTATGGTTACTTGCAGTTTAAAATTTACACTTTAAAATTCATACTTATACTGTTATTTGCACTTTAAACTTTTTTTTTGCACTTTTAACTTTCTGTGTTTACATTGTTCCGTGTCAAATCTGTGTTTTTAGTAATTGTGGTGGTATTTGGTATTTATAATTTTAAACTTTATATTATTTTGATATTTGATATATTGAAATGTTGAATCGTTGTTATTCCTTCGGTGGTATTGGGGGGGGGGGGTACCACCAAGCATTTGTGCTTAGGGCACCCAAATGGCTAGCGTCGGCCCTGCTCTTAAGCGATTGAGGTGTTTAGCAATTGTCATTTACTCCCGACATCAGGCTGCTGAAGATGCAGGTGATTAAATTCCGTTTTTGAGGGAATGTGCCCTAAATACGTCTGTTCTCACGAATCATTCGTGATCCAGCTTCACCTACAGAAAAAGTGAGTATAAGGGTTTTATGAATCATTGCAAATCACCTTTCCTAATAATGTGCTAGTTAGCAAGTTTCATGGCTAAATGCGACGGCTTGTCACCCCACAGAAGAGAGGGGCGGGGTGAGCAGAGCTTATTATTATTTAAAGGCATATGCAACAAAACAGGCTGCTGTGAGAAGAGTTGATTTTAACAAGGTAAAAATGGTGATTTTTTTTTTTATAGTACCATTGAGAAATTGTAACCAAAGTATGTTCTAGACTTTTCATAGACTTAAGACCCTAAAGAATCATATCAGCTTGTGGAAAATGGGCATCTGATGACCTGAGTTTCAAAGTTTGTCTCACCACAAAAAAAAAGTGTATTAAAGGAGAAGTTCATGTCATAAAGAAATTATGTTTTTTGTGAAAAACATTTCAGGATTATTTTCATATAGTGGACTTCTATTGTACCTTGAGTTTGAACTTCCAAAATGCAGTTTAAATGCAGCTTCAAACTATCCCAAATACGGTAAATGATCCCAGCCGAGGAAAAAGGGTCTTATCTAACTTTTTTTTTTTAATTACAATTTATTAGGGCTGGGTAATTGATTCCAAAAATAATCAATTCAGAGGCATTGGGAATCGAGAGTCGATTCCAAAGTTTGGGAAATCGACTCTTCATTCAGAGACGTTTTCAGTTCAACAAAGCTTATCTATGGATGCCTCTCAAACAGAAGGCTGCATCCTATAAAGGCTGCATATCTCTACTATGTCATTAAATGTTGCTGAACGTCGATTCGTGAAAATAAACTGATAATGAAAACGAGTAGGTACTGAGCTCGTCTGAGTTTGAGGATGTGGAATAGAAGTCAGATTCGTTTCCACGAAAAGGTACATTCAAATAGATTGTTTTAATAGACCAGTTCAAAAAACTATTCAGAAATAATTTTATGATGGAACTGGCATGTTGTCCACAGTTTTAAGCATTGCACAACAGAATAGATAATGACGTGATTGAGGATCTTGATCTTATTTCCATCTTAAATAAATACTATTTTTTCAGTAACGTTATATTTGGCTAATTTTGTGCAAAGCATATAGTTAAAGTAAATGTAACGGATGAGACAGCAGATTGGGGATCCAAATGCAACTTTATTATAGGTATAAATCGTGGTAAAACAGGCAGGGTCAATCGACAACAAACAGTAGCAATGTAGGTAATCCAGGAAGCGAGGTCAATGTCCATGCAAGGGTCGGGGCCGGCAGCGAGCAACAGAATAATCCAAACAACAATCCCAGGGGTCAAAAAGGCAGGCAGAGAAACTATCAGGAACCAGGAACACTCGGAGTCAGCAACGGAAAGGAAACACGGGAAATAACGCTCGGAAATGTAGACCTGGGCAATACAAGACTTCGCGAATGGCTATGAGTGTGAATGGCTTTTATATTGTGTGTAATTAGGTGTAATGATAAGCAGGTGTGCATGGGTGAAAGCAAGATGGCCGACAGGGGTGAGAGGGCACAGGAAGTTCATGGGAATGGGGTTATGGGAAATGGAGTTCGTGAACCAGTTCTGTGTGTATCAGTGAAGGCTCCCTCTAATGGTGAGAGGGAGCAGCAACGGCATGATTTGTGACAGTAAACATCATTCAGCTGAACTGTGGACATGTATTTTACACACTTTATGTCTTGTTTTATTTATGTAATAAACACATGTCCACTGCTGAGCTGTGGGCTATGACTAATTTAATTGGGGAATGCAGACAAAATGACGATTTAAAATCAGTCAGAGCTACAGAAATGTATCGAAATGTTTACAAATGAAGCTTCATATTATGAAATGACTACTTTCTATGACCTTTATTTCCTGCAGTCATTGCGAAATTAAGTTCCTCCAATCTAAACAACAAGAATCAAAAACAACAGTGAGGAATCGATTCGTGGAATCGAATCCCATCGATTCCAGTAACCAGGAATCAGAATCGATTCCAAAAATTCTGGATTCAAACAGCCCTACAATTTATATACTTTTTAACCTCAAATGCTCGTCTTGTCGCTCTCTGTGATGTGCATGAGTAGTCTGTGCATTTCTGGTTCAAAACAGTTAAAAACTCCCATCTTATTTTAACTTCAAAAATCATTTCAAAATCATCCTACAGCGCTGCAGAAGTACCGACCCAGTGTTTGCTAAGTGAATATGCATAGAAGATCAAACCCCCTCAACAAAAATGGTAAAACAGATGAAGGTTAAAGTTGAAGGAGAAAATGAGATGGGAGTTTATCAACATACCCCAACTGACTGGAACTGGAAAAACAGAGTTCAGGCAGAGCAAGACAAGACGAGCGTTTGAGGTTAAAAAGTATATAAATTGAAACTTAAAAATAAAAATAGCTGATTTTTCGCTAGATAAGACCCTTTTTCCTTAGCTGGGACCATTTACAACCACATTTGGGATCGTTTGAAGCCGCATTTAAACTGCATTTTGGAAGTTCAAACTCGGGGCAACATAGAAGTCCACTATATGGAGTTCTCAGCAATGCAGATACCTCCAAATTATTAATGTTAATCTGGCACCTGGTGCTGATTTCCTTAATTATATGACAAACCCTATTTAACTGGCAGCATTCGCTCTAAGGTGAATGAAACCCTGTGACCGCAGGCTGTCCAGATGAAGGCCAAAGCTATGACCAATTTAGTTATTGCAGGAGAAGTTGGTCATTCCAAATATGTGAAAATCCAAATCACAGAAAAAGGCTGGTCGTCCACGTAAGACAAATACATGAGAAGACAGGATACTGCAGAGACTCTCAATTGGGAATCGGTTCAACACTGCAGCTGGAATTGCTTGTCAGTTCTGTGCGAAACAGGGTAAGGATCTAGGCTAAGGATCTGTCTCTGCATTTTTAAGAGAAGTCGGACTAAAAGTGCACTCTGCAGTGACCAAGCCTCTCATCAGCAGAAAGAATCAATGTTGTGTGGATAGAGGAGAACTGGTCCAAAGTTCACTTTAGTGATGAGAGCAAGTTTAATTTATTTTGGTCAGATGGGAAACATTATGTTTATTATCAAACTGAGAAAAAACTCAAGCCCAAGTGCATACATAAAAGGTGAAAGGTGGAGGAGAAAGTGTCATGGTTGTCATGGTCATGGTCATGGACTGAATGCAAATGTTCAAAAAAAAAAAATCCTTGAAGCTGAGAACACTGATGTAATGAAATAGCCAAGGAAAAGTCCTGATATAAGCCCAAATGAAAATCTCTGGAAACCCCTTGGCATCAAAGTTACGGCTATAAAACCAAACTATTGAAGAGAGTGGAAGAAGGGTGGACCAAAATCACTCCAAAACAGTGAGAAATGACTGATATCCTGTGGCCACAGATGTGCTGAAGTCATTCAAAGCAAGGGCCTCTACACTTTCTACTAATTTCTGACAGCTGTAGCCCTCCATAATTTTAGTTGTAATCTTCTTTCGTGCTACAGTGGTTACTGTTCTCTAATTTTGATTACAGCGTTTCCCACAAATAGGTTGTGTGGAAATTCCCTGGTTATTTTGTAAAACATGTTAGTAAAATAGTGATATACCCTCAGATAATACAATTCTGAGTCATAAAGATTAATAATATTTCAGGAAAAAAATTAAGTATTTGTTAGATTGTTCTCTAATTTTGATCTCCACTCTATATATATTGCACTGTAATGCAAAACAATGCGAATATGTTTTTATCTCACATGTGCTTTTGCTTACACTATCAGTTTATTTTATGGTTTAGTGTAGGTGTTATTTTCAAACATGATAGAGCATTAACCTATTAGTGGCACTCATCAGATGTTTCATTTGCAAATGTAATGAAATATCACCAAATTCAAGTTTCGGATAAAAGGCAATTTTTAGAGCCACTTACCATAGATTTTACATGGAAAGTATCACTAAACCTGCAAAAAGCTACATGATATCATTCCCGTAGATATCACTGATATCTAATGATTCTTTTCTAATGAGCCTGGGGTTGTCTAAAGAATTTTGTCAATAAAAATATGGAATGAAGTTTGTTTATAATAAATATTTCTTTTTTTAACCCTCTTGAAAAGCTGAAAGCTCATCACAGTGCATTGTGGAATATGTGTTTTGATGTCTTAGTGGCCTGAAGGTGTCATTAAGTTGCCTTTGAATTAAAATCGTCATGAGAATGCCTTGCTATGCTGACTCTGTAGGCATCTCACTAGTTTTTGGAACAGAGCTCATATATACAGGCTTTGAAGAGGAGTCCAAGAGAGCCTCACAGGGGGTCAGACGCAGAGAAGTTGAAGATCATGCACATACCTGTCACACTCTGGTTACACAAAAGTGAAGGAGGAATCTCATAGGCTGCAACACTTGCTTCCTCCAATCTAGCTCTCAAAGTGCCTGGGGCTTCCTTCGCTGTTTCTCTTTTCAGCTGAAAGAGAGAAAGTGGCTGAGAGAGAGAGACATCCACTTTTACATTATTCAGACTAACCACATAATGGAACAGGCAATTCCCCAAACTCTCTTCTGATGTGTCAGATTTAAAGTGGAATAAAAGATTTAGCATTCTTTGTCTTCTCGTACTTTGAACTGCGGGAGATCTGTGATTCAGCTCTGAGTCGTCTGCTTGGCACTGAATAATCTCAGTTGAATAATTCGTGCTTGTTAACCTACATGGTAACTAATAGAGTTTTCAGTACAAAAAGCAAATGTCAATGTATTTAATACTGGATTTCATAACTTACTACATAACACACATTTCACCGCAAAAAAATATTGTATTTTCATAGGATTATTTATTTGCATTGTGATTAAATTTTGCCTATCCTAGTTATAAAAAAAAAAAAAAAAAAAAAGAAATATTAAGTTCACATTACTCTCAAAAATTACCCCCAGTTATTTTGTACATTTTTTTTAATAAACATGCATTGAGACAAGCACTGGCTGATGTATAAATAATTTATCATTTTAATAATTCGCTTTTTTGCATTGTGACAAAAAGTTCCCTTTCTTTTTATTTATTTTTATTTTAATTCCCACAATTCTCACTGCTGATTCTTATCACGATACATCATTTTTATTTTGAATACATTTATTTTTAATACATTGTTCTTTTTTCTTATTATTATTTAATTAGCATTCATTACATACTTTGAATTATTTAATAATTTTTTTACATTATATGTTTTTGTTCTGCCCTTTCCCATAAGGATTATGGGGCAAATATACTTTTTTAATGGAAAAAGCTACTGAAATAATGTCGATAAGAGCTAGGTAAATTACTTAAAAAATGTAGTCCATTAATGATTACAGATTACATGATGAAAACTATAATTAGTAACGTAAGCTAGGTTACTTATTTTAGGTAATGTATTCAGACTACTTTTTGGATTACTCTCAGATTGCATTTTTTATCAAACTTACTATTAAACATACCATACAGTATGTGACCCTGGACCACAAAATCAGTCATAAGTCGCATGGGTATTTTTGTAGCAATAGCCAACAATATATTGTATGGGTCAAAATGATATTTTTTTTTCTTTTAAGGCAAAAATCATTAGGATATTAAGTAAACATAATGTTCCATTAAGATATTTTACAATTTTTCAACCGTAAATATAAAACCTATGAAAAATAAAATAAAAATAAAAACCTAATTTTTAATTAGTAATATGCATTGCTAAGAACTTCATTTGGACAACTTGGTGATTTTCTCAATATTTAGATTTTTTTGCACCCTTAGATTCCAGATTTTCAAATATTTGTATCTCCGACAAATATTTTCCTATCCAGCTTACAGATGATGTATAAATCTCAATTGATCAAAATTGACCTTTATGACTGATTTTGTGGTCCAGGGTCACATACTGTATGGTATGTTTAATAGTAAGTTTGATAAAAAATGTAATCTAAAAGTAATCCAAAAAGTAGTCTGAATACATTACCTAAAATAAGTAACCTAGATTACATTATTAATTGTAGTTTTCATCATGTAATCTGTAATCATTAATGGACTACAATTTTTAAGTAATTTACCTAGCTCTTATTGACATTATTTCCGTAGCTTTTTCCATTAAAAGTATATTTGCCCCATAATCCTTATGCTAAAGCAGGGGTTCCCAAAGTAGGGGTCGGGAACCCCCAGGGGGTCGCGAAACCATGAGGAGGGGTCGCAAGATGATTTCCAGAAATCATTAAAGCATTAGAAATAGCAGATTTTACCCATGAATAAAAAATATTAGTTGAATAAAAAATAAAAATCCAGCATGTTGCCCACCCAACTCATTAGGTAAAATTAATGTTCAAATGTAAATAATGAGTAAATTACTATAAAATAACACTATGGGTGTTAGACTGTTGTGTTCCTTTGTGTTGTCATTATGCTTGTGCGCCATTTTGCAAAACGTTCGTATACTTTAACTACCTCGGAGGAAAGTGGGGGTCCCGAGGTACTGGCACTGTTATTTTGGGGGGCGGTTTTTAGAATAATTTCTTTTGATTTTAGAGCTGAACTACGACTGGAACATCTTCCCACCAGATTGTGTGATATTCGCGCCTTTACAGAAGACGCAAAACAACTATCCCTTTTTCCCTCCTGTGAACTGCAAATGCTCCCCGAGTGACAAAGGCAAGCCATCGGAGACATTGATCTCCTTCCACAATCACCTCTGTCGAGCATGTCCTGTAAATCTGGGCGCCTAAATCCCGCGCATGCTGCAATTGACTAGTCTCGAAATGGACCCAACACACAGTCTCAACTGGCATTTACCAAGCCCATCGATCTGTGTAGCCCAAATACTCTCGCTTAGATAGGAAATGTAATGACCTCTGCCTGGGGAGAATTAGACGGCCGAGTGCAGTGAAGAGCAACAGAGCTGCGATGACGACGAGGGGGAAAACAAAAGCAAACACTTATCAGTATGTGAAGCATCGTCTTCCTGTCAGAGGTGTAATCCCACAGATGAATGTGTGCGGGGACGTCCAACCGTGATTAAACTTTGTGCAACAAGCCATAACATCGCCACATAATATTCGTTCTCCGACCCGCTATCTATCCCTGGCTGCTTTGCTTAACTGGCTCAATAAATTAGCTTATGTTTGAGCCTAAGAAGCCGCTCCATGTGAAACATGTTCCATATGAAATCATCTTTTTCACTCTCTCTCTCTCTACCGCACTGTGTGAGGTGTGAATGCTAATCAGCGAAAGCAGCTGACGCTTGTTTAATTGGTCTAACCTGCTTTGCTGAACTGTGGCAGTCCTATGAGAATATCTTGGCTGGCGCGCTAGGTTTTCGTCCCTATCCTATTCGCTATCCATTCTGTTCCATGCTACTATTTTTATTGCTCTAACAAGGTTCCGGGCAAGGCGTGCAGCAGGGCTGCAGGTGCATCGTGGGAAATGGATGGCCTCGTCACCACCGGAGCCCCCTGTGGAGCGTGAGGGGTGTTGCCCCAAGGAGCAGCGGCAGCTGTGGAAGGTCAAAGAAGCGTGAGGAGACACAGGTGGCTCACAATGGAAAGGGACTGAGTGACACATCTGACAGACCTGACCTTCACTGCCGCAAACTTAGTATGCAGTTTCCAGCTTTTCTAAATCGCTTCGGCTCAATTCTCAAATGAGATTTTTTTTTTGTTTTGTTTTTTAAAAAAGAATTAGTTTTCTGAATAATAATTTTTGTTGACAACAGATTTAAATTTCTTACTCATTTCCACAAATATATAAAGACTTGCTGCGGCGCCGGGAGAGCAGTTGGGGCTTCTGTGCATTGCTCAAGGGTCTCACCTCAGTTGTGGTATTGAAGGTGGAGAGAGCGCTGATCATTCACCTTCGGACATGAGACTCAAACCCGCAGCTGTCGGGTTACGGGTCTTACTCTCTAATGGTTAGTGTGAACAAAAATGATTGTGACCTAAAAATGCAATCGCAAGCATGCCATTTTAGCTTGTTTTTCAATCTGTCATCTTTCTGGTCTTTCATCGTGACTTATGTTTTTTACGGGATTTGTACTCAAAGACCTATTGCTACGTCCCGCCCCCCTTAGTTACTGTTGCTACCTCGGACAAACAAACAGAGTTTCCCACTGTCTTACAATGACAGCATGTCAGTGTGAAACCTTGTCCGAATATGTTTTTATTAAATTTTGAACATAGAAGGACTACCTCTCGTGGAGGAGCATTCAAGTAGGGCTTTAATATGCCATGGAGAGATATATTAATCATTTTAAAATAAATATTAAATAAAAATAATATGGTCATTCCAGCTGGAATCATCAAATTTTGGAAAAGTTCCCCACCTGACCTCCTCAGATTTGTCAGAAAAAAATCCATGTGATGGGTAATATGCCCAATAGATCATATACAAAATTTCAGATCTCTACTGTGCGTACTTTTTTCCCAAAAAATCTGTAAAAAAAAGTTTGTTTTTTACCCTGTTTTGGCATCACAGTCTGAGTGACCATGTTCAGACTGAAATATCTCCAGAACTAGTTGTGCCAGGTCCATGAAATTTTCTGGGCTAAGAGTCCTAGTCCAGAACTGCATGAATTACAACTCACAGCATTGTTACTGAATTTACACCTGAATGCTGGCCCTCTACTTTTCTTTGAAACTATTACTTTAAGGGTTTTCAAATGTTCATAGAAACCTCAATTTTCAATGTATAAGCATCAAACTTGGTAAATGGTCTGATATGTACCATGTCTTTCACATCTTTTGATATCAGACAATAGAGTCTTATGGATGTTGAGATATTAAGGTCCAAAAATGGAAAAAAACTCATTTACACCAATGTTCAGAGCAATATTTCCCATGAATGACACTAGGTGTGAATATAAAACGTGTTTTTTTGAAAGAGCATATTGTTATTGATAAAATATGAAACAATTAGGATGGGGTTTTGCCTCATTTTTCTGTAATGATTTTTTTACATCAAGATTAGGTACTTATGTTGCATTCCATTGAATGTCGGTAGTCGGTGAATCCGAGTCAGTTCTCCCGATGTCCGTCATAAATGCGTTCCATTGTAACAGTTGGCAAAAATATGGATGCCTATGGATAATTCCAACCGACTCGGTCTGCACTGAACTGGCCCGAGTGTGTGTTTCGGAACCCCAACTTAAGTGGCCCTTCCATCGCACTTTCCCGAGGTGGAGGTCGGATTTCCCTGAGTCCCGAGCACAATGGAATGCTGCATTATAGCATTAATTTAGGCATTTGAGTTCAAAATAGCTGGTACTAGAGTAGTTGTGAATGTCACACAACAATGATTTTTTTAAAAAATTATTACAGAAAAATGAGGCAAAACCCCATCCCAATTTTTGGATATTTTATCAATAAGAACATGCTCTTTCAAAAAAAAAAGTTTCATGTTCACACCTGGTGTCATTCATGGGAAATATTGCTCTGAACATTGGTGTAAATGAGTTTTTTTCCATTTTTGGACCTTAATATCTCAACATCCATAAGACTCTATTGTCTGATGTCAAAGGATGTGAAAGACATGGTACATATCAGACCATTTACCAAGTTTGATGCTTATACATAGAAAATTGAGGTTTCTATGGACATCTGAAAACCCTTAAAAGTAATAGTTTCAAAGAAAAGTAGAGGGCCAGCATTCAGGTGTAAATTCAGTAACAATGCTGTGAGTTGTAATTCACGCAGTTCTGGACTATGACTCTTAGCCCAGAAGATTTCATGGACCTGGCACAACTAGTTCTGGAGATATTTCAGTCTGAACATGGTGACTCAGACTGTGATGCCAAAACGGGGTAAAAACAAACTTTTTTTTACATAAAAAAGTATGCACAGTAGAGATCTGAGATTTTGTATATGATCTATTGGGCATATTAGCCATCACATAGATTTTTTTCAGACAAATCTGAGGGGGTCAGGTGGGGACCATTTGATGATTCCCGCTGGAATGACTCTATGGTGTGTAACATGATTAATTTGAAATCAAGGGTTTACAGATCGCAATGCAAACAGAGGAAATCTCATGTTACGGTTATCATGATCGCAGATGACAACATCCAGCATCAACACTGTTCATGTACTGCAGTGTAAGATTAATTATTTTACAGACAATAACTGCTTGAGCAGATGAAAAAGGACACTTAATGAGAGCATGGCGGGGCGGGGCGATAGGTCAATTCCATGCCAGCTGAGCTACCGAGCAAGCTTACTACATACGGAAAGCAAAACATACGGAGGTGTAATCATAACTGTGTACAAAAACAATTACAAGTGCTCACTGTTTTACAGACTCTAGTGTTCCTTTCTGCTGGAAACTGCAGTGTTTTCATCATAGGATGGACCTTGTTAAATATACAGTACACTAAACACTAAATTCTAAACAGTACAGGGAATGATTATTCTTTTTTTTTTTTTTTTTTTTTACAAATAAAACCTACCTTGTTAGTATTTTTAGGTCATTGTTGTGTAAGTGCCAACAGTGTTTGTTGGGTGATAGCCTTTGCTAGTACTGTGGAAAAATGATTTGATTTGAGATGTATGAAGTGTTTGTGGTAGTTTTAGTGTATGTTGATGTGAAAGTTACAACTGTGCCAAGCTGAAAACTGAGAACTGTGTGAAACGTTTTGAAAAACTGGCCCAAGTATTGAGAAATACTCCATGTCCTAGCAACTGTTCAAAAATGTCATGTTTTTACACATCTACAAAAGAGTACAACTGTCTACAATTTGCACTGAAAGTAAATGCACATGGCTTACTGATTGATACTTATGAGTTGCTTCTGAGTGAAACTGTCAAACTCTTCAAAACTTCCTGTCAACATTGGAGCCATCACACGCAAAATGATCCATTCAGTTATAAAAATTTGTCAGACGTACATGTACACTAGCAGTCAAATGTTTTTGAACAGTAAGATTTTTTAAGAAGTCTCTTTTGCTCACTGATCATCCTGAATTTATTTGATCCAAAGTACAACACAAACAGTAACCATTTGAAATATTTTTACTGCTTAAAACTGTTTCTAGCTGTTTTCTATTTGAATATATATTTAAAATGTCTTTTATTCCTGTGATTTCAAAGCTATTTTAGCATCATTTCTCCAGTCACTTGATCCTTCAGAAATCATTCTAATATTCTGACTTGCTAATCAAAAAACATCTATTATTATAATGTTGAAAACAGTTGACTAGAATTTTTAAAGGTTTCTTTGATGAATAGAAAGTTCAGAAGAACAGCATTTATCTGAAATAGAAATGGAAGTTATCATCTTTGGATCTTTCTATTCATCAAAGAATCTTGAAAAAAATTTTTAAAACTGTTTAAATAATAATAATAATAATAATAATACAAATTTGAACTGCAAATCAGCATGGAAGACTGGAGTAATGATGCTGAAAATTTAGATTTGATCACAGGAATAAATTACATGTTAATATATATTCAAATAGAAAGCAGTTACTTAAAAATAAATGCAGGCTTGGTGAGCATAAGAGACATTTTTAAAAAAGGTACTGTTCAAAAACTTTTGACCGATAATGTCTATTCAATAATATCAATAATATTGAATGTCTGCTATTTTGGCAAATTACAAGCCATAGTAATAAAATAGGAATTATAATAAACTGAATTTTCCCAGCAAATTTTACATACTGTTGAAATCTGCATCTAAAAAACACAGTAGCATTCAGCTATATAAAACTGTAGTATACTAGTATACTTCTTGTACAGTAAGGAGTCAGTTTCAGTGAAAATGTGGAACAAAAATGAAATTTGTATATAACAAACATTTCCAGGGTTGACTACTATAGTAAAAAAACCATCTAAACATTTTGACCCATATGGCACACATGATGACAAAAAAACTTTCATTTTGGTGCTATTTGCATGCAATAGAGCGAAAGTGATGTGCAATAAAACAGCTGTGATATTTGCACTTACGGTTTTAAGAATATTAAAACCAAATTGAGCCAAAGAAATTGAGAACTGCAATACAAAAGCATCCCTTCCAGGTGCTGAAAACACTGCCGCCTCATAACCCACAATGTCAGAGCGAATGCAAACAAAAACAGAATGAACTCCGGCCTAGTCGTTGCAGGAAACGTGAGCAAGAGAGGAAACAATTTGTCAGGGAAAATTAACGATGATAAATTATTCAGCGAATCGATAAATCTGGATAAAAAAAGATGCCTGTCTATAAGCACAGGATCCGTATCAGCAGCCTGGATACTGACAGATGCGAGCGCCGTGACAGATGAGAGCCCAGCGGTGTCTGAGGTCAAGGTCAGTGGTGGGGCCGTGATGGGAAGCGCTCTATAACTTCAATCTCCCTCTTTCAATGAGCCATACCATAAATCAAGGCCTGCATGAGAGGAAGGTGCAAAAACAACAGGCAGACAGTGCTGCGATGGTTCTTTTCCCATAAGAAATTAATTTACTCTTAATTTCTGCATAATATGCCATTGTAACTCCAGTCTGAGTAAATGTCGTGCTCTGGAGTGCTTGAGTGTTTCATGGTTGACTGTGATGATGAGTGTGTCACTGTTTCTTTCCCCTGGGACTGTGCAAGGGGTCAGAGGTTCAACCTGATGATGCGTCACTCGCCTCGGCTCATCCTGATGTGGATCTGATGTATGGAATTAAAACTGCGAATGAGTCAGTCGAGGCTAAACCAAAGTGGGAGGGTTCAAAGATGTCATACTTGAAATGACGCAGAGATAGGACACGAAACAAAGCCCAGCAGCGTTTGCTTGGAGATTTCGCTTATCTAGCCGTACTCGAATTTTAGATCTTTTGCTCTTTATGTTTTTTTTTTTCTGATAATGGTGTTGAAAATTAAATGTGATTGATTTAGCATGCAAAACTATTGATGTCCTTTTCAGGGAGGGATTCACTGATCCATGGATTTATTCACAGCGGCGCTCTTATCGGCGTGACCAATTCGAATGCTCTCCACGGTCTTGAGAGAGTGAATGAAGTGGAGGTCTGAGGATGTGCGCTAACTGTGTACATACTGCAGTCCCTCAGAACTCAGAGAATTCAGGGGATGCTTCGGTAACCGCTGGTGAAACTGAAACAGATGTGCTTTACAACCCAGCAGGCCCAGATTATTAGGAAATGTTTGTCACATGATCACGTTTTTGTCACTATCGACATAAAAGCAGTCAATTAATGTTGAGGGTTTGCACTCACGTCACAATTTGGTCAGCTGCCCTAATGCATGGCTATATTGGCGATTCTTGGATCCAGAATGGATTGCATGGTTAACATACTAAATACGTTGTTTTGCTTATTTATGCTGTCTAAACCACAGAAAAAAACATGCGGAAGCTGCTAAATCATATAGAGAAGGACTAAGTAAACAGGAAAGAGCACAAACTGAAGTTAATAGGGGGTAAAGATATGTACAAGCAGTATTAATTAAGATATTAGCCAAATATTTCACCTACTTGACCGGATATGATAAGAACAAACACACAAATGTTATCAAAATGTTTGCCCTGGAAATCCTGGTTCAGTTTGGCCAACCACAAACGCCTTTTATTCCTCAAACAATCTTTTTTTGCACTCTTGTCCTTGATTTGTTATAACTTTTGGCAGTCTATAGTACTCTAAATGTTTTTTCCAGTCCGACCACTTAGTAAAGCCCAAAACATTAATTGACATTAATTGATCATTTTCAACAGCAATAATCTGCTGCGAGTAGAAGTGGTTCAGTTGTTCACGTTCAGTGCCACCATATGGCCGATTGATGAGGCGTTTTGAAAACACTCTATAGTCATATCTTCAGCCTCTGAGATAGCTGATACACAATATTATCATGCTAATTAATGTAATTATTTACTTACTTCTTTTCATACCCAGACAGTGAATCAACTCCAGGGTAGGGCTAAAAGCAGCTTAATGTTAGTGTAATCTATTAACTACGCATTATATCTTTTTAGTCAATTAGCATATGTAATATCATAAATATTTTGTAATATGACTGAATTTGTATTTAACCTGATAACAATTTAATAAAAACATAAGTTACTAATTATAATATACTTACATTTCCTCAGTTATAAAAAAACAGCAGCTAGAGAAAACAAGCACTAAAAACACTCCTGCAATGTAATCAGTGAAGCTGTCTACACTGTATAATGAATAAATCTCGTATACTTACATCGCACGTACATCTGCACTTTGTTGTTTTTGATGAGAACTCGCCAGCAGAATTCGGTCAGCAAGCTGAACAACAAAACTCAGATGTTTCAGCGATGACTTATCTGAACGCCTGATTGGCCATTGCTTTTATAAAGTCAACGGAATGGTGTGTGATTGGTTATAACGCGCAATACTGTAAAACGCGTCGAAAGAAATATGATGGAACAAATAAGCCCTAATATTAATTAGCACAGGTATTAGCAACAGCCAACAATACATTTACAAAATGGGTCAATAATTTTGTATGGGTCAAAGTTATTGATTTTTCTTTTATGCCAAAAATTATTGGGATATTAAGTAAAGATCATGTTCCATGAAAATATTTAGTAAATTTCCTACTGTAAATATGTCAAAATGTAATTTTTGATTAGTAATATGCAAAACTAAGAACTTTATTCGGACAACTTTAAAGGCGATTTTTACAATATGTAGATTAAATATTTAGATACTAGTGGACAAAGCAAATAATGCAAAAACTAATCAAAGATTTACCTAATTATTATAGTTTGTGTGTTTACATTCAGCACCAGGAATACGGCATCTAAATGCAGTTTTTCTGTTACGATATACTCAGAAGTCAAACAAAAATGTATAGCAGATGAGTTGAATTAATGCATGTTTTGAGTTAAAATAGGCCTACACTGAAAAATATTCAGTCCCATTTGCCATCTTCCCAGTATGCACTGGATATGAATAATTAATATGGTGCATTGTTGGGCTGTTTGCTAGTTTTATTTACTATGTTTTTGATCTTTTCACAATTAGTAACTTCTTGTCTTGTGATTTTAGAATGAGTTTGATCCTTTACTCAAAATGATGAGGTAAATGTTACTCTTGTTGTGTTTCATGTACCAAGTCTTGAAGCCTGTGTGGGTGTCATTTCAAAGTATTTCAGTTTTTCGTCTTGTGATGTTGTCGGACGTTTAAGATGACAAACACTTTGCTCTACATGCTGTGTAATGAAACCCTTTTTCATAACAGTTTGTAACCATGTAAATAAAGAGAATGGGTTTTAAAACTTCCTTATAAACTAATTCTTAAGATATCTTCTTACAGGTACATAATTTAAATAGATTATTGTTATATTGATGGTAGACTTTAGGTCTTGGCAGGCTGACAGTTTTACATAAGTACTGTGCGTTGCGAAAGTATTCATACCCCTTCATTTTTTTAACATTTTGTTATGTTACCACGTTATGTTATGATGTTTTCCACATCAACCTACACTCGATACACCACAATGGCAAGGCAAAAAAACTGGTTTGTGACAATTTTGTTAATTTATTTTAAAATAAAGCACTGAAATAAGAACATTACATAAGTATTCATACCCTTAACAGTACTTAGTTGAAGCACGTTTACATCCTCAAGTCTTTTTGGGTATGATGTGGTAAGTTTTGCACATCTGGATTTGCCAATTATCTGCCATTCTTTCTCTCACCTTATCACCTCTTAAGCTCTGTCAGCTTGGATGGTGACAGATGCACATTTTCAGGTTTCTTCAGAAATGTTTGATTGGATTCAAGACCAGGCTGTGTATGGGTCACTCAAGGACAATCACACAGTTGTCTATAAGCCACTCTTGCTGTGTGTTTTGGGTCATTGTGCTGCTGGAATATGAAAATATCTTAATATTTTGGTGCATTGAGCTTTCCTCTTTACTCTGACAGAACCCTCAGTCCCTGCTGCTGAAAAACAGCCCCACAGCATAAGGCTGCTACCACCACATTTTACTTTTGGGATGGTATTTTGCAGGTGATGAGCAGTGCCTGGTTTCCTTCAAGCATGATGCTTGGAATTGAGGTTCATCAGACCACAGAATCTTGTTTCTCACAGTCTGAGAGTTCTTTAGGTCATTTTTTAAAAATGTTTTATACAAATTCCAAGTGTGTTTTCATGTGTCTTCATCGAGTGGGATTGAGTTTGGCCACATCACCATAAAGCCCAGATTGGTGGAGTGTTGCAGTGATGTTTGTCCTTCTGTATGTTTTCTCCCATCTGCATATATGATCATGTAGCTCAACTAGAGTGACCATCAGGTTCTTGGTCACCAGCCTAACCAAAGCCCTTCTCCATCAATTGCTCAGTTTGAAGGAGGCTAGCTCAAGGAAGAGTCTTAGAACTTCTTTTCTTATGGATAATAGAGGCTACATGCTTTTATGAACCTTCAATGAGCTCTACAGGCATTTATTTTGACCTCAGAGCTTTTTTCTCTGATATGCATTTAGACTGTTGTCAGCTGTTAGACCTTTTACTGAGAGGTGTGTCTCTTTCCAAAACATACTCATTCAAACGGATTTGCCACAGGTTAACTCCACTTAAAGTGTAGTAACATCTACAAACAATATGAATGCTCCTGAGCTAAATTTCAACTGTCCTAGATAAGGGTATGAATACTTATGTAATGGAAATCATTTCAGTTTTTTATTTCTAATAAATTTGCAAAGATGTTACAAATCTGTTGGGGAAAAACGTAAGCAGTTTAACATAAGTCTCCAACATAACAAAACCTGGAAATGAAGGGGTATGAATACTTTTGCAAAAAACAAAAAAGTTTAATGAAAAAATGTCCCTCATTTTTGCAGACGTGAACCCTAAAGAGAATGGTGATTCATGTCAAGTTTAAGGTATTTCATGCATGTTTTGTGACAGTATTGTTGCAAAACATTTTTGTTTTCAGTAATAATAAGAAATGTTTTAAACAGCAAATCAGCATATTAGAATGATTTCTGATTTATCAAACTGTTGTTAGCAGTTTTATCAAACTGCTGCAGCCTTGGTGAGTGTAAGAGACTTCTTTCAAAAACATAAAAACAAAATGTTATGAAAGACTTTAGCCAATGTCAACTTGACATTTTAAGTTCACTTAAGATATTCAATTTTTAAAACATGCAAACAGATCCATCAGTTCTTTGAGCATCTCATTTTGTACAGGTATGAACCTTGGAGCAGAGAAAATTGGTGTCGAGACCGTGAGAAGTTCTTGCAGAGGAGGCATATGGGGAGAATGTCCGCCCAAGGGCACATGTTCCCTGACTTCTTACTCTAGTTCCCCTTCTGCTAGATCTAACGACCCATACGTGCTTATCCTGACAGCGAATGTCGACATGCGTAGCCCCTTCGTAACTGCACACCTCAGCGTCTGCTGCCCGAGGGAGCCTGTGCTTTCTTTCAAATTCATCAAAGCCTTGTGATCTCCATCTCAATGAGAGAGTTGTGAATTATAGAGCAGCAGCGTCGGGGTAGCTGATTCAACTTTAATGATGCCAAGAATGCCGTGAACAAACAGCGGCGCTCGCGTAGCCCTGAGATGTCTAAGCAGAATCGCATTCTCCCATATCTCTCTCTCCTGAACTACTAGAGGAACAGAAGAGGGACACAGAGGGTATTCCCATGGAAACCGTGTCTCCTCGTCTGTGCCGTGCTATGCGGGATGAAGGATGGTCTCAGTCTTGATTAAAAAACTGTAGGCGATGCTTCACCTGGGTCCATTGTATTGGGAAGTCATCTTGATGGCTCCCCGGGGTTATTTCTCTTTTTCTAAATCTGACAGGTTAACACTATCAATTAGCAGCCATTGATCGGGTGAACAATAATAAAGGCTGGTTGAAAGATGATGTAGCCATTCACCTTCACCCCCGAGGCTATACTCTGCTCATACAGCTGCACACAACAATGTGAAACGACTCACCAAAAAGGGGAAACTCACAGTTTTGAAACTTGCTGATGTTTCACTTGGGCATTTATAGTGTTTTACATTTTCAAAAGTCTCACAAAGATTTATTCTTGAGCAAGCAAGTTTCGACCCATCCCTTCTGAAAACTTTACATGGGTCATTCCACTAAAAGGGTGCTTTTGGTGTCCTTTCCTGACATGTGTCTGTGTAAAAACAGACTTTTAATTAATATCCGATGCCAGTAAAATATCTGGTATAATGAATATCTGATGCCAGTCTTTTATTGTGTTATATAAGCATTTTTCATAATACATCTACAGAAACCCAGTATCTTTATTTTTATATGATCTTTCTCTCTCTGAGGAAGCTTATTTTTCTTTCTCCTTCCTGTATTAGCAATTGCACTCTTTATTTGAAACAAAATTGTAAATGAAAGCTAGCATTTTTATTTCCTCTCTCTATATGTTTAAGTTTTAGTAAACAGATTTGAATTAAAATACCAAATTTACATGTAAGTAACATGTCAACACTGTTGTCATCATACCTTACTCTTTTTAAAATGATGACCATAAAATTACCATTTCACGTTTCATGTTTTATAATACACTCTATATAATATTTATAATTTATAATATTTATAATATTCTGGGTTAAAAACAACCCAGTACTGGGTGAAATATGGACTAACTCTTCTGGGTAGTTTTATTAAGTCAACTATTACTTAAAAAATATTATATTTCTTGCTTAAAATGAACCCAAAATAGGTTGGAAATTAACATTTATTAACATAAGGTCAAGAAATGAATATTTATTAAAAAGTCGAATAAATAAAAATTCATTTATAAACTGTTTTTTAAAATAGCTTATTAATAAATATTCACCTTTTGATTATTGCTGATGCCTCTAGTAATTATGTGTCTGGTTTTTAATTTACAGATTTTTTGGTTTCATTTTAAGACAGCCATATGTGACCCTGGATTAAATTAGAAGTTAGAAATTAAAATTAGTCATAAGTTGCATATTTATTTATGCAAAAAATCATGTTCCAATTTCTTACCGTAAATATATAAAAACTTAATTTTTGATTAGTAATATGCATTGCTAAGAACTTCCTTTAGACACTTTAAAGGCAATTTAGAAAGAATTTTTCAAATATTTGTATCTCTGCAAATTTTGTACTATCCTAACAATTTAAAAGAAAAGCTTATTTATTCAGCTTTCCAATGATGTATAAATCTCAATTTTTACAAAAATGACCCTTATGACTGGTTTTGTGGTCCAGGGTCACATAGTAATTTTTAAACAATAGTTAAGTTAAATGAAACTAGATATTTGTAAAAATATCAGCATTAAATTGTCTTTCAGGTTTTTTTATTTATGCAACAAACTTATTTGGTGGCAGGTATTACAGAACATAAAATCATTATTAAAAAGAAAAAAAATACTGTGCATAAAGTCTTATTATGACTGTTTTTAGAGAGTTCCCTGTGGTTGATTGATCTGGGTGAAAAGAAAATTACAATAATAATAAATAAATATATATATATATATATATATATATATATATGCGACCTTGGACCACAAAACCAGTTTTAAGTAGCACGGGTATATTTGTAGCATTGTATGGGTTAAAATGATCGATTTTTCCTTTATGCCAAAAATCAATAGGATATTAAGTAAAGATCATGTTCCATGGAGATATTTTGTAAATTTCCTACCGTAAATAAATCAAAACTTAATTTCTGATTAGTAAGAAGCAAAAGAGGTTATTGCTAATAACCTCATTTGGACAACTTTAAAGGTGATCTTCTCAATATTTAGATTTCTTTTAGCACTCTCAGATTACAAATATTTTCCTATCCTAACAAACCATACATCAGCTTTCAGATGACGTATAAATCTACGACTGGTTTTGTGGTCCTGGGTCACATTAATACACAAATATGTAATTTGAATAATATGTATAAGATATAGTAGGCTTTTATATAAAGGAATAAATAATAAATTCTCTTTCTAATAATAAGCAGCTTGTAGTATCATGACCTTGCCTTGAGCGCATGGCTGGTAATGAACTGCAAATTTGTTCTCGTCAACCTGTTGCTTTTCTTAAAGGCACAGCTATCTCTTTACATATATCAAAATGTCTTAATGTACTAACACAACAACTTACCCATAGTTTGTCTGATAAAATGCTTACTAAACTTAATAAAAATCACCTTTTCAAAATGGAAAAGACGCCCATTTCGTGGAATGACCCCCGTGTAGTTTACATGTGTCACCACGTGGGGGCGCAGGCTATATTTCATCCCCACTCGCTCTCTCTCTCCTCCAGCGGAGCTTTTGCCAACCGCCCCCTCTCTCCCTCTCCCTCTCCACGCTTCTTTCGCGACGCTGAGCCACAAAGCGGACTGTCGGCGCGCGGCAGTGGCACCTCGCCGCTTCAGGGTGAAGATGTTAGGCAGTCTGTGCGCCCGTAAGATGGCTCGCCGATCGCGGTCAGCGCTAATCGCCGCGCTGACAGTGCTGCTGGTCCAAACGCTCATCGTGTGGAACTTCAGCAGTCTGGACACGGGAGAAGACCGAAAAGACAACGGCAGAGAGAAGAGGGACCGAATCGGCATCAACAAAGCCTACAGCGAGTACCCGAAGAGCGGCTTCCAGAAGAGGCATCACCAGCCGCCGCTGGGGAAAGCGTCCATTCGACACAAACAGCAACCGGTAAGGCGGAATTTCCCCGTTAATCGCGCTCCATTCATTCCTGACGGTGCTCCGCCGTCATAACGGGCCCGTTTCGCGTTCGGAAATGATGCCTGATCCCCAGACCCAGCGTTTCGGGGTGTTTCTGCCTTCGCAAACGCAGCCAGGATGTTTTTGTTTGTGATGTGCTGAAATGTAGCTCTTGTTGTCATGACTATATTCCGCAGCTGAGAATGTGACAGTCGAGCGCGGCGCGTAAGATGCAGTTTTGTTGGATACTTTAGCATCTCGTGTGACGGATCGCTGTCCGTTAAAACTCCCATTAAGTTGTTGCCATTGTAATTGTGTATATCGGCAGAATAGGTGGTTTAGCTCTCACTCGTTGCTTTCAGACAACGTCCATGTCATATTGTTGGTGATATTCGCTGGGAATTATCTCTTCATGACCTTTATGAAGAGTGAAAGGATGTATCATCTATAATCTGGTTTCGTCGCTATGGATAGCATGCAAATGCGTCTGTTTTCTTATTAAATATTTATTTAATTTAATAATTCATGTGTTTCTTATCCTGTTGTTGAGCAATTTGTAATAAAAGCTATACATGTTTCGCCAGGTAGCCTAATTTAAAATGAGTTTTGTGATATAAAATATAGACATATATTTTATTTATAAAAATATGAAAATTAATTCTACAGAAACGTCTCAAAATGTATTTCGTTTTTTAAACTTATGTTATTTTTTTTCGTGCATTTAAGTATTGTATTGTAGTTCACAATATGTTATTATTATATAAAACAGTCAATGAATATAAAATCCTTTATATGTGACCCTGGGCCGCAAAACCAGTCATAAGGGTCCTTTTTTTTTTAGAAAAAAATCATTAGCACCAGTTTAAAATCAACATATTTTAGTATTGATTTTGTGGATTCGTAACATCCTCCATTCAGTTTGTGCTGGGCTATCTATATGGATGTGATGCTACTGCTCTCAGACTTTGCCTGCGGCTTTGCTGACAGACCCTCCATGCCTTGCTTTGCGGACAGTGACCCGACTGCATTAGGTAAGGTGAGTGAGAGCAGGGTCAGATCAGTTAAAAATAGCTCTTTATAGCTACATTTCCTCTTTTTACTTCTAAAAATCAGCTGTTTGGACAAAAATCTAATGTTTTTGCATCCACTTGAGGTCAAAGCTGTACACTCACTAAAAAAGAGGTGCAACTAGGGTGGTACCTTTAAATGGTATGAAAGTAGAGCGTATGGACAATGTATCCATCACTATGATTGTGTTCTCAAATCTGGTCGGCTCCATACCTACACAGCTTTTTTTTGGGGGGTATTGATGTTTATGTTATTCAAAATTTATGATGCCTCCTAGGTAGGCATCTCTCAGTTTTGATACACAGCCAGAGTGTATAAAACATTAAAGTGTTTCTAATTAATTCACAGAATACCTTAAACGCCTCACCTCGGTGAGAGCGGCGCACTCCCTCGTCAGCCTGCCTCGTTTTTTACAATTAATTGATACTAATTATCATGTATCGTCTCATCAGCATAATTGTCTCAAACGTAGGTTTGCCTAATCTAATTAGAAATCTTTCTGTCATCAATAGCTGTGTTTGAACAGGTTTTTCCTCAATGAAGGAAAAAATCATCCTAATTGTGTTCATGTAAATCTGGATAATGTAAAAACATGGAGGCTGGAACAGATTTTCACTGCAGGCTAATACTAACATCGCCATTTGGCTTCCATGTGGTACGGTTCTTTTTAATTGCAGAGGTGTTAATTTAGCTTCCTAATCCAGGTGTAATGTAAACTACAGCGAGCCTGGAGCGACGTTCCGTCTCATTTAGTCTCTCGCTAATATCCCCGCAGACTTGTTGCTCTATCTGTGTCTAATGTGATAATTCTATTCTTCTGTGGTCGTATTTAAGCCCGCAGCCTAAAGTGCAACGTTATAATCCCTCCAGCACTAATCGACGGCCGAATTCTCAGCAGGACTTGCTTCTCAGACAGTTTTGCCTTCGAGTTGTCGCAGTTTGGCAGGAGTGTTAATGTCCAGTAAATGTGTGCATGTCAGCAGAATGGCTCCGTGCCATCCTGCCTCGGCAGTGTGAAGTGTGTCCGTCTTTCGGTGTCGTTTGCTCCCAAATGCTCCCTGTAGAGCCATCGTCCTGCTTGAAGCCTGCCCTACACCGCTCGATTCGTTCCAACGTAGCTGGTGGCAATAATAACAGAGCGTGGCTTGACCCCGTTGCCGGTCACCTTTAGTTGATGAGGTGCTCTTGTGTACATGCTCTGCTCTTCCATATCTGTTCTGCTCTCGGATTTGTTTGGGCTGTTTATTCTGGCAAACAGGATTGGCAGAGGATTAAAGCGGGCACCCGATTGTTTCAGCTGTTTATCTCGATCCTCGTCCTGAGACGGCGTGGAATCGGCGAGGTGGGAAGTCTGGAGCCAGAGTTAGAAACACAAGAGCGTTGCATCTGAACCCCCTGAAGGCTCTCGAACCTGCTGAGTCCCACAGACAGGAAATAGATGCCTGTTGGTTTGATTTTGTCCGAATCTTCATCTTAAAGGCACATCGCTATTGGATTTGCTCATGGCTAATTTGTTTGTCTGTTCTGGTTTTTGCCAGTGCAGATAATCAGAGTCTAGTCTAGTGTCTGTCTGAAAAGCAGCGTGAGGCTTTGTTGTCCGATTTCGTTTTTTTTGGGTGTAGTGCTGCACTCTACCTGGCCTGTGTTGACTCAGAGAGCGAGAAATAAATGGAGGAGTGACTATTCCCTTTTTGTAGTGCACTTTGTGTAACTGCCGAGCGCTCTTTAATACCGCAGTCACAACTCTGCCGGCTCAAATTGTCTGCTCTTCAGCCTTTTTGATTAAAGAGATGTGAGACACAGATGACCTCTCACCTCTTGTGGGCCATTGTGCTGCCTTCTTAAACATGGCATTAACCCAAGCCCACACGCAATCTGCACCCGGCAGAAACTCTGCAGAAATAGAGAAAAATAGAATCTTCTGTTCCTCGCATGTTCTTGTTTTGACTCGATTAACATATTTGACGAAATCTGTGCAGAAAAGTCAGCAGCCTTCGGCTGGTCCCCACCATTTGCATTTTATTTGGTTGTTCAGTTCTGGATTTCTTGTTTGGTTTCTTGTGCTTATTCCTTCCTGAAACTAAAACTGGAAGTTCCATTGCTTGTGGAAATGGGGATGTTGGCTGTGTGTAATGGGAAGTGGATTAAACCCCAGATAAATGTGGGGTTTTCTGTAAATGGCAAAATTGGCTCAGTCTATTTTAGTTGCAACTTTTTGGGGATACTTTACTTTTGTGATTTCTTTTGTACCACCCAAGCAAAGAATTTCCAAGCCCAAATATAAAATCAGCTATTAAAGCTTGGACTGAATCAAACTATAAACGCATTAAACTGTTTGCATTAACTTGACCCAGGAAAATAACATAAAATTGTTTATAAAATAACAAATGTGTATATATAATATGTAATAATAATACATTTATTATAAATTATATATTAATATATTACATAATACAGTTTTTATATAAGTTTTTATTTCATTTTTTTTTAAGTTATAAGAAAAAAATATAATATATTAGTAATATTCTATTATTTTAATGATGTAAATAATTTATATATAATATAATATATACTACATTTGTAATAAATTGGTATGTAATACTAATAAATTAATTATATAGAAATATATTATATATTGCAGTTTTATGTATAATAAGAAAAAAATAATATATTGTATATATTATTAATATTTGATTATTATGCATTATTACATAATATATTAATAATAATTATTTCATGTTTATAAAATAAATCTGTGTGTGTGTGTGTATATATATATATATATATATATATATATATATATATATATATATATATATAAATAATGTTTTATGTATAGTTGATGAGAAAAAATACTATTACATGTATTATTACTATTTTTATTATGTTATATTATTGTATAATGTATTAATAATAATGGTTATTGTCTATACACACATACGTATATGTGTAACAAACAAATAAAATAGTTTCTAAAATAACAAATGTATATGTAATTATTTTTAATACATTATGTAATTATATTATAATTATTTATATAATGCAATTTTACATTTTTTACATATTATATAAGAAAAAATATATTCTATATTATTATTATTATTATTATTATTATTACATGAAAAGTTATTGTTATAAGCTTTTATACATATATATACATTTTTTATATAAAATAACACATATATATAGTATGTAATAATGTTTTATAAATTTGATACAAATATATGATGCTGGTTTATAATTTATAAGGAAAAGTATATATTATTAATAATTAATTATGGTTTTATTATTACTTTACACATAAACAATATAAATGTTTATATATATAATAGTACAAATAATATTACATAATGCAATATATACAAATAATAAAATGTATGTATATATATATATATATATATATATGTGTGTATATATATATATATATAATGTATTCTATACAATATATATTATATTATCATTTCTATGTAAATGATATATACTGCATATTATATTAATTTTACATTTTAATGTGTTTTTTTTTTTGCATTTTTTTTTCTCTCTTCCTCTTTTTGTGCTAAAAGAAAAAAATCTAGATAAATTAGTCAACCTCACTAATTGAAAGATTTCTGTGAGCAGATGTAGGGTTGGCTAAAACATGCCAGCGAAGGGCTGTGATGTTGGCGATTAAGTTATTTCCACATGTGCTTGGCGTGTTTTGGGGCCTGTGTTAATGCAGCAATAAACGGTACTTCCTTCATTTGCTTTAACACGCTCTCATTAGCCAGATGCCGCTGCGCACCAGGTGAGCGGAACGCCACATTTGTCTTGTTACTGCATGTTCTGATTCTCCTCAGGTCAGCCGGTCCCACATGCTCAAACACCGCTCGGGTCCTGTCGCCGCAGGACGTTCCTGATGCGAGGGGAGTCGGGTTTGATGGTGATCAATCTCATATGTCGTGCTCAACGTGTGTGCTGAATGTGAATGTGCTCGTTATCTGCCGACCGGTCGCCACCTGAATTAGCGGTAGGTTCCCAGAGGGAGGGGCTCTGGGGACCGATGGTGACATAAGTGTCCACATAAACACACGCACACAAACCTGTGGGGCTCTTTCTAACTCACTGTTGCATGTGTAGTCATCTTTCCTAGAAGAGCTCCAGAGAGTGCATCCATAGATGACTAGGCGGACAAAGCTTAGAAATCATAAAGCATAGTCCTGACTAGCACCTTTAATGTTGACACATCCAATTTTTGTTTTATTCAAGTAAATTCCCTGCTGAGGATGTTGTTTAAACTTTTTCATTTTTCTGCCATTAACTGAAACAAGACATTGATATTAAGAACATAGCAAAAATAACACTGTACATAGTACATGATGTACAAAGTAATGATGTAGCGTAATTACTTTTGTTATCAGTAACACAATAATAAAGCAATTTTGTGCATTAATAAATAGAACTGACCAGTTGCACCAGACAGATGCTTATCAGTCATATTCTGTTAATAATGTGACATTTTGTGACCCAATTTGACATTTTTTTTAATGACATAATTTAATGCGGAGTCCCTCTTTATTCAAGACAATATTCAGAGGCCCCCTCATTTGCCCCTGCATATTTCCTCTGGTAATTCTTCTGAAATGATGACAAAGTTTGGCTTGTTTTCAAACATTTTTAGTCACAGAAAATAGGAGAGTAAAGATTCATAGTGTCATAGATTTAACTGTGCATTTTTAAATTCATAATCTTAGTTACGGGATCATACAAAATGCATGTTATTTTTTTATTTAGTATTGACCTGAATAAGATATTTCACATAAATGACATTTACATATAGTCCACAACAGAAAATAATTGTTGAATTTATAAAAATGACCTCATACACTTGATTCTTAATACTGTGTTAATTCCTGAATGATCCACAGTTGTTGTTTTTTTTTTGTTTTGTTTGTTCATGAGTCCTTTGTTTGTCTGAAACAGTTAAACTGCCTGCTGTTCTTCAGAAAAATCCTTCAGGTCCCACAAATTCTTTGGTTTTTCAGCATTTTTGTGTATTTGAACCCTTCCCAACAATGATTGTATGATTTTGAGATCCATCTTTTCACACTGAGGACAGCTGAGGGTTCAAACGCTCACTGGTGCTTCTGAAAGAAAGACAATGCATTAAAAACTGTGGGTGTAAATTTTTAAACAGAATAAAGATATGTACATTTCTTGTTTTGCCTAAATATCATATTTTTTTCATTTAGTACTGCCCTTCAGAAGATACAGAAGATACTTACATGTTTCCCAGAAGACAAAATAAGTAAAATTTACCCTGATCTTCAAAGTCAAAACTTTTTTGCCCCCGGCTGTAAATACATCATGTTTTTTTTTTTTTTTTTTTTGCAAGTTAAAGGGATAGTTCACTCAAAAATGAAAATTCTGTCATTAATTACTCAACCTCATGCCATTCCAAAATTCATCTTTGTTCGTCTTTGAAACAAAAATTAAGATATTTTTGATGAAATTTCGAAGACTGACAGGGAAGAAGAGAAGAAACTGTTGAATAAAGCCATTATTTTAGTTTTCTTTGCGCACATTCTCGTAGCTTCACAACATTACTGTTGAACCACTGATGTCACATGGACTATTTTAACAAAATACTTACTACCTCTCTGGGCCTTGAACATATCAGTTACGTTGCTGTCTATAAAGAGACAGACAGCTCTTGGATTTTATCAAAAATATCTTAATTTGTGTTCCGAAGATGAACAAAGGTTTTACAGGTTTGGAACGAAACGAGGGTGAGTAATTAATGACAGAATTTTCACTTTTTGGGTGAACTATTCATTTAATATAACAAAACGTATTGGAAATGACTTCAGATCATCTTGCAGGCCTGGGAAGCTTGCTGAAGCCCCCTAGTGGGCCTTGGCCCCTGGTTGAGAACCACTGAATAACACACCTTATGCATTAACTAGCTACTTTTTGAGTTAGACAGTTGTTGCGTCACCTGTTTTTGTAGCAATAAATTGAAATTTCGCAAGTCAGTCAGTCAGTAAAGTAGATAATGATTGTTTGTTATACAACCTCTACAAAGACCATCATGTAACCATGCAAAATAAACACATGCATTTTTCCGCTTTTGTTCGGCCAGCTGTGTCATTCCTAGTCACGCAACTAATTTTCTTAGCAGAAACTCTGTAGTGGATACATTGTCTTTCTCTCAGTCTTTTCCTGTTATTGAGTTGTTCCATCCTCTCCTCTCCTCGCTGTGCATTGCTGACTCACACTCCGTCAGTATGCCTGAGTGCTTACAGACCATCTCTCTGTCTCTGTTGCCTCTCTCTCTGCATCTCCTTCTCTCTCTCGCTCTCTCTCAACATTTGATCCAGGCTGGTCGTTGTTTTGCTTGATCATCAGAAGTTGCCCCAGGGTGCTCGTTTGCCCCAGCTTCAGTTGGACAGCTGCCCTGTTAGCATTTCCTCCTCTCCATTAGCTCTTAAACAGGGAGGGAAGTATATCTCAGACCTTGTAAAGATTGATGACGGCGAATCGGGGAAGTTGAGCCAGGTTGTTTTTGCATGGCTCTCGAAGGCTAGAGGTGAAGTGGAATGTTTTTTCATAAGGCTACCTTCGTTCCACAAGAGCAGAAAAGACCCAACAGAGCACTTTCATCTCTCTCTCTGACTGTTACGTAATGAAGCGAGCCAACACCTATTGATTTGTTTCTCTGTGTTAAGCTGATGGTTATCAGAAACAATTCCATGATGTGCTCTCTTAATGAGCGGGCTCGGTCCCGTTGCCTCGCCAATGACTTCATCTAGTAAAAAGAAAGCAAGCGCTCGGGCCGGTTTTATAGTTTACACCGAGCGCCGTGATAAAGACTTTCTTTTCCTGGCGCAGCCACCGTCGTGAAAATGCTTTCAAGCGGCTGAATGTCTATTGTGTTAGGGTAGAATATTTTGCTAGCAGTGCTTTATGTCCTTTGTAAACATGTCCATAAAAAGTGAGCTAATTGTTATGTAAGCTTGACAGCACAATAGTGGCCTGTCACAGATATTGGAAAAACAGCAAATTGGTGCACCGTAATGCTACCATTAACATAACTGTGGTCGGTCGCTATTCATACTTGGCTAAGTACGCCGCTACAGGCCCTTAATTCCATCTCACCCCTGTCATTGTTGGCATCTATTTGTTATCACTCATTGTGTGGAAATGGAAGGGGCGGGGCTTAAGGATGCTTGCTGAGTAATGGGCGGGGTGATGGAGTGACATTTGTGTAAAGTCTACATTGACTTTCTTGTTTGAGACCTGTGTGGTCATTTTTCACTCAATTATATACATAATATTAGGGATGAAGCGATATTAAAATGATTTCTGAAGCCAATAATTAGTTTCATGCTGTGGCCGAAATAATAATTCTATAATAATTTGTCTAAATTAATTAAAAATACACTATAATAACTCATTCGGCAAATGAACTAAGCCATCACAACTTTAGAATGCTAAATTATTAAATAACTAGTGTGTAATTGTTTTTAAAAATTAAGGATAGTTCACCCAAAAATGAACATTGTGTCATTAATTACTCACCCTCATGTCGTTTCAAACCTGTAAGACCTTTGTTTATCTTTAAAACACATAGGATGTCGTTAAAATTGTCCATCAGTGGTTCAACCGTAATGTTATTAAGCTATGAGAGTATTTTTTTGTGTGCAAAGAAAACAAAAATAATGACTTTATTCAACAATTTCCATGTCAGTCTTCGATAGATGTTCACGGGCGCATGTGTTCAGATGTAGTGTGCTACAGGGAAGAGAAAAAATTGTTGAATAAAATCTTTATTTTTGTTGTCTTAACGCACAAAAACTATTCTCCTAGCTTCATAACATTAATGTTGAACCACTGATGTCACATGGACTATTTTAACGATGTCCTTACTACCTTTCTGAGCCTAGTTAGTTGCATTGCTGCCTATGCAGGGCCAGAAAGCTCTCGTATTTCATCAAAAATATCTAAATAATTTGTGTTCTGAAGATGAACAAAGGTCCTACGTTTGTAATGACATGAAGATGAGTTCCTATAAGTGAGCGTTAGGTTATGAAAGGTAATCTCAGTATAAATATAAATGATAGGGCCACACACACTTTGCATAGACAAAATCTATAGGTAATATAGGCTGAGAACCAGTATGGTACTGATGTATTACAAAACATATACATGCATAAATACTGCTTAATGTACGTGTTACAGTTCAGTTTAATTTGATGATTGACGAATACGGCGGTTGAGCAGGAGCCGTTGAGGCGAGCGGTTGACGCTGCAGATGAAGAGAAGGGTTGTGTATTCATGTGAATGCGTTCAGTGTGTGCAGTGGAAAGCGTTGGTCAGGGTGTGTGACGGTGAGTGTCGAGGTGTGTCAGTGTGACTGTGTATCTGTGTGTTAGTCACATGAATGAAGCTTGTGTTACAGCTATGGCTAAAGGGAAAATAAACTCTGGCGTGTACCGAATGCTTTACAACCACCATCCAGACAGGTTCTAGTGCGCAGCCCACCACCCCACGACTTCTCTCCTTCTTTTGGTTGCTCTCTCTCTGTCTGTATTCCTGACCTGTCACTCACCCCATCTGTGCTTTATTAGCATGATAAATAATTGTACATTGATATGGCTAAAGCATTTGCAGCTGAGTGGCATACTGGGAAAATATTGCAAAAACAAATATACAAATATATTCCATTTTGATTAGGCAACATTTCATTATGGATCATTCTTAATAAATCATATTTTACTGATTTATTATAATCTAGCTCTGCTCACATTTAGTTTGCACTAAAGCACTTTCTGCTTGAAAGGTTCTGTATGAATAGATTTAGTTATGAATAGTTCTGTATAATTTAGATTTATTAATTGAAAACAACACTATCCCTAAATGTATAATCTAAAAATGTAATTAAACAACACTCTTAAATGCAGTATTTAAAATCTAAAAATAAATATCCGTTTTTCATTATGTACATTATAATGCCATGATGCCTAAATTCACTTTTTGGTTGATTTTGTTTTTTTTTATTTGTAATGGTTTATTTATTTAAACAGAAAATTATTGAATTATAGGCCATTTATCAGTATAACATGAAGGTAATTATTGCCTTTTCTGTCTTTTTTTTTTTTTCAATTCAGCTTTATTTTTCAGAAAAATATAGGGTCGTCGTGCAAATTTGTTTATCATTATCATATTTTAGATTTTTTGTCATTTTCTTTAAGAATTATTTACAATTTACAATTTTTCAGGGTCCTCTTAAGTGCTTTTCAGCTGAAATAGGAAAAACAGGGCGGGGCATATCAAGAAGCCCCATCCCCCTTTTTAAAATAGCCAATAGCGTGTCATTTATAGCACAGCTTGGGCCATAGTCGTTTGAACTAGGCAAAGCCACATTTGACAGCCACAATCTCATCCATATCGTTAGAGAATATAGCATTCTGCATAGAATTCACAAAGGTCCGATACATTTTGTGGTCTGTGACGATTTGTGTATATGATTTGCTCCATATTTTCATGTCTCTGGACTGAAGCAGACTTAAATAGCCCTAATGAAATGCATATTTACACTGCCTGAATAGTTCCCTATCCCCTATATAGTGCAAAAAATTACTCATTCTCTAAACAAGTGACTGATTTCAGCCACAGCTTCAGTGTCTATTTATAGTGTAGGGGGCGGGGCGCTTTGGATTCTAAAGAGCATTTGATTGGACAGAAAGTTTGATGAGAAGCTGAAGTGCAGGATGATGTCATCAAAATCGTTGATCCATATTGGCGGAGGTTAAAGACTATAAATTTTAAATGCTTATATCGTCTAAATGCAAATTTTGTCATTGGTTTGGAGCACACTAGCTTATAGATCAGTTCAGTGTTTGCAAACAGAGATGATGTTTTTTTGGGGGGCGGAGCTTATCTGATTGGAGAAAATGGCGGTTTTCAAGTAGGAGCCATGGAATAAAAGAATAAAAAAGGTAAATTTGAGTTTATGTTTGAAAATTCGTACTTTATTCTCAAAATTCCAAGATTAAATCTCACAGTTCTGATAAGAAAAAACTACTCGTCATTCTATTTTCCCCCCGAGAATTGACAAACTCACTATTGTTAAATTAAAGAAATTAACTAATAGTTATCACCTGACTTGCAAACATTTGTTGTATTACCAGTTTTCTAAAATGTTAGGTTTAAATATGCAAATGAGGCATTATGTAATTAAATATGTGCTAATTTGCATACATTTCTTGTACAAAAATCTAAACACTGGATGAAGTCAGTTTCAAAATTCTTGTTTAATTTTTTTGGCAAATTAGAGTCAAATGTTTTTACAGGGGGAATCTCATTTTGTTATTCCATAATTCCATATTTTTTTTTTTTTTTTTTTTTTGCAATTTTGGGGGGAATAAAATGTTGTATATAATCAAACAAATTATATATGAACAAATCCCTCTGTAAAAACCTTCAGGATATAGACAGGAATAAAAATGTCAAGTTGTGTGTTTTTAAGTGCTTCTGAAGTGGAGATTTATGGCTCAGTGTAGAAGAAGAAAACTCATTTTGAGAAAATGACCTTTAAAAATATGTATTGTAATTGAAATCTATTGACATGCTATAAAGGAAACACTTAACTGTGTCTTTTGGATGTTTTCCTTCCACTAGTCTGAAAATACACTTTATGAAAAAACAAAAAAGCCCAAAATCTCAAACTTAATCGGTGACTAGAAAAGCTGTGTTTTTGCCTGCAGTGTCTCGAGTTATAAGTTCCGGACTAGGAGATATAAACTTGCATTTGCAAGAAAAAAAGAATTGTGAGATAAAAATATTAAATGTTATGTAAAATGTTAATAGTAATAGGTTTAAATAATATTATGTCATGCTGCAACTGTAGGGCTAATTCAGTGCTTCCCCTGTGAACAGCATATGTAGACATATTGTTTAAATCAAATTTATGCTTGAAAAGTAGAGTAATAATAGCAGTTTTCATCCATAGTCTGTCCATTTAAACATCTGCGTTTAACTTTAAATTTGACCCTGGACCACAAAACCAGTCTTAAGTACATGGGTATATTTGTAGCAATAGCCAAAAATACACTGTATGGGTCAAAATTATCCATTTTTCTTTTATGCCAAAAATCATTAGGATATTAAGTAAAGATAGTGTTCCATGAAGATATTATGTACATTTCCTACCGTGAATGTATCAAAACTTAATTTAAATAAAATATGCATCGCTAAGAAATTAAGTTGGACAACTTTAAAGGCGATTTTCTCAATATTTACTTTTTTTTTTTTTTGCACCCTCAGATTTTCAAATAGTTGTATCTCGGCCGAATAATGTCTAAGGCCCCGTTTACACTAGTGCGTTTTCGTTTTAAAACGCATAACTTTTGCTACGGTTACGCCTGTCGTCTACACTACTCCAGCGTTTTCGACCCTCGAAAACGGAGACTTTTGAAAACGCTGCAGAGCCCGTTTTAGTTTGAAAACGCCGGGGTTGCGTTTCAGTGTAAACGGACAAAAACGGAGACTTTTGAAAACGATGGCGTGTCTGCCCACGTTCGCTCTGCGTATCCCTGACAACCGTAAACAATAAACAAAACATGGAGACTGAATTGCAATCTCTGCTGGCTTTATTGTCTTGTCTAGCAGCCATTGTAAGAGTTCAACCTCATCATCTGTACACACAAACACGTCCTTGCATTTTCTCGCCATCATGGTCGTTGTTGTAGCAACAAACTTCCTGTTTACAATTGTATGCGCATAAGCAGTGTGCATGAATGGTCATGTGACATGCGTTTTCGGCCACGTAGTGTAGACGGAGATCGTTTCTGAAAAGCTGCGGAAACGCCAGTGTAGACGAGGATCGTTTTTATTCTAAAACGCCGTTTTAAAACGAAAACACACTAGTGTAAACGGGGCCTAATTCTAAAACGGTACACTCTAAAAAATGCTGGGTTAAATATAACCCAACACTGGGTTAAAAAAGGATGAACCAGATATTAGGTTGTTTTGACCCAACCACTGGGTCAAAAAATTTACATTTTGATTTCATAGGGAATTTAAGCAAAGCAAATATCAATTTCATCAATGTGTTTAAAAATATCAATATTCAGTGGAATTAGTCATTTCTTTCTGTTTCCCATCTCCTTAAAGCCCCTTTCACACAGAGCGTCGATCCAAAAAACGACCGATCCTGGGAACGATCCTTGTAACATTGCCGGGATCAGTCCCCGAACGAGCCCTGTGTGAACAAAAGGCAGGACCAATGCAGTAAAAGGTGTGTCATAGTTACGCCATACGTTATCATGCTCTTTTATTGAGTGTTTTGAAGCCTGATCAATGTTTACAAAAAATAGGTGCAAACTAGCAGAGACCAGGGAGCTCCTCACTATCTGCGCTGAAGCAGAGATCGTTTGCCAGCTTAGTGAAATGGTACGCGTCACGTCCTAATGTCACATGTCGGAATTCACGTGTAAATGCACACAGGTTCCGGAAAAACACTGACAGTAAGAATGCACCTAAATCAAACGATTCCGGGACAAATCACAGGACACATTACAAATCCGTGTATTTTCCGGAATCTCTGTGTGAAAGAGACTTTAGTCTTTCTCTATTTTCCCGACACCACCACACTCCCTCAGCAACACTCCCACACGTCTAACTATATTCACACACATGGCATTCAAAGATGCCATACACACACACACTCAACTAGAGAAGATCAGCTTTATTCAAACAGGTTGAAAGGTCTCGGTACACAAGGTCTCGGAGTTTGTTATGTCTGTCCGTCTCTCTCTCTCTTCCTGTCTCCTCCCTGAATAGGTCCCACAGTCTGTTTCTGTCCGCCGTGTATATTGTGTCCTCTGCATTCCTGCGCTGAACGCGGGCCAAACCGGCTCGTCCGTGTATCCATCGCCAGCGAGCAGCCAATATAATCCACCCGGCATCAGATAATCACGCTACTCTACAACAACCTCATTACACACGGCCTAATATCAGCCACGGATTTTAGCAGATGCAATAACAAATACTTCAAATCCGTAATCCCAAGAGTAGACAAAAAATCCCATTGGTAAGCATCTTAAACTAGTTCTCGTGTTTGTTTGTTTTTGTCTTATGCAGATAGCGAGAGGCATCCTGGGAATAAGGCCTGGTGTTGTTTTATGCTCGAGTGTGAAATTCAGAGAATTTAAATCACTCTGTGAATTTTCAAGGCCTCGTTTGCGGTCGTCTTCTGTTTTGAGAGACCTCTCGTATTTCATTTCCGCTTTGTAAACTCCGTCGACACCAAAGCTAATGATCCTCTTGTCATTTCTCTATCCGACGGAGAATCATTTGTGGATGAATTTAACATGGTAAATGAGGAGAATGTTATCTTATTGTATTATAATCACAAATAGCTAAGCAGCGCTCCCAAATTGCCACCTTTTTCCGCCACAAATGCCATTTCACCCATTCCATTATACAATATGCATCCCGCAACAGAGACCTAATTAAAGTGCGCTGGAAGGGCATAATTCTAGGCAATGCCTGCTGGGGCTTGTGAATCATGTCGGCTGCATGTGACCAAGACGCAAGCTCTTTCACAGCCACGATCACGTGACTCTTCCGCTCTTTTTTCAGCGGCGAGCGAGCGAATGTGAGTATATCACACGCTGGTGTGAATTCCCAGTGAGCCTCTGAATGTCCTTTAGTCTGCAGGCTAGGTTATGCTAATAAACTCCCTCTGCCACCCACGGTTAGATTCCCCCGACTCATCCCGGCAGAGCACATCCCTTTCGCACTCTTTTAGATGAACCCCCTGTGATTCCCTCCAAACATCTGGTCTGTGTTTCTGATCACTGTTTGCACAGGCAGTGGGTGCAAATGCAATTACTGACAGTGACCTGGAGACCTCCAAACCCACTGTTGAAGATACAGTCACAGACAGACCAAAGTAGTGTCTCGAGCTTCCAGGCTCAGTCTCCAGCAGTGATTAAATGCAGGCTCTTCATGTTCAAGGAGAGAACTGCAATTTATGTGTATTTCTCCTTTTTGGAAAAAAAAAAATCTCTTAATCCAGTGTCTACTCAAATCCCTGGCGTAATCCTCAGCAATCCCAGAGGGTTTGAGAATACTTTGTGTGTTGCTAGTGTGTCTTTATTAACTCTTTGTCTGCCCAAACCACTGGTACTAGGACTTCTTATACAATATTCTTTACAATCTTTGCCTCAAACTGCACATTCACAGATCACTCGCAGTTTGTTTGCAGATCATCTGATACATATTTCATTCAAACCTAGAAAGCAACTTTCTTAGCCTGGCAAGCTATAATCTGACTGGTTAGTGATGCACAATATATGCATAATATAATGTAATATACATTATTATGTACATAATATAATTTACCATTTTGGTTATCATCTGAATTTAACAGTTTTGGTCCATATTGGATATTGAGCTTGTTTCCTCTGTTTTTACATTTACATTTCCTTTGCTGTCAACAAGTTAATCTCAACACTGGTAAAAAAAAAAAACAAAAAAAAAAAAAAAAACACTGATAAACCCTAGTGAAAAATAAATATAAATAAATTTTCATTCTAAGTATCCACCTTTTTTCTTTCTGTAAGAGTGAAAAAAACATTTCATGGGGTGTCTAGCTTCTGGTCTCATTCGGATCCAGCACATTTTTGCTGTACAAAACAGCTCGTTTTGCTTTGTGTTAAATTGGAAAACAATTTAGTCTGCTAAATTGTACAACTAATATTGTACTTTATATGTATACACATTTTATTATTCAAAGATCATACAATTCTCATCAATAGTGACATTAAAACACATTTTTAACTTAATATTAAGAAAAAGTAGTGCCCCAAATAAAATTTATAATTTTTTTTTTTTTTTTGAATATCAGAAATTCACAAATGACATGTTGATAGATTTGAGCTATACTTAGTATGAAACACATTCATTATATATTACTTTTTTACTAGGGAATGTTTGGGGTCAGTAAGATATTTATTATTATTTTTATACCGGTGATATTTTTATTAAGCAAGTCATTAAATTGATCAAAAGTGACTGTAAATACATTCATAATGTTATATTACAAATTATTTCTATTTCAAATCAATGTTGTTCTTTTGAATTTTATATTCATTTATTTAAAAAATCAGCTTTGTCATCACAGGAATATTTAAAATTATATTTTAGAATATATTGAAGTAGAATTTTGAACTGTAATAATATTTCACAGTATTACATTTATTTCTGTATTTATGCATAAATGTATAAATGCAGCCTTGTTGAGCATTAGATTTGTTTAAAAAAAAATCATGAACAAATTTCAGAATGAATATATATTTTTTATGCTGTACACTACAATACTGTAATGCCTAAACTCACTTGTGGCATTTAAAGAGATTTTTTTACAGCTAATTTAGACAAAGCAGTGTTGTATATTTATTGATATTGGCTACTTTACGTAACTTACTCTTTAAAGTCGGCGGTTCTTAGTAAAAATGTGGACTAGACCTTTTGTCATTTTAGTCAAAGGTCTGGCTGCTAGTCGTATAACATGTGGTTGGTAGCTTGGAAGCGTCCGCCTCTCGGGAGACAGTCTTTTGATTTGAGTGTGATTCGGTGGACAGGTGAATCATCTGATTATGAATCACCCTCCCACACGGTCTGCGCTTCTTCGCTTTAAGCTGCAGAGAAAGAACCGCTTAATGTCAAGTGTCTGGTGTATGGGGACAGACCAGCCACTGAAGCACGGCTCTCGGTTCGACTTTTTCACTTTGGGGTGCCCTTTTAGAAACTCCAGAGAAGAGAAATGGGGTATCCATTTAAGGCCAAATTCACAACCTGAAAAGGTTGAATAGCTGAATGAAAAGAATACTAATGAAGAGAGGGAATTGGCTTATTCTGACTTTGCTTGTGCCCTCTTTTTCTCCGTAGTTGAGAGCGGATGGATGGTGCCCCTGAACCGAGAGGTGTCAGTTTATGGTCAATTACAATTTTAAGCTAGATTTTTAGTTTTGTTCAGCCAGTAGTCTAGTAGACTGCTGTGCAAATAGTCTGTATTGAGTTCTGTCTCTGGTCCCCCCATCAGTTAAAGTCCTTTTTTTTCATGAATTTATCATTCATTAAATTAAAATCTTTTGTTTAATTGCCTTAAACGTATACTTATGAAAGCCTATATCTGCCTCTGAATTATCATTTTATTTCACAATTCACACTTTTTTTTCTCACAATTGCTAGTTTACATCTTGCACTTTTAAATTTTTTGCTTAGAGTTGTGAAATGAAATCAGAATTGCGAGATATAAACTCACAAAGCTGACTTTTTTCACTACAAAAAATCTTTTCTTAATTTTTTTGTCTTGTTTTAAATTAAGACAAGTAATGTCTTTTCTAGACAAGTAAAAATGATTGTCTTGTTTTCAGAAAAAAATAAGCAAAAATGAAGCAGAAAATTCAAGAAGAAAGCAAGATTATTTTGCTTACCCCATTGGCAGATTATTTAGCTTGTTTCTTGTTTCAAATTTTTTTTTCTCAGAATTGTAAGAGATAAACTTTTTTTTTTTTTTTTTTTTTTTCCTCAAAATTTGACTTTCTAACTTGCACATACCTGTCAACCCTCCCGTATTTCCCGGGATTCTCCCGTATTTTACCATTCTATCCCGCTATCATCCTGTTTAAATGTTTTCCCGTATTTCTCCCGTATTTTTAATCTTCCTAAAAAAAAATCCCACTGTGTATTTTATATATTTCCTACATTCGCCTTTGGTAAAACTCCCATAATTTGTATGGCCCAAACCTCATTATATGAATAATCACGTTAACATATTTCAAGGTTGAATATTGTTTAATTGATTTAAATATCAGCGCTGCACATTTCAAAGTCAGGTGCTCTGCTTTGTTTTCTGCGGTTACCGAGGAAACGGCTATATTCATGGCGAAAAGCGCCACCCGCTGGCAGAGAGTTGATAGCATACACTAAGATATATTTATATGTATAATAATAATAACAACCCTTTTCCCGTATTTTGGAACTCGAATGTTGACAGGTATGAACTTGCATTTGCGTGTTAATATCTCAAAGTCAAAATTGTGTGAAAAAGTCAGAAACTCGCAATTGAAAAAAGTTGTAATTGTGAATTTTTATCTTGCAAATCTGACTTTATTGAGAATGAGAATGAAAGTTAGAATTGTGAGTTTGTATCATGCAATTCTGAAAAAAAGGAATTCCGAGATAAACGGGCTTCCGCATATTATTTCAGTACATTTTCATTTATATTCATTCATTTCACAAGCAATTTTATCGAGCATGCAATGTGCTATTGTAGAATTTATTTTGATCACGTTTTACTTTGTTTTATTTTTTAGTGTGTGTTATTAATGGGGAATAAGTGACGAACTTTAAGAGAGACCTTACATGGGTATTTTAACCACCAGATGTTGACATCTGTGCTATCGGTATAGTAAAAACCTTGGTAAAAACCCATGGTAAGGTTTACCTTTTCATGGAATTTTCCAGTAACAGCACTGCTTACATTACATTATCCTGTAGGAATCAAACCCAAGACCTTGACATTGTCAGCATTATGCTGTACTGTTTAAGCTACAAAAACATATTTAAGATAATAAAATGAAGAAGAATATGCTATAGTTTTGTCCATTGGGTTGTGGAAATTTCATGCAGTGTGAGTGCTTCATACCGCACAGGCCTAGTAATAGCACAAGCACCACCAAGAACATGATGCACATGCTGATCCGCATGTACACTGATGCCTTTGAGTGAGTGCAAGAGCCTCCCAGATGATTTTGAGCTCGCTGAAAAGATCCAATTGAGACACGCCACTGAGTAATGGTGACTGAAAGGCTGCCAAAGCACTGGCTCTAAGAGTCGAGCTTTGCTTCTGTAATCCACCCTTGAGCCAATAGGAGGGGGCAAATAAATGACCGTAATTATCCTGAGAGCTGTTATTTGCATATCTTTGCGTCCTTCTTCTCTGACATTAGTTTTCAGTCACTTTGCCATTTAAGTTTCTATTTAGGTTGATTTAGTGTAAGTGTTGGTTACAGCCTCCATGACATTAAGGCAGCGCCGCTCATAAAAGGACGTCGCAGAGTGTGTAAGTCTTGCTGCTAATCTACCTCAGCCCGCTGTTATTGCTCTTCAACGCCGAGGCGACGTGGAAGGATTGTGCCAGCCTGCCACTGTGCCCGCAGTCTGCTGCCTGACTGTGTCAGAACGGCCTGCGAAACATTTTAGGGCAGTTTATGGAGGGTATTAAAACACTTCCCCTCCAAACCAGCATAGTTAGTGTAATTAAAGTCTATGGCTGCCTCAAAGTTCTCTAATCATTCTTTTCCCCCTGGTGTGCTCTCTCTCTCTCTCTCTCTCTCTTACATTCTAATTCGGTCTCTGCCTATATCGCTCATCCTTTTTCTCTCTCTCACTCTGTAATGGGAAGGATTTAGCCGTCTGATGAATAGCACTGCACTGGCTAACTGATCCCATAGGGTCTGAAGGGATGCTGATTCTGGCCAAGAGAAAAGGCCACAGCCCTAGAGATCATCTGGTGATGGCGGTCACACACTTCTCCAGCTGCACCACTTCAAGAGAGAAAGAGAGGCTACTTCTCTTTTACAGGTCCTCTGTTCTGCCCTTTGGGCTTCACTGTCGTCAAGTGTCGTCACACTTTAATTGAACCAATCTTATCTCACAATGCAGGGGTTTTCAGACATTTTAATGCACATTCATATTATGATCCCATGTTAGTGAAGTTTTAACATGTTTTATTTTTCAAAATAGCATTTTTTCACCTAAAATATTAGTTGAGTTTCAGTTAAAATTTAAATGAAAACACTGTCATTATTACTCACACTAATTTCTTTTTAAACCCATAAAACCTTTGTTTATCTTCGGAAAACAAATTAAAATATTTTTGATGAAATCTGAGAGCTTTCTGATCCTGCATAGATAGCAACACAACTTTTTGAGTAAAAAGTAAAAAATATTCTCATAGATTCATAAAATTACAGTTGAACCACTAATGTCACATGGACTATTTTATTGATGTCCTTACTACCTTTCTGAGTCTTGAACATGTCAGTTAATTTGCTGTCTAAGCAGGGGCAGAAAGCTCTTGGATTTCATCAAAAATATCTTAATTTGTGTAATTAATGACAGAAATTTGCATTTGACTTTTTCTCTTTTATTGTAAAAATCATTTTAACAATAAAAAATAAAAATGCAAATCTACATTTAATTTCGTGAGGATTTTTTAATATATATTTTAAGAAGTGGGTTTATAGTGTTTTTATTATTATTAATATTATTATTTATTTATTTTTTTATTACAAATGTGTATAGCATTTACAAAATAGCATTGTTTTCTATTATTGCATTATATATATTACATTTTTCATTTAATTCAAATGTATTTAATTTATGTAAATACAGTTAAAGCATAGTGAGCAATCTAGTGAGATCTAGTGAGCAAAATACATTTTGTAAGTGCTTTTGTCTTTTTGCATTGGTCTCTCAAATTAGCAAAATGCATTTTTGCAGTAAGAGGTAAAAAAAAAAAAATACATATATTTTTGTGCAACAAATACATGTTATATGCATGTTTTATCCTTTTATGAGGTTTTTCATTTCTATATTTGCCTTAAAGAAATAATTGACCCAAAAATGAATATTTGTCATCATTTACTCACCCTCGTTCCAAACCGTTATGAGTTTCTTTTTTATGTTGAACATAAAATAAGCTATTCTGAAGAATGCTGGTAATCAAACAGTTTACTACTATGAAAGTCAATGGGGACCAACAACTGTTTAGTTCTTCAAAATTCTTTAAAATATCATCTTTTGTGTTCAACATAAGAAAGCACTTGATTTGGAACGACATGAGGGTGAGTAAATGATGACGAAATTGTCATCTCTTTAAGCTTGCTTGCTTCTAATGCAATGGATGAGGATGTGATTGCAAAGTCCTATTTCTGCCACTGTTCTGTAATAACATTTCCCCAGTCGAAATGACCTGATGTTACTAAAAATCAAACCATGGCACTGCCATGGAACATGTCCACCTTGCTGCTTTTTTCGTACTTTGTTCGCAGTGACAAATCCCTCACGCCAGCAGGAAAGTGCATTGTGGGATTGCGTCTGTAGTCACACTGTCAGACTCATCCATAAACCCCACTGTTCTTTTTTTTCCCCTTTCTCCCACAAGCACAGTGATGTACAATGCAACCACATTCAGCACATAGCCCTGACCACAGCCACATACTGTAAAGGAAATCAATACTTCATAACAGCTCCCAGGCAGGCAGGGAATCCTGCATCTGTGTCTACAACTTGTAGGGAGAGACAGAGAAGTTCAGGTGTAACAGGATCAATGGTAGAAACCATCACACACACACACACACACACTCACATAGCGATAACTCTCCTGATATGATGCTGACATGACGCTGGCCTGTGTTAGGGTGGAAGTAGACTGGCAGCATGTGGAAGAGCTGTCAGAAGAGCTCAGGAAAAGTCTGATATGAGGGCCAAAGGGTTAGGCTCAGCCCCAATCTGAGAATCCATTTTCTGCTCGAATTCTTCAGTCATTCGTCACCCCTGCATTCAGAGCTCTCTCTCTCTCTCACTCACTCACTCACTCTCTCTCTCTCTCTCTCTCTCTCTCTCTCTCTCGCTTACTGTGAGAAGTAAATGTGGCTTTTTTTCCCTCCTCATACCCTGGCAGTCCCTCTGTGTAGACTGTGTCATGTGAAGAGTTGTTCTAATCTCTTCTTCCAAATTTTGTGAGGCCTTTCCCTCCTTTTATGAGATTCTTTTCAAGTTTTAATAGGCACATGGGCGCATTGAGTCTTTGAAGTGGGGTTCTCCACTCCATGTCCCATCATTGTTTCAAATTAAGGGCTTAAAGATAGCGCGGTTCTCTACATCTCAGCATTTTCACACAGCCTCTCCTCTCATTTTTTCTGCACAGTCAAATTGAAGACCTCTGTGATGCCTGGTTATGCCTCTTAAGATTATTGGTTCTTCAGTGCTTGAAGAGCCGATAATTATTTTCATGTTGTAGCAAATAACTGATGAATGTATAACGGATATATTAATGTTATAAGTGAAGTTGCAATTATATTCACAGTTGTGAATTTGACAATGGTATTTCTTGATCAAGCTGGTTGACCAGTGAAGTCTTGCTAGTTGAGAGGCCAGGTGGGGATAATAGCATGCAAAACAACATTTGCATATGCATATAACTGTTAACCATCTTAGGCCAGCGGTTTTAGAGATCAGGATTAGTTGTGCTTGGTTGCATGTTGGAAGGTTGGATGCGCGTGGGCAAGTGGTGGGCAGGTTCGTATAGGAGCCTCCAGCTACCTTCTGCATTTATACAGCTCTGGCTGGGCAGAACAGATATGTAAAGAGTGGGGAAGTCATAACAAACAGTTTTTGGACTTTTTTTGTTGAAACAGAGAGTGTAAATAACAGGGTCTTGGTCTGTTACTGGCGATGCTGATCAATTACATCACAAACATTATGTTTGTAAAAGCTGCATTGTGTCCATTTCAAATGCATGACACCCATTCGCAAAGTACACGTCCTTGGACATAACCGAAAAAATACACTACTGTTGAAGGTAAAAAAAAATTTTCCAGCAACAATGCATTCAGTTGAGTAAACGTAACAGTGACAACATGTATAATTGTTGAGCTTTATATTTATCAAAGAATTCTGGAAAAATCAGCATATTAGTAAGATTTCCGTAGAAACGTGTGACAATGAAGACTGGAGTAATGGTGCTAAAAATTCAGCTTTGCGTCACAGAAATAAATTATATTTTAAAACGCATTAAAACAGAAAACAGTTATTTTAAACTTGAATAATATTTTACAATATTACCTATGGAAGCCCATTTCACCACTGAATTAAAAAAAAAAAAAAAAAAGGTTATTGTTACTATTTTTCTAAAGATTTGCATGATTTGACAGTTCTGACTTTTTTTCTCAGAATTGCGTGATATAAACTCCCAATTGCGAATAAAGTCAGAATTGCGAGATGTAAATAAAAAAATATTTTTTTTTTTTCAATTGCGTGATATAAATGTACAGTTGCGAGTTAGAAAGTCAGAACTGCGAGATATAAATTCCCAATATAATAAAAAACTAGTGTGAGAAATAAAGTCAAAATTGTGAGAAATAAAATCCTAATTCTGACTTGTTTTTCAGAATTGTGTGATTTAAAAACTCCAATTGCACGATAACTTGCAGTTCAGATTTTTTTTCTCACAAATGCAATTGCGTTTTATGAAGTCAGGATTGTGAGATATAAACTTGCAATTCCAAGAAAAAAGTCACAATTGTGAGTTTATATTTCAATTGTGAGTTTGTATCAAACAGTTCTGAGAAAAGCATCAGGACTGTGAGGTGTAAACTCGCAATTGCAAGGGAAAAAAGTCAGAATTGTGAGAAAGTCGCAATTATTAATTATTAGATTTTTTTTATTATTCAGTGGCTAAAATTGACTTCTATAATTACCATTTTATTGTATTTTTGATCAAATAAATGCTGACTTGCATAGCATACAAGGCTTTTTTAACCTTTTTTTTAACCAGGTAGATCACTTATTCTTACTTAAAAGGACGGCCTGCCAAGAGGTATTTGGCTTCTTGAGGGAATACTGAGAATTAAACTGCCGAGACCTAAAAGAGATAAATTAAGCAAATGCCAGACTGAGCTTGGATTAAATGCAGATCTGGGACATCAGATGTGGATAATATTGTTATTTGGTTTCCAATCTGAGGGCACATTAAAGCATGGACAACAGCCATGGGTTAATATCAGAATTGGATATCCACTGATGGAATTGCGCCGTGATGGATGGATGTAAATGAGATCTGTTAAGGGAGAGGTGATTGGTACTTATTCAGAGCGTGTTTGCAGATTTATCGAGCTCCGAGGTAAAGAAGACTAACCCAAAAAAAAAGGAAAAAGGAAAGATGGCTTTGTTTCAGACAAACAGCAGACCTCAGAACCCTCGATCGGATTGAAAAGTGTGTGAATATTCAAACAGCTTGTTTTGTTTTGCAGTTGCAGCAGAGCAGAGCGAACAGCGAAAGTACTGAGTCATGAACAGAAGAGAAGTGTTTCTGAGCATCTGCTGGCATTGAATGCAGTTGCAGTGGTCGGCTGCCCGTGAAAGGGCACCCCGATGCTGAACAGGACTGTTGCATCACTATTCTAGCCATTGATTTTCTCATATCGACATCCGCTCTGCATCAAATGATGTAGAGTGCATGCTGCCAATGTTTGTCTAAATTGGTTCCCTCCTCGCACATCTAGTCTATAATTGTCATTAAATATTTTTAGATATAGGCCTACAGTGACTTGTCACAGAGGAGCAGAGAAAATTTGGATGTACCTTCTGTTCTCGTTTGCATAACTGCAACAGCTTCTAATTATAATATGGCTTCTTTTTGTTTGTTTTGTATCAATGCACTGTTTTATAAAGTAGCTCCTAATGGGGGATAATTAGGAAGTGGGTTGTTTGTATGATTTGTATAGAAACATACTTTATGCAATCAACACAATGACTGCCATTGTTGTGTAATTAGATTTTACAAGGTACTGTAGTTTCCCACATGCTGGTTTTCTCCAGATTAGTGACTATTAAAGTAAAGGACCGGACTGCTGTTATCAGCTGCCATATATTTTATTCATTTGCTAGCTATGTTAATGCAGTTTGATCGTTGTGTTCAGACAAAAGTGCTCTTTCACTGTGAGTCCGCGTGCTAATGCCTTACCAAAAAATTAAATTGAGACCTGCTGACTTGTGCTGTTGGCCAAAGCCTTTGAAATCGGAAAGGAATGGTTTACCAATTAATGCTCCGGTGCTTCTCGGGTTTTCTATTACAGATGGTGTATTGATACTCTGTATGTGTGTGTGCGTGACTGAGCCATACTGGCGAAGAAGCCATCCGTCAAGTCCCATGTGTGTAGAACCTGATCGAGCCAAACCCAACATCTGCAAAGTTAGGGGTGTTAGCATGGCACTGGGATGTGTAGACGGGCTATGCCAGTCAACTTCTAGGAGTCTGTTTGATGTTCTTATTCCACAGACAACCGCCTGGATGTTTTAGTTCGCTGTTGGTCAGTGCCTCCCAAATAACAGGCCTAGAAAACCGCCTTTTGCGCTGACCTTGCTGCTGTCATTATGTCCAAATCTGGGTTGTTCCATGCATATACCTTACTATTAGCAATCAGCGAAGAGATTAGCCCAAAATACAACCCGTTCCAGTGTGCATGTGGCTGAGAGAACCAAGGAACCAAGCCAGGGTGGGGCCGTTTTTGGTCCAGGTTCACGGAAGTGTATTTCTGAGCATGGTGGGTTTCAGCATATTTACACAAGCGGAATGAACGAGCAATCGTTCTTCCTACACAGACCTGCTTTTTACACGTACGCCCCGCGGTCCCGTCGTCCACACAAAGCTGTAGTTCTCCCACGCTTCCCTGACTGAAAGGGGCGGTTATGTAAAGGCACTGGGGGCCCGAGTCCCAGACCACTTCGTATGCGAGGAGGCCACATGTCGAGCAATCTGTCTCACAAGCAGCACCTTGAGCATTCATTAAGAAATCCTTAGCCGAGAGTGGCCGCATCCATTGTGGATTCTCTCTAATTGTGGCACTGCCTCATTTGTATGCCTCTTTAAACACTCTGCCTACAAAGCTTTACCCCCCTCATTAACGACGGCTTCCTGTCGGCGGAAAGGTGGTAGTTTGTTTGTTTTGATGTAACAGGTTTAACTAAAGAAGATGTGTGGAACATGTTGTTCTCTGATATGGATCAGGGTCCAGAAGTAAGACCTTTCTTAAAAGAAATTCCAAGAAACTTGTAATAATCTTCCCAAATGCAATTCTTCACAAATTCTTTTTTTAAATATTCAAAAAGAACATAAAAGGCTTAGGTGTTGCATGAAGAGTAAGAAAGGCTTGATGTGAGTTTTGGACTAGTTACTGTGATTATAAATGAGTTATTACTGAATTTTGAATTCCCATTACATAATCATGACTGATCATTGTTTACAGTACATTTTCAATCACTGATTTGACTCAAGTTAGGGATTATCCTAACTTTAAGAGATTTTTAAAACATTCATGGAATTAAAATTCATTTTAGGTTTTGTCTTTACAACAATCTTAAAGGGATAGTTTACCCAAAAAAGAAAATTAAACCATGATTTACTCACCCTCAAGCCATCCTAGTTATAGCCATCCTGTGACTTTCTTCTTTCAAATGAATACAATCTGAATTATATAAAAAAATCCTGGCTCTTCTAAGCTTTATAATATCAGTGAAGTCTAGTGAAGCTTTATAATATCAATCAAGTCCAATAAAGTGCACCCATCCACCATAAAAAGTACACTGTACTTTTTTACACTGTAAAAAAACAAAAAACACAATTTGTTGAGTCAACTTAAAATAATTTGGTACCGTGCTGCCTTAAAATTTTAAGTTCAGTCAACTCAGATAAGTTTATTCACGTTAAAATGTTTAGTTGTACTAAATGACAACTTAGACATTCGAGTTGACTAAACTAAAAAAAATGTTTGTTAAACTTAACAGCTGTGTTTGTTACTCGGCTGCCTTAAAATTTTAAGTTGAATTTTAAGTTGTCACTTAGTAAAACGTAACATTTCAAGTTGACTGAACTTTTTTTTTAGTCGACTGAAATAAAAATTTTAAGGCAGCCAGATAACAAATTATTTTAAGTTGATTCAACTAATTATTTTTTACAGTGTACTCCTTGTGGCTCTGGGGACCTTCTGAAGTGAATAAATGTGTTTGCGTATGAAAAATATACACATTAAAAACTTTTAAACCATAACCTTTAGCGTCCCCTAACTGCCGTACGTCTGTTTACGAGAGAGTGGCATTTCAGAGTTTCAGAATATGCTAGTTCTAGTAATATGCAAGTTTTGTTTACAGCAAAGAAAAAACAGTCTCCGCTTGGTTTATATCGAAATCCTCAGACATTTTTTCTTTACAAATCTTAGTTATGTACGTCAAATTTGTGACTGTTGTTTTGTTTGGCTCTCTCCTCTGTGCTTCCACATTTGTCTTTTCTGTGTTTATTTATCATCATCCGCTGGAACGGCACTCTCTCTAGTGAACATGTGTACGACAGTTAGCGGAAGCTATGGATTATGAGCTATAAGAGATTATGGTTTATAAAGTGTTAAATATGTATATTTTATATGTATATGTATATTTATACACAAACGCATCAGTTTTCATTAGAAGGCCTTTATTAACCCCCCCAGAGCCATATGGAGTACTTTATATGATGGACAGATGCACTATATTGGACTTCAAAATATCAACACCCATTCACTACCATTATAAAACTTGGGAGAGACAGAATTTTTTGTATTCCTCTAAAAGACTAAAGTCATATTCACCTAGGATAGCTTGAGGGTGAGTAAATCCTGGGGTAATTTTCATTTTTGGGTGAAATATACCTTTAAGGAAAAGGATAAGAATGTTTTTAGGCAATACAAAATTATCTCAAGAAAAAAGCAATGAAGCGAAATGTTATTCTTAAGAATGTTTTGTGAGTTTTTGCCTTGGAAAAGCCAAATTATCAAGATAAACTTGGTAAAATGTTGACTTCACAAAGACTTGACTGTACCTTTGTTTAAAAAAGGTTAGGCCAGATAGTTAAATAGATTCCTTTATGTCACATTTGCGTTGTTCCAAACCCATATGACTTACATTCTTTCAGAAGATATTTTGACGTGTTTTTTTCTTTTGTCCAAACAGTGAAAGTCAATGAGGTTTTTCAAAATATTTTCTTTTGTGCTCTGCAGAAGAAAGAAAAGTAATGGTTTGCAATGACGTGATTATTGAATGAACTGTCACTTAAATAAATTAGCTTTTTTCGACCAGGGTTGAAGGACATTTTATTTCTCAGAATGCATTGTTTGTGTTAAATTTCTTTGAATTACAGTTCAGTAAACCTCTGTGTCATTCAAGTTTAACTCCCTGTGAATTGTCCAATTCTATTTGAATTCCAGTTCTTGAACTGAAAGAGAGCTATTTCTTCAGTGCAGATTTTTGCCCAGCCCTGCTACAGAAGAACAGAATGTGCAAGGCTGACAAGATGCGTGGCTGGCAACTGGAAACCTTCTTAAACGGGCCAGCTTTCACTAGTTGAGCTGCGTGACTCCGTATCCCTCAGACTTAGGAAAGCATTTTCTGAGACAGTGCCAGAAATCCCTACCATAATGGATTACTGTTGACCACTTGATACAAAAGCCGAGGCCTTAAACCTTAAAGCAGCAGGCTAAGCCTGGCTTAATGTTTGCTCATTTGCACTGGTGAGAGCTGTGGGCCTTGTGCTTCAGAGAGAAGAGGATGATGCCAATCAGGCCTCGTGCCAACAGGTGCTCAGAGAGCTTGGGGCTGCGTTCAATAGGAAAAACGCCACAAAGCGCCTCAAGCGGAGGCTTATGGGGAATCTCAGCGCTCTTCACAGAGAATCCAAAACTGATGATTCTGAGCTTAGTCCACCAGCTGTGAAAGGCAGCTTAGTGCACAAATCACAGACCAGATAGAGGTTCAAATGTAAATCTTCATGCTTGAGGCACTGTTGTTAATGCCCAAACAATTAGAGCTCGTGCCCTCGTATTAGTTATGTTAATCTGTTAATGGTGAACTTTAAATAGAATTAATGTAGTAAGCTTTCGTAACATTATTGTCAATAAAACAGCATTTCTGTATCTCAAAATGAGCCTTTTATGTAGCTCTGTATCATAATAAATCCTAAAATAAGATTCATTTTTGTTAGTGGAGTTAATTAAGCAAGCCTATAGCAACGAATTAGGTCAGGGTGCTTTTCGATGACTATTCGCTATAGTGAGGTAGATTTGTGCTACATCTTACAAATGATCAGTCATGTTGTGGCAGGCCGTGATCAAGGACTGATGATTGCCTCTATCTTTACGTGCTGGAAAAGAAAGCTGTACGTGCTTTCAAGCTTAGAAGCTTCATAAACATTGAAGTTGTCCTGCAGAGGAGTCTGCGTTTGAAGTCTCATGATGATGTTTCATAACTAGTTATCAAAGACTGCTTGAACTAGTTACATTCCCCATCCATCATGACTGTTTGTCAGGAGCCTAAATGGGTTGATCTGAGTGCTTTTGGGTGCATAGTGGAAAGTAACTAAGTGACTTTAAATTACAGAGAGTGGAAATACGATGGAAGCTGAGCTAAGTGCTTGTTCTTGGTTATTGTGAACGTTTGATTGTGTGCGTTTTTTTCCAAACAGCAGCGTTTTGCCTTCAATCTTTAATCTGTCCATAATAACTTGTTCTCCCTTTGAAATGTGGGTAATTGGATGATGTTAACTGATGAGCAAATATAGAGATGGGCACTATTTTAGCAAGCTCTCATTTGGTCTGGCTTGATTCTATTATGTAGTGGCCACTTTTCATAATTCGGACAATTGCGATAAATTGTTCTATGTTAACTTTTTCCGCACTGAACATCCTGTTTAACTCCAGATTATGGAAGTGAATGTGTTTCAGAGACATGCAGGTGAAAACCTGCTATGTTTGCTAGCTTTAATTGACCAGGAACCACAGAAGTAAAAACCCTCTTCCTCTTGCGTCCAGTTTGTTTCCGTTTGTCATCTTTGCTGCCTCCTCTTGTAAACCTTTTCTTTCTGCCTCATCTGCTTTCTCTCTGAGATAAACTGTCTTCTCTAATGTAATATTCTTGTTCTGGCTTTGCTGTGGTCTCTCTGACTCATGTTGGCTATGTAGAAAAAGGTGTTGCAGCTCTGACAGTCCACTGAGTGTCTCATTGCAGACCTGCTCTTCTCCGCTTGGGGGGCTGAGCAGGGCTTATTTGTCATCTCTAGTGGAAGCGCTTTTCACTATTTTTCCCAGTAGCCCACTAAGAGCTGTGAGCAAGAATGGCTACGGGACCAGCCCCTTCATTAGACTGAATCACACAGGACAAGAACATTGCTCAGAGCAAAACTATGTAAGAGAGAGAAAAAGAGCAGGGAAAGCGTCTAGGTATGCGAATACTGTACTGCTAGGTTAGGTTTTCTTATTTGTGGTTGCATGCATGCTTGTCGGACTGCAAGTCTGGCTCGACAAACAATGAACAACTTCCTCTGTGGTTTCTGCTGTTCGAAAGAAAGGCCAGGTTATGCGTCAAGTTCTTTCTTTCTGTCTGTCCTTGGTGTTTGCCTCCATTGCTAGGAACAACTGTTCTGTTTGCAGAGGTGATGAAAGCCCAGAGGCAATTTTCACTCAATCCTGCTAATATCCAAATCAATTTTAATTCAGTTCGGTTTAGCTTGGCCTCCACCTTCAGCAAGAAAGCACAAGGTGATGGAGGCAAGATATAAATGCCTTGAGAGTATGGAAGAAATTTTGGTTGGTGCCATTGGCCAATATCTAGTGCTTAGCTTTGCTTGGCCAATAGCATACTGCTTTTTATCATTTTCGGAGTATACTGTGTGCAATTTGTAGATTTTCTGAATGCATACTGAGTATTTTTCGAAGTAAAATGTAAAATTACATGAATTCCATTTATAAATTCATCAGGAAATGGCTTTCTAGAAAAGGAAGTGTTGTTCCAATTTGATATGTACAGTTGAAGTCAAAAGTTTACATACACCTTGCAGAATCTGCAAAATGTTAATTATTTTACCAAAATAAAAGGGATCATACAAAAAGCATGTTATTTTTTATTTAGTACTGACATGAGTAAGATAGCACATTAAAGATGTTTACATGTAGTCCACAAGAGAAAATAATCATTAAATTTTGTTGAAAATTACATACACTTGATTCTTAATCATGTTTTGTTACCTGAATGATCCACAGCTGTTATTTTTTTGGTTGTTGTTGTTGTTTGTTTGTTTTGTTTTGTTTTTTTCTGTGTAGTGATAGTTGTTCATGTCCTTTGTTTGTCCAGTTAAACCGCCCTCTGTTCTTCAGAAAAATCTTTCAGGTCTCACAAATTCTTCATTTTTGTGTATTTGAACCTTTTCCAACAATGACTGTATGATTTTGAGATACATCTTTTCACACTGAGGACAGCTGAGGGACTCATATGCATTAAGAGCCTGGGGTTGAAAACTTTTTTAAATTTTGAAGATTAGGATAAATGTAACTTATTTTGTCTTCTGGGAAACATGTAAGTATCTTCTGTAGCTTCTGAAGGGCAGTAGTAAATGAAAAAATATGACATTTAGGCAAAATAAGAAAAAAAATTACACATTCTGTTCAAAAGTTTACACCCCTGGCTCTGCATCGTTTTTCATTGAACCTTCTGTGATACTTGCATATGAGTCCCTCAGTTGTCCTCATTGTGAAAAGATGAATCTCATAATCATGCATTCATTGTTGGAAAAGGTTCAAATGTACAAAAATATACAATATATTGAAAATGACAGATTGTTTCACTAAATAAGACCATTATTCCTCGACTGGGATCATGTTAGAGCCCTTTGAAGCTGCGTTGAAACAGCAATTTGGACCTTCAAACCTCTTGATCCCCATTGAATTTTTGGATTTTAATTACATTTTTCCTATTCAGTACAGAATGTCACGTTCCCCTCATAATGATCTTCTGTATCTCACAACGCAATGCGCTTGATTTTGCTGTGACTAATATCAAGCCTAATTCACTTTCATGACTCATTATTTGAAAAGACTAGTAAGAGTACTACTGTTTAAAATGTTTATTGTGACATATTCTAGATTTCACATATTGATTTTACTTAACGTTAGCAGAATTAAGTATATACTGTGCAGCATGTACTATGCTACTATTCCAAACAAAGCCCTAGTGTTCTTTTGTGCTTGTCCAGAGTTTGACCTTTACAAACAGGTCAGCTGTGGCTGTTTTTATTAAGATTCAGACACACACTCTGTGAATGAGGACTCGATGTGGATCGCTGGCATCGGTTCAGTTTGATTGAGTAGCTTGTAGACAGTCACAGTGATTGATGGAGCTGCTCTCTGTGGTGTAGGAAAGGTCAGAGTTTAGTTTCAGCGCCCGTCCCGCATACTATAACCAGCTCGCAGGCTCACCTTCTGTGTCTAGTCTGAACATGTGACCGTCTCCCCACCCCCAGCTCTCTGTGACTCATTCAGCCCTGACCCTGCGCAGCCACACAGGCTGAGAGGTCAGAGAGAGGGCAGCCTCTAGGAAGGTGACCCCTGCAGCCCTGGGGCACAGGGTGAGGTAAACTTTGCCAACCTTCTGCTGGGGGAAGCAAACTGTGAGGTGTTACATATGGTCAAAAATAGCATGAACACTGATTGGAAGTGACTTTTGGAGTTGCATTTCCTAATACAAAAGCCTTATCAAAAAAGCATGCATTATTATATTGCATTAGCAAATTTGTTAGCAGGTTTTTTTTTTTTTTTTTTTTTTTTTTGGTAAAGCAAACTGTGTGGTGTTACATTTAGTCAGAGACTGTGAGATTATTCATGGAAGGTGACATTTTAGTTCCTGGCCCATTGTCTTGAGTCATAGTCACATTGTTTCTTTGCATGAACGCGTACATCCATATGAGCACCAGCTCACACAACCGTCCCCCATGCATATTTTTTGCACAGTCAAAGCTCATATCTTGTGGATTTAGGCTGAGTCATGTAATGTTTCCTGACGTCCTTTTGCGTCAGCTTCACAGAGACTGAAGTATTTATGACTCCCCTAATAGTTGACAAACAGTGTTTCCATTCAGTCCCAGTGCTGTTAGTCCAACAAGCTTCTGCTGAGATGCAGTTCACCCATTTGGATCCAGGCCACTCATGGCTTCTTTTTAGTACTTGCTGCGTGACTTGTGGGAGTTGTGGATGACCATTTTTTATGTGCATGTTGAATTTGAATGGATTTGTAATTATTGTTATTAGTAGTAGTGGCACATTCTAAAAGAAAAGCATCCATATTATTATTCATACTTGAGGTTAGAGTTGTGGTTCTCAGCCTTTTTGACTCCAGCGCCTCTCTTTGTTCACAACAATGACTGTTTCAGTTTTTTATGATTTACTGGATAATAAATAAGGATTTTTCCCACAATTTCTACCCTATAAAATATTTTGTCATTTTGATTAATTATATAAAAGAATTTCCAGAATTTAATAGCATAGTTCACTCAGAAATTAAAATTCTGTCATTAATTACTCTCATGCCGTTCCAAACCCGACTTTCGTTCATCTTTAGAACACAAATAAAGATATTTTTGATGAAATCCAAGAGCTACCACAGTTAAAGCCCAGGAAAGTAGGAGGAACCGTAATGTTATGAAGTTATGAGAATATTTTGTGTACAAAAAATAAATAAATAAATAACAACTTTATTCAACAATTTCTTCTCTTCCTTGTCATTTAGTTCTTGGATTTCATCAAAAATATCTTAATTTGTGTCCCGAAGATGAACAAAGGTCTTACGGGTTTGGAACGAAATGAGGGTGAGTAATTAATGACAGAATTTTCCTGGCAGGACTTTAGGTGTAAATGTAATAATCTGTCATGAAAATATTGCTGCAATGCAAAAAAAGCCTACCTCGTTTCTTATGCATTTCCTTTTATTTCTTCATTTTTTTTTTTTTTTAAGGTGAAAATATGTTCTTAGGTTTCACGACTTTCACTCCACAGGGCTTGGATTGAGAGATGAAGCTGGCATGGATCAGAATAGATCAGATACACAAGTAGTATTTTATTATTATTCCCTCGGTATCCATGCTGGACTGTGAAGGCGGAGGAAAATCAGGACAGATTAAGGGAGTGTTGTTTGGTTTTAGGTTTCATGTGTGCACTCTCTCTCAAACCTTATTCATTCATTTAAACCATTAAGGTGTCCAGTTACATATAACTATAGTTGTCAAACAGCCTCTGACGCGAGGCTTTGAGAGCAGGCAAAGCAGCATTCCAGCATCGGACTGTTCCTCGCCACCGTGCCAATGACTACAAGGACGTCTTCTCTTATATATTTAGTTATTTATATCAGTGATCATATCGAATCATATTGTGATCAATGAATCTGTTCTGTCTGCGGCATACAGTAGACTGTACATTTCTGTTTGCTTTCGGATTGTTTAAATTGTGAGGCAGTGTTGACGATATAGCAGAATCTTCTGGCTGACACATTTTTACGGTATATACTATCATACCGCCCAGTTCTAATGTTCATGTGTGTGTGTGGCCCGTGATGTTCTTCGCCATCAGAGAGGCGGAAAAAGAGCCAGATAAAAGTGTGCTTGATAAACGAGTGTGCGACTCCCACCATTCCTGTGATGGATGATGCAAGAGAGAGGGGAGCCTCCTCCCCTTGAGAGAGAATACAGAAGGCCTACGACTGCCAGGGTGCTCAGCGGTGCAGAGCAGGGCTCCCAGAGCACCTTGGGAAATGACAGATTTTTGCAAGCGATCGATAGTCTTCTCTCCAGCAGCCTAACTTACCTCCTGTGGTTGCTCAGGCTATTAATCCCAGGCACTGTAATTTCCTCCTGAAAGCTCCTGGTGGTGGAGGAGGAGGAGGAGCAGACGGGAGTGGAGTCTGCTCTAAACGGTAGCCTTTAGAGGGCCAAAGCGAGGGTGACGTGACAGGGATTTGTCTTCGAAAGTTTGCTCTCACAAATAACGCACTCCACGGGTTCACAAACAAGCTTTAATAAATGCTTTGTAGACAAATTGCACCATAACGGTGAGGAAATGAGAGTTGCAGCAGTGCTTCGTCTTACTTCCTGTCCTCATCTCCTTCTCTTTGATTTTTTTTTTTCTTCTTGTTTGTTTCCATTTCCTCCTATTAATGTGTCTCTTGCTGTCTTGTGATACTTACAGTACAGCATCCTTTGAGCCTGGTGCGGTAATCGCTGGGCAAAATGAGTTGTGGAAAAGTAAGAGCAGTTGACAGAATGTTGGAACGTTTTTAAGAAGTCGGGGGACCCGATGCATGGGGAAGTTAGTCAGAACATGTCACAGAGGTTGTAATGTTAAAACGACCGTTGTTAGAAGTTTTATAAAGCAGAGACAGCCAAATTCTCAATATGATGTGCTGACCCTTATGTAGTCCTGCCTTGGAGTTAAACGAGACCTATTATGCTCCTTTTTACAAGATGTAATATAAGTCTCAGGTGTCCCCAGAATGTGTCTGAAGTTTCAGCTCAAAATACCCCACAGATCATTTATTATATAATTTTAAGGCGAGATACTGCAGGCGAATAGGGTAAAAAATGTACTAATAGTTATCACCTTACTTACCAAGCTGATTGATCACATTGATAATAGTGAACATTTTTTGAATTACATGTTTTCTAAAATGTTAGGTTTAAAAATGCAGATGAGGCATTATTTAATATTTCCACTAATCTAAAAAAAACAATTTATGAAAAACCAAAAAGCCCAAAACCTCAAACTTGACTTTTTGCCTGCAGTGTCTCCCCTTAATAATGCCTATTTTAAATGGAACCAGAAACGCACTGTTTTCGTGCATGTCTCTTTAAATGCAAATGAGCTACAGCCCTCCACCCACTTTACAGCTTGAACATCTCAGATACTCTGCCAACAAACACGTGTTTGGTTTTGATTATCATGTCTGTCGCACCAAAATCATGCATTTTAAAGCCATATTAGTTTAAACTTCTGATATATGGTCTATATCTGAGCATACGCATTCGAAGCATGTCCACAAAGCGGGTGTCACATGGCATGTGAGTACTAGAATAAGTTTTATTTCATGTCCTATTGTGCTTAAACTGTCAAATACACACAAGTTTATGTTAAAAACAGTTACAAAAACAGTCGGTTATGTCTGTGATTGTAAACAGCTGGGAAAGAAAACGCATGTTTATATTAGATGTGTGTGGCAGCAGTGTATTATACAGTAAATAAATCAATAAATCCACAGCTCTCTTGTCTCCTCTGAGGCTGGGACTCTAAAAAGTATTCTGTGCTCATCTGTGCAGCCAAAGACTGAACAGTTAGCATGCTTTGCTCTAACTTTTACCATGGCGTTAGAACTGGTACACCGTTCTCACTTGAGGAAACAAAATGGCGGCACTTTGGGTGGAAAGGTGCAGATTAAAGGGCTACTGGGTTACTGGCTTGTTCTTTTTCATGTTTTCTGAGTTGGTAGATGCACTTGGGACCCAATTATAGCACTTAAACATTGAAAAAGTCAGATTTGTATGATACTGTATGTCACCTTCAAAACAACCAGTCACATAGTTGTTTACTCTATAGAGTTGTGTATATCGATGTCTGAATATTTTCAGGGTGGTTTTAGTTTAGTTTTAGCTAAAAATTACTGTTAGCGTTACCAAAATAGCAGCAGACTAAAACAGCTTTCAGTCAGGGATTAAGAAGTAACACCTGTGATTTAATCGTTATTTAAAAAATATGAACCATAAATTATTTTTACACACTCTAATAAGCTTTATTTTACATTCAGCAACCTGTGAACACTATTGCCAAGAAACTAGCCTATATAAATTAAATTATCACGTCATTATCATAAATTAGTGTGCTTTAAAATGTAATTTATTCCTTTGATGGCAAAGCTGAATTTTCAGCATCATTACTCCAGTCTTCAGTGTCACATTGATCTTTTAAAAATCATTATCATATGCTGATTTACTGCTCGAGAAACATTTATTATCAACATTTGTGCTACTGCATTGTCACTTTTGATCTATTTAATGCATGCTTGTGGATTAAAAGAATTAGTTTTTTTTAAAAAATAGTTTCAAAATCATTTCACAGTAATCAGCATCTTCAGTTTCAGTATAAGACTGAGTTGCCGTTTAACTGTATGTTCGAGCTGAAATGGGTGTGTGGCTTGCTAATGGAGTCAACAAAAGATAAGAGATAAAATGAAAAAAAAATGCATTCATTTGCAAAACACCATGTAAATAGTCCTGTCATGTCAGAGATCATATCCTCTCCTAAAGCTTTCACAGCTACAGAGATGTCTCCTGCAATCATATCAGCGCTCAGGGCATGGCTGCAACCTCCTTCCTGTTGCACACACTGTTACCAGTGGAATATTTCATTAACTGTGACACTTGCAGGAAACTGCAAAATATCAGAAATCACCTGAGGTCATGCTCCCTGTGAATTACAGTGTGGTTAAAGTCTGATAAGGTTACATATACTTCAGAATAGTTTCACTGTTGCTCAGTAATATTAATCATATCACCTGTCTGAATATGCCATTTTTTTGAGCGCACAGGGAACTAGAAGTTTTTCTGAATTGTGAGAAGTGCTGTGGGTGGTTGCCAGGTCATTGGTATGCGGTTGCTAAGGTGTGCTGAAAGGCTGCTAGCATATTGATATGCAGTTGCTAGGGTGTTCTATGTGGTTGATAGGAGATTGCTTAGTGACCCAAGTCAGGAGAACCAATCACAAGGTCTCTGAAATTCTGTTTGACTCATTTAATGTAAAACTATTAGACTTTCATTTACCCGTTCTATTGTGCAATCAAAAAATAGTAAGAAATTGTATATCTGATTGCTTATAACAGTAACTGAGGTGACATGTTGGTAGCAGCTACTGATTTAGTCTTTTTGTCTTCATGTTTCAGGACGGCTACTACTCGCACCGGCCCAAGGAGAAAGTCCGCGTGGACAGCAACAACGAGAACTCCGTTCCCAAAGACTTTGAGAATATAGACAACAGTAATTTCGGGGCGCGTTCGCAGACTCAGAGACACGCGCCCAGCAAGCACAAACAAGGCCTTCTGGAGAAGGCGCATGCGCAGCAAAGCCTGAGCAAGCACTCCAACGAGGTCATCCAGTATGCACAAAATAAAGGTGGCTTCAATCAGACACGCACCGACCTTCAGCGGAGGGCCAATCCCACCCTCCGTCCACAGCAATCCCAGCAGCACCGGCACCACCTTCAGCAGGCCAAACGGTCGGCCGCGCCCACCCCCGACATCAAGTACGATCAGCCGCCCAAATGCGAGATCAGCGGCAAAGAGGCAATCTCGGCACTGTCTCGTGCCAAGACCAAGGAATGCCGGCAGCAGATAGCAGAGGTTTACTGCCGCCACAAAGAACGCCAGCTCATGCCTGAGAAGGTCACCCGTTACTGCCCTGTAGAGGGTGAGTAGACTCTCTTTGCACTGCATACTATTTTCTTTTATGCCAAATATCATTAGGATATTAAGTAAAGATCACGTTTCATGAAGGTATTTTGTACATTTCCTACAGTAAATATATCAAAAACTTAATTTTTGATTAGTAATATGCATTGCTAAGAACTTCATTTGGACAACTTTAAAGGCAATTTTCTCACTATTTAGATTTTTTGCACCCTCAGATAGGGATGCGACGATACCAATTTTTCAGAACCGATCCGATACTGAAAATTCAGAGTATCTGCTGATACCGATCTAATTCAATACCAGCACAGTTTTTTTATATCAATGTAGAATTTCTATACTTCCCTGTGTTGACCTGATCGTCACTCTTTTGTGTGTAAAACACAACCTACTACATATAGACAACTTTATTTGAATTATTTGAATTTGAATTTGAATTTGACTATTATAAACTAGGTTAGTGGATTAATCAGCAGCAAAAGATACTCTAAAAAAATCACGCGTGCACAATCATTTTATAACATGTATTGAGACGTTTTTATTTACAAATAAAAGTGAATAAGTGGACGATTAAGTCTGGTAAAATGTTACACATTTCTCTTTATATTGTTGCAAAGTACATTTAATTAAAAAACAAGTAAATAGAATTTCCAGATTCCAGATTTTCAAATAGCTGTATCTCAAACAAATATTGTCCTACCTTAACAAACCATGCATCAATAGAAACTGGAAATTGATTCAAATTTTAGATGATGTATAAATCTCAATTTAAAAACAAAATTGACCCTTGTGACTGGTTTTGTGGTTCAGGCTCAAAACCATTTGGTCTGCGTAAAACCACAATCGACTGCTGCATGCATTCATTTTTCTCAGTCTGAAATTTTTCTAGAATCTGTTTTGATGGTTAAATTAAAAATATTAATCATAAAGCATGTATAATGAATTGAAATGATGAAGCTTATACTGGATTCATTTTAATGGTAATTATCAAAAGTATCTCTAACTAATTGATTGTATAAAAATAATTATTTATTATTTACTATTTATTAGTATTCAGACATACTGATGTGTGTTTACATTTTTCTGGTAAGTAAGCAGTAGTACTATAATTACATTAAGTTAATATATTTCTGTCACAGTTTCTTCAAGTTAAACCAAACTTTTATTTTGACAGGTTGTTGGGAAGACCTTTAAGTTTTTGTTTGTATATGATATGTCAATAGTTTTTCTTTTAAAAAAAGTATTATTGCAGCTTAATATTTACACATTAGTCCATATCGTGTTTTGATTTAAGTGTACTGACCTACTTTTGATATAATATGGCAAAATTCAGTGACATTCCGCATTATACAGTAAATTCCATTTTTATGACTGGATTCTGCGATTCTGTCTGAGCTTTCTGCATTGTGGAAATCAGAGGGCCCTGGAAGTCCAACCTATAGATGGAATGTTTCTGGGAATCATGTTTTCTATTTCAATAATCCATTACACTCGGATTTACATCACAATGCATTAAAAAAAAAAGATCTGACACTGCGTTAGTTTCATTGTGACTTTCAGATATACGCATTTAAAAGTCTTTCTTTTCCTGGAAAATGGACCACAAATATTGATGACTCATCCTGCACTACACAGATTTTTGTCCGGTCCGATGCCCTCTGGAATGAGAATGACTGACTGCGACTGACTAAACTGAATAGATCATGGCTTTGTTCAAGCATGTTAAAAAAATGCATGGACAATCCATTTGATATTCACTGGCCAAGCTTCATGTTTAAATAGGAAGTACATCACCACAGGAGAGAAAACTGTACTTGTGAGGTCTTTAACTCAATGTCATGTTGTTTTCTTTTGGGATAAAGACTGATTATAATCATCAACCTGCACTGGCATGAAGGGAAACATTAGCTGGAGTTTATGGGAATTTAAGATAAATAATGCCTAAAATAATGATGGTTTTCCTGAATTAATTGCCATCCTGTCTTTGGAGGTTTATGAAAGTCGCGCATTAAGAGTCACAGGGCTGGTAACAGACATTCGCAGCACTTGTAATTACAATCAGAGACAGGCTGGAAATGAGATTCTGGATTTCCGCACAAGGTTAGATGGATGTAATTGCTGTACGGTGTCTTTTTTTTTCCCCTTTCCATCTCCCATCGCTGACTACAGAAAACATATTCATGCAATTATGCAGTGCTCAGTCGTCTGCACACAAATCAGGCCTGTGGATGCGTTCAAATAGAACAGTGACAGATCTTCTCGGGGCTCAGAGCCTCTGCCCGGAGAAACTTCCGGAAAGCAGAATGGGTTTTGACAGATATGACAGGGACATCACCGCAGAGACATGAGTCTGGGACATGCGGAGGTTGTAAGGGGGTGGGGTGGGGCTTGAATGCATCTATTTTCAGCAAGTACAGTAGACCGAACAAACCACAAGGATGCTGTTTGTATGTATTTATACACTGTAATTGCATTGTGCGGTAACAGACAAAGGCTTTGATGGCAAACACGTGAGTGGTTTGCCTCAGTGGTGGCAATTAGCGCAGAAGCAACAGAAATTTGAAACAAATGGCAGGTTTTAATAAACATTGTTGGATGAATGAGTTGCAAATGTGGTCCAGGCTGTCGGTCATGAGGCCCCACAAGGAATCTGTGCATTTTTAACACTGTTGACTGGAAAGGGAAATCTGCAGAATAGATTTACAGAACTGGGAGTACTACACTCAGTGGCTGCTTGCTACTTGAATGGAGAAATTTCCAAAGCTGTTTATGAAGATTACTTTTCTAAAATCTGGCTTTTACGGAAAACTAAAAAAGGCCAGTCCAGTTTTTATGATGCATTTTCTAAAGTTAAAACAAGCAGTTTTTCTAACCAGAAGTTGAGATTTTTTAACTAAAAGTTAGGCTGTTCCTGCAGCTTTCATATTTTACCCTCTAAAAACACTATTGTTCAGTAGTTTTTTTTTTTTTTTAATGAATAATTTTTCTCAGCAAGAATGCATTAAATTGATTAGAAGTGATAGTAAACATTTTATAGGGCCCTATGAAATCTGTTTTATTTTTCCAAATTCAGTTTTTTATGCTTTGATTTTTCTGGATTCTTTTTTTTTTCTCAATTAAAGTGTTCCTAGACTGTTTGTTTTAATCAAAAAGCATATTTAATTAACTGAAATCATGAAACAATTAATCAAGTTAAAAATAAAATTAAGGCCCTATGAAAACTGTATTTTTTCCCCCTAAATTCAGTTTTATTATTATCAAATTCTGAGTTTTTGATCAAAATCCTCCTAATCATCCCTAAATTAATTGATTTTAGTGTTTTCCGTTTTAATTGTTCTATACTCAAAAAGCTTGTCTAATTAATTGAAATCATGAACCAATTTATTAAGTTAAACAAAAATTTAATGTTTAAGGCCCTATGAAATCTGTTTTTGTTTTTTTTCTCAATTAATTTTTTTTTATTAAATTCTGTGTTTTCAGTTTATTTTTCTAGATTTCATTTTAATGGTTTCATTTAAATGTAATTAATACAAATGAATAATCAAAATCCCCCTAATCATCCCTAATTGATTTATTTTATTTATTGTATTTTTATATTTAAACAGTAGTGTCTTTTTCTTTAAAGTTTATAACAAAGTCTGTGTTTAACTTGCAACAAATTTTTGCATTGTGGGCCCAGTCACTGACGTGTCATACTCGTGACAGAGTGGTATCGGAAAGATCTTGTAGCGAGAGGCAACACAGATGCTCCAACTTTGAAAACGCTCACGGCTTCAGGCAAGATCTCACAACTCCGCTTCTGTTCCTAAACGTTAACATACTCTAATAGCAGGACTAGTGTTTTGCTGAGAGCACATAGGAGAAACTGGGACAGATGATGGTCAGGACTGTCCACCCTGTAAAGACAGAGGACACCGAGGGGTTAAGATGGTGTAATTGCCTTTAATAAAGGACCTTCATGCCGTTCCCGGCCTCCACCCATCCAGGGTCGGCCAGGTTCCCCCTCAGGGCCAGGAGCGGTGCCTTTTCCTGCCCCCGTTCAGGCTTCATCACAGGGTCTGGGAGGCCGGTGCACTTTAGGACTGTAACGACAGGCTCGGCTCTCAGATTATAGTCATTACCCCCTCATGGCCCATGTCTTCAGTCAGCATGGCCTTGCGCCAAAACATAGTGCCTTCAGTGTAATTTCATATGAGCATTTAAAATTAACCTCGTGGCCTGTAATGAGTAATTCAGCTTGCCCTTCTTTAGAAGTGGCAGGCTATACCATGACATGGGGAGAGAGGCAGCCCGCCACGTATTTATTCTGTGGGCATTTTTAGAAAGCCACAAACGACCAAGGCTCAGCCCTTGTGGTCTGCGCCAAGCTATTTGTGAGCGCTGGATGTATGTCTGAAGGAAGGAGGGGATGGTGTCTTATATCAGCCATTGTAGAGATGGTATCAGTGAAACACTTATAGGCCAATAGGTGATCATGTGGTGGATTGCTGCGGTTCTGGATTCCGGCGTTACAGCAGTGTCTCGGATGGATTGAGGTGCCCTCAACTCGGTTTAAGTGTTACAAAGGCTCATCTGTTTCAGCTGGACCACTAAGGGATGCTCTCCATCTCATTGACTGCGTCACAGTTTTTGATTGATGACTGTATTTATTGATAGGAGTCTGTCCTGAATTGTCCTGTTCTTACCATAAACAAAGCCCCTTTTATATTTCTGTAGTTAGAGATGTGAATAATAACTGTAAACACATTGGCAAAAGATGGTGACCTTCAGAATGACTTGGCAGCTAAAATTAGAGTAAGCTTTTTTAAATAAACTAAAATCTAAAATCACTAAAAGCATTGTTTTTAGATATTTTAGCTTTATTTTGGCTCTCTTTAGCTTCTAAAGTTTTAAACTGCAAATTTAATAAGCTAAAAATAATAATTAAATAAGCTTTCCATTGATGTACGGTTTGTTATATTAGGACAAAATACAACTTTGAAAAATCTGGAATCTGAGGGTGCACAAAAATTACTTTTGAAAGTTGTCCAAATGAAGTTCTTAGCAATGCATATTACTAATCAGAAATTACGTTTTGATAGATTTACGGTAGGAAATTTACAAAGTATCTTCATGGAACATGATCTTTACTTAATATCCTATTGATTTTTGGCATAAACGAAAAATCTATAAGTTTGACCCATACAATGTATTTTTGGCTATTGCTACAAATACACCCGTGCTACTTAAGGTCCAGAGTAACATTTATGACAGCTATAATTGTTCAAATAAAAATGAAAACTACTGTTTAAAGTTTGGAGTGGGTAAGTCTCTTATGTTCACCAAAACTAAATTTTATTTTATTTTATTTAGCTATTTTATTATATTTTTTAAATATAAAATATACTTTTATTTTATTATAATACTGTGATTGCAAAGCTGAATTTTCAGCATCATTACTCTAGTCTTTAGCTTCACATGATCCTTCAGAAATCATTCTAATGCTGATTTGCTGCTCAAGAAAAAAAAAAATATTTTAAATTTAGTTTTGTAACAGTTATGTTATAAAACTGTTATGCATAATTTTCAGGATTCTAGAAAGATTGAAAGAACAGAATTATTTTTACAACTTTTATAACATTGTAAGTGTTTTACTGTCACTTTTGATCAGTTTAATGCAGCATTGCTGAATTAAACTATTATTTTTATTTATTTATTTATAATTTATTTTTATTTTATTTTTTATTTTTTAAAAAAAAGATAAGAATTACTCATCCCAAACATTTGAATTTCAAGTGCATATTTGTGAAATGAATTAATTGCATTTTTTTCCAAACAGTGTATTTGTGTATGGTTAGAAAATAGTATGGCCTCAAGTTTATTACTCTTAAGTTTATTTCTGGCAACCGACAATCTGTTTTAAGTATAGATGTGGCTAATTTAGTCTTGAGTCCATTGTGGTTAATGTGTGTGTGTGTCTGTGTGCTTGTGCAGGCAAAGTGAATATGAATGTGCAATGGGAGGACGACTCTATGGAGACTGTGCCTGCGGTACCGGTGCGGATAGCCTTTATGCTGGTGGTCCACGGACGGGCCTCACGCCAGGTTCAGCGTCTCTTCAAGGCCATATACCACACGTCTCATTTCTACTACATTCATGTGGACCAGGTATGTCTTCAGCACCCATTCAGTTTTATAAATATCATCTGTAATGATGAGAATGTTCTGAAATGACTGAACAGCTGGAGTTGTTAGTATGTTAAAATACAACAAATATAAACTATTTGAACTCACTCATTAACTAATCGGTTGTTGGGTGAATAGTTGACCATCTCTAAGAGTAATAGCGGGGGATGGGCAGAGAGGGGGATGCTGGGTAAACAGTGGGCTCCAACCCCTCCATTCATTCAGTAAGCTGTTTCAAAAGCCTGATGGAGGATTATTAAAGAGCCATACTTCAGTGTCTTTCACACCATTTACTCTCTCAGCTTGGCAAGTGATAGAGTGTGAACATGAAAGGCTGTTTGTTCTCACACACACACACACACACACACACACACACACACACACACATAATGCTGCTACCCCCCTCCCTTAATTACACACATACAAAAATACACTTAATGAGCCACTTGAATTTATGGCAGGAATGCGTAGGGTGAGTATGCTGTCTTGTAATTTCAAAAGAGCAGCATAAAGAGCTGCTTTTCAATCAGTCCATCATCGTGGAGACAAGTTTTATGACTCCATAAAGCGAGTGGAGGAAAAGAGAGGAGTGAAAGGTGGGGCGGTATAAGACCGAAAACACATGATGAATTGAAGTCTGTCACGTGTATATCTCTAGAGGAACATAGTGCTTCACACTTGCATTCAAAGTTTGTCACAAGCACTTTTTTGGCCAAAAAAAAAATGTCCGGCAAACAAAATGTGTATACTTGAGAAATAAGATTGTGTTTGATAAAAATACTTATTTTTAGCACAATATTTACTGAATTTTAGGGGTGCATAATATATTGGTACCGTATTGTCTGGAGGCTGATATTAAGGGTTTGTTGTCAATATTGGATATATTTCAGTCGATTTTGGTTTTTAATTGTAGATTAATTGAAAATCAGACAAATTTACTGATTAAGAAAATGTTGTGGTTAAAGGAACACTCCACTTTTTTTTTGTAAATGGGCTCATTTTCCAACTCCCCTAGAGTTAAACAGAGTTTTACAGTTTTTGAATCCATTCAGCCGATCTCTGGGTCTGCCGTTAGCACTTTTAGCATAGCTTACCATAAATCATTTAATCTGATTAGACCATTAGCATCTCGTTCAAAAATGACCAAATATTTTCCATATTTTTCCTATTTAAATCTTGACCCTTTACATCTTGTACTAAGACTGACAGATAATGAAAAGTTATGATTTTCCAAGCTGATATGGATAGGAACCAATCTCAACTTTTCATTTTCTGTCTGTCTTTGTACACGATGTAACTACAGAAGTGTAAAGTTTTAAATAGGAAAAATATTGAACATCTTTGGTCAGTTTTTTTGAACGAGATGCTAATGGTCTAATCTGATTCAGTGATTTATGCTAAGCTGTGCTAAAAGTGCTAACGGCAGACCCGGAGATCGGCTGAATGGATTCAAAAACTGTAAAACTCTGTTTAACTCTAGGGGAGTTGGAAAATGAGCCCATTTTCAAAAAAGTGGAGTGTTCCTTTAATGGTGTGCGATATACATGGTCTACGATAATATCGTAATTGTTGTTTAACAATGTGCGATTGACGTTATTGAGTATAACGCAAAAACCAACAATATACACATAGAGAGTACACACATGCTGAACACTATAGTTCATATAAGTACGCAAGGATCGCAAAATAAAGTAAGCTGTGAGATATTATACCCAAAAATTCTTCATACAGTGGACTACCAGTAAAACTGATCAAATTTGGGACCAAACATTTGATTTAACACTTTGACCTGACCATGTTACATACCTTTCTATCAAAGTTGAATTTGTTCTGACGCAGTTTAACTCTTGACTTCTTGTTATATTTTATTACCGTTTTCTAAACTATAGCGATTAAACTGTGATAATGAGAGAAATGTTGAAGGTGTCTGAATAAATTTTGGTTTGACTGCACGTCAGGCCACTGTCTATGCACATTTCACTTTCACTGCGTGATTTAGTCTATTAAAATACAGTTAGAATTCCCCTAATATTCAAGATAAGGGGGCAAAAATGTCCCCATATGACTTTCATATGTTTTTTTTGTTTATATAATCTAGATATAGTTAGAAGAAATAAAAGTGACTTACATTTTAGACACAACAGTTATTAAAAAAAAAAATTCTGTATTTCAACAATGAAAATAGTTCAAAACAAAGCAACAGCACAATGGTGTTTCATTACTGAATCAATCAGCCGTTTGAACTAATGGTTGAATGAGTGACTGATTTATGCAGTGATTTTCCTACTGCCGATTTTAGCTTTAAATTTAAAGTATATTTCTTTTTTTCCCCCCTCTCAAATCATTTAACACATCAGTATTCAACTTTTTTTAAAACATGAAAACATTATTCACGTAGGTTAAATGCATTCACATCCTGCATTAAACAGTCTGTGTGAATGCATCTAAATGCCTCTTAAGATGCAGGTTCTGTGCCAGCTCTGCATTGCAAACACAAATTTTGTTAATGCTGATTTCATCTGATTGGTAACAGCCCTATAGTGTCTTACTATTGAAATGTACTGATTAAATAAAAAAAATCTGACACAAAAGATGACGCATACATGTAATTAGTTTAGAAAATATTGGCCTTATAAAAGTAAAAAAGCCCATAAAAGGTGAACATCAATTTAAATTTATTGGAAAAGTTCATTTTTGTTACTCCTGAATTATAACCACCACACAAAATATACAAAATATCAAAAGCTTTGGGAGTCAGCTGTCCACGGCAATAACATGCTCAGCAAAATATCCTCCAATTATCGTTATTGACAAAGTTCCAGAAAATATTGAGATATAATTTCTTTTTGCATCATCTTACACCCCTAGTTGCAGTGTGTACATGTTACATAAAACTCTGTGTCACCTGACTGTCATCCACTTCATTCAATCAGTTTTTCTCCACAAGGTGCCCTTAGTGGACGGTCAGACTTTGTTTATCTCATAGTAACACTGGTCACGTTTGACGGACTGATCCCAGATAAAGTTCTCAGGCTCCAAATTAACCAGTGCCTGTCTTGTTTCCCCCGCAGCGATCCAACTACCTGCACAGGCAGATGATGGCTCTGGCTCGCCAGTATCCCAATGTCCGGGTCACACCGTGGCGCATGTCCACGATATGGGGTGGTGCCAGTCTGCTCACCATGTATCTGCAGAGCATGAAGGACCTGCTGGCCATGCGAGATTGGTCCTGGGATTTCTTCATCAACCTGAGTGCTGCTGATTACCCAATCAGGTGAGTCATCATTGTCTCGCATTACTCCACTTTTGACTGATTACTCTGTTGATATCATTTGCATTGCTTGGTTTGTCATTGTTTTCTCTCAGGAATAATTCACATTTATTGGTTGCCACAGAGAACAATTGAGTTAACACCTGAATAGCATTTCGCTGTGGGCTGCTGGGAGATTAGTTCCAAGCAATGACACAATTTAGTTTAGCAGGGGATTATGGGTAATTGAGATCACCATTGGCTGTTTGATCTGGTGTCAACAAGCTTGATGGTTCGTAGAACTGTTGAGGGATTACATTTAAGCGTCTTGTGGAGATTGTGCTTGTTTATTTAGAATTAGCTCAATTTAATATCGACAGAGCCACAACACAATAAAAAATAACTTAAAGATACTTGAAGAACTTAGAGGGGCTCTGAATTTAAATGGGAGCTAGTGGAATTAATTCATGTAAAATGAAGATTAAATACAGAGATTTTGAATCTTAGATGGAACTTTACCAGAAAGTTATGCAAGTTATATATTTAAAATATATAGGTGACCCTGGACCACAATAAGGGTACATTTTTTCGAAATTGAGATTTATACATCATCTGAAACCTGAATAAATAGACTTTCCATTAGTGTATGGTTTGTTATGATATGACAATATATGGTCGAGATACAACTATTTGAAAATCTAGAATCTAAGGGTGCAAAAAATCTAAATATTTAGAAAATCGCCTTTAAAGTTGTCCAAATTAGGTTCTTAGCCATGCAAATTACTTTTCAAAAATTACATTTTGACATATTTACGGTAGGAAATTTACAAAGTATCTTCATAGCACATAATCTTTACTTAATATCCTAATGATTTTTGCCATAAAAGAAAAATCTATAATTTTGACTCATACAATGTATTTTTGGGTATTGCTACAAATATACCCCAGCGACTTATGACTGGTTTTGTGGTCCAGGGTCACATATTTAAAAAATATATAAAAATACATACATACATATGGGGTTATATAGTAATGCCCCAGTATTCCAGTATCTCATCACATTACCTGTAACTCAGCGTGGCATTTCTGTCTGTAAGCCGAACGGTGTCTGAAGATTTGAATTATCGCCATGATAAATGCCATTAGCGTGCATAACTCTTCAGTCCATAATGAGAGCAGGATGAGAGGTTGAGTAACCCAGCAACTCCCCCGGCTACAATCAATATTACAGCCATGTCATTTTCTGCAGCCCTCAGAAATCAGGGTGTTGGAGATCGATACAGCCGTGTGATGAATTCTGGCCTGTCCCGCGTAGCCGTTCAAGGTTAATCCTGCCTCTCTATCACTCCGTCTCATGCCACACCTCCAGACCGGAGAGGAAAGTTAGCTATGAGCCAAAGCCCCTTTAAAGCGGAACATCAAAGAAAAATAAAATGATTCTTTTCATCTCAAGCTGGGAGTCGGGTTCAGGTGCGAGCTATAAGTAGCCTGTCTGTGTGTGTGTGTGTGTGTGTGTGTGTGTGTGTGTGTGTGTGTGTAGTGCGGTGATGTAGTTGCTATCATTTGTATTATACTGTGCAGAAACACCATTTCTCTAAAACATGAGGACAAATCGGTCCATTAAGGAGTCCGATCCAGCTCCTCTGGTCGTGGTGATGGAGAGTTATTTCTCAGTCCACTATCAACAGAAATAAGGGTCAGCAAAGAGGAAGCTGTAAGGGAAATAAACTCAACAAAAGAAATGTTGAAGACCACATGAAGTTCACAACATGGAAACGTGTGTTTATTTCTGTTTATGTAACTATGCTTATGTACACTTAATCAAGGGTTGATACCACAACTAACAAAGACAGATACAGCTGTACCGTTTCTCTCCGAAAACAGGCGGAGCTAAAGAGTCACGAGTATGCAAAGCTTTTGCGTAGTGATCGTCTGCAAGCTGTGACATTGACATAAATAAAACAGGAACAAAACCATCATTGACTTAAATTAACTATGGCTAAAAATCAGATCCAGCCATATACAGTCAAACCAAAATTATTCAGATGCCTTCAACATTTCTCACATTATCACAGGTTATTAGATATAGTTTAGAAAATGGCAATAAAATATGATAAGAACTCAGAGTTAAACTGTCTCAGAACAAATTCATCATTGATAACATTTTTGATAACTTTGACAACTGTTAGTATAACAATATTTACACAACTATCAATACTTTGTTGACCAAGCAATTACCAAGCAATGCTTATTTTTGTTCAGTGTTTTGTAAAAAGATCGCATTAGCAGTTAAAAAAAACCCACTTAATTAAAACATGGTCATGTCAAAGTGTCTGAAGAATTTTGGTATGTCACAGTTTACCTTATTTGTCCTTACTTACATAAATGAACTGTAGTGTCCTGAACCAACTAGTAAAAAAATATAATCGAAAATTATAATCTGGTGTCTGAATAATTTGGGTCCAGATGACTTCTGTAACCCGAATGAAGCGTGTTGATGGGATTGCTCTCGCTCTGGTTAATGTGTGAAGGAGAAGTGCCCATACAAATAATTCTGCCTTTTACGATGTCATAAAGGGTCAAAGTAAAAAAAAAAAAAAAAAAAAAAGTACAAATCTCTAGTTCACTTCCAGAATAAATTTTTTTGGATAATTTACTTACCCCCACGTCATCCAAGATGTTCATGTATTTTTTTCTTGAGTCAAAAGAAATGAGAATTTTTGAGTAAAATATTCCAGAATTGTTGACTTCAGTGCAGATCAAAGGTTTGCAGTTCCAAACCTACAGATCCAAATTGCAGTTTCAATGCAGCTTCAAAGGGCTCTACACAATCTCAGCTGAGGAATAAGGGTCTTATCTAGCGAAACGATCTGTCATTTCCTAAAAAGAAAATAAAAATGTATAGACTTTTAAACCAAAACTCTTGCACTAGACATGCAAAGAAAGTCAAACGCCCTTTACAAAAAAGGTAAAACAACGATGTTGAAGTTGGAAGAGAAAATTAGAGTTTTTCGTCCTACACTATCTTTTTGAACTGAATGATTTTGCTGATTATTTCGCTAGATAAGACCCTTATTCCTTGACCCTTGACCCTTTCTCTTTGAGAAAATTATCAGGAAATCTTGAAGTGAACTAATCCTTTAACAACCTCGTAGCTCACCGTATATCTGTCTGTAAAGGTTTATAAATTATTGTTAATTCCACTATGGAGAAAACGATGTGATTTTTACTTCCAGAACCTGACTGTTACACTCCATTGCTTTAAATACAAACTGATGCATCAAGAAGGCAAAGCCTGTTTGGACTCCATTAGACCTAATCTCAATTTAGCTAGACAGACTTGAAGGGTTATCTTCCTGACATTGAATGTTTTTCTCACTCTTGCCACCAATGGCCTTTGACAGAGGAAGCGAGTGAGAGACAGGAAGTGAGGTGAGGGACAGACAGAAGGAGACAGAGCCAAAGCCACAGACAATGTTCAGCACGCCTGACTTCAGTGTGTTTGCAGAAGGTTGACTTTAGTGACACTGCAGACTGTGCTCAGCTTCATAACGTCTGCTGCCATTACGGACTAATTGCGTATGACAGCGCGTGTTAGAGGTCCCGGGGGGACGTCTTCAGCCTTGGCCTTCCTAAAGACCTGTGCACAGCCCTTTTGCAGAACGCTTTGTCCGCATGTCGTGACTACGGTGCCCGAGGGACGTGCGGTACCTGCGCCTGGTGACTTAGCTGCTTATTTTCCCCTCTAATTCCCTCCTGATGTCCATCCTTCTGCATGGATGCCTGTGAAAGGGGCTGACAAAAAGCTCTCTGCTCTATAGGCGAGCCTGGACGCCAGGGGCGGAGGGCTCTGTTACACAGTGGCTTTGTTGGGAGCGCCAGGCGCTTTTCTTCCATTTATCCGCACCATCTTGCTCTTTTTCTCCGGCCCTGTTTTTAAGTCAGCGCAGCTGTATTTATGGCCTTTTCATGAAGAGAGAAAAGGAGAAAACAATGAGTCTGGACTGTTGTTCTCCTCTTCCCATGTGGTGACATGGGCTCCATGACGCCCTCTTCTGGAACGGAGCAGCTCTACAGAGGTTTTCGGAATGAAATACTAGCTTACTAAGTACAGTTGAAGTCAAAAGTTTACATACACCTTGCAGAATCTGCAAAATGTTATTTTACCAAAATAAGAGGGATCATAAATGCATGTTTTTGTTTTTTTTTAATACAGACCTGAATAAGATTTTTCAAATAAAAGACGTTTACATATACTCCACAGTAGTTGAATTTATAAAAATGACCCTGTTCAAAAGTTTACATACACTTGATTCTTAATACTGTGCTATTACCAGAATGATCCACAGCTGTTTTTTTTGTTTTGTTTTGTCATAGTTGTTCACGAGTCCCTTGTTTGTCCTGAACAGTTAAACTGCATGCTGTTCTTCAGAAAAAAAACTTCCTCAAATTCTTAGGTTTTTCAGCATTTTTGTGCATTTAAACGCTTTCCAACAATGACTGTATGATTTTGAGATCCATCTTTTCACACTGAGGACAACTGATGCAACTATTACAGAAGGTTCAAATGCTCACTGATGCTTAAGAAGGTAACACAGAGCCGGGGGTGAAAACCTTCGAACAGAATGTCAGAAAATCTTTTGAAAAGATGTTTTTGCCTAAATGTAATATTTTTATTACAGAAGCTACAGAAGATACTTACATGTTTACCAGAAAACTAAATAAGTAAAATTTTTCTTCATAGACTGATTTAAAAAGGGGTCCAAAAAAGATTTAATTTGCTTCCAGTTCATTCATCGCTATTGTAATCCAGTTGGGCGCATTGCATTATGTTATACAGTATCCCTCATGGTGTGCTGTGGTTGCATTATGTGCAATTGTAGCAGGTCATCCAAGTATTCCATGCCTGGAGAAAATTTGCATACCATGAAGAAGTCTCAAAAATTAAGCGTAAACATGCCCTCTGTCTCTCTCGTTCTCCTGCTCCCTCCCACTTGGACTGATGCTCATTATTATTGCAGAGTTTTGACGGCACTGCAGTCAGATTTCAAATCTCGCTGCTAGCTCGGTTACAGAATACAGCACTCTAATAGCCTGAGGTCTGAGTTTAGCCAGCGCAGGGAGTGACTGGCAGCTGTACATGCACTGAGCACTGGAGCAGTGTTTCATTTCAAATGCCACCCTGGGTTTCCCATGCTGATCTTTGGCAAACATGAAGACACTTCGGGTCAGAGTGCATTTGTGTGCATTTACCACAGCAGTTAAACATTTAATGTGTCTGTATAACAAGCAGGATGATGTAGCGTCTTGAAACTTAGAGACGTGCGAGATCAAGTAGGCGTGTGACTGACATGTGCAGCTGTAGGCATGTAGACAACATCATGCCAGTGTTGACGGGATGACAGAGCGTTTACTATGGAGCTAAAAATCACCTGCAAACATCAACAAATTCACCTCGGCTATTTATAACCGTTAGGTTGCAAACAAACATCTGTTGCCTTCTTTTGGACACAATTTTCCTCTTCACTTATTTTTGCAATTAATTCAGAATACAAGGTATAACAATTTCCCTAAATCATTTTTTTCTCTATTTTTTATTTCCTGACCTTGTTACACTTATGGTGTTTCGGGTCAAAAATGACCAGCCTACAAAAATTGCTTATGAATGTTTTGTTTTGCTATATTATTATCAAATACTGGATTTAATCTTTTTTATCAACTTGTTTTCTTTCAATTAGCACAAGTTTTGTATTTGTTTTTGGAACTGATTGATCATAGGCCTTGTGATCTGAGCTTACATGTGTGGGGTGAACATTCCCAAAATGATCCACATTAAAAAAATTTGCAATCAGTTCCAAACAGAAAGAATCCAAGATTTTCAGTTTATAAAGCATGATGAGAGACTTAAAAATGCACTTTTAAAAAGCTGGTCATTTTTGACCGGGAACACCAAATTAGATAAACGATTTTCACCGGAGCACAAGGGTTAAGGGATTAGCTTACTCCCAGAATACAGATTTCCTGATAATTTACTCACCATCATGTCAGATGTTCATGTCTTTCATCAGTCGAACAAAAATGAATTTTTTTGAGGAAAACATTCCAGGATTTTTCTCCATATAGTGGACTTCAATAGGGATTTCTGAGTTGAAGGTCCAAATTGCAGTTTCAGTGGAGCTTCAAAGGACTCTACACGATCCCAGCCGAGGAATAAGGGTCTTACCTAGCAAAACGATTAAAAAAATCATTGTAAGTATGTTTGCAATTACTATCGAAGAGTAATTTGCGTACTTTACTGTGATTCTTGTTCACAGTCAAGGCTAGTAACCAAAAATGTGAGCCATGACTGCTGCTCCTTCGAGCAAGCCATTTTTCGAATTCCACTTTTCCTGGTAGTGCGATAAATAAAGATTTTATTATTCTTTTTATCTTCAGCGTGAAGTTCTTTCCTCTGTATCAGAAGCCTGCTGTGAAAAAACAAATGTGAGAGAGCATTGTGTATGGGGAAAAATGACTACAGACATTCAGGCAATGCATTGCGACAGGCGGTGAAACAGGGCAGCTGGCATTAGGGGCTGAATCTGGCTCTGTATGTGAGCTTGGACTCACCCAGAATCCCTCGTGCTCCACGCTCATTTACACTGTGGCTCATTAGCCTGATTAGCAAGCTCGCTGTTACTCTTTCTCTCTTTCACTTGTTTTTCTGTTTTCCCTTCCAACATTTTTTTTCCGATGTCTCCTCAGGACCAATGATCAGCTGGTGGCCTTCCTGTCCAAATACAGAGATATGAATTTCATCAAGTCCCACGGGAGAGATAACGCTCGGTGAGTGCTGACGTGTGATCACGCTGATGGCTTATGGTGCCCAAGACACTCAAACTCGTGCCAGTCGCACAGAAGGGTGCCTTTTATAACAGATAAAAATAAATTTGTAATTTGCATTGTTGATAATTGCCAACAGATTCATCAGAAAACAAGGCTTGGACCGGCTTTTCTTCGAGTGTGACACCCATATGTGGCGGCTTGGAGACAGGAAGATTCCAGAAGGCATATCCGTGGATGGAGGCTCTGACTGGTTTCTGCTGAACCGAATGTTCGTGGAGTACGTCATCAACTCTCAAGATGACCTTGTGACAAACATGAAGCGTTTCTACACGTACACACTCTTACCTGCGGAGGTGAGAAACCAAAACAATGCTAAATCAGTGTTAAATAGGTATAAATGTGTTGTTTTTCTTAAAGGGATAGTTCACCCAAAAATTAAAATTCTGTCTTTAATTACTCACCCTCATATTGTTTCAAACCCGTAAGACCTTTGTTCATCTTGGGAGCACAAATTAAGATATTTTTGATAAAAATCCAAGAGCTTTCTGACTCTTTATAGACAGCAATGTAACTGACATGTTCAAGGCCCAGAAAGTAGTAAGGACATTGTTAAAATAGTCTATGTGACATCAGTTGTTCAACTACGAGAATACTTTTGGTGCACAAAGAAAACAAAAAAATAACTTTATTTAACAATTTTGATGTGCATTCATTACAATACCGTTCAGGAAGCTCTCAGAGATTTAGCAAAAATATCTAAATTTGTGTTCCCAAGATGAATGAAGGTCTTATGGGTTTGGAATAAATAATTAATGACAGAATTTTCATTTTTGGTGAACTAACCAATTAAAACAATGGAAATGAACTTGCCTGAGTAAGATATTTGGAGAATATATAGAGAATACAGCACATTGCATTACAGTTATTATTGTTCTTTCTTCTTGTGAACAAATCTGAATAAATTTACGAGGCCGGTTTAAGTTTAAAATGCGAAAAAAAATTGGGTAAGAAAAATAAAGTATATTATTCTTATATTCATGTTAACAATAGTATATATTCTCTACATTTTCATTGTTAATTAAATGCATCTTGCTTTAATTAGACATTTTTACTTACAAAAAAGACAATAACTTTGCAATGCATAATATTCCAAGGATTCTGCTGCATTAATTCACTAGATTGCCGTTTCATTAATGTTTCTCACTTATTCATGAGTTTGAAGTTTACAGTGATAAATTGGGTAAATTTCCAAAAAGCGAGATGAATTTGCATAGTTTTATATGCTCATTTGCATTGTGTATTTGCTCATTTGAAATGACTGTGTCAATGTGTTAGTTTTAATGAAGGGCTTTTTGCTGTGCCGCGGCGAAATTGGATTCTTCGCTCTGTCTAGGTCTAGTTATTCACCGCTGAGATATTGGATATTGTGGCTTGAGAAGGCAATTGGCCCTTTTTTACTGATGTAGACATTTAACACACTAGACCTCCTGACAGGGCCATTCTGTTAGACATCCATCTTCATTTTATCAGATGTCATTATTCTGTTTCAACCTCTTAGTCATCTATTTTCTCCTCTTTCTCTTCACCTCTTTCCGTCCCTTCCTATTTATCATCCTCCTCCCTGTCTTCACAGTCGTTCTTCCACACGGTTCTGGAGAACAGCCCGCACTGCGAGAGCATGGTGGACAACAACCTTCGTATCACTAACTGGAATCGAAAACTGGGCTGCAAGTGTCAATACAAGCACATTGTGGACTGGTGCGGCTGCTCGCCCAATGACTTCAAGCCCTCCGACCTGCCCCGTTTCCAGGTGAGCATCTTGTACCCTTCCTCTCTCGGTGTCCGACTGTATCAGCGCAGCCAGCGCTAACAGGAACAGTTCAATGAACCCGATCATTAGTTAAACACTTTAAAGCCTTTTCCGTGACAGCGCTGACCTCACGCCCGAAGGAGACCTGCACAGCGTCCTGTTTAGTCTGAATAAGCACAATAGGCCTTTAATTTACCTTAAACAAACACCTAATAGTGTGAGACAAGCTCTCCAGTCAGTAGCGATTTCAATCGTGATTAGAAATCCAATGAGACTCAACTAAAGGAAAGCCTTGCTAACTCGTGCCTGCACAAGGGATCTGTAATTAACTCCGGACGGCAGAAAAGGACGATGAGGGATCAATTGCAGGGCGGTCTCTCATCAAAAGGATTCTGGTCGTGAGTCTAGTATAGAGGAATGAGGCTGTGGAGCTTGACCGCAGCAGCCAATTCCCTTCTCTCTCCCCCAACCTTTGGTCTGGAAGTCTCTAATTAGCTTCCAGTACAGAGTCAATCCTAACGTGGTCATGCCCGACCCCGGTGACTCACTCTCTCTACTGTAAATGGAGCTACAGGCCCGGTCGAAATGAGTTTAAAGTTGTCATTCCCAGCCTGGAGATTTTCACATCACTGGTTGTGCTTTATTTTTTCCATTCTGCTGCAACAGAACTGCAAGTTTGCATTTTTGCTCTCGGACGGTTTTCCCTCCATGTCGTGTTGCTCACGGTGTGGTTTCACATTAAACCATGCAGCGGTCTGTTCGGCACGCCGTTTCCTCATAAACTCCCTACTGTGTGCTTATGTGCCAAACCATGACATCATCACCGTGTGCCACATCAGGCAGCTTTTGCCACTTGCTTGCTTTTTCTAAACCAACCAGCTGATGAAACCATGTGTTTTTTTTCTTCCCCCCATTTAACCACAATGGTGGATCTTGATGTTCATATATTCAAATTTCCTTTTTAAAGTTATTTTGGCCCTGTTTTATTCCTGTTCTGAGTGAGGGCTGGAAACCCAGCACCATCATCGGCGTATTTCGAGCATCGCTAAATGTTTACAGCCACAACTGCTCTACATAATGGAGTCCTTTCACAGAGCCTGCGGTTAACTCATTCAGCCCTGTGCTGGGGGAAGGGCCTGCGAGTGTTTAGCGGGTCATTATCACTGAAAGCATGCCCATAGTGAGTTTTGAGTAATTATTCTGTGACAATACCTCCTTTCTCATAGACAGCTCTGAAGAAAACGGACAATGGGAGAGGAAGGGAGGCTTGAAATGTGTAATGGCAGTTCAGTTTTTATCCAAGCATTTCTCACCCCTCACCCTATAGAGGCCCAAACCGTATCAAAGAGCTTCCTCGACATGCCTCTCCAAATCACTTTATTATATTTTTTATGCTTTCTCTCTTTCTCCCATGTTTTTGCCTTCTGTAACTGTATAAAAATAGCTGAATTTTGTTCAAAGGGATAGTTCACCCAAAAATGAAAATTCAGTGATTTAACTCACACTTGTCATTCTAACCCTATACGACTTTCACTTTTTGTGGAGCACACAAGTACATAGCCAATCAATGTTCAAAACTCCTTACCCTAATCCGATTCACAACAATAAGCTTGTAATGTTTTCTAATTTGAGTGGTTTGGGCCATTCGTCTTTGTAGCCTGTTCTTACAGTAGATGGTATAAATTTTGAGAATAGAGTCTTAAACGGTGCATGATGGTAATGAAACACATGTAAGTGACTGAAATTATATTCCAGTTTTAAATGCGCATCTTATTACAGATACGTTGGATTATACTGTACTTACAAAAAAGAGAACAAGTTCTATGGAGCATTAAATTGCCTTTTGAGGTTAAAAGAACAATTTATTTTGATGATATTCGAATGGCAAGTAAAGATTACACTGTACAGAAATAATTTGCACAGTTGCACACGTGACCTAAACTTTGTGATCATTAGATTTTATCACCATGGGTAGCACAATTTATTGTAAAGATTTTTTTTTTCAGTTGGTCAGAACAAAACTGGCAGACATTACTTACTTGTTCAGAAGACATTTTCTGGTGAAATTTTTTATTTTTTAGATATTTCCAAAACGTAGTATCTGTAATTCAGAAGAACAGTGAAAAAACACCGGCACGTTGTAGGGCTGCATGATAAATCGCAATGATATCGCAATCACAATTAGGCAAAAGCTGCAGTTCTGTGATCAGTAGTAAATCTCCATCCGAAAGCCAGAGGGCGCTCTCATGCGGAAAATCCAGATACACCCGGAAGAAGAAATCCCTATAGCGGTAGCTGAATACAATGAAAATTTAACTGCTTTATTGATTCATTGTGACTTATAAACACATGACTATGGCAATGTATGATTTATCTGAGTTCTTATTATAATTATTATTATAATTTTTATTATAATAAAGTGTGTAATAATGCAATGCTAATCGACATAGCCTTTATCACTGCTTAGAATACTATGAAATATGTTGCTTGCCTTATTCTGTGTAGGAAGCTACATCATCTCACAGAAGGATTTATTTCAAACACTCAATTGACGTTATGAAGTGAGTTTGGGGTAAAAACGTTATTAAATGTGGTATTTTCACATGCTTTCAGAAGGAGCAGCATTTTCTACACAGAGAAGCTATGCAAACAACTTTCATTACCGCAGAAAGATTTCATAATATCGTTGATTATATTGTTTGCGATTTATGTTTTGCGTAGCTTGTCAGTGAACTATGGCTCTGTGTAGTAAATGCTGCTCCATCTGAAAGCATGCACGTGATATGGATTTACTACTGATTACAGAACCGGCTTTACTGACAAGATGCGCATGACAATCGCATGCGATTTATCGTGCACCCCTAGTGCTTTGACTGACAGCCCACACATAAAACTCAAAATATTAGATTCTTTCATGCTGAAGAGCCATGCCAATGCGCAACATACATAAAGAAGATAATTCCGCAAACAACTTTCAAACAGAGATGGCAACAGAGGCAAAATTTACAGACTGCAGCTTTAACAGTTGGAATGTTTTGTTAATGAATCAGGTCTTTTGAATCAGGTTTTTCCGAATGACTCATTTGAACTATTTCACAGAAAACCATAGTCAGGTTCAGTGCTATGTTGAATTTTTTGCAATAAAAGTTCTAGATCACATAATAACACACAACTCACAACTTAAACCATTGTTTATGGAGTTTTTTGATAACTGTAAGTCTGTTAAATAACTGTTTTTGATATCTCTCTCTCTCTCTCTCTCTCTCTGAAAGACGTTTTGTCAGCTGAACAGTCAGTATGTTAAATAACACTATAATCCATTGAGGCACTGCACTTTTTTCCTCCTGTCAGAAATGATGATTCTACTCTGACTGAGGACTATTAATGATTAAAATAATTTGTTTACAAATCATACTGATCCAGTTCTTCTGAACATTTTTTTAGTGTTGCAGTGAATAAAGAAAGTCATATGAGGTTGGAAAACCATGACAATGAGTAAATGATGACAGAATGTTAATTTTTGGGAATTATCATTCCTTTCATGACTCGTGTTTTGATTTTTCCATCTTCTAGGACTTTCTTCTGAAAGATGTCTGTCAGGGGTCTGATGTTGCCTGAAAACTATTTCAGGCATGAAGATTTTTGATATTTTTGGTTCTTCACAGATGTTGTCCCTCTTCTTATCTGTTTCATGTTACACATGTTAGTCTGCGGGGAGGCAAGGTGGATGTGAATGAAAAGCAGCACCACTGTTTCATACCAGACATATGCCACTTTGATTTTTATGTTTTGCCGTCAATTATCTCTGGAGGATTTCCGTTTCTGATTCTTTTAGCGTTTTCCCCCTTCTAGCACATCATACTGGATGGTGTGCCACGCTTTTCGGTTTTCAGTCGCTTCGCTCTGTCACTATCTCTCTTTCCCTTCCTGCTTCTCACAGTCTCAGCAGGCTGTCTTGTCTATCAGCGTCTCTTTGTCTTCACACTCACGCTCTGTGTCTTTCTCTCTCTGTCTTTGTCTCCATCAGCAAACCACCAGGCCCACATTCTTCGCAAGGAAGTTTGAAGCCAGTGTAAATCAAGAGATAGTGAATCAGCTGGACGCCTTCCTGTTCGGGAGTTTGCCCCAGGGCATGCCGGGTCTCAAAGCCTACTGGGAGAATGTTTTTGATGAAGCGGATGGTATTCACAGCCTGTCCGATGCACATCTCACTTACTATCATGCCTTCGCCCGATTGGGTCTGGCACGGACTGCCAACTCGCTACAGGGTGACACCAGCGACAACAGCTGCAGGTCAGTACGCAGTATATTGTATTTTTCATTGGAGTGCAAAATTAGTAACTTGAAATGTCAGGATTTGCTGTTTGTGTTTACATGATGTACTTGTCGTGTTTGGTTCGATTAAAACGAACTCTGGTGTGATTGCTCTGTAAGTGAGGTTCATTTGAGTAAATGTGAACGCTACCATCGAAACCCTGGTGCACACCAAAAAAGTGGGCCGAGACTACTAAAAAGATGGGTCTCGGTTCGCCTCCAAACGAACTGTGGCACGGTTCAGTTGAAATGAATGAACCAAAAACAGGAAGTAATGACAAGATGCAACACTATGCGACATGATTTCATGAAGGGAACAAGTGGTGTATCCAAAACAAAACGAGCAGAGGAGCAACAAGGACGTAAAGTGCATTTTATGAGCTCTTTGTGAGTTTGCAGGTGGTGAAAATAAAATGATCTACACGCAACAATGAGCGTGCTTAGTCCAGCAGACAGCATTAGGTGTATTTGACTTAAAGTGGCACTGCGGGTGTATGACATCAAAGTATCTATTCACTGATCAGTCTGCTCAGTGCCACTTTAAGTCAAACACACCTTTTCCTTTTGTTTTGTTTGTAAATTTATTTGTCACTGAATCATTCAAGAGATTCATTCAAAAACGCTGATTCATCCAGTAATGAAACAAAGAAGTATTTATGAGTAAGTAATTGATAATTTATTCAAACCAATTTTTCATAATTTTAATATTAAAAATTGGTTGATTGGTTTTCTCTTTGAAAATATTTGAAATTGTGATTTATTAAACAGTAGAATTATTTTCAGGTAAATAGAAAGTTCAGAAGAACAGCATTTATCTGAAATGGAAATCTTTTGTTACATTAAATGTCTTTACAATAAATGAATAAATATATTAATGTATTTTGATGAATTTAAAGCATCCTTGCTAAATTAAAAAATCCTGGAAAAAAAAAACTGTTTTAAATAAAAAAAAAAGTTGTACTGTTTTTGTTGTACTTTGGATCAAATAAATGCAGGCTTGGTAAGCAGAAGAGACTTCTTTAAAAAGCATAAAAAATCATACTGTTTAAAAACAAATTTAAATAAATATACTTAAGAATTGGTATTTCATTGAATACATTTGCAGCCCACTTGTTTTAATACATTTTGACTATGAATTTTGTTTAATTTATTGCAAATTTTTATTCAATTTTTATTTTATTACTGTTGTACTCCATTAAAACCTCCATAAAAATGTTTGGGCTGTAAAGTATTTCAGAAATTACTTTTGACTTTGGATTTCAGTTGAGTTATGATTCTGCGACTCTAGATCATCCTTTCTGTTCGGCATCCCACCAATAACTGCTCCAAATAAATTCCATCATTTAAAACACAGTTTCATAATTTTCAAGTGAATCATTCCTCTAGCATTTGAGTGTGTCCATGTTTTTGTTAGTGTGGGTTTTTCGTAGTAATTATGTTTTGTTTATAACCGTGTGTATATTGGCGTTCTGGCTGTTCTAAAAGCTAAAGAAGTGCGCACTCATTTGTGCAGTCTGCCGAGGGAAGCGCAGCTTTGTTTGATCTCACTTGCAGCAGATCTGAAGTTCCTCAGCTGTCCAAACATCTGTCATTACTGAGATAGAGAAGAGAGAGAGCCGAGAGAGGATAAGGGACAGAGAGTTTGTCAGTCTGGCCGCTGTGTTTATGTGTTTATCAGTGCAGTAATGCCTGGCGTCGCTGCTGTTTCTATGCGAGGAGAGCGCTGGTGCATTCAGACAAGTGAGCCACAGTATTTGGACCCTACAGAGGGACTCGTCAGGACAAGGAGGCGGTTGTTGCCGGCCGGTGGGGGTTGGGTGGTGGCGCTTGGGGTCCGCGAGTGAGGCAGCACTCTGTTTTTCGCAGCCCTCTGTGACATCAGCGGTGAGAGACTGAGGTGGGCCGCTTGAATAGCTGCTCTGTTAGTCCCTGCGTGCTGCCCACCTCCTGCAGTGACAGAGGACGGGGGAGGAGGTAGGGGGGACGGCTGCACCGGTGTAAATATTTGCTGTTCTGCTTGTCAGGCAAGCAGTGCTGGGATGGAGCACCTCCAGCCTGTGCTGGAATACTGATGAGAGCGCGGCGACGGAGCTCAGGGTGGAGATCGTCGTGAGAGCATCCATCCGCTCCGCATGGCCGCCTGCGTCTCTATCAGCTCCTGCTGCTCCTCCTTCTGTCTGTCTGTCTCAGTGTCTCACAGCCCAGCGCTTCACTCACCTCTCTACAACCCCACGTCTAGAGAAAATAAACTTCACTCAGAATACAAAATTATTGGTTTGGGTGCTCAGAAGTTTTTCGGGTTTTTTTTTTTTTGCAGTGAAGAGCTTGTTAACAAAGCCAGAAGAAACTTTGAAATTTCAAAGACAAGTACAAATCTAAAAACTGATCTTAAGGAAGTCCTACATTACCATGTAAAAGTTTTTGATGTTTTTTTTTTTAAAGTCTTTTCTGCTCACCAAGCCTGCATTTATTTGATCCAAAATACAGCAAAAGCAGCAATATTGTGAAATAGTTAAATTTACTATTTAAAATAATTGCTTTGTATTGGAGTATATTTAAAAATGTAATTCATTCCTGTGATTAAAGCTAAATTTGCAGCATCATTACTTCAGTCATCAGTGTTACATGATTCTTCAGAAATCATTCTAATATGCTGATTTCAAGAAACATTTCTTCTTCTTCTTCTTCTTCTTCTTATTCTTATTATTATTATTATTATTATTATTATCAAAAACATTATTATAAAACATTTATCATTAACAGTATTGTAACAGGAAATCAAGTTGTAATTCTAACTGAAAGCGACAGGTTTTTCATGTTACATACCGCAAAGCTGTTTGGTTTAAGGCTATCTATTGCAGAACAGACTATATAAATAAACATGATGTGACCGGACATTACTGGAGAAAGTTAACGTTACTCAACTGCAGAGCTTGTGCAAACATCCACATCACGGTAATCAGATGCATTTTTAACTACTGCTTTCTCACTGCTGTCAGTTTTATTTCGTTACTAAGAGGAAAGCACTATACATATTTACATATTCATCCAAACGCCGCTCAGATTCTGCTGTGTTTGCTCTGAAGCGCTGTGTGTCTTATTCTCTTGAATTGCGTCCAGGATGGCTGAATTATAGTCTTGCGCTACTGCACCACACTGGTCAAACCGCATTATTGCAGGCTCTTACATTATGTCATATGAGATCAAATGACTGAATCTTTTATTGTTGATAATGTCGACTAATCGTTTCAGCCCTAATTATACTTTCTAAAGATGTAGCAGTATATAAGTGTTATGATGTATTATAATGCATGTGATTACAATTATTCATGAGATCATACAATGCATTATAAGGTGCATTACAAGACATAATGCATGCATTAAAACTATTTTTATAATGCATTATATATGAAGGCTTTAGGTAAAGTGTTACCTAAATCTCCTTACTCTAACCTTTGATCAATTTAATGCATTCTTAAGAAAAAAAAAAGTACTACTTTCTTTCAAAAGACCCCAAACTAATTAAAAATTGTGTATATATGGCAAAAACCTCGACTGGGAATATCTAATGTTAAGTCACCAAAACGAATATATGCAGAAAATAATGTAAAATACTTGTATTTATATCATGACCATTAAGAAATATTATTTTAAAAAATTCCCCCATGAAGGCACAGATGTGGCAGAACGTTAATTTTGAACCCGAAATGCAGAGGTTGTAAATTATTAAATAACAGTTCAATCATTTTCTGCCTGCAGGTATTTTGCCATGGGACATCCTGTGTCTGTCCACATGTACTTCCTGTCTGATGAGTTTCAGGGATACCTGGTCAGGCATCATGCCACCAACCTGGCAACCAGCAAACTGGAAACCCTGGAGACCTGGGTCATGCCTAAACAGTTCTTTAAGTTCACCAATCCACCTAATACCTTCAACAGACTACAGTTTGCAGAGGTTAGTATACTCATGCTATTACAACACACACACACACTCACACTGGAGAGGAAGTGTTTTTATATATTCTAATAGTTAAGGGATGATGGGTAGCACATTTATGTCTTTTCTGTTGGTCATTTTTATTCATGAATAGAAACTGTCAACATGCAGTGTTTCATAAATAAAAGTTTTAGGACAGTGTTTATTTTGTTCTGTCTCACTGCAGTAAAAATGTCTCGGCAGTCTATAGGTGCAGATTCGCCCCCGCAGTACCTTCAGAATGTATGCATTGCTAAGAAAATTGACCTCCGAATATTATTGGCAATCTTACACCGCTGCACATTGTGCTTGACATACTCCGTTAAACAACCAATAATTCAGGCGTTCTTCATTGATTTAGCTGTCAGCCAGCGCCATACCTGTCATCTTGCCCTTTGGCGTAATCAGTGATTTGTCTGCCACGAGTATGGGGATAAAATAATGACTTCACGCTGAACTGCCCTCAGTTTATCTGTTGGAAGCCAAGGGTACATGTTAGCTTTCAGACACTAGAGTTAGATGCGGATAGATGACTTTAAACTGGATATGAACATCTCTAACTGCCGTTCAAATTAATAGTGAACAATCACTCTACTATATTTTTTAATAAAATTTAAATGTTCAGTGTTTAATATGTGCTACTAATAATGCGAGTAATAATAAGAAATAATCTTTCTTTTGTGATGCATACAATTTCTCAAATGTATATTTTTAATTTAAAAGACTGGAGTATTGGCTGCTGAAAAAGTATCTTTGTCTTCACAGAAATACATTATAAAATATAAAAAAAATTCTGAAGACCTATAGTAATATTCACAGTATTTTTGATCAAGTAAATTCAGGCTTTATGATAAATGAGAGGCATCTTTCAAAAACATAAAAAAAAGCTTACAGACCCCAGACTTTTGAAGTGTAGTGTATATCATACATTTATGGCTAATAAATTATCTTAAAGGGATAGTTCACCCAAAAATGAAAATTACCCCATGATTTACTTACTCTCAAGGCACCCTAAAGGTGTATCACTTTTAACCATAATTTTACGAAGCTACAAGAGTACTTTTTGTATGCAAAGAAAACAAAATAACAACTTTATTCAACAATTCATCTCCTCCGTGTCAATGTAGCGCCATTTTGGAGAGTATCCACTGGATGCAAACAGTGTACGCTGCTCTCTGTCAGCCGCAGCAGACGGATACGTTTCCTACATTTATTTACACTTTGATTCAAACAAAAATAAGGTATCCCCGTGATGCAGGTGACAGAGAACAGCGCATGTTGTTTGCATCCAGGGGATACTCTCCAAAATGGCGCTACAGTGGAGATTACATTTGTACAGAGTATTCGTACGGAGACGAATTGTTAAAAAAAGTCATTATTTTTGTTTTCTTTGCATACCAAAAGTATGTTCGTAGCCTTGTAAAATTTTGGTTGAACCACTGATGGCAGATGGACTATTTTGACGACGTCTTCCATACTTTTCTGGGCCTTGACAGTGTTATTTACTTGGCAGTCAATGGGACAGCCACAAAGCTCCCGGTTTTCATCCAAAATATCTTAAATTGTGTTCCGAAGACAAACAAAGCTTTTACAGGTTTGGAATGACATAGGGGTAAGTGATTTAATGACAAAATAAAAAAAAAAAAAAACTGATTTAATGACAAAATTTGGAACATGACCTTTAACTAATATCCTAATGATTTTTGGCATAAAATCATTTTGACCCATACAATGCATTGTTGGCTATTGCTAAAATATACCTATGTGGCAAAAAGTTAATTTTGGAGCCTATCTAGATGTTATTTTCCAGCATTAGTCCTTGGGGGGACACCCGTAGACAAGACAGCAGAGCTGTAAAGTGCTTAAACCAAGTCCAGCTGGGTCTCGGGCATCTTCCCAACAGAACGATCAAATTGATTTGCCGTGTTTTACTGAGGTGCGGGCGCGGCAGAGGGGGGATATGGGACAGGTCAACCGTAATGAGACTCCTGCTGTCGGTCACGTCCTCGGTATAAAATTTTCTTGTTTCTATGAGTGGCCAGTGGGAGCTAGCGTTAGACAGCTCCAAGCCATCAGCACCCCCCGTCCCACAAGTCAAATTACCTCACAGTGGGAGAAACATTACACTGGGCACTGCTGATCGTTGGATGCAATTATGCTCATCTCAGCTGGTACTGGCTGTCCCAATTGGTGCCATCTGTTTACTTACGATGGGATCTTGTGCAATTTATTTGGCTGTATGTGCCTCTCTTAGGGAGCCACCAGTATGTACAGAGCTTAGACATGCCGAGGCTCTGCTTTCTTAGGTGACTGAATTTCAAGGATACAAAAAGTTTGTACAGCTTCCATAGCAATGAGGGCATGTGTAGTGTCTGGAGGGGGTGAACTGACACATCTCTGCATCAAGAATGACACACTCAGTCTCAGAGCCCCCAAGACTGTGTTCTCTTCCCGCCTCACTTGCCTTCATTCTTCTTCACTTTTACCGTTTCTGCCTGTGCAACTTTGCTGTAGATCAGTGATTCCCAGTCCAGGGGTATATGTACCCTCAAGGCATACTCTGGCAGGTTCCAGGGGGTACTTGAAAAAATTTTGCTTAAACATATGGAAAACAGTGTTGAAAACAGTTACATTTTTTACAAAATCAATAATAAATGATATACAATTAATATTAATGCAGGTCACACTTTATTTTAAAAGTCCAGTTCTTACTATTAGCAAACTATTAACTACAACTTTTGCCTCAATAAACTCCTAATTACTGCTTATTAATAGTTAGTAAGGCAGTTAAGTTTATTAAACTTAACTGTTGACAAAAACCAATGTTTTTTGGATTACATAATCTGAGATTATTTGTTTTCTATTTGAATTGGTTTATTTAAAAGTAAACATTTCACTCTCTATAGATATATTTTTCATGTCCGCAAGACAAGTATTTGAGTTTCGCGCTTTAGTTTACAGAGACAGAGACGGCAGAAAGTACATCCTGTTTGCTTTCATTATTTTACAAAAGTTCAACGTTTCGTTGTTATTCTGAGTGCACACAATTAAACGGAGTCTTTACAGATTTGAAGCTGTTTTTCTTTCTGTATGACCAAAAATGGAGTATTTTAAGAGCAATTAAGTGGCCACACCGCCGCCTCCATCTGTCATGCAGTGAGCTCGCTACTGTTCAGCTTCCACACTCCATACAGACACTTTTTTTTGGTTAACATTAGATTAAGCAGACGTGTAAAGTTGTGTGCACTCAGAATAACAACGAAACGTTGAACTTTTGTAAAATAATGAAAGCAAACAGGATGTACTTTCTGCCGTCTCTGTCTCTGTAAACTAAAGCGCGAAACTCCGAAACTCAAATACTTGTCTTGTGGACATGAAAAATATATCTATAGAGAGTGAAATGTTACTTGAGCCTCATTCATTGTGGGTGAAAGATTGGGGGGAACTGCTCTTGACTTTATTAATTTTCTGCTCTTTGTTGTTTTCTCTCAAACATCAGATTGGAACAGACTGGGATGCTAAGGAAAGGATATTCCGGAACTTTGGGAATCTGATGGGACCCATGGACGAGCCTGTGGGAATGCAGAAATGGGGCAAAGGGTCAAATGTGACCGTGACTGTGGTGTGGATCGACCCCACCAATGTCATCGCCGCCACCTACGACATCCTGATCGACGCCAGTGCTGAATTCACTCACTACCGGCCTCCACTGAACCTGCCCCTGCGGCCCGGCATGTGGACCGTACGTGTGCTTCACCACTGGAGCCCTGTGGCAGAGACGCGCTTTCTCATCACTCCCCTCACCCACCACAAACACCTTCCTATACGCCAAGGTGAGAGTTACACTGTACACTGAATATGACAGGATTCACAAACGAATCAAACCTTTGAACTGGTTCTTTTTAATGATTTAGTGAAACTGATTACAAAGTGTCAAAGAAGATTACAAAGAAGAAATTTTGTTTGGGGGTAAAATGTGAGTTGCGAGACATGATAGAATTTATGTAGCCTAACTAAAAAGATAGTAATAAACAATGTATTTAACAACATTTTTATCCACCTTATTCTTAAATGCGGAAGTAAGCCTATAGGTGAGACTTCCAGTTTATTAGTCGCTATAGGGAAATAATGACAAGGAACCAGTGTGTTTGTAATTAAGATAATACATTAAAATAACACATCAGTTAGCAATATCAAGCAGCAAATTGAGAGGTTTTGCACAGCTAAAAATAGCTAGACGCAGATGAGACCGGAAGACAGACCCATACAATTTACAAATGGCTGTGCTTACTCTTAAGGGAAAAATAAGGTGGATAAAAAAAGAAGACAAAAATACACTGTGTGATGACTGTCAATCATTTATTGAACCTGTTTTTTTAAATGAACTTTTGAACAAAACAATTCCCTAAAATGTATTTAACTTTTTAACATTGCCCTTTACAGCATTGTTCTTATTTTCATGAAATTAACTAAAATTAACTGTTTAATATTATACCCGTTTAATTTTATTTAATTTAATTTATTAAAAATATTTTTTGTCAAATGAAATATGAAACTGAAATAAAAAATATTAGATGAAAAACAATGTATAAACTAAGTTGAAGAACTAATACTAATATTATTAATATTTAAAGAAAAATTAAATGACAGAAGCACATAACAAAATAACGAAAATTAAAATATAAAAATAAAAGCTAATTCATAATATAAAATAATATATAATAGTTCTATAATACTATATAAAACACTGGATTAAACGCATAGATTTGTCAAAAACAAACCTTTCATCCACCAGGGTGAGCGCAACATACTCAGCACCAACAAAACTCAAAGCTAATGTGGATGTTAAAAAACGTTCTCCAGTCCAAGTTAACAAACATGAGTTTTAGAGGGATAGTTCACCCAAAAATTCAAGTTTATTCATTAATTACTCACCCTCAAGTCGTTCCAAACCTGCAAGACCTTCGTTTATCTTTGGAACACAAATGAAGGTATTTTTGATAAAATCTGAGAGCTTTCTGACCCTGCATTAACAGCAACACAACTGACACGTTCAAGACCCATAAAAGTAGTAAGGACATCGTTAAAATAGTCCATGTGACATCAGTGGTTCAACCTTAATATTATGAAGCTATCAGAATAGTTTTTGTGGACAAAGAAAACAAAAATGGCAACTTTATTCAACAATTTCTTTATCTTCAATGTCAGTCGACATGCATTCACAAGAGTACCATGGTGCTTACGGGTTTGGAACAACATGAGGGTGAGTAATTAATGACTGAATTGTAATTTTTGAGTGAACTGTCCCTTTTTTAAAGTTCACAGGGCAAATATAAATCATTTCCACAACAAACAACTCTCACAGTTGAAGAAAATGAGAAAAAACTGTCTAAACTGGCCATCGTAGCATAGAATATCACTGGAGAAAATGCTCTGCGTTTGAAGCTTTGATTTATGCACTCTTGCAAGCTCGTATATTTAAAGCAGAATGAGAAATGCTCCTTCCTTACAATCTAATGACTAATTCTCTTGCTTTTTGGGTGCTTTTTTTGAAGACCACAGTCTGACACTATGGTACACTATATATTAAACTGCCTCAACCTTTCAGGTCATCCCACCCCCCGCTTTCAAAGGCACTTTTCTGCCTTCACGTCTAGCTCTGTGCCTGGGCCACTCCGTTGCCTATATATAGCCCCGGCTCACAGTCACGAATGAGTAATACACCACGCCGGGTCACCTTTCATTGGAATAAACTCAAAAAGATTACTGTGCAGGGGCCGCGATTGGTATCTCCAGCCCATTAGGGACATTTCGAAACAAGTGTGGTGTGCGGTCATCAGTGGATCTGTCCTTAAAACGCTCCTAATGAGGGAGAGCTTGTGATTGTGGTTCTGTGTGGGAATGGGCGGGTGATAAACACACGTGATATACAAGACTGTCGTATGATTAATGTCTAAAGCAGGCACATAGTCCTTTTGCTCGCCGTGCCTCTGCACCCACAGCTAATAAAAGTTTATGGAGTGTGTTTATGCGGCCCAGGTCGGGCGGCACGCTGTAAGCAACGACGCCAGCCTATCCATGCACTTCCTGTGAGCATGAAATGGCATGTTCTGGAAGGGAGGTGGGCGAACCTGGAGAGAGAAGGGGTCAGGAAGAGACACAGAGGGTGATCTGTGAAGGGCGGCTGGAGAGAGAAGTGTGAGGAGCCTGAGGAATTCACAGCTTTACCTCCAGGGCTGACGTGTCCATCCTCACGGCTAAATGAGCTGTTTTTATCCGTCTGATGCTAGATGATGTGATGCAGGCTAGTGGTCTAGTTGATATGTGTAGATGTGTTTAATAATTAAAAGTATAGATATTTTATGCCATTTTGATAGAGGTTTTATAAAATCCCAGCTATATCATGCCCTCAAAAATACTTTTTTATATACATTTGAAGACAAAATGATTAGCCCCTTACAAAATATTTCATTATTTTTCAATAAAGTGTTGTTTAACAGAAAGACGATTTTATCAACACAGCATTTTTAAACATAATACTTTATTCAGGAAGCTTTTAGGGTTTGTAATACAAATAGAAATAAATGTATAACCAAGAAGTCTACTGGTCAAAATGATTAGCCCTCTGATGTTAATAGTTAATAGTGTGTCCCTTTTGCTTGATAACAGCCTTTAGTCGTTTGCTGTAGTTCTCAACAAGTTTCAAGCATGTCTCCTGAGGAATGGCATCCCATTCTTCCTTAGCAAATCTCTCAAGCTCCTCCAGATTTGTTGGTCTTCTGGCACAAACTCTGGACTTTAGTGTGCCCCACAGATTTTCTATTGGATTCAAGTCTGGGCTTTGTGCAGGCCAGTCAAGTACACTCACTTTGCTCATTTGGAGGTATTTCTTCACCAGAAGTGAGGTATGCTTTGGGTTGTTATCATGCAGGAAGACAAAATGTCGACACAAACCAAGTTTTCTTGCAGACTGTCTGAGGTTGTCTTTCAAAATCTTCTTATAGTCTTCCTTTTTTATGTTTCCTTCAACCCTGACGAGATTCCCAGTTTCAACCGCACTGAGACATCCCCACAGCATTATACTCCCACCACCATGTTTCACTGTGGGAACGGTGTTCTTGAGGTTGAATGCCTCTCCCTTCTTTCTTTAAACATAGGCAACATCTCTATGGCCAAAAAGCTCTAGTTTTGTCTCATCTGACCAAAGGACACATTTCCAGTATGCATCACATTCCCCCAGGTTGTCCTTAGCAAACTGGAGGTGTCTCTTCTTCAGAAGTGGAGTCTTTCTTGGTCGGCAACCTCACAGTTCATTTCTGTGCAGGGCTCTAGTGACTTCTTCATTGAGACATCAAATCCAGACTTGGCTAGGTCATTCACTAGTGTCTTGGCAGTTATTCTTGGGTCTTTAGAAACCTCTCTCACTAGTTTTCTTTCCAAAGTTTTTAAAATCTTTCGCTTCCTGCCTCTGCCTGTCTTGTTCTTCACTGTGTTGGTCTCTTTAAACTCCTTGATAATGCATCTCACTGCAGCTTTTGACACTTGAAAACGCTTTGATAAATGTGTGTGTCTTTCTCCATCTTTATGAGCATTAACAATTCTTTCACCCAAGTCCAAACTAATTTCTTTTGTCTTTGCCATGATGACAGTGCATATTATTTTACTAGTTGTTTCGCAAGATACTAATCTTCAGTTTAAAGAGCAATTTAAAGGCTTAACTAGGTTAATTAGGTTAATTTGGCAAGAAACTGGACAACAGTGGTTTGTTCCAAAGCTAATCAAACTAATAATTTCTTAAGGGGGGTAATAATATTGACCTTAGCAGTTTTTTATTTTTTTATTTTTAATTCTTTTATTCAAGCAACTATAAGAAATCAGACTTTCTCTAGAAGAAAAAAATAATAGGAAATAATGTGAAAACATTCTCTTGCTCTGTTAAACATCACTTGAGAAAAAATTCTAAAAAAAAAAAAGCATGTCTGGAGACTCAACATCTTTTTTCATCATCTTTCTAAGATGTCTTCTGTAACGTTATAAATGTTTTCACTTTTGATCTTTTGATGTGTTGAAATTTGTACAAGAAAAAAGTAATGAACATATGTTTTTAGCAAATGTACTAAAATGTACAAAACTACTAAAACGTAAAAGAGTACTTCACCCAAAAATGAAAATTTGGTCATTTCCAGACCTTTGTTCAGGTTTGGAACGACATGAGCGTGAGAAATTAATGACTAAATTAATGAATTAATTTAATTTTCACTTTTGGGTGAACTAACCCTTTAAAGACTAAATGTAAAAACGGAAAATATAAAAATAAAAGCTAATTCAAAATACATTTATAGTATATAAATAATTCTAAAATAACATTGGTTGTAATATAATAATAATCTCATCACATAGGACCAATAACCTCCCATCCACAAGCTCAACACAAATCACTTCCACAACAAATAACATTGTTTTAGAAGTCCCAAAGCTAAAGAAAATGTGAAAAGTCCTTGAGTCATCTCCTTTGTTTCCCCAAAAAAAGGGAGACTGTTCTTTATGTGTAAAAATGTAAAATGTTCCAGCGAATTCAGTCATAATCCCGGTTTTGCTTTGCTTGCAGTAAATCCTTGTGCGTCCTCATGGAAAAAAAAAAACTCTTTTTCTTCTCTCTCACAGAGGATGCTTTAAAAACACACAACGGGCCAGCCAAGAACAGCTACATGGAGCAGAGTTTCCATGGCCTGAACCCCATCCTCAACATCCCTGTCCACCTGGGTCAGGTAGAAGCGGCCGAACACAACGCGGAGCTTACAGGGTCCGAGCTGGAGCGCTGGGTGGACAGTCTAGTGGGCGAGGTGTGGTCAGCTGTGGACGTGTGTTCAACGGGCCCCAGTGGCTGTCCGGTCATGCAGACTTGCAGGGAAACGGTGTGGAGCTCTCTCAGCCCGGACCCAAAGTCCCAGCTGGGCCCACCCAAAACCAACGGACGAATCAGGTAGCAGCATTCACTGCCCTGAGGGACTCGCTTTTTTCATTTCTTAGGTCTTTTTGTTTTTATTATTTATTTTTTAGCATCGCTCATGTGAATATGAGCACAACGGCCCTCTCTCAAACGCAAGAAACGGGGCCACGAAAGTGTACGCTGGGAAGTTTTTGATGATTTTTTTTTTTTTTTTTTTTTAAATGTATGCCCTCTCAAACTATGAGTGCTCTTGTGATGTGAGTGCTGTCAGGCTTCTCTATATTTTATTTATTTTGATTACTGTGATTGAATCTTTGTCAACTGGAAGCAGCAGGCGATGCCTGCTGGGATTGGGATATTAAGCACAGAATGGACCTTAACTCTGGTTGTAAGACCAAAAGGGATGTTTGTATAGTAAGCCTCTATATTTAAAAACAAACACATTTGCACCTAACATAAATGATGGGAGTGTTTTTCAACCTATACCTTATTAAAACCAATGTTTCATATCATATATAACTGCCATAGCACAACATAGCGTTTCGTTAGTTTTCAGAAAAATACTTCAATTTTTATAAGGCTTTCACTGGATCAAACGCAGTCAAACAGGCATTTAAAGCCTTCAAACTCCCCTAATAAAGTCTCCTATTTAGTTTTAATAAGTTATTGGTTGAAAAACATCTGTTTTTAATCAAAACCGAGCTTTTGACAAGTAAAAGAGATCCAGTGTCGTGCAAGAGGCCAACCTCCACAGAATTTTGTTACCTTTGGAGGCAAAGAGTAATGCCTGTTCAAAAATGTATCACATTATGCTCTTTAATATATTAAAAATGGCCTTTTTGGTTATACTTTTGCAGTAATGGTAGCTACAAATAATAAAAAGTACAAATAATTGGTTGTTGCATGCATGTCAAGCTAGCAGGCTGATCAGTTATCAGTATGCTAAGCTGGGTGGATAAATATTTACTGGTATGCTAAACTAACAGGCTTATAGGCTAGAGATATGCAAAGCTAGCAGGCCGGAGAGCTAGCAAGTTAACATTAAACAGATTAAGAAATGTTTTACTTGAGCATTTTATCATGGTATATACTTCCATTCAAAAGTTTGAGGTCAGTAACTTTTTTGAAAGATGTCTCTTATTCTTACTAAGTATGATTTTTTAATCAAAAATATAGTGAAAACAGTACTATTATGAAATATAGCAACTTAAAAATAACATTTTATTCCTGTGATGGCAAAGCTGAATTTTCAGTATCTTTACTCCAGTCTTCAGCAACACATGATCTTTCAGAAATCATACTGATATAATGATTTAGTGCTCAGGATACAATTAATTTATTAATGAATTTACTATTAACAGTGTTGAAAACAGCTGAGCTGCTTAAATATTTTGGTGCAAAACTTTGTGGATTCTTTGATTATTACAAAGTTTGAAATATAAATAATTTATAACATTATAAAAGTATATACTCTAATAATTGATAAATTTGAGTTCTTACTTCAAATATATATATATATATATATATATATATATATATGATATAGATATAATGCATCCTAGATGAATAAAAGTATTATTGTCCAAAACTCTTACTGACCCCAAACTTTTGAACAGTAGTGTAAAAGTGTAAAGACAAAATTGTTTAGCTAACTATTTGTTGTTTTTGTTTTTTTACTAATATTTCTAATCAGGCATCAAATAGACAAATTTAGAGTAGACATTACAGATTTCAGTTACGTCACATGCAGCTACGCACACATTGTGGTGGCAGAAAAACACTGGTAACAAAAGGAGGGAAATGTGTAAAATCCATGGAAAAGAGAAAAAAATGTATTATTGTGCCTTTGGATGTCAGAATCGGAATGCGGATCATTTTTATAGAATACTGTCATCAAAAACACCATTTGAAACTATCTATTTGACTTTAGATGACTTTTTTTTGACTACTTTTAAAGCATACATTTGATTTAAACAATAGATCTACATAATATTCTGTAATATATACTCTATTACCCCTACAGGTACAGCATGAAATATTATTTACATCTATAACATTTTACATTTACCTATTTTATCTTATCATATACTTTTTTTTTTCTCACAAATGCAAGTTATTATCTCCTATTTCAGACTTTATAACCTGATTTAACGTGGAAAAAAGTTGTGGGATATAAACTCATGATTCTGAGACGAGGAGAAAGATAATGACAAGTTAATTTTTCAGAATTATGAGATCTAATCTTGAAATTGTGAGAATAAAATCTGAATTTTGAAGTAAGAACTCAAATTTACATAGACTTCTACTTGAAATCTGTCATTTTGCTGCCACCAGATAGGCTCCGCCCACACAAAAAACATCATCACTGTTTGCAAACACCAAATTGGCTATAGAGTACGCAATAAAGTTGTTTCAGTCAATTAGTTTGCTTTAGGGTCCAAGGGGGATAGGATTCTGTGGAGAGGTCAAAACTTGCACGATATTGAACCACAGTTCTTTAAGTGAGAGTCTCGAGTAGCTCTGGAGTCAGAGACTGTCTGAAGTGTCGTTCTGTCTGTATGCTGTTTCCCTTCAGGCTGTCGAAACTTGAAATAGAAGGTGCCAGCTGTGCTGGCACAGCACGAGAAAAAATCTCTAATTTCTTTACCTTTTTATTGTTTTATATTTTTTTCCTTTCCCCTGAGCAGAGGTACTGGGTTAGCTGAGTTGGGTTGTAAGTTAGCTATTTATTGATGTGTTTATATAAATGAAATAGATATTTTTTAGTCAATGACTAATGTCTATATGCTGTTTTTGCAGCTCATTCAATACCTTTTGTAAACAAGCTGCCTTTATTTACAAAGGCTATCATCCCAACCATATTACAACTATAAACACAAGATACGGTACTAGTACAGGCATTAGACAAGACCTTTCTGCCCCACCACCTGAGGTCCATCTGTTCATTTCATAAACGTTGAGCTCATCGGGAAACTAACTGGATGAATGATCTTAAATGACCTCAAGAACTGAGACTCCAGTCATGCTGCTTGTCGTTTTCTTTATTCTAGTGTTTTTATACGAGCCAGTGTTTCGTACTTTCGCCATATATTGCTTAAACGAACAAAAACGGACATCGGCTGGACTGGTTGGTAGCATCCGTGCAATTTCACCATGTTTCCTAAAGTTCCTGAGCTCTGCACGTACGCTGTTTGGACGTCACATTTTCCAGATTGGGCCCGTCCGGATTGCTCACATCCATAATAATGATAGGGTGGCCTCTCAGATCTGACTGAGATGTATTTTTAGTGAGGAAGATTGCAAGCTTGCTGGACTCTACAGTTTGCATTGGACCAACATTTTCTCCATTTTTACGAAGCTTTTATGTTTCTACATTGCAAACGTACGACTCCATATTTAAACTGGGCTAGTGTGGCTTGTTGCACTCTCTCATTTGAGGAGCGCGTCTCCTCCGGGACTCTGTGACCCTGGCCTAGACATCACTTTGTATGCAATCTGATTGTGATCTGGTCCTCGGAGATGTGGCGTCCCGCCCGGGGTGCGCAAACAGTGAAATGTCATTGCTGTCATGTGATCCAAAGGAGGATGCGACCTTAAATTTTCACTAAAGCACTCTTGTCATTCATATGTTCCCAGCGGGGTGCGAAACGGGAATGCATTGTTATTTACATTTTTTAATAGAGCGTCTAATGCTTGTCTAAGTGGTGTTACATCTGTACTGTACGTGTGAAAGTGGAAATTATTTGGTACTCTTAAAAGAGAAATTATATGAAATTATCTACTCGTATACATCTCATTGACTTCTGACTTACGATCTTGGCTGTAAGTGAGGATTCAGCCACTGGATAGTACTAATGACTGTTCTACGCTTAAAGGTGAAGTGTGTCATGTTCAAATAATCAATTTTGTGTGCAAATTCCTTCCAATAAGTGCAAACACTGTTTTTTTTTTTTTCCTTTTCTAAAACTGCTATGATTGTTTGAGCAGGTGGGACTTGAGGCGTGGCCTAGTGGTGTGTTCACACCAAAAGTGAATTTAATTATTCATGCGAGTTTAATATCTCAAAGACGCAAATTTGCGTCGGTGATGCGAATGTGCGATATATGACTTGAACGTGTCTTTTGCGCAAGTTGTAAACATTTCAATTTGCATGGTGCATTGTCACACAAGCCAGTCAACAAAGAGCTTTCACACATCCGGTTGTATCAGAAAATGTGGCCCTGGGCCACAAAACCAGCCTTAAGTAGCAAAAGCCAAAAATACATTGTATGGGTCAAAATTATCGATTTTTTGCTTCGTAAATCATATGGATATTAAGTGAAGATGAAGTTCTAAATTTTGTAATGTAAATATATCAAAATGTAATTTTTGATTAGTTGCATTGCTAAGAACTTCATTTGGACAACTTCAAAGGTGATTTTCTCAGTATTCTGATTTTTTTGCACCCTCAGATTCTCGTCTTATCTCGACCAAATATTGTCCTAACAAACTATACGTCAATGGAAGGCTTATTTATTCATCTCAATTCCAAAAAACTGACCCTTATGACTGGTTTTGTGGTCTAGGGTCACAAATGTTTTTATTAGCACGAGTGATGTGAAAACATCCCACAAGTGAACTAGAGCAAGCAACACGATGCAAATATTTGCTTTGCGTTTGGTGTGCACACACTATAAGATCATGTGTTCAACTCTGATTTGCCGCTTGTAGTCAGGGAATGAGTTAAAAACAAAGACGTCAAGTCAGACACGTACTCCTTACTATAGCGTTTCTTGCTCTGTTTGTGTACTTTATTACAGATGAAGTGGATTAGATGCTGTATTTGTTAAATACACAGACATTTTCATGTAGAAACAGAAGCGCTTTTCATTCAGTACTTCATGTAAAGCTTAATACAGAGCCTGTGTACAAGAAAAAAAAAGTTCAACAGAAGCTTACACTATTAAAAACAGTAAAGTGGCATCTGTATTTGTTTCATGGCACAATATCACATTAAAATAACATGAAAGAGCTTATACTGTTACAAAAACAGATTTCTGAGAAACTGAAGGTGTCAGAATAAACATGAAACACGTTGTTCTCACTAGTGAATAAAATAGAGTAGCTCTGGAGAAGCTGCGCAGACTGTGAAGACTTGTTTTTTTTGTTCTTGTACTTTAAAGGCATAATTATGTCAAAATAAGCATGACGTAAAACACATCTAATAACGTTTGCAGTTTCGTGAGTTGCTACGCAAATTACACACTTCACCTTTAAAGGGATAGTTTAGCCAAAACTGAAAATTCAAGTCATGATTTACTTGCTTTTTTTCTCATATTTTTTGAAAAATGTTAATTTTGTTAATGCGGTTAAAGCCAGTGGGCTTTAAAACAACACTGGGCACCACTGACTTTCATTGTATAGGCAAAAAAAAAAAAAAATCTTTTTTTTATCTTTGAAGATCTCTGCAGTGGGTGAATCTAACTCAAATACAGCAACATACCTCTTTCTTTCACATGACTTTCACAGAAGTATCTAATCTAACGTTCACATTAAAATGATATTTATTAGCACATCACGCAGACATCTCTTCTGTACTATAGCTATTTTGGTAGGAATGACAATGTAAAGTATTTTGTATTGGACTGACGTTCATAAAGTATTGTAAATAACCTTGTTTTTAAACAGAAGTGGGTCAGGCTTAGGTGTGTCGAGTGGCACTGTATAGGACGTCTAAAATTTCATGTAAAGGGTTTGTGAAGGGCTGTACAAGTCTGAGTGTGTGGTTCGGGCTCTTAATGAACATTTTTGCCTTTCAGAGAATCTTATGCCAGATTGCCGTTCTCTGTGCTGGAATGTTTTGTTGAGCAACTGTTGCACAATTTATTTAAACTCTTCAGTCGGAGGGGACCTCTGTGCCTTAGCTGTTGTTCCCAACCTTTGTGTCTGTAAGCATCAAACATGTCGTCTCTGTATCTTTCATTTTCTCACGAAACCAAAAAACTGCTGTTGTAAATGCCTTCTGTATCAATGTTCTTTTGGTTTTGCTGTTCTTTTCTTCATACTGAATTTTTGAATAAAAAAAACACCTTTGTCATCTCATTTCTCCTCACCAGACAATGCTTGAATATCACTCCAGTAACAAGGCAGGAGAACCACTTCTGCAAGGTGTTTCTACTTCTAAAGACAGTCACATTTGCAGTAGATAAGGCAGCTGACATGTGGAGCGCCGCTCTTGAACGCCACTACAAGACATGAGGGTGGAGATGAGAATCTGGTGCTGACGGGGTCCCTAAAGCTGTGTGTGGTCCCCTGAGGCTGATTTCAGGACTCCCCGCATCCCTCTATCCAGGATCAAAGAGACACTTTTAGCTCATCGATCTTGTACTGCTTCCACAGACTTACTGAATAGGAAAAGGCAGTCTAATTAGCGGCTACACAGCGCACACCTGTCTCACCTGCAGCGTGGAAACACAGCTGTCCCCGTTTTAGTCTGTCTGTCACTGATTTGACAGTGTATGCTGATGTAATCCTGCAGGGCTAAATAGATACTGATATGGGTAGTTAAATGTACCCTCACCCTACATCTGCAGCACTTTAAAACGCATGTACCTGTATGCTTTCTTAAGCAATCTGTTTGATTTTTAATCTAGACAGTGCGATAATCCAGTGATGTATCACTAATATCACTCACAAATGCTACACATGCAACACTGAAAGAATGTAGACCATGCGGAACATAGAGATACAACCAGCTGAAACCATCCCAAAATAACCCCCAACAGGGTTATCAGGAGGTGGAAAGGTATCAAGGGGTTTATTTTAAAATAATGACAACATGACTACTTGCCACAAAAAAAAAGTGTAAATCAATCAAGTCTTACCAAAATAAAATGCCAATTAATAGTATTAACATTATTATTTAATAATACTAATTTAATTGTTTGGGGTCAGTACGATTTGACAAAAGTGACAGTGACTATTAAGATAATGTTACAAACGATTTCTATTTCATATAAATGCTGTTCTTTTGAAATTTCTATAAAAATAAATAAATAAATACAAATATTAAGCAGCACAACCGTATTCTGCATTGATAATAGATGTTTCTTGAGCAGCAAATCAGCATATTAGAATGATTTCTAAAGGATCATGTGACACAGAAGATTTGAGTAATTATGCTGAAAATTTTGCTTTAACACCACAGGAAAAAAATACATTTTAAAATATAATTTATAAAATATAATTTGTTCCTGTGAAGCAAAGCTGAATTTTCAGCATCATTACTCCAATCTTCAGTGTCACATGATCCTTCTAAAATCATATGCTGATTTATAATCAATATGTTGGAAACAGGCAGAGAGATTTTTCCCAAAATTCTTTGATGGATAAAAAGTTAAAAATAACTTTTTAGAGTGTTCATTCAAAATAGAAAATTTTAGAATTAATGGAAATTAAATTAAACATTTTATGTTACAATATAGACTATTCAGAAGTTTGGGGTCAGTAATTGTTTTGTTGTTTTTTTTAAAGAAATGAATACTTTTATTCAGCAAGGATGTGTTAAATGAAAAAAAGTGACAGTAAAGACACATTATTAGAAAAGATTTCTATTTTGAATATATGCTGTTCTTTTTAACCATAAAATAATCAAAGAAAAAAGTATTACAGGTTTCAAATATATATATATATATATATATATATATATATATATATATATATATTAAGCAGCACAACTGTTTCAACACTGATAACAAATCAGCATATTAGATTTCTAAAGAATCATGCTACTGAAGTGATGTAATTGCTGATGAAAATTCAGCGCTGCATCACAGAAATCAAATATTTTTAAAGTACATTAGAGTAGGAAACCAATATTAGAAATTGCAATAATATTTCACAATATTACTCTTTTTTTTTTTTTTTTTTTTTCTGTTTTTGATCAAATGAATACAGCCTTGATTAGCATAAGAGACTCATTAAAAACATTTAAAAAATCTTACTGATCCCAAAGTTTTAAATGGCAGAGTACGGTTTAGCAGTCATTAAATGAAAAATTTGCTCAAGGTCATGACTTACCAGTAGAAAAATCCAGTTTTACACTAGGGGTGTAATGATACACAAGTCATGGTTCGATACATACCTTGGTTTTGGGGTCACAGTTCGACATGGTTCAGTACAACAGGATTTTTATTTTTTATTTTTTATTTTTTCATGTATACAGACAGTAGTGCTACATACATGTACAGTAGCATGAGCATTGATTTGAATTAGATTGTATCATTTCAAAATTGAAAGCAAAAACAGAACGGTCTGGCTTTAGATTTGTGAAATATTGCTACATAAGACATGCACAAAACAAAAACAGCAGATGGACTAAATGAAAATGCAAATTCACTCTTTGACAGCAGGTGGCGCTTTTGGGACAGCAGTGATATAGCGTTTCCTTTGTTATTGCTGTAAACAAAGCAGCTGCTTTTATAAAAACTACTTACTACTTAATATGTGTTATGTGGGGGTAAGAAGAAAGAAAATACCATCAAAACATTTCTGAAGACAGCCAGTTCCTTTCAGAGATACATTCATATAAACCCCCAAGTAATTGTCTTCCTGTATTTCAAGCATTGTGAAGAGTGAGCTAAATCTGCCTGCTACAATATTTTCTCCTCTTCATAGACATAAAAATTGCACACAAATGACATTTTGGGAAATGATTGTGATGCAATTTGTGTGCAATCCTGGAATAGAGATTGGCCAAAATTAAACTAACAACCAGTTTCCAATTTATAGCCGGTTGACTGGCGCATCTCTAGAACTCAAACATTTCCCGTGCTGCTGATTTAAAACAAACAGCCAGTTCTTTGAGCTCTTGTGTGCCATCTGTACTTGACATTCTTGTTTTGGGTTGGTGCATACTAGATTGTCTCTTCTTCTGCACTTTAGAAAATACTAGGTTAAAAAAACAACTATTTCTGGATTATTTGGCAATCCAGCGCAAGGTAAATAAAATAAAGATAAATTCACAGGATTTTTGTACAAAAAGTGCACAATAAAGTGATCAGAGCCCAAATATTATCTGTCTGCAGTCACAGAGGCCACACTTTCAGGACCACATTTCTAGGACCCTAGTTTTTTGTGACAGCGCCACCTACCGAGTTGGAGAACCGCAGTCCCAGGAACGCATTTCCAGGACCCTAGTTTTGGAGGACCGAAAAAAGTGCCACCAAGGCAGTATTTCCACCCGGTTTGAAATACATTAGAGTTTTAGAGTTTTTTAAAAGTATTACACCCGAATACTACTTTCTTTCACTTTTTATTGCAATTAAACTTGGTTCCTAGGAATGTTGAGAAATGATTGGGTCTAAGTAGCATAATATAATAACTCAAGTAAAATAAATAAGGAATCACAGACTAAGGATAGATTTAAGATTGTGTATATTTTATAAAATAATATATTCCAAATGAACTTGAACACACACAAATATATATATATATATATATATATTATTAAATATATATTTTGCTGGTCCTCTAATTTGGTAGGTGGCGCCGTCACTAAAAACCTAGGGCCCTAGAAATGTGGTCCTAGAACTGCGGTCCTGAAAATGCAGCCTCCGGTTCTGCAGGCAGATGCTACTCGATCAGAGAGCAATGTAATTTAGTTGCCATTTACTCTCGTTCATGCACACATCACGACATCCAGAAATGTAATATTCATTGATACATAGTGTATGATAATCGAACAGCAAAAATAAAATAATAACAATAACAGTTAACAACAATGTGCTTACCTTTGTCTTGTGCGTTATCGGACAGAATTACAACACGGATTTCACGAAGTGCACATTATAGAACATAATGTAGAACTTTGAACAGTCAAAACAGTTCAAGTCCAGCAGCTGTCAATGGCAAGTATACAGGGGCGTAGATTTTAATATCACATAAATTCGCCATTTTTCCGGGCAAGTGTGTTCGTATAGAGGCTTTCAGTGGAAGGTGTGAATAAATATAGATTTAAAAGAGACTGTACATGACCTGTTGTTTTATTTGTACACAGAATGACACGATATGAACAGCAGTGTGTCTTTCATTCATACTCAAAACCGGAGGGCGCTCCCTAATATGGTCAAAAGCATCCGGCTATAGCTGTATGAAAATAGTTGTTTTCACAGAAAAACAGAAACGTTTGGAAACATGGAGACATTAAACACACGATTGCGACAATATATGGTTTATTTGTGTTTTTCAAGTCATCTTCAGGTAATAAAATATATAAACAATGAAGTGCTAACTGGCATAACATTTATTACAGTATAGAAAATATTCTGCCTTATCATGTGATAAAAATGGAAAAAAAAAAGTGTTTGTAGTTTATAAACAAATCATTATTATTGGTTATTTTCGAGCAGTGTATCTGATTTCTGAGCCAATTAAAAACTAGAAATAAGAGGAAAATTAAAGTTGCCTATAAATACACTACCAGGCAAAAGATTTTGAACAGCAATTTTTTATAGAAGTATCTTCTGCTCACCAAGCCAGCATTTATGTGATCCAAAATACAGCAAAAGCAGTATTGTGAAATGTATTTACTATTTAAAATAAGTGTTTTCTATTCGAATATCCTATTTCAAAATGTAATTTATTCCTGTGATTTCAAAGCTAATTTTTTAGCATCGTTACCCCAGTCTTGAGTGTAGAAATCATTCTAATATTTTGATTACTGCTCAAAAAACATCTGTTATTATTATTAATATTAGCTGAGTAGAATACCTTTTGTAACATTACAAATGTATTTGTCATCACTTTTGATCAATTTAAAGCATCCTTGCTAAATAAAAGTATTACTTTCTTCAAATTTGTTGTATTTTGGATCAAATAAATGCAGGCGTGATGAGCAGTACTGAATTCTTTTTTTTTTTTTAAACTGGTAGTAATATATAGACTACCAGATTATATTTATATATATATATATATATATATATATAATTTAATTTCTGTCCCCCTCACTTCTGAAATGATGGCTACACCACTGCTAGTATACCAGAGTAGTCTGTTTAAAATATGTTCTGATCCTGCACAGCATTGTATATAGTCTCATATTCAGTTTTGATTTTTAATTAACTGTTCATTTAACTGTTCCCTTATTTCAGTTACAATTGTATTTAGTCTTCTATTCATCTCTCACCACGTGTAATCCACACTGTGAGATTTGAGTCACTTTTTGAGTCAGACTTTTTATTGTGTAACATATTTAGGCCACTTTGTCATCACAATCACTTAAATAAAATGAATGAATATATATCTGCACATTCAAAATCTTGCCCATTATAGCGCCAAAACCCCGTCACTCACAAGTCATTACATCTAAGATAAAAGATGGTAAATTGATTGACAGGTCTCTGTTAAACTGAACCAAGGGTTGCGTTAAGGAAAAAATAGTTGATGACTGCACTATACATTATTTTACTGTGATACATTGAGCTTGGACATGTTAAAATAATATGACTAATAATAAAAGCAAAGAACAAACCAGCTGATTGGGTGGCTTTTAATTTTTTAAAAGCAGCCCAAAATTTGTCTACCCGCCCATTGCATTATTCTCCGGTCCAAGACTATAAAAAGAAGCCCAATTGGGCGGCAACCCGCCCAATCTGGCAACACTGCTTGATAGTTACATCTCTGCATTTCTTATATGTTCTAAAGTTCAAGGCTAAAGTGAACTCACTGAATTGACTTTTCTCAGAAAGCTTTCGAGCATCTGTACTCCTTCCTAGAATCAGAGATGATGCTATTCTCTCTTGCACACAGTGGAAGTAGAGGACACGGGCACTTAGCACAACAGATTGCCAGTGTGTCCCTCACAAGCCCCCTTTCTGAGCTTCTCTCTGGCTGCGCTGATGTGTGCTAAGCTGGACGTGTCTCTAGACACCCCATCGTAGCGTGTGCCATCGTTGTCCCAGACCTCCATTAGGTCTTGGTCATCTGAGTGCAGCACCAACACAACACACTAATGCACGGCCTCTCAAGGGTCTGCTCCAGCAGAGAGCCCATTGCTTTCAGCCTGGCGTGTAAAAACCTCAAACAAGGAAGCACACACCACTTTACACCGCACACCTCCCTGTGTGCAGGGACCACTTGCTAAATTTACTTGACCTGATACACAAAGCGCGTGGCTTGTTTTTAGGTGCATCTGGAGCAGCTCTGTTTGTGAAGCCGGGAAGGGTCTTGATAATCTCCTGTAGTAATAGTAGCCTCTCTGTTGTGCTGTGTTTCAAATTTGGGAGAAGATGTTTTAATAAAGACGGCGTTATTACATAGACGTGCTGGAGCTTTGAAGTGCTGACATCTCTGATCACCTAGCAGTCTGCTGACTTTGAAGTGAAGTTCAGAGGCTCTACAACAGCAAAATCCACAATCATGGTGCAGGGCTGCTTCTAAATGAGAGACTGCTAAGGGGAACAGGCTTTAGTTTTAATCTCTTTCAGAACAAGTTTGAGCGTGTTTGGTGTCTGTACCCAGTGGAGGTCTAAAAGTTGTTGCAGCTCGGGAGGCCTGCTTAGTGAAACACTTGCTGTCTAGGGGAAGCAGTTTAGTAATGGTTTCTGCCTGTAGCCTAAAATATGTTCCTATGTAATGTAAGATCATGCGGGAGTCCTAACAAGGTGCACACATGCCCAGAGAGAGGTCACTCACCCTTGTCGGCTGATAACGCTCATTTCGTCCTTGTGGCATTTCAACCACAAAGTGCAGTTAGGCTCGTCAACTGTAGTTCAGTTTTGTAATTGTAGTGGCAGGTAAAACAGATTTAAAAAGACGTTCATATTCACTTAAACCAGGGGTTTTCACATTAGGGCCCATGTTTTTTTTACCAAATGTAGTTTTAAAATCATAAAACAAAAACTGTTTTGTAGCCATTATATTGTGAAAAGCACAATACAAATAATACAGATACAAATTCCCAGATAATAATTTAATAAATTGCATGGCAAGAATATACAGCTGAAGTCAAAAGTTTACACACACCTTGCAGAATCTGCAAAATGTTAATTATTTTACCAAAATAAGAGGGATCATACAAAATGCATGTTATTTTTTATTTACTACTGACCTGAATAAGATATTTCACAAAGAAGATGTGAATGCTTCATGCTGTTCTTTTTTTATATATATATTTTTTGTATATTTGGTCCAACAATGACTGTATGATTATGAGATTCATCTTTTCACACTGTGGACAACGGAGGGACTCATATGCAACTATTACAGAAGGTTCAAATGCTCACTAATGCTCCAGAATGAAAAACAATGCATTAAGAGCCAGGGGTGAAAACTTTTGAACAGAGTGAAGGTGTGTACATTTTTTTTGCCTAAATATCTTCTTTTTTTTTTTTTTCTCATTTAGTACTGCACTTCAGAAGATACTTACTTGTTTCCCAGAATATAAAATCAGTTACAGTGGGACCTGAAGGATTTTCTAAAGAACAGCGGGCAGTTTAACTTCAGGACAAACAAGGAACTAATGAAAAACTATCAGTAAAAAAAAAAAAAAAGCTGTGGATCATTCAGGTAATAATAATAATATTAATATGTAAACTTTTGAACAGCGTCATTTTTATAAACTCAACTATTATTTTCTCTTGTGGACTATATGTAAATGTGAAATTTTATGTGCATTTTGTATGATCCCTCTTACTTTGGTAAAATAATTAATATTATGCAGATTCTGCCAGGTGTATGTAAACTTTTGACTTCAACTGTAAATATAAAATACTTTAGTAATAATAAGATAAATAATATAAGTATAAAATAATTTAAGGGAAAATGCCATTATAATATCACACTTAATATAATTTGTATATAATTAAATTAGGATATAGAACTAATATTAATTTGTGTGTGGTGAAAACAGATAATTAAAGATAAATCAAGGATTTTCACACCGGCGTCCATGAAAGAGACAGAAAAAAAAGACTCCTTTGGACCCATTTTAACCGTGAAAAGCACACTACAAATAAAATAAAATTAATTGAAATGCTTTATAGAAATACTATATTTTCCATATTTTATTTTATTTATTTTTCTTCAGTACAGTTTAAATCTAAAATCAAATTATTTAGTTTTGGGGAAAATTTATTTTGTTGTCTTTACAGTATCATAACAATCATGCTAATTAGTTTATGTATAAATGAAGTATATACAAAATATTAATTTCTGTGTAGTTATAATGTTAAAGAAAACTTATTCAGAAGGTCATATGTATGTAAACCGGGGTTTTTCAAGCTGTGTATTTATTTCCAGGCTGTCAAACAACTGGAATGACATTTATTGTGAAAAGTTCCAATAGTGGGTTGAAAATATATACACTTCAATATTTTCCATGATATTTTAATAATTAGCTTTGCCTTTAGTAAATTATGAATATAAAACCCAATTAATTGACTTTAGTCTTTATGCATAAAAATACTTAGCAGCCTTTTGCACTAAAAAGGTTAGAAAATTTCTGATATGTGACCAAATACAGGTAATTTAGGATAAATCACAAAACTAAGGCACTTGTTAGCATTCTTGTTAGTCACAGGTTAGTTAAAGGATTAGATCATCCAAAAATGAAAATTAGCCAATTATTTACTCACCCTCAATGCATCCGCCTGGAGCTGCTTCCGTGTATAACTGTTGGCGCAACCTAGATTAAAGTGATTATTACATTTTAGATTTGGATATTTTTCCTACAAAAATGCATAGATTCGTTGCAGGAGGCCTTTGTTCACCCCCCAGAGCTATGTGAGGCACTTTTTATTATGGATGAATGTGCTTTTTTGGACTTGCTTTGGACTGATGAAGAGAAACACCAGCCCATTTCATTATAAACCTTGAAGAAGCCAGAGCAATTTTTTATATAATGCATTCATCTGAAAAAAGGAAGTCATATACACCTAGGAAGCCTTGAGGGTGAGTAAATAATGCGCTAATTTTCAATTTTTTGTGAACTAACCCTTCAACTGTTCATGTGAGTAGCCTACAGTAGCATTCGAGCAAAGTGCACAGACACTGAGAGAGCTGGAAAAGAAATCAGGCTCACTTCATTCAGGGGCCAACAGGAAGTCAGGGCAACCCCATAATCCCCTTCACCGAGCCAACACTTAGGGAAAGCACAATGAGACTCTTTCCACCTCAACCGAAAATCCAAGTGCAACGCGAGCGCATCCACCCCAATGGAGACGGAGTACTCCATGTTCAATGTCTTGCGCTCCTTTTTCAGGGTTTGGATGAAAGTCGTAGCTCTAGGATGCGATTCCGCAATCCCTAACAATATCATCACAGAGCCAACAGACAGTGGATCTCAGCTCTGGCGGCGTGCTCTGTGGAAGTGTGCGAATAGAGAGATAAAAGACAGAGAGGAGATAGAGGCCGAACAAACTCCCTGCAGAGCCTTAGAACAACAGTGTCTTCGTGACAAACAATACAAATAAGGTTGACCAGCCATGCACAAACTCAAATCCCCCAGCAGAACGCCTGTCAGAGCGGAGCGTTCGCTTGGCACACAAACAAAGCCCGAGATGAGGGGGGTGGGGGCAACGGAGAGCCCTGCTTATTTAACAATTTATCAACAGAGCAAATGTGGCATCGCACGGCAGCATCAATTAGAGTGATATCAGGGCACACACTGGCGCGCTGGCATATTAAACAAGGTATTAAGCACAGTGCCTCGCTCCGCCAGCCCTGAGAAGCAACATCGAGAACGCCTCCGTTTATCACATGGCACCTAAAGACAAGCGTTAGGGCGGCAAACTATGCTGATATATATTCTAGAAAAGCAGCTTGTTCTGCAAGTCTCGGCATTTTGTTAAACAGTGGCACTAGTTTGAAAATGACATAGTGGTACTTTTTGGCTGCCTGATTGCTGAAGCCAAACTGCTACTTTTAAAATGACAGTGCGGAAATGCTTGTTACTGTAGGAAAACAGGAAAAGCTCTGCTGTTTCTCACTCGAGGCCTCGCAGCACCTCCCCATGGAGTCACAAAGCCTGCAGCCAGATGTCTCCGTGTGGCATAATGGCTGTATAATGCATTTTCCACATATACATTTTGAATGTAAATCCTTGTAAAATGCAAAGTGTTCCAGTTTATGATGTGAGATGTAAATGTGTTGTGTCATCATGGCCTGTGATGGAAGGGGGCCACTAATATCCACTAACTCAGGAGGGACTGCAAAACTAGGGCGTCTGTGAGAAAATTTAAAAGAATATAATTTTACAAAATTGTAATAGTGAGGCTATCAAGGTTAATGTACACTTTAAGTATGCTTAATGTAATGACTGATTTTTCATCGGAGTGACTATTTACACTAAGGGCCAGATTTACTAACAGCTTGCGTCAGCGCAAACCATCTTTTGGTAATAAAGTAGTACTGTCAGGATTTACTAAAGATGCGCAGTGAAGAAGTAGCACTGGAAAGGTCTTATTTTTGCACCTGAGCTTATTGAATATGCATTTATAGTTTGCCCTTTTAGCGAAATTATGGGAGGAGAGTAAAATGAATCACAAAACGTGATTTACTAATGTTTGCACTCATCAAATTACTGGTATTTCCACCATTATTTAACGGCCAAAAAAAGCATATCTTAAAGCAGGTGGCAATTGGTAGATTGCACTGGTCATTATGGAAATGATCTGGCTGCGTCTGTGTTCTTTAGTGTGTGCATTGTTCATAAATCACACAGTATTTTCCCTCCCATTCGTGCTTTTATGGAATTGCACTGTAATGCCAATTTGGCCTGTTTAGCAAATCTGGCCCTAAATGCTAAGGCTAAATAGCACTAAGGCTATTTACAATAACTTTGCCAATGAACATGTGGTTGGGCTAGTCAACATTACAAAAGAAACCTGCTGAACAACATCTCCAGTGGGCTAGGTGATAAAGTGGGTAGCAGGGGCTTTTTGATGCAATCGACCCGAGTTCGAATCCGCTTTTTCGCCAAACTCTCCCTTTTTGCATCAATTAGAGATAAGAAAGGCATTTATTTACAATAAATTGAAGGAAATAATCGAATAGTGTAAAAAAAATTGTGCCTCACAGGTATTTATCGGGTAGGGTTAGGGGTTGGTGTAGGAAGGGCTTTATTGTCCCAATAAGGCAGCATCTTTTTAATAATTGTAATAAAAAAGATAATTTACACTCAGTATGTTGTTATTGCATTCTGTTTTATAATGTACCACAATACTGAGGTGAAAATATCTACCACTTGCACTAAGTATAAATAGCATCTAACTAATATTATTGTAAATATATATATATATATATATATTTTTTTTTTTTTTTTTTTTTACCAATTGCACCAAATATCTTTTATATTTAAATAATAATATATTTAAATATAATTTTAAACTGTAATAATACCTCAATATTTTTACTGTAATGTTGTACTGTATATTTGATCAGATAAATACATCATTCAAAAAACACCTTTAAAAAAAAAAAAAAAAACATTTTTACAGACCCCAAACTTTTGAATGCTAGTGTATATGTAACTCTGGACCACAAAACCACAAGTCACTGAGGTATATTTGTAGCAATAGCCAAAAATCATTGGGATATTAAGTAAAGATCATGTTCGATGAACATTTTAAACTTTTTAAACTTTATAAGAACTCAGATTCTAGATTTTCAAATAGTTGTATCTCGGCCAAATATTGTCCTATCCTAACAGACCATACATCAATGGAATGCTTATTTACTCAGCTTTCAGGTGATGTATAAACCTCAATTTAGAAAAATTGACACTTATGACTGGTTATGACTGGTTTTGTGGTCCAGGGTCACATATGTTATTTTTATTAAGATTTAATATACACTGCCACTCAAAAGTTTGGGATCTTTAAGATTTTAAATGTTTTTTAAAGACATTTCTTATACTTATCAAGGCATTTATTTGATCAAAAATACAGAAAAAAAACTTTAATAGTGTGAAATGGTATTTTAATTTAAAATAACTGTTTTCTATGTGAATATATTTTAAAATGAAATTTATTCTTGTGATTTAAAGCTGAAAATTACATCATTACTTCAGTCTTCATTGTTACATGATCCTTCAGAAATCATTCTAATATGCTGAGTTATTATCAATGTTGAAAACAGTTGTTCTGCTTAATATTTATTGGAACCTGTGATTTTTTTTTCAGGATTCTTTAACAAATTAAAAAGTTGAAAAGAACGGTGCTTATTTAAAATAGAAATCTGTTGTAACAATATAAACTACTATCTAAAAGTTTGGGGTCAGTCATGTGACAGTAATTGCAACTTTGATGAGCATATAAGAATTCTTTAAAAGATGCTGTGTTATTGTGTATTTCATATTATCATATTATTTTAAAATTATAGCCGCCTTTTTTGATTATTTTTTAATTCTCTGAGATCCAATAATAACGTTACCAAATTTTTAATATAAAAAATTAAAAATTTAGAATAGTTTATTTTCTGTCCTATTTTGACCCCCCTCATCAGAACGCTCTGTTTGAATAGGTGTGGAGGATTGTAGACTCAGAAGTAAACGCCCACTTCTATGATTGCCTAACAGTTGTGTATGTTTGACAGCCTACATCCTTCACAGATGGACACTGCTTAAAAATGCATAAATGCTCAGTACATATCAAACCAATTGAAATCAAACGATCTGTAATAAAAGACAAATCAATAGTGACCACATAATGAAAACAGTTGCTCACACTTGTGTGGTGTGACAATACTGTTGAATCCAATATAGTCGCACAGCATCATCTTTTAGTTTCAATCTTTCTGAAAATCCTATGTCAAATTGTTCCTTGTTTGTAAACGAACCCGCAGTAAAATGAAGTAAACGAAAGACCAAGTTCTTACTGACACGCTCTGGAACTTCATTAAAAATAAAGTTCATGCATTCTTTGCTAACGTTGGGATTAGAAGGAAGGGAATGCAAAAACGGTTTCTCCACAGCTTGCACAGTGTCTTGTTGTATTTGGAGCCATCTTTTATCATTTAGCATAGTGTTATTTACACTACATGCATGAATCGGTGGGCAGGGCTAAACAGCAGTGATGTTAATGCAGGTGTTGATCTTTTTCTGCAAAGGCAGTGTTTAGCCACACTATTACGTCATAAACTAACAAGAAAGTTTTGAGTTCTGAAATGTACATGATGTTTTTATAGTACTATGACCTCTTATGTGTAAAAACATCAAGGAAATTTAGATTTCTCAATGCATGACCCCTTTAAAGCTCTGTGACATGCAATTTTTGAAAATGTGGAACACAGTCAGTGGTGCCCTTTTATAACAAACACCAGCCCAAATGTGAGCAGTACCTCAGCCTCCAGCAGTCGGGACTGTAACGACACTAGATTTGTACTGACCCGCTGCAGTGCTCATCTGGTAAGCACAGATCCATCAGCTGGCTCAGTATGAAACGTTCGTAAGTTACGGCCCTTAATTCAGACGCTGAAGGATTTACTGGACAACAGCTGATTTATTGATTCATGCTGATGCAAGTTGTGGTCTGCAGCTTGAAAGACATCATAGACCACAGTTTATTATGTTGCAAGCAGCTGCAGCTGATTGACAGAAAATGCCCTTGAAGTTGCGCACGATTATTTCAAACCTGCCTTTGAACTCATAAAGCCGTTGTATATGGTCTCTCACTCTCACAGCATTGAGTCGAGTCTCTTTTAAATGGCAGGAGATGAATGAGGGGTGGGATTGGTCCCTTGCTCCTTCCATTATGTTGCTGGATTTATTAGCTTTTATCTATGTGCTTGTAATTAACCCTCCTTGTAGCGGTGTGCAGCCCCAGTACTATATAACTAGTACTGGCAAATGTTCCAATTCCTCTCAGTCAACCCTGTGTGCCCGCAGTCATTATTCAGAGGGACTCACCGAATTAGTCTGGTGTCCCTGGGGCTCGTACAGAACCTGGATCCACTCCATCATCAGCCTCTGAGACTGAGGGGACGTCGTGACCACGTACAGACATCTGCCTGCTCCTGAGCGACTCCAAACAACATGGAGATGCAGCCAAGGACATCCACAGCCACAGTTACTGAGGCGCTAAAATCAATATTGATAGAAGTCTCAGCCTGATAGCCTGTGGAGCCTGTATCCTGATCGCCTAGACAGGGAGCACAGTGACACAAGACTATTTAGTATCTTGTTTTTTTTTTTTTTTAAATGGGCTCAACTGGAAAAGTACCCAAAACCAAGAAAACATGGTCTAGGTCCATGTGGGTAGACATGAGCCCATTTCACACAGTAATACCGGTAAATTACAACTTTACCAGTAAATACTTTTTACTGGTAAAACACCATTCACACATCAGTTACAAATCACCAGGAAATTTTGACATCACTAACCAGGAATAACCTGTTGTGTTTGTAAACATGGAGGGGTATATGTGGTCTGTGTTTTTGTTGATGTTTTCATTTTTGTACCAAATGTTCACATTCATGCAGCTGCTTTTAGTCCAGAGACATCGTATTAGACTATTTCAATTTCGCGTAGTAAATGCGTCATCTGCATTAGAACGTTATAATTAGCCCAGAATAAACGTCTTACGTCAGTGCGTTTCTAAACTTGTACATGCTCATACCAGTCATTTATTGGTAATTTTACAACTTCTCATACCGGTTAATTGCCAGAACAAATTTACCGGTATTTTTGAAAAGGTCCTGTACACATATGATGTCTTCAAGGGATAGTTCATCCAAAAATTAAAATCCTTTCATTAATTACTCACCCTCATGTCGTTCCAAACCAATTCGACCTTTGTTCATCTTTAGAACACAAATTAAGATACTTTTGATGAGATCTGAGAGCTCTCTAACCCTCTATAGACAGCAAGGGTCTTTCCACATTCAACGTCCAGAAAGGTACCAAGAACATCGTTCAAACAGTCCATGTGACATTCCGGTTGGGAAAGACAATTTAGGATTTTGCACTGTTCATTACGCCTGAGGAAAGACACATAATGAACCCAAATCTGTTTTCTCAAATAATGCAAAAATTATTCCTTTTGAGTTTTTTTCTGACAAACCTTTTCTATTTTACAGGATCTGGAACCCTTTTTTCCGATTATTTTGGGGACTTCTAAATCTAAATGATTGAAGGCAGGTTTGTTGGACTTGGCTTGGATAAAAGAAGTGTCCTAATACAGCACTCTATATATTTTTGTAAGTCTTTTATGGTATATTACAATGTACTTTTCATTGTCTCTGTATTTTCTTTTACTTTTATTATCTTTTATTTATTTATTTTAGCTATTTGTTATCTTATTTGTTTATTTATTTTATTAAAAAAATATTTTGAGGGGAGATTATTGGTGCTTACTGTGAATGTTGTTTTTTTATGCTTTGCACTAAAAATGTTCAATTGTGCCCCCCCCCCAAAAAAAGACTTTGTTCAACAATTTGCATGTGCGCTCATTCATCTGCACGTAAACAAAGCGTGGCTCACACGTGTTGTACATGAACAGCACCACACGCATGCGATGTTTACATTCATAGAAGAATGCGTATATGCATCGTGAAACTCTCCAATATGGTGCTAGGGTGACGCAGAGAAGTAGATAAATAAAGTCAATAAATAAAGTTGTTATTTTGGAGGGGGGCACAAAAAGTATTCTTGTAGTTTCATAAAATCGTAATCGTAAAAAACTCGTATGCTCACCATGGTTCCATTTATTTAATCAAAAATACAATAAACACAGTAATATTGTGAAATATTATTACAATTTCAATCAACTGTTTTATTTTAATATATTTTAAAATGCAGTTTATTCCTGTAAAGGCAAAGCTGAATTTTCAGCTTCAGAAATCATTCTAATATTCTGATTTCTTCTTCTTATTAAGAATGTTTAAAACAGTTGTGCTGCTTACTATTTTTGGGTGAAATTATTTCCAGGATTCTTTGATGAATAGAAAGTTCAAAAGAACAGTATTTATTTGCAATAAAAATCTTTTGTAACATTATGCATGTCTTTACTGTCACTGTAATCAAATGAATGCATCCTTGCTTAATAAAAGTATAAATTAACCCAGTGGGCAATTGATGTTGAATAGACGTCAACTTCATGCCAAAAAACAGGTCAAATATGCAAATCAAACTGATGTCTCAAACTTGACTTCTCACAAAGTTGCAATTAATGTAAATTGAACGTCAAACATATTAGTCTACATATACATTAAATCAATTCCTATTTTCACACAATTACCACTGGAAGAAATTGCCATCCAAACAGAATTCTTACAAAACTGATGTGTAGCATCTTGATCAAGTCTTTAAAGGGGACATCGGATGCAGTATTCACTTTTACATGGCATATAAATGTGTCTTGGCAGTGTGTGAACACAACCACTCCACAATGGTAAAAATCCATTCACTCCTTTTTTTTAATCCCTAAAAAACCTGAACAGTCTTAATAATCAAGTCGTTTTGAGTATGATGTCATATTGCTCAATCCCCACCCACGACCGCTGACAGACTCTCCCGTATTTGCATATTTCTGCCAGTTGTATGCTGTCCACCATTTTCTCTGCACTTGAGCAGCTGTAGTGACAACAATGTCTCATAAGCAATGCAGGTGTTTTGCAGTTGGATGTAAAAGTGAACAAGAGTCTTCATTTTCTCCTGATATCAGAGCCACTGAGGATGCCGTGGATTTGTTTTGTTTTTGATGGTAACGTGCCACCAAATACACAAAAAAAAACAGAAGAGAGGGATGGTCATCAGTAGCTCATTATCATTTAAAGAGACATGCACTGAAACGGCTTCTGTGAACAGATCTGTTTTTGACAAGGGAAAAAGGGCTTAAACAAGCATTAAAGAATTTTAACCAAAGTATTTTGCAAACATTTCATGACAACCCTAAAGAATCAGACCAACTTGTGGAAAATGGGTATCCGATGTCCCCTTTAGCACTGATGTGAAATTGGCCATAATGACCAGTATATAATTCAGCTTATTTATTATTTTCTGCAACTAATAAAGTCCAGAATCAGATTTATGCATTTTTAATAGCTAATATTCTGGTAAAACAAATTATGCAATTACTCACCAAAAAGTCCTTAAATTACATATATGAAATTAGGAATATTAAAGGGTTAATTCTCCCAAAAATTAAAAGTAGCCCATCATTTACTCACCCTGAAGCTAGTCTCAGCCTCAGACGTCAAGCCCATGGAAAGCTGGCTAAACGTCTGATGCATGTGGCACACTTATCTGGAAACACTTCAGGAGTTTTTAAAGTCGTCATCGGATTGGTTAGATTATACGGGATTTCCGGGAGACGCGTGTGTCGCGTTCTTTAACGTTCCGCCTAGAAACAAAAATGCCCAACCCCCTCACGAAAGAAGAAAGTCGTCGTGTTTACAAATGTGATGATGAGCGCCTATTAGGATCAACTAAACGCAGGATTTTCAAAAGAATGTGAAAAATGTAAAGTTCGTGGCATAGAATCTTTAAAATATGTCGGCGAGTTTCACACAGCGGTCTGTTATTGTGGCGACATTTCCACGCCCCTAAACATGACGCGGCACAAAACAAAACGTGATTGGTTGCTTTAACTGTCAGTCATATGGCCTAATGGGCGGGCCTTGGCTATTCAAAGCAGACAAAGTTCCCAGACCTTCTGCCGTCATTGAAGGTCTGGCTACACAAGATTACCCTCAAGCCATCCTAGGTTTATATTAAAGCAAAAAATTGTCCTGGCTCCTCCGAGCTTGATAATGCAATGGGCGGGTGTTTCTCTTCATCAGTCCAAAACAAGTCCAATAAAGCATATCCATCCATAAAAAAAGTGCCTGTAGCGAATCAATATATTTTTGTAAGAAAGTGATGCTCAGAAGTGACGGACGCGCAGTGAAGAGATCAAAACAAAACAACGGCCACGAATTAGAAGTACAAAACGAGGATTTGTAAAGCAAAACGTCGGAGGATTTCAATATAAGCCATAAAGGGACTAGTTTTCCTTTGCTAAAGTAAGGAAACTTTGCTTCCTTTCCTCCTGTAAACAAACGTTGGTTTTAGCGAGACTCACAGGCGCATGTGCTACGTATACATCCGAGGTCCTCTGCACACAACGGCTTTTGTGTACAACTGATTAAAGTGATTATTACGTTTTAAGTATCTATATTTTTCTTACAAAAACGGATCGATTCACTACAGGAGGCCTTTATTTACCCCCTGGAGCTGTGTGAGGTACTTTTTATAATGGATGGATGCCCTTTATTGAACTTGTTTTGGACTGATGAACAGAAATAACCGGCCATTGCCATTATCAAGCTTGGAGGAGAGAGAACCATTTTTAATATAACTCTGATTGCATTCGATTGAAAGAAAGAAGTCATATACACCTAGGACGCCTTGAGGGTGAGTAAATAATGGGCTAATTTTCATTTAACAATATTTACAATATAAAAAAAATCATAATGCTTGCAGCATGTACGAGGTGTTAAAATCCAGCCGTTGCATATTAAATCAATTGTCACTGCAATTAAAACATTGTTGTAGCACAGGAGGGTGGCTATGTTGTGGCACTTCACTGAAGGGCAGGTATGACAGTCTTTTCAATTAATCAAGTATTAATCATTAAAAGAAAGGACAAGGCGTTAATTCGCAGGGCCCCAGGGAGCGATTCCAGGCCTTTTCTTTAAAAACCATGAGTTCACCTTTATTCTATAAGCGGGAATATGCATATTGAACAGTCTGCAATCTTGGCGGGCCATCAGAAAATTTAATAGGCTCCTCCGAGAAAAGACAGTCACCTTGACAGTTGCTATTATTCAAATGTAAACAATAATGAGAAAAAGATAGCTCGGGACACCTCCCCCCAATGCTAAACTCGTCCTTGATGGTTAATAATGTTGCAGTTCAGGCATCTGAATATACAGCGCTTTTCAATTGCTGTGCAATAGATCCTCGGCGTAGCCAGTTTTCCGACCACAGGGCCTGCGCTACACGGTTATGTGACACTCCACTCCTCCAAAGCAGACAGCAGGATCAAGCGGCGCAGGCTAACCACAGATCCCATTGACTCAGCAGTCTAACACACACACAAAAACACATCGACTGCCTTAATAAGAACAAGGGCAGTCTATCTCGCACTGCACACACAGAGAGTTTGGAAGGGAGCGTGTTGGGACACGGCTGGTGTGGTTAGACAGGGACGTCAGCGGGACCGGATCCAGCAGAAATAGCAGCGTACTGCGGCTTCCTTCACCCTGGACCTCCATCGTCACCTGGCAGATGGAGAAGCATTAAAGCCATGATCAATACACAACACAGACTGCAGCAGCTGAGCCCATGCCTGGAATCTATCACGGCCTTTGCTTGCCTATAGTCCCGTAGTGCCAGACAGCAGGAGCCCTGAGACATTTAGGATCAGCTTCCATCTGTCTCTGCTTGTAGACATTACGTGTCAGAAGGCAAAACTGATCCAGGAATAGCACTTCTCCAAAATTAATCATTCTGAATATGCTTAAAGGGATTTCATATTTATGTCCCGCTGGCTCTGAGTTCTGTTTTACACCACATGCATAAGGAAAGCAGTAGCACAGTGCAACAGGAAACTAAAACAGAACTGCAGTTTATACAGAAAATAAAATTATTTCTGTAGTATTTTTTTCATATATTTTTTTTTATTATTATTTTAAAGTAATTTTTAGTTTTTAACTGTTATTTTATAAATAAAAGATTAATTTATTTTAATACGGCAATCTAATTTATTCTGGATTTTATTTACTCGTTTTAATTATATTATTTATTACATAATTATTTTTAAAATCGAATATTTTAATAATTATTATTTGATGCATTTTGTGTTTAATGCTTATTTCTTATATTTTAAAATTATTTTATTTTCATTTATAAATAAATAAATATAAATATATATTTGTTTTGTAATTGTTCATTTATTTTAATGCTTATATAATTATTTGTAATAATTGTTTTTATTAATATCTAATAATAAATAAAATCATATTATAATTGTTTCTTTTGATAATTATTCTTTTTAAATTATTATATTATATATTATATTATAATTGTTTATTTGAATAAATATTATTTTTTCAATATCTAATATTTGAATAATTATTATGTTTAATATATTTTAGTAATTATGTATTTTGTGTTTAATGCTTATTTATTTCTTATATTTTTAAAATAATGATATTTTATATTTTAAAACAATTATTTTTACAATTTTTAATTCTTAATACTTCAATAGTATACTTTAATACTTTAATTTTTAATACTTATCTAATTATTTGTAATAATTGTTTTTATTATTATTTTTTCCTGTAATAATTTTTTTTTAATGTTTAATTATTTCATTTAGTAATAATCATACTGTTTAATTATTTGTTTTAATACTTCATATTTTTATACTTAAATTTATTTCATTATTTATTTTTTATGTTGAACATTTTAATTATTATTTTTTATCTTTTAGTAGTTATGTATTTTGCGTTTAATGCTTACTTATTATATTTTTTTATTATTTTATTTGTATTATTATTATTATAATTATTTGTTTTAATACTTGTTTTATTTTTTTCCTGTAATTTTTATTTCATCATTTAATTTAACAATTATTTATTTGTTGTTCATTTATATTTTAGTTTTAATTTAGTGCTTATTTAATTATTTATTTTAATAGTAATTCGATTGTATTGTTTATTAATTCATTTTAATAAACAGCATTTTTATTTTTTAGATATTTTATTTTAATAATTATGTATTTTACTTTATTTATTTTGTAGAGTATAATCACCTTATAGACCACTCAAACAATAGCTGGGCTTCATCTCTGGGTGGGAAACAAAAAATCTAAAAACAAAACTCCTCTGAAAGGGTGTATTAATCTGACAGATTAATCTAACTGTGACTATATTATATTTGTATTATGTTAAAATATCTATATAGAGAGAGCTGTGCTACAAAATAGTTCTTACGTCCAGTTATTTCAGACTTGTGTCTATAAGGAAAATGCTTGCTTAGCAAAGCCAGGATCCACTGTAACACCTGCCCCACAGAGTACAGATTTGCACATGCATGCATGCGCGCACACACAGCACATCACTGCCGCAATCTGCTACAAGTCACCTGTTATGGCAGCATAATTACTTGCTGCTGTGCCAGGGCCTCATATGAGGCTCCCCTCAGTGTCGTTATGAGACAGGTGGCTGAGATAACCATGACTCCTCTGTCACTCTGACTGACTCAATCTCAGACCTGCATTAAATGCGGGAACAGCAGTCCAGGGAAGCCATCGCATCAGCATAACACAACAGGAAAAGAAGCCCCGCTGAATGGGATCTCACTGCTGGGGTCAAAGGAGCTCTACTTAAAAAACAGCCTTTCCTTCCATGATTCAAGTCAAGTCAAGTCAAGTCAAGTCAGCTTTATTTATATAGCGCTGCAGTGGCCAACTGTTCAGGATTCATACTGGATCTGACCTCGGAATAAGCAGGATACAGACAATATTAGCATAGATTCCATTTTTCTTGCATCAGGTGTTATGGGAAGTGTTCCTGGTTCCGGCTGACCTAATTAATGCAGCCTAACAATCCTTTAACGGATTTGAAAATCAGAAATATTTAAATGTGTTATGTGTAGGCCAGGTTAAAGAGATGGGTCTTTAGTCTAGATTTAAACTGACTGAGTGTGTCTGCCTCCCGAACAGAATTAGGCAGATTGTTCCATAGTTTCGGTGCTAAGTAAGAAAATGATCTACCACCCGCAGTTGATTTTGATATTCTGGGTATTATCAGACTGCCAGAGTTTTGAGAACGCCGCGGGCGTGAGGGACTATAATGTGATAAGAGCTCCCTCAAGTACTGAGGAGCTAAACCATTGAGGGCTTTATAAGTAATTAGCAAGATTTTAAAATCAATATGATGTTTAATAGGAAGCCAGTGCAGTGTTGACAGAACCGGGCTAGTATGCTCATACTTTTTGGTTCTAGTAAGAACTCTAGCTGCTGCATTTTGGACCAGCTGGAGTTCGTTTATTAAGCGTGCCGAACAACCACCCAATAAAGCGTTACAATAATCTATGCTGGAGGTCATGAAGGCATGAATTAATATTTCTGCATGGGACTTTGAGAGCATAGGTCATAATTTCGCTATGTTTTTAAGATGGAAAAATGCTGTTTTGCAAATGCTAGAAATGTGTCTTTTTTTGAAGGAAAGATTGCTATCAAATAACACACCTAGGTTCCTGACTAATGATGATGAATTTACAGAGCAGCCATCAAGTATTATGCTGTGTTTTAAGTTATTACTTGCTGAGGTTTTTGGCCCAATAATTAACACCTCTGTTTTTTCAGAATTTAGCAGTAAGAAATTTCTTGTCATCCAGTTTTTAATATCAGCTATGCATTCCATTAGTTCTTCAACTTTGTATGTTTCGCCAGGCCTTGAAGAAATACAGAGCTGAGTATCATCAGCGTAACAGTGAAAGCTAACACCGTGTTTCCTGATATCTCCTAAGGGTAACATGTAAAGCGTTAAAAGTAATGGCCCTAGTACTGAGCCTTGAGGTACTCCACTTTCATCAGGTTTCTCAGTGGGTGCGTCACTAAGCGGGGAGAACCTGTTTGATGTTTGGATCGGAACGGAAGAGCGGTGTTTTGACCCACGACTATGCCGCCTCACCGTCAACCAGTTGCCCTGCTGCACGGGCGAAGTTACCGGAACCGAACAATGTACTGGTGGATCTAAGCTAGTCGCATCCAAAACCGTATCTAAAGCCCTCAGATTCTTACTATCCTCAGTTAAAATTTGGATGCGTGTTTCTAGTTCTGAAATCTTCTCTGTCAGCCTAACTATTTCCCTGCATTTATCACATGTGAATCCCTCACTGCTGACAGAGATAGATAAACTGTACATGTGACATGCAGTGCACACAACAATAGTAGGAGAAGATGCCATTCCTCACCTGAATGTAAAACAATTCAAACTTAACTTACCACCGTTGATTGCTGAACTTGTGTAAGGAAAGCAGTGGAAAAATCAGAGAAACGGTTTAGGAAATGCTAACGCGTTGTACTCGCGGTTATATGATAAATGCGAACGATAAGCAAAAGCGAAAGCAAAAGGAAAAAGGACAGATTAACGCAAAACAGAAAGTGAGCCAAGCTAAGCGGCTAGTGGAATGCTAACACGCTGCTGTATGTATAACGTATAACAGTGAAACGATCAGATCAGTCAAATTAGTTTGACGGATCGTTTGAGATTTGGTGAAATCAAGAATATATTTTATCACTTTAAACTACAGTTAGTAGTAAGATAGATTGCTATAAAGAGTAAATGAAAAAGAGTAAACAAAAGAGTAAACGCACACTATTTAAACAGCTGGGTGGTTACACTAAGGCCTCGGATTGGATTTAGGCCAAACCACTCAAATATTGACAGGAGGGCGGCAGCATAATGGATAACTTATTGCTAACCCCAGTATGACCTGCACAAAAACTGATTAGTATGGCTGTTGTAGTTCTTTACAACATAGGTAATATTTCTTTTGATTGATGGGACAATAATGATAAGAAATGTTTGAAAATGGTTACTGGTTCTTCTTGGGAAATGACAACCTGAAAACAGTTAAAGCCAGGGCCAGATACGTAAATATACACTATAATTTCCATCCCAGCAGGCACTGGACGTCAATGCAACGTCAGGTAGACGTCCAAAGTCAGATAGATGTTGCATTTTGGTTGAGAATAAAAATTGGGCTGACGTCAATATTTGACATCAGTTGGACGTTGACTTAACGTTAGATTTTGATTGCACACCATAAAAACAATAATAATTCGGCATCAGCTGACATCGGTATTGGATATCAAAGTAACGTTGACATTAGGTGTTGAATTAATATTCAATTTTGGTAACCCAATGTCACAACCAAAATTTTACCAAATATCAACATCTTATGAAGTTGTGTCATTGTTGGAAAGGGTTCAAATTCACAAAAATGCTGAAAAAACTGAAAGAATTTGTGGAATCTGAAGGATTTTTCTGAAGAACAGGGAGCAGGTTAACTGTTCAGGACAAACAAGAGACTCATGAACAACTGTCACTAAACAACAAAAAAAAAACACAGCTGTAAATCATTCAGGTAACAACAGTATTATAAATCAAGGGTATGTAAACTTTTGAACGTGGTCATTTTATAAATTCAACTGTTATTTTCTCTTGTGGACTATATGTAAATGTATTTTATGTGAAATGTCTTATTCAGGTCAGTACTAAATAAAAAATAACATGCATTTTGTGTGATCCCTCTTATTTTGGTGAAAACATAATTTTGCAGATTCTGCAGGGTGTATGAAAACTTTTGACTTCAACTGTATATAGCTTCAATTGAATACATTCAATATGCTAAGCTTTTAAAACGTAGCATGGAAATTAAATTTAATTAAATTATCCAACAATCCTAAACGTAATGGCTGCCCTCCTGCTACAATGTGATCATATAGGATCCCCTCCGAGGCCTTAGTGTAACCACCGAGCTGTTTAAATAGTGTGCCCCATTGTTTGCTTATGGATTGTTTTTTCATCAGGTTAAATGAAATTCAATATGGAAGTCAAATATGTGAGGATGCTCATCCAAGCATAAAAGCACTTCTACATGTTTGTTGAGGGAGGCCTATATTTGCCTCAAATACACACACACACGCTTTAAAATCATTGGCTACAGCTGCAAACTCAGGCTGTAGAATAGATACAAATGGGCTGGAAGGGAGTGTGCCTGGGAACCGCACGTCTGGCTAGGCCTTTAGCAGCTGCTCTTATACCTCCTCATGTGAAACAGTTCCACGACAATAGTCTCGCTTTCCCAACTCAAGCTAATGATAAACACGCTGGCATCTGGGAGGTTTGATAGCAATTCCCAGCAGTGTCATCTGCAGAGATGTAGAGATGCCAGGGGCGGCACTAAGGGAGAGAGCAGCACAGAGATAACAGAACCAGCTGCTGAAACACAGATCCTACCCTGGGCTCATCTTTCTCACAGGAAAGCCAGATCTGCGCAGTCATGCAGGCTTACGGACTCGGTGTGCTGCAGAGAGATGTTAACAGAATGGTGCCCAGTCTATACAACATGCGGTGAAGTCACTATGACCTCAAAAGCAATGCATCTTTGGGTAGAGCACTCAAAATACAGGAGATTTTAAAAAGACACCCACAATTGTTCTACAGAGACATTATTGAATGTTGACAACACATTTTTGGTAGCAACTACATCACATTACAAAAAATACTAACACTACTAAAACATACAAAAAAGACATACAAAAAAATTGCATAACTATACTAATATTGTAATAATTTATTATGTGTTCCCTTTTGTCACTGCTGAAACAACGATGACATGTTTTGGTTGTGACTGTTTCGGTAGTGAAAAATGTATGGAATAACACCCAAAAAAATAGATGTCTCTACTGAAACTTCACCAAATGTTTCATGACTGTTTTGGTAGTGACAATTTTAAATACTTTTGAAGCCAGCTCAAAGATGCTAATCAGCACATAGTTAGCTAACACAGGTCTGAACAGTTGTACGCAACTAAATGTTACAGAATAACTCCCAAAAACGTGTGCTTAATTGCAGAAAAAGGTGTTGTGGTAGTGACATTCCTTAAAGTTACACATTTACCTCAAAATGATGGGGCCTATTTACTAGAGAGCGGGACACATAAATATTTCATAAATTTAGGAGTGTAGTTAAAATCAGTCTCAGTCAAAGTACTAAAACATACACTGTTTCGGTACTGACATGAAAATGCAGGACACATTTTTTACATAAAGTTTTCATTATTATCAAACTTCACTTTTTAAAAGAGTCAAAAAGGTCCTGGTCTGCCGTTAGCACTTTTAGCATAGCTTAGCATAAATTATTGAATCAGATTTAGCAGCTCATTCAAAAATGACCAAAGATTTTCAATATTTTTCCTACTTATAACTTGACTCTTCTGTAGTTACACTGTGTACTAAGACCGACAGAAAATGAAAAGATGCAGTTTTCCAAGCTGATATGGATAGGAACTATATTCTTATTCTGGCGGAATAATCAGGGAACTTTGCTGCCATAACATGGGTGCAGCAGGCTCAATGATATTACACAGCACCTGAATATAGTCCCCAGTAACTTACATCCATGGTATGACAGCAAAGTTTTAAATAGAAAATATTTGGTAATTTTTGAACGAGATACTAATGGTCTAATCAGATTCAATGATTTATACTAAGCTATGCTAAAAGTGCTAACGGCAGACTCTGAGATTGGCTGAACGGATTCAAAAACGGTAAAACTCATCTGTTTAGGGAAGTTGGAAAATTAGCCTATATTTAAAAAAATAAATAAATAAATAAAAAGTGGAGTGTTCCTTTAAGCTTAATAATATTTTAAATATTATTGTGGGTTTCAATAGATCTTGGAAAACATTGAAGATTTGAATACTTAAATGCTTTTTAAATGTTTTTTTGCATAGTTTGCACCAATTCTGTGTCCCATATACAGCCTAGCTTGGTCACCCATGTGCTTAGAACTTGCCAACAGAGCAACTATTCATTGTGTTAATTTAGTTTGGTTAATTAGTAGAATTTGTTTGGTGTTCATTTATTGTGATTTAATTTAGGACTGTTGTGAACTTGCTTTGTACATTTCGTTTTAAGAATCATTACGAGAATCTTTGGGTCACAGAAAAAGCATGCTAATACTTTTCTAAATGATCTAATTACACAATACATTTGGCATACAACAGGAAATGTTTGGAGAGAAAAAAAGGTGGGCTCTTTAGACTTGGGCTAGTAAGTAATCACCTAACAAGCATCCAAATTATCCAACCATCCATCTGTTGCATAACAACCTCTAAAAACTGCTCACAACACACTGTGGTGGTAACTGTTGAAAGAGCAAAATTCAAAATGCATCCATCCATTTTCCAAACTTCTTTGTGGAACAATCCTAGGTAGGGTCATGGGGAAGAAGCAATATATTCCTGAGAAAGAAAAAAAAAGGCTTAGCATAGCTTATAAATTGGTAAACCATATAAATCATCCCTGACTGATCATTTAGGCTGATCTTTCTTTGTGACCTTGCTTGATCCTGCTGGAGAGATCCATCTCTCTCCTGTTTGCCTGCTGCCAAGGAGATGTGTGAACGAACAGGGAAAAATTACACTCTCCGAGACCCTGCTAATGAAGTCATCTCCCTCGGCCCAGCCAGCCAGTCAGCTTTTTAATTAGTAACTAATCAAGTCAATACGGTACTCACCAATGAGAAGCGAGCTGGGCCTACACACACAAACCTGCCTTAGTCCCTGCGTCCTTCTTTCCCAGCGATAATATTTACTGACTCCTCTCCTTTGGCAGTGTGGGTTTAGATTACGTTAATTACTTGGGCCTTAGACGGCATTAGTGAAACGTGATCTCCAGTGTATCGGCTGTACAGAACTGTTAGCTTGTAAATAGAAAACCATAGGACGCTAAATGGGCTTAGAGTCGCTCCACAGTCTGGACGCAGGGGTAGTGAAAGGGGAAGTGAAGTCAGAGCAGCTGCCTGAGAGAGTAAACACAAATACACAAACAGCCCCCAGGAGATACATCTGACACTGTGTGAACACAATCTTCCCTTCAATCATTCAGCTTTCACTCATGCAAGCAGGAATGGAAAATTGTTTAGTGAATACGGCTCTTTTTGGTGGAGACCTTCAATGAGACAGATTTGTAATTAAAAAAGAAAAAAATACATGCCTTCTGATTGGTCAATCACATTCTGTTGTCAAATATTTTTGTATAATGACCTTTAAACTGTATAACTCCATTTGTTAAAGGGATAGTTCACCCAGAAAATGAAAATTCTGTCATTAATTACTCACCCTCATGTTGTTCCAAACCCATAAGAGCTTAGTTCATCTTCAGAACACAAATTAAGATATTTTTGATGAAATCCGAGAGCATTTTTTTTGTTTTCTTTTGGGATCCGATAGAGCATTTGGACCCAGAAACGGTGATGTATGATGTTAGACTCGACAGTCAGATTATTGTGGTTTCTTTTGAACATGAGAATAGCAAGATTCCTGTTCTTAGTAATGACTCTTAAATGGTTCCAGTAATGGTTTTCTGTGAGAAATAAGCCTACTGGTTTTTTTTTTACTGGCCAAGTTCATAAGTGTCATTAGTTCTATTCACTCTAAAGAGACTGGCTCATACAAGTCATTTTTTCACCAATTGGACAAAACTGTTTGTTTTAGATGAATTAAAAACAGGTTTGTACAAGCAATTTGTTTCTGAATTGGACCTCATTGTTTGCACTATATGTTTTAAGATGTAGTCACATTAGTAAAATTTGTGGGCAAAAATGGTTTGTTGTCTGTTGTCAGCTGTATAAATATGCATGAAGCACAGCTCACACAGAAGTCACAGCTCATGTGCTGTGATCCGTGCTTCATAAATCGATACATTATTGATAACAGACTGGATCTTTGGATTCACTAAAACAAAGCATCATACAAGTAGTTTGCTGTAGATTCAACAACGGTATTGCGATTCCGCTGAATAGTTAACTTGGAAACATTGTGAGAGCAGAAAAATGCACCAAAATGCATATAATTTAGTTCTATTTTTTATGGAGCTGTTTCTCCATCACTATTACAATAATAAGAGGGATAATGTCAACCGGTAATTTTCCCAAAATAAACTCCTACTGGCTGATACAAGACTTTTTCTTGATGTAATTCTGCGATAATGACTAGCTTACTGTACATTATTCCTTACATACGCATTTCCTCACAATTATGTCACAGTTCTCCCTTTTCAACCACGTAATTGTTCAGATAAGTTTATATATACTTGCACAGCTATTAGATCCATTCCACCCTCAGCCAAAGCAGTGCAGTTTCCTAGCGACGTCCTAGCATTTAATACTGATACCTGGGGTCACCTGATTGACATTTTATTAATCAATATTTATTTATTCAACCGAATCTAAGACTAGCAGATGGTTTGATAATAAAAAGCATTTGATCAACACTTTCAAGACTCACTTTGGCCCATTTCGACATTACAAAGCTAATTCCGGTATCAGCTGGACCAATCTTAATTGGGGTTTTAAGCCTTTCAAACATGGCTAGAGAGCAGTGATACATGAGCTGGCCTTGTCACACTGCTGTATTTGGAAAGCCGCTACTGCCCCCAAGCTATACGCTGAAGAACTACATCCTTTGGATAGAGAGCATGAAAAGTGCCACACAGCAAGTATAAAATCGAGGGGTCTGCGTTTGGCTAGTTAGCATGTTCCAGACATCCCCTGCTGGTAGATGATGGAACAACACACTCTTTTTTCATTGACTGACAGTCACAAAAAAAAGGGTTAAAGGATTAGTTCACTTCCAGAATAAAAATTCTGATAATTCACTCAGTCCCATGTCATCCGAGAAATATTTAGGTATTTCAGTCGAAAAGAATTTCACGCTTTTAGGGAAATAATTTCAGAACTTTTCTCCATATAGTGAACTTCAACAGGAATCAATGGGTTGATGTTCCAAATTGCAGTTTCAATACAGCTTCAGTGGGCTCTACATGATCCCAGCCGAGGAATAAGGGTCTTATCTAGCAAACCAATCAGTAATTTTCAAAAAATAAATAAATAAATAAATATACATATATACTTTTTAACCACAAATGCTCATCTAGCACATTCTCTGCGATGCCATACATGCAATATGATTTCACGCATTACGGAATCACATTGGAAAGGTCATGCACGGTTAGTTTTCGACTCTGTTTTACCGTTTTTTGTAAAGGGGCGTTTGACTTTCTTTGCATGATTGCTGTGTAAACTCTGGGTCAGTATTTGCGATTACGTCATGCATGACCTTTCCAATGTGACTAAATAAAGCGTGAGGTCGAGCTAGTGCAAGACGAGCATTTGTGGTTAAAAAGTATATAAATTCGTTTTTTTTTTTTTAGAAAATGATTGATCGGTTTGCTAGATAAGACCTTTTTTCCTCGGATGGGATCATGTAGAACTCTTTGAGGCTGCACTGAAACTGCAATGTGGACCTTCATTCATTCAAGTCCATTATATGGAGAAAATCCTGGAACATTTTCCTCAAAAACCTTTCTTTTCGACTGAAGAAAGAAAGACATGAACATCTTGAATGACACTGGTGTAAGTAAATTATCAGGAATTTTAAAGCTGGAGCGATTTTTTTTTCTTGCAAGAAATCACTAATATGGACCCTCTTCACAAGTTTTCTTTACATTTCTAACACTACACTCTTTGTTTTATTACTTTGGTATTCAGTTCTAGAAAACTACTTAATGCTAACACAAAGACTGAGGGAGACTTGACATCTGTTTGACATCTTTCTCTCTTCTGACCACAATAATCAATTTCTCAATATTTTTCCTCTTTTAGAAAAAGTCAGACACTATAATATTTTTTTTCTTTCTGCTATTGGAGCAAATGGAAATGCAAGATCAGTAGATCCGTTTACCCAAGTTAATAGGGTCCATTTAATTGCACTATAGTACCAGTGCCAAGTTTAATTGTGGAGGATTCTTAAAGGGATAGTTCACTCAAATGATCGTTTACTCACCCTCATGTTTTAAACATGCATCACTTTTGGAAAACAAAAGAAGTTATTCTGAAAAAAAAAGTCATTGGGATCCAATACTGTTAATGTTTTTCAACATATATTTGTAATGCTGGGACCTGCTCACAAAACAGCATCCTCTTGTTCTGTCCCTTGAAGCCTGTTGCATCAAGATGTTTTTCACAACTATGCACCACAAATGCCTTCTTCAAGACAAAAATCCATTTGAAACAAACTGTCAAAGTGTTTGAGTCTTCGATGGCGAGAGGTTGTTTACTCACACGCCTCTCACAGAAAAACAACTCCTTATTAGCGTTTTCTGAAGTCTACAGTGCCTCTCTGTTCAGCCCTCACAGTCTGCCCACGTCCTGAACATCACCTTGTGTCCAGACGGGCCCTCTGCCTCTGTAAACAGCTCTCCTCACAGCTCAGCTCAGATCGCGCTCGCTCGTTCTCACCTCCAGCATCATACAAAATGTCACCTCACCTAGCTTCATTCATAAATGATGATGATTAGCTGCTGGTTTGGTTTCAACCTCTCTTAGAAGAACAGGAGGGCCGGCTGCCCTTCCACTGCCATTGCGCTAATTGACTCATCAGCTCCGTGCTTGGCCCGGCCAAACTGGCCATTTCAGCTAATGCCGACAATATGGTTCTCTGACAGGCAGGAGGGCCGGCCTTCTGTCCTCTGCTTGGTCTCTACAGGACGCCTACTCTCTCATCACACTCTGAGAGAGGCTGGTACTGCTATTCTAAATGGGATAAAGAGAAAACAGTGATTGACTAATTTATGACTGACCTTTACAGGATTAGTTCACCCGACAATGAAAGTTCATGATTTATAAACCCGCATAACTTTCTTTTCTTCTGGGGAACACTCTAGAGAAATTCTGAATTATGTAATGTTACAATTCCAGCGTCAAAAATGGCACAAATTCACTGTAAAAATATTATAAGTATATTCCTTCTGCAATCATAAAGTAGCTTCATGTGATAACATGAACAATGACTAAACATTTAAGACTATACTATTACGAACACTGAGTCAGCAAGTAGAACTTAAAAACCAGGTCTGTCAGAAGTGTGAACAAATCTTTCGGATGGGTTTTGTTAACTGCATAAAATGATACTTTGAAAACTGAATTGGACATCGTTACTTGCCTTATGAACATGTCATGAAGAACAAGTGGAGATGTCGAGACTTTCAGTGAATAAAGCCCCTTTCATGCTGTCAGCCCAAATCCGATTTTTTTGCAAACTCCGGTTCTGGAGGGCCTCAGCTCTGCAGAGTTTAGATGCAACTCTAATTAAACACACCTGATCCAACTAATCAAGTGGCTTAATTGAAAACTGCATAGTATGTGTATTAGACTACGTTCAGACTGCAAGCCTTAATGCTCAGTTCCGATTTTCTGCTCATATCTGATTTTTTGTTTGTCTGTTTACATTGTTTTTAAACATGTGGCTCATGAACTGAAACACATGCGCACAACGACAGTAACGTAAGAAGCCACGCGTATCGCACTGCCGTAAAAGTAAACATGAAAGCCACGGAAGTCGGTGTATGCTAGTGTTGCCAAGTCTGCGGCTTTACCAGTGTTGCCGCGGGTCCACGCGACCGCAATAAAGTAATATTTATCCCCTGTAATGCTAATTTTACCAGGAGAACCCCGTCGAAAAGCTTGTGTTTCCCCCAGGGGGCGAATTTTAATAGGGAATCCTTCAAAACGCGACTGGGTTACTTTTGTGCTCGTTTTTAGTAGCAACTGGGCGGGTTTTGTTGTTAAAACCTGGCAACCCTGCTGTGTAGGCGCTGGAAGTCGCATGAATTCCGATCTGACTGTTCAGACTGAGGTTGCATGGTGAAACATCCGACCTGTATCGGATTTAGAACCACATACTGAAGTGGCTCAGATCTGATTGTAAAAGATCAGATTCCATGCGGTTTGTGCTGTTCACACTGTCATGCAAAAAACACACATGGGTCTGGAAATGCGTTTCAGTCTGACTGGTCAGATCGGATTTAGCGTAGCTTTTTACACTTCAGGCGTTTTTGTGGAAAGCATAATAAATATGTTTGCAGAAACATGGCTTGTGTTGTTGTAAACTGTAAGTCAACCGGGAAACAATAGGCTACGGCTAGTATACGCACCTCTTTGAGTTGTGAAACCAGCACAGAGACGACAGCACAGAGTCAAATCGCATCTGCTTCCTGAATTTATGCCGCTGCCTCAGAAGACGAAATAATCCAATATAAGCCAACGGACGGCAACGAGATATTAATCAAGCGTGACGGCAGCGCGATTACGTCTGTATTGCAAACTGTACTGCTGTTTTAGCGTTGCGTAACAATGCAACGGCATAGCCACAGAAACCAACGCACATTCCGTTAAAGGAACGGGCGCTTATGGACACACAAATCGGATATAAACAGTTGTAATACACAGAGTGGACAGTCGGTTATTCAAATCAAATTCCATCCGGATATGCACAAAATCGGATTTGGGCTGACAATCTGAACGACGCTTAAAGACTGTTAATAAAGATCTTTTTCATACACAAAGCTAATTTATTACTTGAGAAGACTTAAGTTGAGATTCCGTTAGGCCCCCCAAAGGACATTGTTGTGGGCCCCTCTCAGCCTCTGGGCTCTGCTTGGAATATTGCATATGAAGTTTGAACCACTTTTAAAGATATATAAACTTGTAGAGCTTAGTGTAACGTAAATTATGTGTCTTACTGAAATACACAGTAGAAAGCACATGAAAGATTTAAGTTATTTAAAAAATCCACATTGTTTTATGCATATTTTGGACTATGGGGGGCGCAGTTATGCATCGATGGCATCAAATGGTTCCACTCTGTGAGCTACTGGCACTACCTGTTGCTATTTTTACCGCAACACAACTCAGAAAATAAAATACTGATACGATGACCACAGCTACTAAAAGAGCTTACAGGTGGCAATGGATATAAGCGTAGGCTTAAAATAAATGCCGTACCATCGATTTTTCCCCACAAGAAGTCTAAACACCCACTGGATATCCAGTGAAATCTGTGCTGAGAAACTCCTTCAGTGGCTGCGGCATCATGACAAGTGTCTGCATGTTTACATCCTGCCAGGATGACATCTAGCATTTCTTGTCTCTGCCAGTTGTTTCTCTTGTTGCCCTTTGACTGAAAATTGCAACCAAAAGCCACACAGTGTTGCACTGAATCAGTTTTTATTTTCTGTATTGCGGTAAAAATAGCAACAGGTAGCACCAGAGTGCCACCATTTCACATCATCGATATAATAATGTTCAAAATATGTATAAAACAATGTGGCTCCAATCAACAGGTGAAAACTCAAATGTCACAATAGAGAAAAAGATCTGTCACAGCTCTAATAAAGCTCTAGAAATAAAGCATATGACTGAAGAGTATTTATTTCTACACAGTGAAAAGGAAATGAAAGTGTGAAAAAGAAAAGCTGCATTCACCATGATTCATTCTGTGGCCTTCATAAACCTCTTTTCCCCCATTGTAGGCCTCAGCAGTGAAGAGTGGGACCTGGTCTGGTTCTACAATGGAGGTGTCAGGCAAGGCAACAAGTTTCCAAATTAGTGTTTTGCCGACAGCCTACAATTTCTTCAAGCCAGTGTCTTGTTTCCTTGATACTGAGTTTTGATAACTTTTCTTGATAAGTTCTACACCGCTGCTGAAAAGCACCTATTAGGAAGTCTGAGATGGAGTGAGCACTACAGCGGAGCCATCTATTTACAGTGCCTGTTTGTGCTCAAGCCCCAGGCTGCCCACCACTTTCTGTTTCTCCCTCTCTTTTGCACCGTTCTAATTACTAGTTGTGTTGTCACTGTCAGCAGGCTCTGTCTGTCTGCTACAATCTTCTCCTTTGTCTGGAGTTTCCTTGAAAATCCACCACACTGAGTGCAATGAACTCCTATAATTTCCGTTCTATAGGGATCAAAGCAACAAGACGCATCACAACGCACCTAAACAGTATAGCATGCATAAGATTACATGTTAGTAATACATAGTCATTTGAAAGATGGATGAGATTACAAAGGTTTAAGGAACAGTTGCATCGCAAATGAGTTATTTTACCATCCTTTCTACAGCCATCCACCCTATAGTTATTCGTATATGACGTTTGCCCGGTGATTATAGGCTGAAAAACTTCAGGAGGCGCATAATGAGGCACTACTAATAGAATTATAATGATTGTAATAATAGAGTCTTTAAAAAAGCATTTGGTACTATTGTACCATTGCATATTATTGTATTTAAATGTCTAGTAATAGTATATGTTGACTGTATGGCAAAAAGTATAAATATGCTTTTTATATGGGCCATTTGACAGTATTGGGAGATGGTCCTCACTGCAGAACACAAGATCCAGGGGCGAGGTTGGATCCAGATCCAACTCCTCCCACCTTACATCCCCCTAAACCTTCCCGTCTCCACCCCCTGATCCCTAAACCTACCCATCCCCACGCCCTGAATATGGATGTAACCTCGCCCCCTGGATCTTGTGTACTGCAGTGAGGAGCTACTGAGTATTGGTCCAAAGTCAGAGTTGGAAACGTCTTGAAACAAATGTCTTCTACCAAAAAATGTGTATGCATGCAAATCGTATAATATCCAAGGTACACATTTCTAGTAATTATGCAGTTAATTCTCATATTGTATTTTCAGAAAGTTTTGGAATATTTTTGGAATACATTTTCCTGTCCCCCAAATGTGTCACAGCCGAGAAAAAGCTAATTTAATTGGAAGGGTTCTGTTGACAGATTAAGATTTTTGCTTACATCTACATTGTAAACGTACATTTTTGCTATTTTATGAAATTTTTTTCAGAGGTAAATAATGGTCATTTAAATCCAATTTTACTTTGTAAAAGACAAAAAGTTGATCATACCTATTTCAAACTTAAGGATTCATTAGTTTGGTTATACATTGAACCAGAAACTACCATAACATCTTAGTTGATAATTCAGTATACTTTATTTTTGACAAAACATCCCGTGTTTCATTAGTGACAGTAATGTTTTGGTGAAGACCACATCTCATTACAGAATTTTAACTCACATAATAAAACATAAATACAAAAAAAATTCTTGTTTATTTCCCACAAAATATGAGGACTGTGTGTTTCCTTTTGTCACCACAGAAGCAATAATGACATGTTTCAGTTGTGAAAACTTTTTAGGATAGCACCCAAAAAAACAAAAACAAAGATGTCACTACCGAAACAGTCACAACCAAAACATTTGGTGAAGTTTCGGTAGTGACATCTTTGTTTTTGTTTTTTTGGGTGTGAGTGAGTGAGTGACAGATACCTTTGAACCTAGCCCAAAGATGCTACTCAGCACATGGTTAGCTAGTTCTGAACAGCGGTTTAGATGTAAAAACTAAATGTTATGGAATAACTCCCAAAAAAGTGTGCTTAACTGCAGAAAAAAAAGGTGTTCTGTAGTGACGTTCCTTAAAGTTACACAGATTTTTCAGACTTTTGAACACATTTACCTCAAAAGGATGGGTCCTATCTACTCACCTTGTAGGTAGAAAGAGTGACCCATAAATATTTCTTGATCATAAACTCTGCACATACACAGTTTCGGTAGTGACATGAAAATGCGGGACACATTTTTTTACATAAGGTTTCCTAATTTGCCAAGAAAATATAAAATAATTTTAATACGTTGAAATTTAGGGGTTAGATTTCGGGACAGCCACCTTCTAATTGTAAGTACCCAATAAATGATTTTAAATATATTAAGCTTATTGTTTTAAATATTACTGTGGGTTTTAATAGATAATAGAAGGATCTAAACATCTAAGATTTGAATACTTAAATGCTTTTTAAGTGTGTTTTTGGTTGCGGGACAGCAGTTTGCACCAATTCTGTATAATGGTCCATATATTTTGTTTAATTTTTAAGTAAATAGAATAGTTTAAAAAAATATATATTTCTATAACCTGATGTTTAATATATATATATGAAATATGACTTTTTAAAATAAACCAAGTGGATAAATTACATACACTTTGGCACTGATGTGATGTGAAAAGACCATTCATATGTGATTACTTTAACTTTTTTGCAAGTGAAAGAGCCTTAAGATGAATGTTTAAGCAAACTGACTGACATTTTGGAATTTCCTTAAGGGATCCTATGTAGGAGAGGCAACTAACTTCCTTAAAACATATGAAGGCTTCATTCTCTATGTTAATAGCATGAGCAAACTTTAAAATTCATGTAAACATTGGCATATGAAACAGACTCTCTAGTTCAAAATTGATCTACATAAGCTATGATTTTTTTTTTGCGTCACGTTGCTTATGTACGCACAGAGGATATGAATCAGAGAAATGTCACTTTAATCATAGAGCATTAAGTTTGATTAATGATGTAATTATGAGCGTTAAATGGTGACTGACGTGTTTTGGGCAGACAGTTCACCTCTACATCAGCAGGGCATTGTGAAAAACCATTAAAGCATCACAGAGGAGCCCAGTCAAAGGAACTACCGTACAGGCAGCTGCTCATTACAGCCGTGGCATCTGTGAGATTCAAAGCAATACTCATCAGCCCACAGAAAAGGTCCCGTCACACAGAGGCGAACGGCCAAATGGGCCTGAACACCCAACATCTACAGTCATCAAATAAGCCCTTAGCCAGCAGGGGCAATGGTCTGGACCTGATTACTGTCTTCAGCAGCGAACACACGTCTGATATTACGGCTTCCATACTTGAAAGAAAAGTTATTATACATGCCCAGAAGGAATAAAGGGTGGCTGGATTTAATACAAACTGGTTTTGTTGCATATTACAAAGTCAGCGGCTTTGGAACGGTATGATTTCAGCCATGCAGAGCTGAAACCTTTTCCTCAAAATATCTTGTATTCAAGATGAAATGCAGATGTAGATGTCGACTTGCTGCTCTCTCCTCTGTACATCAGAGATACCAAAAGATGTTGAGCCTACAACAAATCTCAAAGTCAGCCAGCATTAATTATACACTATTACCCCCAGTTTCACAGACAAGGCTTAAACCAAGTCCTAGATTAAAAAGTACGTCCAAGGTGTTTAAACTGAAAGAAACGTGCACTGACTGATCTAAAAATATATCAGTGCCTTTGTTTTGTCTCAAGATGCACACCAGTAATTTTTTTCTAAGCCGGTTTATAAAAAATACTTAAATGTCCTAATTGAACTATGACCTAATCCTGGTTTAGCCTAAGCCCTGTCTGTGAAACCGGGCCTTAAAGTCAGAAAATAAGCCTCTGCTTCCAGCATAACTTCCTCTGGAGAAGAACAGACCTCACAAAGGCAGGTGAGAGGTGTAGAAAAAAAGACAGAAACAGTGATGTCTGTTCTTTGACTCCTCTCCTCCGGTAAAATGGTTGTCATGGCAGGAAGGAATCCAGCTGCTAGACAGAACAGGCAATCCAAGGGATTACAGATGTTGAGTGATGGGAGCTCAGGTCAGGATGAAAACCCTTGTCCTGTTAAATTATTGAGCATTGCTACATCAAGATTGCTCACTAATGTTAACATAGGAAACTGTCTCTCTTAAAGATTTCACTGTACAGTCAAACCAAAAAATTTTCAGACACCAGATGTAAGTTTTGATATTAGGACATTATAGTTTGTTTACTTAACTGAGGACAGCACAGTGAACTGTGACATATTATATACAAAAATTGTTCATAGAGTGGACTACCAGTAAAATTGAGACCAAATATTGTTCAGACACCTTGACCTGTCTGTTTTTTCCTTAATTGCTAATGCAACCTTTTTACACCACAGACTGAACAAAAGCATTGCTTGGTACTTGGTCAACAAAGTATTCAATAATCTATTACATACCTTTCTATCAAAGTTACCTGCCATTATCAAAACAAATTTGTTCTGATACAGTTAACTCTGAGTACATTTTATTACCATTTTCTAAACTATAGCGAATAAACTGTGATAATGTGAGAAATGTTGAATGTGTCTGAATGAATTTTGACTTGACTATATATTCAACAGTAAGAAGAGGCAGAAACAAGGGAAAAGACTCTGCTGAACAGTGGCTTGGGGCAAAAATATGGCAAAAATCAATACAAATTCACAATTCAAGATAAAGCGGTAAAAAATGCCCCTGTATTACCTTTTTTTTTTTTTTTTTACATTTATGATAGTGAACCAATATAACAAGCACAAGTGCTGTTTTACCAAATATAAGCATGATTGCAAATTGTGATTTCATACAACAGTTCAATAAACAAGAGGTTAATATTAAGCTACTTACATTTAAAGCTGCAGTCCGTAACTTTTTTGGTTAAAAATTATACAAAATCAATTTTTGAGCAAGTACATTACCAGCCAGTGTTCAAATCTATCGTCTTTAGCCCGATTCACAACGGTTAGCTTATAATAATGTTTTTTAAATTGAGTGGTACGGGTAGGTTTTCGCTGTAAATTCAAGCATGCCACTGCGTCATTACGTCACATCTGTAAACATAAAGAAGGCGTCCCGGCTAGTAGCTTTATCTCATGTGAGAATGCTGCAGGTGCCGGATAGTTTATAGCCTTTTCTCACAGCGGCTGAAATAATTAAACTTATCATTTTGATTGCGGAATGTAATCCAAAAAGTTTGTGTTTATGAAACATAAGTGACTGAAATTAGATTACTCCAGTTTTAAATGTGCATTTGATTGCAGATAGCCTACATGGGAAAGTTTTGTATTTTAAAGAACACCGGTCCTAAGGAAGAATGATTTGCTTTTTCTTCTAAAAGTAGTTCTTCATATGAAATTGCAATTGCAGGTTTTCAGACAGAGATGGCGACAAAGAGGACTGCAAAACTTACGGACTGTAGCTTTAAGAGACAATATTGTCTGTTTCTGTTCTGTTCTGCCAATGAATGTAGTTCCAAACAAAGCCCATCCTAAATGATTCAGTCATTTGAATTAATCTAATTTCGCTCACTGTTATCTAACATCATTTTCACCCTCATTCATATTTCTGTTTATACCATATTTTTCCTGTGAAAGTGGCGTGGCCATTTGTAAATTTAATGTGTCTGGCTTCCAGACTCATTGGCTTTCAGCAAGTTTTATCTGTACAACACAGCTGTTTTGCTGCTTGATATTGGAAACTGGTGCATCGTATCATATTATTTTAATGTTTATCTTAATTATGAACACACTGGTTTGTAGTGCAAAGTTTTACTATTTACTGCACTGTTATTCTTCTCCTTTATATCATTACAGAGGCTAATGAACCAGAAGTCTTGCATATTCACAGAAAGGGGCTTACCTCTGCTTTGAATTTTTTTTTAATATCAGCGTGTCAAAACATCGACCCTATCAACGCACACACACAAAAACGTGTAGAGTGATAAAAAAAAAAAAAATCTAGTTTCTACTACCGTTGACTACTTGGTGGTACATCTGATTATAACAGTGGTTGAAATTGGGATTTAGTGACCGGTTTCTTTTCTTTTTGTTTAATAGTGCTTAAACCAAGGCTATGTGCAACTAATTTCTTTTTAGGTTCACATCAAGACATAAGAACAGTAACATGATTATACTTGGTTTCAAGAAAATGATAGTAAGCGGCAAACACCAACCCCAAAGAAACGCAGTGTGAGAATGTCACAAAATGAGGGTTACCATCCAGACAAAGCTACACAGCTCCCCCTGCTGGTAGATATGAGCAAACGTACAACACATTGCTCAGCATAAAATACTTTTTATCGTCAGAATGAGGATGACAAAAAGCAGTGGTGAGCTTTTATGAAGTCAGCTCATTAAATTCATTAATGTTTGTTTTTCATTTTCATCAGAAAGTCAATGATGACATGAGCTTGCTTAGCACCAATGTTCTAGAATTTTTTCTTCTTTCTCTAACACAATTGAAAAAGACGGGAATCTGTTGAGTCTAGTTTAATATCTATAGATCAATAACATTAAAACCCCACATATTTAGACACTTGTAAACTCGCAGCATCTTGACACTGCAAGTGCCAATTGTTTTTACATGCCCCAAGTACAAGAGGACTCTTTCCTCTCACAGACATGCTCGGTTTTGACAGTCTCTCTCCAAACCACAGTCTAGTCAAGATGAGCTATGAACACCCCATTAAGGAATGTGCATTTCAATGTGAACCCCATTAACACACTCATTTCATTCCTCTTACAGTTGCCAGACATGAAATATTGCCACTTAACTTAAAACCGAGCCAGTGATTGAAGTCACAGCATCTCCTCATAATCAGTTTCCCAGCAAACACAGAAAACACTCAAACGTAAAACTCTAGCAGGAATGTTTTAAACCAGTGGTGCCTAACACTGTTCCTGGAGATCTACCTTCCTGCTGAGATCAGTTCCAATCCTGACCAAACACACCTATCTGTAATTAAAGTGCTCCTTCAGATCCTAATTAGTTGGTTCAGTTGCATTTGCTCAGGGTTGGAGCTGAACTCTGCAGGAAGGTAGATCTCCAGGAACATGGTTGGGCACCCCTGTTTTAAACCCGCTGAACTGTAAACTGAAGCTTTTCTATTAGATCTGTATCATTTCACTGTTTGCTTGTGTAATTTGTGTTATGACAGCATCAATATTGACAAATATTACACTGCTTTCAGCCAAACTCAAGAGGTGTCAAAAACAATTGGCAGAATAATGGTTTTCATTGGAGGTACGCATCATGTCTTTCCTACTGTTTACATTTGCTCCTAATGTAGCTAGTGTGTAAATAAGTACATAGCATGTTATGCATTAAGGAGGCAAAGCACACAACTTGTCTTCTACGGTGTTTATTTGTTGCCGACTTTACATGTTTTAGAAAAAGAACCCAAGGATTTTTCCTCCTGTGTGTTTTCGTCTGGCCTCCTCGTGGTCCATGATGCCAGCTGAGGTTGTCAAAACAATGAATCTGCAGAGAACAAAGAGACAAAAAACATGACCAGGCTGTCCAAGATGCTGCTGCCCTTTGAATACATGTCACCCTAGGCGGTTCTCGTCTACATTGCTGACATTTTATAATAAAAACACAGCAATGAAAAGGGATCAAATTTTAAGATTAGTCAAGTTTGGATAACTATCAGCAAATCATCAGTTCAGAAGCTTAGCAATAAAAAATGGTTACTGTGGCAAAGACACGAGGTGACAAGCTGAGCTACAACCAGCTTTTAGTTGCTCAAGAAGATAATTCAACTACAAATAACTAATTAACAAACTAATGAATTAAAGGTTAATCAAGTAGGACTCCATTAGCAGTTGACCAAGATGGATTTCAAAGGCAAATGGGACAAATGTCTTCCTAAAGTGAAAACTCACCAAAAAGGGCAAAAATGTTTAATGTATTGACAATGCAACTTTGAAGTGACAAAGAAATCACACAAAGGAGATCAGCATATAGATCTTTTTCAAGATCACAGCAAGAGAACAAAACATGCCAATTGACAAAGCTTTTGTCTGCTTTGATGCGACATTGCACAAAATAAAGGTCAAAAGAGCCAGTGATACTAGGTTACTGTAGAGCCAGCGATACCTACAGCTTCTGCCTTCTCTCATAAAGCATTGCAAATGCTGTTGATGTCATTAATTTGAGAACACTAAACAATGTGAGGGCAAAAATGAATTTTATATTCATCTGCCCATTTGATACTATGTAATAAATTTAAGCCGGTCAACATTTGGGTTTAACACTTCTAAAGACTCCATAGTAAGCTGTAGCTGGCAGAAATCTATACTAAAGCATTGTTGAACATGTTCAAAAACTAAAATCTAAACATCAATATCTACTGTAAATAAGTAAACAAAAATGGACCATTTTCACAAAACTGTGATGAAGCATTTCAGTGTCATAAGCATCATACATCTTTTTATTTATATTTTTTTTAAATGTATGTACATTTATAACAGTAAAACTAGTTAAACACTGCAAATGTTAAACAATGTGAGGGTGTTTCTAATGCAACATCTATGGGAGAGAAGGCAAGTTTGACATTCACTCTGTTATCAGTCTTTTTTGAAAGTCACAAAAACACTATTGTGGAGTTTTTCTTTTGCTATTTGAGCAAATGAGAATGCAAAAAATATATACATCTGAGGTACTCTCCATTCACTGCTCTGGAAGTTTACCTGTCTATGGTAATATGATCATAAAAAGGAGTTTAAAACATTTCTGATAGACAACCGGCAATTACTCACCCGAACTGTCTGGATGGGAGAAGGTTGTTCTGCCACTTCTCCAGATCCTTCAACTGCACATCAAACCGTGGGCTGATGACACCACACTGCATCACAGATAAATTGTTCAGAAAACAGTTTGAGTGCTTGAAGCACATATAATACGAGTAGTCAGAGTTCATCTGCACTTATATCCCAGAGTTTTCTAGCCTGCACTATTCTGGACAATGTTTGAAACTTCGTATTGCTAGAACTTCTCATGTTATTGTCTCTGTAAGATGAATTATTTGTATTGCTAATTTTTAGGGTACTTTGGATAAAAACACCTGCTAAACAAATAAAATAATTTATATGATACAGAAACTGTAGGACCAATCCAACAAGGCTTGTCATTATGATGCCTAACAATGTTAGCTGACACTACAATCAAAGTATCTCCAAGGGTTCTGATTAAATATTAGTGGCTGAAGCAGGCCATTGTGGGCTTCATTGCACAGGATATGCACTGGGAGAAATTTATATCAGTTTGGCGTTTCAATACTTTCCCAAGATGCTCTACGAAGGCAATACTTTCAAATGCTCACATGTGCTTTGTGTACATGCGTTCTGAAGAGCATGCAGCCGTGTGTAACTCCACGTGAGCGGTTAAATGCACTTGCATCTCAAAATGCTTTTAAGAAAGAGTCAGTTACATTAAGAAAACATGTTAAAATAGATCTGTGCATTAGTGAGAATGCAGCCTAGTTTAGCCTATACTATAGTTGCTGATGTTAAAAATATCACTAGTAGTGATATAGTTTATACAGGTCCTTCTCAAAAAATTAGCATATTGTAATAAAGTTCATTTTTTTTCTGTAATGTACTGATAAACAGACTTTTATATATTTTAGATTCATTACACACAACTCGAAGTAGTTCAAGCCTTTTATTGTTTTAATATTGATGATTTTGGCATACAGCTCATGAAAACCTAAAATTCCTATCTCAAAAAATTAGCATATCATGAAAAGGTTCTCTAAACAAGCTATTAACCTAATCATCTGAATCAACTAATTAACTCTAAACACCTGCAAAAGATTCCTGAGGCTTTTAAAAACTCCCAGCCTGGTTCATTACTCAAAACCGCAATCATGGGTAAGACTGCCGACCTGACTGCTGTCCAGAAGGCCATCATTGACACCCTCAAGCAAGAGGTCTGTGGGAAGGAAAAAGTGTGGCAGAAAACGCTGCACAACGAGAAGAGGTGACCGGACCCTGAGGAAGATTGTGGAGAAGAACCGATTCCAGACCTTGGGGGACCTGCGGAAGCAGTGGACTGAGTCTGGAGTAGAAACATCCAGAGCCACCGTGTACAGGCGTGTGCAGGAAATGGGCTACAGGTGCCGCATTCCCCAGGTCAAGCCACTTTTGAACCAGAAACAGCGGCAGAAGCGCCTGACCTGGGCTACAGAGAAGCAGCACTGGACTGTTGCTCAGTGGTCCAAAGTACTTTTTTCGGATGAAAGCAAATTTTGCATGTCATTCAGAAATCAAGGTGCCAGAGTCTGGAGGAAGACTGGGGAGAGGGAAATGCCAAAATGCCTGAAGTCCAGTGTCAAGTACCCACAGTCAGTGATGGTCTGGGGTGCCATGTCAGCTGCTGGTGTTGGTCCACTGTGTTTTATCAAGGGCAGGGTCAATGCAGCTAGCTATCAGGAGATTTTGGAGCACTTCATGCTTCCATCTGCTGAAAAGCTTTATAGAGATGAAGATTTCATTTTTCAGCACGACCTGGCACCTGCTCACAGTGCCAAAACCACTGGTAAATGGTTTACTGACCATGGTATTACTGTGCTCAATTGGCCTGCCAACTCTCCTGACCTGAACCCCATAGAGAATCTGTGGGATATTGTGAAGAGAAAGTTGAGAGACGCAAGACCCAACACTCTGGATGAGCTTAAGGCCGCTATCGAAGCATCCTGGGCCTCCATAACACCTCAGCACTGCCACAGGCTGATTGCCTCCATGCCACGCCGCATTGAAGCAGTCATTTCTGCAAAAGGATTCCCGACCAAGTATTGAGTGCATAACTGAACATAATTATTTGAAGGTTGACTTTTTTTGTATTAAAAACACTTTTCTTTTATTGGTCGGATGAAATATGCTAATTTTTTGAGATAGGAATTTTGGGTTTTCATGAGCTGTATGCCAAAATCATCAATATTAAAACAATAAAAGGCTTGAACTACTTCGAGTTGTGTGTAATGAATCTAAAATATATGAAAGTCTAATGTTTATCAGTACATTACAGAAAATAATGAACTTTATCACAATATGCTAATTTTTTGAGAAGGACCTGTATTTGCTTGTATGTTTTGAAACTGCTTAGCTAGTGATACAACTACAATTGTTTGATTTATCATCCTTTTAATTAATTGAATTCAAATTAATTGAATAATTGATTTAGTATTACTTTGCATTAAACCTTTTTTTAGGCCACGTACACGCTGCAAGTTTCAGGAGTGACAACCGCATTTAAATGCGGGAGTGAGTCCAGTAAATTATCGTTCCATGCGTGTACGGAACAGCCACTTTGTAACCATAGCAACATTTTGCCGTCTTGCAGGAGTGAATAAGAATTTAGCTGTTTAGTATCTGCCATTTTTTGGCTAAAGACTCTTTTTGTCCCACAATTTTAACTAAACTTGTTTTGCTCTTGCCCTTGTTTGTTGTTTTTTTTCTATGAAGATCTGGCTAAGAAGTCTTATCCTTTCGCCGTTATTTTTGAGATTGAGTTTTTCGCCCCATCTTAACTACTTGATCAGAAATGCACAGAAAGAACTAACTACGTGACTTTTCCAAGGTGAAGATGTGCACTGCAGAGCTAGTGCAAGATGAGCATTTGTGGTGAAGGAAAAAAAAAGTATATAAATGTGTTGTTTTTTTCAAAATGACAGACCCTGGGATCATGTAGAGCCCTTTGAAGCTGCACTGAAACTGCAATTTGGACCCCCCAAAAAATTGCAAGTTGTTCTCCAAATAAAGTCCACTATATTGAGAAAAATCCTGGAATGTTTTCCTTAATCTTATTATCTATCTGCAACTGAAGAAAGACAACAAACATCTTGGATGACACAGGGGAGTAGGGCTGCTAGATTTTTGGCAAAAATCATAATTACGATTATTTTGGTCTATATTGTAATCATGAGTAACACGATTATGAGTGGGTCCGGAACTTTATAGAATTGATTAATTTAAAGATAGCAATACAATAGAAAAAAAGATGGTAAAAGAATGGAATGAAAGTTTTTTTTTTTTTTAATTAATTGAATGGAAAATAAAACGGCATAGTCTTCACTGTAAGAATTAAACATGTTTAGATTCTTATAAAAACTACAAAAGTCCCTCTGTCAAGAGCAGTGAGTGAATTTGTCTTTTGTTGTTTGATTAACATTAACCGCAAAGACGGCAGAAGGAATATTACTTGTGGCTGCTTTAAGAGCTGCACGGATCCAATTTACTGTTACACACGTATTTTCATTCTCAACTGTTTACGTTAATTTGAGACAAAACTGATGGAGGATTACATGAATCACCAAACGCCACATTTTGACATATTTGCATGTATTTGACCATTTAGGTAACATCTTAAGCCAAACATTTACTTGTCTGTGTTCTGTTTTGTCTCTGAGCACATACACAGAACAGCGCACATTCTTTTTCGCGCTTTTAAAACACAACATTAAATAAACATTAATAAATCAAGCACGTCCCATTGTATGCAAGTCACGTTACATGATTTTATTGATTTGCATGTGGAATTGGGCTTTTATGGAGGAGCAAAAGCACGCTACTGCAAAGGGGGCGGAATCTGGAGAAATAATCGTTTTGTCTCGATTATTGTATTTTCATAATTGTTTAAAGCTGAAATCAAAATCGAAACTAAATTTCGCTAATTGCACAGCCTTACAGGGCAGAGTAAATTATCAGGACATTTTCATTCTGGAAGTGAACTTCTTTAAGATTCCCACCTATATTAACTACACTAGTAGTACAACACAGCTGTTTAATAAAAGCAGCAATGCACTCCAGGTTGTTCTATATTGTGAATACAGCAGATTATGATCTATCTGGCTAAAAAAAAAACTTTAGCGGTCACTAAATGCACAACACAGTACAAGTCCCTCTTACTTTCAGGTGTAATTTTAGACATTTATTGTGAACATCCAAGTTTAATAAGCCACTTACCTTGTTCAGCCTCCCTGTGAGATTGACAACAATTTTCCCGGCTCTGTGATCATCAATGATCTCAAATTCACCAATGTAACCTGCAAAAGACCACATGACACTGAGCAGCTTGTTTCATGAGATGTTACTGATTGTTTCATCAAAAATTAATTATGTCATTCATTCTCATTGCAGTTAGTGACTAACAGAAGCTGTCATTCTGGGTAACATCTGCTTTCAGGTTCAGTAGAAGTGAATCTTATAGGTTTGGAACAACATTGGATGAGATATCCATTTAAAACTGACCAATTAGTATTTTTAATAACACACATGAGCAGAATGCACTCACCATGCCTCATCATCACAGTAAGAAAACGCACTATGACTTTGGAGCAGGGCCTGATGAGAACCTGGCGTTTTCCACGTTTCTCAGCATTGTTGATGCTTTTCAGCGCATCAGCGAGAACGTTCATGCGCACCATGATGCCTGCAGAGAAAGAAAATCATATTATTTCTCTCATATAGAGTTAATATATCCGCTACACAGCCTCAACTAACCACTGTCACGAGCCAAACGCTAACGTCGCTCTAAAGCCAGGTACATATCGACAAAGCGGCTGTATAAAAGACAAACTGTTCAATTACGTATTATTAGAAGCCGAAAACTGGTGCATTATTATAAGTTAATACGGAGGAACGCTCTGGTAGTGCGTTGAATAGCTAGCGAATTACGCTATTCTTGTTTGTCTTCGCCATAAACCTTAATTTTTCATACTAACATACATTTGTCGTTAAAATAAGGCACCGGACTGCTTGAGTGCTTTGGTCTGACTCGGGTTATTCGTGTATGTCCCTCAGAAACATGGACAGGCACTACTGAATGGTGGAGAGGTTGGACACCCGTGAATATCAGGGGGTTTTATCCGTTCATACAGACAAGATTACCCAAATGATTAAAAAACCTGGCCTTTAGGCTGCTTATAAACCTATATTTCAGTCTACATCAGGATGATATATAACGATGTCCGTGATTTTAACCAGATTATAGAAGCATTGTAGCAATCCTGAACCTTACCAGTTCTGCAATATGGCGGAAAGAGGAAGGAAGAGGGGCGCGCGGTGCGATTAGGGAAAAATGTAGTCTCGCGAGAAAATCGAAGGACGCTGCATGTTGAATCATCTGTTTGACTGCCGCCTACTGGTTTGGAGCGTCTCATGACAGCAGAAACGTCTGTATGTTCATTCCTCGAACTAAAGGGAATATTTGCATAGCGTTTATCAACGTTTTCCTCTCTTGCTTTCTCGCTTTATTAATCACTTTGGAACTAGACTTTTTCTACTATTCATTGCAATGCATTGTTTCACTAGACCCGACCTGATCAATAACTTTTTGCATATTTATACAATTCTTGTATGCACTAATATTTACCATTTATTTTTAGTTACTTCTATTTTTAGTATTTATACTCTAGATAGACTATAATAGATTTGTTCACCTGTATTTGATCCCCTTTGATCCCTTGATTCAATTTTAAGGCCACTTTTAACTTTTTTATGCTATTCTAATCATTTTATTCTATTCCATATATTTTATGTATCTATCTATCTATCTATCTATCTATCTATATTCACCACAATTGTATTAATTTTAATTATGTATATATTTATTTAATTTTGTTTAATTATTTGAATTATTTATCATTTTCGTTTTTTTATTCTATTCAATATATTTTACTATATTTGTATTCTATATCTCTTTCTATATATATATATATATATATATATATACATATATGTGTGTGTACACACCACAATTTTATAGATAGATAGATAGAATTATTTAATTTCGTTTATTTATTTTACTTTGATACATATTTTTAATTTTGTTCTAATAATTTTATTAAATTCTACATATTTTACTATAGATTTTTATTTTTATTCCATCTATTCACCACAGTCTTATTAATTTTAATTATTTTACTTCTTGTAGATTTTTTATTCTATTCTAATATTTTTTTCTATTACATATAGTTTACTATATTTGTATTATGCCGCTCTCTTTATATATGTATATCACAATTTTATATTATATTTTGGTAAATATTTTTTATTTATATTTTATTTATTTAGGTTTTTTATATTCCACATATTTTATATTATAGTAATTTTTTCATTTTTTCCCTATCGGCATATACACACCACAGTTTCATTAATTTCATTTTTTCTTTTTATTTATTTACTTTCGTTACAAATTTTTTATTCTATTCTAATAATTTTGTTCTAATCCATATATTTTTATTCTATCAGTCTATCTATATACACACACCACAATTTTGTTTAATTTTGTGTATTTATTTATTTTTTGCCCTGATAATTTTACTTTTTTGTTATGGTCTTATTTTCTGTCATTTATAAAGAGGTTAGAATGTCCCTTAAAATTCAACAGAGAGACAAAAAAAAGATACAACACATGCATACCATCAATTTATCTATCATAAAAATAGACCAAACATAGTCTATGCACATTGTTTATTATTGAGATAATTTCAGAGCATACTTTTAATCTCAACAGATTTTTTGTATAGCAGTACAAAATGAGCAACATATGCTTACGGTAAAAAAAAAAAAAGAAAAAAAGAAAGAAACATTTAATGTCTTGATGTCAGAGGAATGTCAGGGTGTTAGGGCTAACAAGTCTTTCGTTCATAGATGGTTCTAAGTGCTTTGCAGTAACGTTAGAGCACATCTGGTCTATTGTGCATGTCCATTTTGCTGGTTCTTCAGCAGGAGATCCATGTAGGCACCATCTATCAGATCCTCCTCCTTCACTCCCAGGTCCAGCATGAGCTGATTTGCAATTTCCACTCCTTCTTCTCTGTTCTGCTGTTCTTTCATCACCACCTCAAGCTCCATGAAGTCCCCCAGGCCCTCCACAGAATCAACATGCACCCTCGTTTGTCCCACCATATACAGCCTCCTCTCCTTCTTCACCTGCCCCACCTGACCCAGTGCATCCGTCAGAACCTTGACAAGTCCCTGTGGGTCGTTGGTAGGGGTTATGGAGTAATTTGACAGCTTGGGTCCTTCAGTATCTGGCCTCTCGTAGAAGATCAACTGTCCGGTCCCATCCTGAAAGTCCCGGAGTTTCAGGCGTCCTGCGGGCACTTTGAAAAACGTGTCCTGCTGACGAATCACAGTCCCGTCTGAGCCGCTCAGCTCCTGCGCACGCTGCGTGAGGTAAGGCAAGTCACGCAAAACTGCTTTTATTTCTACATTTGACGGCATGTTTAAAAGTTATGCCCCTTGCAGTAGCGTACTATGATGTATTCTGGTAAAGAGCTGCAGTGCAGGTTATAAGTGCTCTTGTCGTTTGGCGCGCTTACACGCAAACCTCTACAGCGCATGTGTAGGAGTGGTGACGCTTTTGATTCATTCAAGTGACTCGAATCTTTTGAGTCGCTCACGAAAATGAACAAATTACATCGCGGTACATCATCATTAGGTGGCAGTAGGTGGCAATAAGTGTCTTTTTGTGTGTAACTTTAAAACATACTGTCATATATTGTTAATGTACTTAAATGTTCGAGACTTAATGGATTTGTCTGACCTATCTATTTTGTCCACAATTAGATTCAATAAAAATAGTATTTTGTTAATTCTTTGTTAATTTCTTTTAATTTAAGCGACCGATTCGTATTAACGTTTTTTATGCAAATGAAAACAAAGCATTCCCCTCCAAGTGGCTGGGCATAACTACAAAAAGGAGCATAATAATAATAAATTGGTTTCAACCTACGTACATTATTTGCATATAGCAGTCAAAAGTTTTTGAACACTAAGATTTTTAATGTTTTTTAAAGAATCAATATTTAAAAGAGTTACATTTAGTGTAATTACATTAAGTAATTACATTAAGTACATTTTTAGTACATTTTTAGGATTATTCAGGATTATTTGATAAATAGAAATATCTAAAGATCAGCATTTATCTGTAAGGAAAAGTTTTTGTAACATTATACACTATACCATTCAAAAGCTTGGAGTCAATTTGTTTTATTTTATTTATTTATTTATTATTATTATTATTATTTTTAATAAAGAAATTATAGAAACTAATAATTTTATTTAGAAAGGATGCTTCAAAATTATCAAAAGTGATGATAAAGACATTTAGAATGTTACAAAAGATTTCTATTTCAGATAAATGCTGTTCTTCTGAACTTTCTATTCATCAAAGAAACCTGAAAAAATTCTACATATTTATTATTATTAATAATAATAACAATAATAAATATTTTTAGAGCAGCAAAGAATATCATGTGACTGGAGTAATAATGCTAAAATTCAGCTTTGAAAACACAGGAATAAATTACATTTTAAAATAGTTTCAAATAGAAAACAGTTATTTGAAATAGTACAAATATTTCTAAATGTTTCTGTTTTTGCTGTACGTTTGAACAAATAAATGCAGGCTTGGTGAGCAGAAGAGACTTCTTTAAAAAAAAAAAAATGCAAAAACTAATGTGCATCAAATGTTCTTACAACATTTCCATAATTTTGTGGTCATCAGTTATTTACACAAATTTTCGTTTATTTTTGTCACTTCAGCATGTGAATTCGATCAAAAAAGTTAATCAAAGTTGTCCTAAGACAGGAACGGATATTTTTTTTTTTATTTTAGGGCTTTGATCCATTTCAAATGTTGACTACTGAATGTCAATGCATGACAGTGAACAGCGATTCGTTCACTGAAAAGATTCATTCAAAACATCGATTCGTTCACGAACAAAATCCAATTTCAGCGCATGCGTAGCAGTATCGCTGTCACTACTATGACTTTTGTTAAATGTTACGTAGCATTTAAATGGATTTTTAATCAAAATAAATACACAGCTTCAATGCATTAACATCTTTAGGACTAAAGTATACTAGTTATCGGAATAGCACGTAATTCGTAGCAGATAACAGTGTCGCACGTCTTCTTTTGGCTCTGCAGAGACATGTTTACATCCCAGACCTCTTCCTTCCAGGAGTCCATAGACGTGGATGAAAGGGATGCAGACTTCGACAACGAAGACATCGCCGGATATAGCCAGAAAATACAACAGATTAACAGCTACTATGCCATATACTACTACCAGAACACAAGGTACAGTGGTTTCCACTTGTAAATCATTGCATGATATAACGTTATTCTAAGGAGGCTTTGGGAATATTTTGCCCTTTTATACCAGATATTAAGGAGTTTATGAGCATGCACAGTTAAGTCTAGCTAGTCTTTTGCATTTTTCTACGTTTATGAGGTAAAACTAACGATTCATTTGCTTATAATCTTGCACCTGCATGACACTGAAGAACAAACCAGGAATATCTTTATTTGAAGCATGGTTCATAATAGTGGGTTAGCCCTATGAAATCATATGACTGTATCCTGGATGAGTTACATAATGTATGGACACTTTAAGACATTGTAAAACACCATACATGACCATGTAGGTCAGTGAAAACCTCGAAGATCTTAACATTAATGCTTGCGAGGCATTAAATGCATTATCAAACTACCCAGATCTGAGGCTTCTGGAGAAAGTGTGGGCTGGAGCCAGAGGAGATCAGACTCAACCACAAGTCAGGAAGACTTTAGGTAAAAAGAAAAAAAAAGGTCTATCCATCATCTTTCAGTCATTGCAGTCCCGTGGCTTTCAGTGTTGTGATGGACGAAAAAATAAGAAACACTCAGGATTCTGCGTGTGGCTTTTCATCATGTTGGCTTGCTCACTTCATTCATATCCATTGAACTAATCTGTCTAATGTCAAACTGTGTGTTTCTGTTGGTTTGTATCTCTGCTAGGTGCCGCTGGTGTGAACATCTGTGAACATCATTGCTTCATTGACTGCTTATCTGTCTGCTTCTTCACTTTGTCCTTCCTTGTTGATATTCTATTTTAACACATATTTTCCACTCTTTAAGTCTCACGCTGCTGGACGCCAGCTTGCCACCCGAGGCTGAGCCAGAACTACGAAGCTACATCTCCCGCAGGCTGAGCAAGGGCGCTTTGCTAGGGGGTATGGGTAACATTGCCACTGTGGAGCTAAGGTACATCATACCTGTGTTGTTATTGTTAAAAGATTAGTTCACTCCTGCATTTCTTGCTTCAGTCGAAAAGAAAGTAAGGTTTTTGAGGAAAATGTTCCAGCATTTTTCTAAATATAGTGGACTTCAATGGGGATCAACGGGTTGAAGGTCCAAATTACAGTTTCAGTGCAGATTCAAAGTGCTCTACACGATCCCAGCCAAGGAATAAGAGGCTTATCTAGCAAAACAATTAGTAATTTTCTAAAAAAAAAAAAAAAAAAAAAAGACAGCATTACGTATTCACTTTGGAAAGGTCACACATGGTTTGTTCTTTGTCTGTGTACTTTGGTTTAAAAAAGGTAGAGTAGGGCAATAAACTTGTCTCATTTTCTCCTCCAGCTTCAAAATCGTCTGACGTGGTTTTACCCTTTTTGTAAAGGGTGTTTGACTTTCTTTGCACATTTGTTTGTAAACATTAGGTCGATACATCCATCTATATCAAACGTGACCTTTCCAACTTGACTACGTACTTGACTTTTTTGGCTGGGATCATGTAGAACCTTTTGAAGATGCATTGAACCTGCGGTTTGGACCTTCAACCCGCTGATCCCCACTGAAGTCCACTATATGGAGAAAAATCCTGGAATGTTTTCCTCAAAAACCTTAATTTCTTGTTTACAAGTCTGGTGTTTTTAATATGCTTAAAGACAAACCATGTGCAAATTCATGAGTCAACACCATTGTTGAACTTTTTCCCCTTAAAACTGCAGTGTACCAAAGACAGTATCAAAAATGTGGTTTGAAACAGCCCTTGTTTCTTACTGCCACAAACAGTAATCAGTTTCTATAACTTTCTAGGATGGGGCTTTTAATATCATTAGCAAAGTTTCTACCTAAGCATGTTAATTTTTAGAAGGTAGTGGTCTGAGATGGTGATAGGGAAGATGGTTTGTGTAACATTGGCAACATATTATTAGCAGAAGTTAATGATATTCGATGCTGTAGAGAGCAGTACATAGAATTTTGATACAATGACTTATAGTCGACACTGTATAAATCACTCTTCATCTTCTTCACTTGGAACAAAAAAACAGTATTAAGTAGCATGGTTATATTGGCCAAAATGATAATTTTTTCTTTTATGCCAAAAATCATTAGGATATTAAGTAAAGATCATATTCAATGAAGATATTTTCTAAAGAATTATTCCAGTATCCTGGTGGGAGTGAAGTGTAGATGGGGACTAATTTGCATATTCATGGTTCCATGTATACTTAATTAGGCGAAGTTATATCCAAGACATTATTTTCAAAATTAGTGCCGGCGGGGAACTTTAAAACTAATTCAAAATATAAATAAATAATAGTATTTAAATAGTACTAAACTAACACTCTTTTATATTTAGCTAACTAACGAGTACTATTTAAATAATATGGTATTAATACATTACTTATTGTTCAATATCCCTTGTTCAATATCCCTTATCCCTTAGTGAATCTTAACTGATTCAGTGTTTGTTTGTGTTCAAGCATCCCTGAGCAAGCGGTGGGCTGTTACTGCTGTCTGCTGGAGCAGGAGAAATCTCCAGAACAGCCTGAGGCCGATGGCAACGGCTGGGTGGTGTGTCTTCTTGGAGGATCAGAGAAGGGCCTGAATCTATATCCTTAAACCGCAAATGACTGACCATTAAACTGTAGGAAATACAACATTGTACACTGAAGAATCAGCTATTTCAAAAGGGTCATTGGATGCAAAATTCACTTTTACATATTGTTTGAACATAAATATGTGTTGGCAGTGTGTGAACACAACCACCCTTTAATGATAAAAATCCACCCAGTGCTTTTTATAAAATCCCTATAAATAATGACTCCTTTCTAAAATCAAGCCATTCTCAGATTCTTGGCTGTGTTTCACCTTAGACCTGCCCTGAGTTTTGATGTCACCATTTTGATGCCGAAGCTGGAGTAGACAAGAATGTCTCCTAAGTGATTGAGGTGTTTTGTTGTTAGATGTAATAATGAACATAGCAGTCGTAATTTACTCCTGACATCTGACCCACTAAAGATGCAGAGGATAAATGAGTTTTTGAAGGGAATGCACCCCATGATCGACCTAAATGTGCCTGTGTTCGCATGAATCATTTATGTATATAGAAGAAATGAGTATAAGGTTTTTTTTTATGAATCTTTGCAAATTGCCCTTCCTAATAATGTGCTAGTTAGCAAGTTTCGTAGCTATATGTGCCTTAAGTTTACATTCTCAGAGAGAACTGCTCGTCACCCCTCTGAAGAGAGGGGCGGAGTGAGCAGAGCTTATTAGCATTTAAAGGGACATGCACCGAAACGGATCACTGTGAACAGAGCTATTTTTGACAAGGTGAATAGGGTGTTGTTTTACACTACTGTGGAGAATTGTAACCAAAGTATGTTCTAGACTTAAAAAATCATATCAACTTGCAGAAAATGGGCATCCCCTTAGAAAAAACCCTTTAACACATTTTCTTTAACCGTTTCAAACATTTAGAATTGAGCTGGACAAGTACGTCCAGGGTCTGCAGGGCTGTTTGACTCTAGAGGTAAGGAAAATTTTTGCCACTGACAATGGAAATAATATTGGAATCTGACTAGTGTTTTGAAGTTATATCTGCTAGCACACTGCTTTTTATATCCATTTTCTATAAATATTGTTGGTAACCTCTGGCTACAGATGCATAATTTGGAGACAGAAGTCAGGCCCTATCTGAACCGCTGGTATGAAGAGTCAGTTATGCACATTCACAGAGTGGTTCAGATGTTGCAGGCGAACGTCGGGTACCTTCTGCATGCTGTAAGAAACCACTGCTGTCTATAACAGATATGCTTTATAAAGTCGTAATTGAAATGCATTAATATACTGTATTATATGAAATTGGGAAATTAAGTACTTCTCTGCTGCAGGCTTTGAGTCACAAGATTGTCGAGGTCACAGGGGCGGACGAGAAGACAAAAGCAGATGTAGCGAGGTAAGCCAAACATTTTTTTTAATACCTGCTACATTTGTGTAGTTTTAAACACTTATTGCCATTACAACTTGGTTGATTGTCTTATTAGATTTATCAAAGCAGCAAGCCTGCAGGGTCTAGTTCAGGAAGACACCACTACAACCTCACTCTGTAAGGCCATTTCAGAGGACTCTCACACCAGTCTGATCATCGACTGCTCAACCAGCCCACCTACAGTCACCAATGAAGGTCAGCAGCAGCACCAGCATCACCTCCACGAAATGTACAAACTTTCTCCTTTCATAAATGTCTTATTCTGATAATGTTGTGTCTCTGCAGTCAGTAACCGGTTCTGCGACGACTGGATCCAGGCCTTCCTCAATGCTGCTGAACGCTTTAACCCTTTCCTTCTCCGTCAAATCCTGGAGAACTTTAAACTTAAGGTTAATTTGCTTCTAATTGTGTAAAATAGTAACCTGATATCCAGACAATACATTTAACAACAAATTTTAAAAGTGTTAACTTAAAGGGATAGCTCACATAAAAATTCAAATTACCCCATGATTTACTTACCCTCAAGCCATCCTAGGTGTGTATGACTAAATGTCTTCTTTCAGTTATATTAAAAAATGTCCTGGCTCTTCTTGTCCTAGCTTCATAATAGCAGTGAATGGCTGTTGAGATTTTGAAGCAAAATAAAGTACATCCATCCATCATAAAAAAGTGCTCCACGTGGAAGAATGAAGCGTTTTGATGCGTTTGTGTAAGAAAAACATCCATATTTAAAACTTTATAAACTATAATCTCTGGCTTCCGCCAATTGTCGTATGAATGTTCACAAGAGAGTGGCATTCCAGCAGATGAAGTAGGACATAAGCGTAGCATAAGCTACGATAAAAATATGGTCTCGCAAGGACCAAGTTTTGTTTACAGCAAAGGAAAACCTGTCTCCTCTTGGCTTATATTGAAATCCTCCATCATGTGGTAAATCATGGGGTAATTTTCATTTTCGTATGAACTATCCCTTTAAATGTTAAACTGGAATTTTAACTGGAATTTTTCAATTTAAAAAATATTTTCCGTATAGAACCCAACCTGAATTTGGTCACATTCAGAAATGTCAATTCATCATTTCAACTGTCTTCAGCATATACATTGTTTGTCCATGCAGGCCATCCAGGACATGAACAACCTGAAGCGCTTCATCCGTCAGGCTGAAATGAGTCACTATGCTCTGTTCCGCTGCTGTCTGTTCCTGCAGAGCTGTGGAAACGGGGATGTGCTGCTGCAGAACGCACGGGCCGAGCACAGCAGCCTTCCTGAGGCCTGTGGAATCATAAACGTGCTGGAGGAGTTCCTCAGTGAGCACGCACAGGGCACTGTGTACTGACACTGTGTACAGAGTACTGACACCACCGTGTTTCATACACTCACCTATCTGAGAGCACCTTGGAAGCAGCTGCCCAGAAATCCTATTTAACACCCATTATAGCAGTTTGGTTTGCATTTTAAGTAACTTAAACAAACTTGAATTGAAAACACTAAGTATCAGCCATCTTTGAGTGAGTCTTGGTTCAACAGCAAAGATTATGCTATGATGTGCTGCTGTATGATGATTTGGGTGCTTAAAAATTCTGAAGTAAATAGATCCGATAAAATGGAGCAATGAAAAATACATGTGTGATCGAACTTTAAATAATTTTTCTTAATAATGTGAATATATTAACACAATACCATTTACATGTGACATCTGATTTTAGGATGTAGTCTCTGTTGAAGTCTATGTTTTGAAGATGTGTGATTTTTTTTTTTTTTTTTTTAAATAGTCCTGTACATTTACTAAAATATCAAACTGAATGAACTAATCATATAATTATGAAGCTCTGCACAAGCCAACAGCCTATTAACACTCTACTATGATCTACTAAGCTATGAACTGCATTGCCTGTTTTAACACGTCTTCTAAAGCGGATTCATGAGTTTTTGTAACAAAAATATTTCTGTTTTTAAAATTATAAGCTCAAATTACTGGCAGTGTGCGTATGCACATTCGCGAGAGAGTCGAGTCAGTCAGTTATGTCATACGTCATCAGAGGTCTGGGAAGGGAACTCGGCTCTCTCGCGAACACGCATGTGGCCGTTGACAGTGATTTGAGTTTATAATTTTAAAAATAGAAATATTTTTGTTACAAAAAAACATGGATTTGTTTCAAAAGACATGTTAACCCCCCGGAGGCATATGGGTTAGTGTTACAACGGATATAATGCGCTTTTTGGAGCTTCAAAATAACAGCCACTATCCCCCACCATTATAAAGCTTGGAAGAGACCGGATACATTTTAAAACAACTTTTTGGGTGAATTGTTCCTTTAATTTGATAGTATTCTTTTCCTTTGATATATGTTCTTGTTTGCTATTTCATAATTTTTCTTACCAAAGACAAACAAAACTTCTAATAATCATAAAATTAGATGTAAATGTAATGGTTAAAAATAAGAAACATATCCCTTAAAAATCATGTGTGTGTGTGTGTATATATATTGATCCAGCTGTAAATGGCGATAATGTGTATAATTATCATAATTTTTGGTTTACCTTCTTGCTCAGATTTGACACGACTGTACTGTGAATAAGTTGTCCCAGGAACATTTCATTTGTGTGATATAGTTGTAAGAATTAAAGAAATGTTCAACACACTGTGCATTGACTCACTGTTAATACACCTGATCTTGATTCCTAAATTTGTGCAAGAATTAAAATAACACATTGTAAATGAGCACAGACTAAGTTGTATTCTGTTTGAATTACAACATCTAACATCTAATGTGAGCTGAAATAAATGTGGAAAATAAATGTGTCTGTCAGACACCTGTGGTATTTTCTGTAGGAACCATTTGTAGATTGTTGTAGGCTGTTACATTATTTCCACAAGATTGCAATGCATTTGGTGCTAGGGAAGGTGCACCAAGGACTTCAGAAAGATTAAGCAGCAAGCTTAGATGGAGGGCACAATAATTTATTACAGAGTTCAGTACATCGCAGGACAACACATCATTGCAAACTGAAACAACTTCATCATGGTAGACCTGATCTGTATATTTTATAATACAACATTTTGCATATTTCTGCTATTTTTTAAATGTGAGTTCATATATATATTGAATTGAAGTCGCCACCCAACTAATGAAATATATTTTTTCCCAAACATCTACATTTTGAAACTTATCAAGGAAATATCACAAAATAAAAATATATCTTGTACTTTTCTGCTTTTACTAGTTATGATACCTAGTAAAAAAAGAAACAAAGTAAACAATGCCTTGAAAAAGAAATGATTGAACAAAGCAATGTTAAATACAATAACATTATAATCCATTTGCTGTATACATGACCACCACTGCAATGTTTCATTCAAAATAAAGATTTTTAAACATTCAATAATATTTCCTCAAAACAGTTTATGAGACACTAATGTAAAAAAAAAAAAAAAAAATTTAAACAAATCCAGATGCATATTATTCTATACACATAATTGATATCAATCAGCTTGCTTATAATCATACTTAATTTGGTATGTTTGAATATATTTTATAAACTTGACTTTTGGGAAATTCTCAGTTGCCTTTTAAAGTATGACTTCACTCTGCCACCTTGATGTCAAAAGCTACCACTCCATGAAGAGAAAAGCCTAGATAGAATGTCACATTCTCATTTGAATGTGGCAAGGAGGCAGAAAAAAGTGGAATGACTCTCATGTTGCCTTGACCAGATACCTGAACAAACAGATTTCCATTTTCAGTGTATCCAGTAACCCGTTTAAGCAGCCGAACAACATCTGGGTTTGTCCACACTTCACCACCTTGCCATTTGAGGCGTCTCTCACTGAGGGTTCCCTTGCAGAATTCTTCAATTGTGGTCTTGTGCACAATTTTATTGAGACCCCTTGCTTTTCCAAGCAGGAAGTGGGTGAAAATCCTACCTTTTCCTGAGCCAGAAGATTTGACCTCAGAATATCTGTGGAGTTGTTTTATTGCTTTTGTGCAAATGTCGCTTCTTGCACTGGATAGCCCTTTGCCCATCGAGTCCTCTGGCCAAAATAAGAGTGAAAGGAGAAAGTATGCAGTTTCTGGTAAGGGAGTTCTCCTTTCACTGTAAAAACACCTGCAGAGATCTTGTAGTTTATCAATGGACAAAAGTTTACCAGAGCCAGGTAAAGCACAGGAGAGCGCTATCTGACAGAAGATGAAGTTTATGAGCTCTGTCTGGTCGAGATCCTTCTTCAGGTCAGCTGGAAAAAGGCTGATTATGCCCTCAAGCTTTGCTCCAGCTTTTTGTCTCTTGTTATCAGACAGCAGGTAAAGAATTGTTGTAACATTACCACCTCCAAGTTGGAAAATTTTCATTTGTCTCCTAAATAGAGAAACTGTCTTTGTATCAACAGCTTCATCGTCTTCATTGTCAATGGAAAAAAATTTGGCATACACAGAACTTTTCCTGAGAAGCCATTTTCTTGGATTATTAACTTTGTCAGGCTCTCCTTCAACCAACTCTTCCTCTTCTTCAGAACTGTAATTCTGAAAGCGAGCAAGATCCTCACAAATACACTCCAGGGCTTTTCTAATGCTGTTTTTCAATCCTTTTAATAGACCATGAAACATCTGCCAAGGTTTCTGTACTTCCTCTGGTATGTAGTTAGTGAGAAGGTAATCCATCAACAACTTCTTTCCCCCTTTGGTAGAAAAAATGTCTACGAGTGACAGGAGATCAAGTAATCGACATCCAATATCAACTTCTCCAAAATAAGAATTATTCACAGAGACTGTCTGTGGACATTTTTCAGATTCTCTAAAAGCATTGATTCCCTTAAGAGCAGTATCAATGATGTCAGTGACATCATTTGGTTCAACAGAGTCTTTCGTGCGTATGTCTTCATATTTGTCATAGAACCACTTTTTGTATACTTGTCCCAGTGTGTCAAGTATGTATGTGTGCTGTGGGGGACGAGACTTGGCTCTTTTAGCCCAAATCTCTGCTTCCACAAACCTTTTGTTTTCATAAAGCAGTCGTGCAAGCTGTTGGGCAACAAACGCATCCTCAAAACGAGTGCAAGCTACGTTTAAAAGGCCAATGGCTTTCTCCAGATCTTCTGTCTCACAGATATGCTCTATTAAAGGAGAAAACCAACTGTTTTTTGTATCTCCCTTGCTTTTTTTGGTGCGTTTGATAAACAGATCTCTGACAAACTTTCTAAAGTCATCCCTTCCAAATCTGTGGTCAAACAGCACTTTGTCCTCAAGCAAACTCATCGCTATTTCACTTTGGCTCTGATAGCTGGAGAGCTGCTCCAGGATCTCTTTAGCTATCAAATGATGAATTATTCTCACAGAAGAAATGTGTGTCTCACTAGACTTTAGCTGAATGAAAAAAAACCTAGCCTGCTCACTTAAGAAATTTTCAAATGTTTGGTATCGAATTTCATCAACCCATCCAAGACATTTGTCCATGTGGATTCCTAAACCTAGGAACGCCTCACAGTGGGATACAGACAGGTATGAATCCTCAATGTGGCTGTTCAGTAGTGCAACAAATTTGATCAATTGTGTCTGCAGAGATGAATGATTAATTTCCTTCAGTAGGTTTTTAACAAAGTCTGTGACATAAGACTGTTCAAACTCTTTACTCATGAGCACAAATGTGAGTATAAACTCTGGTTCAAACTTAAGACTCTCTGCTTTCTTTGAGAAGAGTTTCTTTTCTTCAGTGGATAGTTTGTGTGTAACTCCGACTGTGCATAAAGGTAGTGTTTTGCACATCCTTTCTGGATCAAGGGACCTTTTACAACAGAGAAAGATAAAACACAGTTTGGATGGACTTATTTTCATTGTTGTGACTGCATTGCTTAATTCTCGTCTGAGGTCATCCTGATAGTCTGCATTGCAATCCTCTAACAACAAAAGCACAGGTAAACAGGCATTTTTGTCAACCTCCTCATAATTCCAAAGCTGTACAGCATGTTTACAGACAGTTGAAGCCTGGTATGTTAGTTTAACAACAGCACATCGCATTTTTTTCCTCCAGTTCCAGAGGATCTGTCGAGCCACTGTGCTTCCTCCACTACCAGGCTGATGATATATGTTGATATTTTCAATGGAGCGTTTTAATGAGTCAGCCCGCTCAAGGTCTTCCAACATTTTGTTAATTTCTGCATATGCATCACGTTTGATGACTTCCCCACACTGATTTCTGTCAGCCAGCCACAAATTCATCCAGTCAATTTTTCCTCCTTGATAGAAGTATTGCTCAATTTTCTGTATTTGCTCTTGTTCCATGACGTTTAGATTTGTTTCATCACACTGGTCAACACGGACTACTTCTAAGGAGATCATACTATCTTCATCCACAGGTTTTAAAAAGCATACTCCATTGTTTGACACAGGTAAACGCCTTGTGGCCTGAAGACTGGTGAGCTGAATGCTTTGAATTGTAGCATCTACATGACTCATCCGCATGCCAACAATACTGATTTGCTCAAGCACATCCATCGAGCAGGAAACTTGGGCAAGGCTTGACCATTTCTTATAATTCTCCCGTGACTCTGAGATGACGACGATGTCCTCATGGCCACTCATTTCTGCATAGAATTCATGAAAGGTGTCAACAAGAGGTTGTTCAATGTCAGCCGTGAGAATGAAGAGCACCACAAATGATCTTTTAGGGAGAATCTCATTGCAGATAACAGATATAGCTCTTTTCAGCAGTTTCTTCTTGTTTTTGATCCAGGTTTTTTCATCACATGGACTCTCACCTCCAATGTAATCACTTCGACCATTGCAGAAAATCCAGCTTGTTCTGTCATAGAGTTGTAACTTTTTTACAAAGTCAGCAGTGTTCTCTCTATGATCGTAATCTTGCAGGAAGTGAAGGTTTACAGCATGATGCTCTTGGTAATTGTGACAAAGTCCAGATGTTTTGGAATCAGGGTCATAATCAAAAACACAAAATATATTCATGTGGGCAAGAAATTTGATGTTCTGTAGGTTTTCTTGATCAAACCTATTTGACACAATAATGTAACGCAAAGTGTTGTCCATGTATTTTTTCCCATGTGTCAGAAGAACTAAGAGTTTTCTTCCTAAGTCCTCTTTAATAGGAGCCTGTATCTGATTCTGGTTGTTTTCTTCCCATTCTCTTTTTAGGTCGAGGTCTTTGAGAGCTTGAATGAAACTGACAAGTTCATCATCAGTAACACGAGGTGTATTTGGTCCAACTCTTTGATAATAAGCTTTTTGCTCATATTCAACTTTATTTGTTTTCTCATTGAACTTTGGAATACGGGCACCATACACTTTATCCCTCACAACATTCACCATAGGAACTACATCGACTTCTACAATCCACTTTTGGGTCTGACCATCCTTGCCAATTACTGGGATGAATTTTGGAGGCTTGATACACTGTCTGGCATCAGTGTGCTGTGTTGGAAAACAATTTTCAATGTAGTCTAAAGCATCTTCAAAGACCTCTTTGTCTTCAACAGGAATTCCAATTATCTCTCCATGTTTGTATGTTTTCGTCTTGTCCATGACCCCAAAGTGGATTGTGCCATTTGCACGCATATTCATACATGCACATGCAAATCGAATGACTTCACTTGCAAATTTGATCTTTAGCTTTCTTGGTTCTAATTTACAGGCATTTTCCAGTGATTTATACTCATGGCATGGAGTGATCAGATTGTCTATTCCTGTCTCTGGTGGGAGTATTGTGTGTCTTATGTAACTGAAGTGTTCATCACTATCATTAAATTTCCGATACCTACTTTGTGGCAAAGACACAGACGTTTCAGAAATATCACCTGTGGAAAAGTTTTGCTCAGCATTTTTGAAAAATGAAGTTGCAGCTTCATTTTTTGCTTCTTCTCTGCCTTCTCCATCAAAACAAGGTTTCTTTTTATTTGTTTTTGACTTGTCTGGTGCTAAAAGTTCATCTCTTTTACACAGAAGAAGCTGTACTTGGCCACCTCCAAAACCAAGATCTTTTAAGTATGATTTTGAAAGATGTAGAAGAACAGGTCCTGTTACCTCTTCTTTCTCAAGTTTCTCTATGTGCTCTGGTTTAATTCCAATTGTCTTTAGCCATGAGCTGACGTGTTGTTCTTTCCAGTCTGAACATGGTATAGAATTGTAATCTACAAAGAGCAAGGCACAAGAAAATTAACAACAAATAGCATTTAAATATCACCTATACTCTGACACTGAAAAAAATTATTCATTGAATTTACTCAATTTTTTGAGGTAAGTGGTTGCAATCAATTTATATTAGCTACATTTAAACAAACCAATTTAGTTTAATTTAATTAATTTTATTTAGTTGGCTTAGTATGAATAAAAATAGTAATTTCAGCCAATTTAATTACGTCACTTCCTCTTAAATCATTTATTTGTTACTGAAAAAAAAATTCATTGAATTTACTAAATTTTTTTAAGGTAAGTGGTTGCAATCAATTTTTTTTTAGCTACATTTAAATAAAAAGATTTTGTTGACTAACTTTTGCATTTTTTAATGTAGGTAAAAAGGTAGTTTGCAACCGAGATGAAACCTGTCAACAAAACATTTATATGCATTTCATTATAAAGGCTATTTAAAAGAAACATACTATTTGTACACTGAACCACAGCCATATATAAGCAGGCTACATACCCATTCTTTGGAGAACATTCAAGGAATACGTTTGTTGTGACCAGGGGTCGCTTTTCAGCAAATGTTGGTGCTGCAGCGTGCACACATTATATCAGACGCCGGAATGGAATGATCATCGTCGCAGTGATTCTGTAAAAGATGTTTCATGTTTTAAAGAAAAACGTCCACTGGACAAGCTACATATTGTTGCGAGCATCGAACTGCTTGTATAGAGAAGAAAATAATCACTTCCCGAAGCTTGATTCATGACAGCATCTTTCTGTTTATTTTTAATAACAAAGGTAAAACGACAAAAATAGCTTTATTTTGCTTATTCATTTACTATGGTAATTAAATAGTTGGAGGAAAAGATGCATTGTGATGCATCATCATAATCAAATCAAATCCTGAGGCAACTGGTTCACATGTGATTTGGCCATAAAGGCTCAACAGTGGTTTAAATTTTAACTTTCCTGCCATAAAAAAAGCATAAATTTTACAGTTCTCAATTCCAACTGAAGACAAGTGAACTGTCAGAAAGAACAAATTAATAAATTGTAAGCAATAGCTTAAATAAATAAACAAAATAAAGATTAACAGAAATATTACAGAAAAAAAGTTTGTAGATGTTCATTTACAGAAACGAATTAATCAAATGTAAATTAACATTGCATAGCCTACTCTTGTATGTATTTTTTAACCCTATAAAGCCTGAACCATTAAAAAATAGGCAGAAAATTCTATATTTTTGGAAATTAGATGTTTGTTAGGCTCTGAAACAAAATCAAAAAAAATTTTTTTGCCAACTCATTTTGTTTATGATATATTTTTTGTATCACATTTGATACATTAGGCTTTTGGGGAAGATTTGCTTAGAACCTGTCTTTGGTCCCTTCCTCATCAGATGAAATGAAATCAACAGATGGAGGTTGAAATTGTTGTTTTCTCCATCTGTATTCTTTCTTTTATGCATTATCCTTCACTGACTGCTTTTTGATTGTGACCTGTCTTGTCACATTATAAGGGTATCCTTAAGGCATTATAATGAATGCATAATGCATTATAAATAACCTTATAATATGTTACATCATCTCATGAGTATTCATAAGAACAGTTGTAATGCATTATAATATTTACTTATTTGTAGTTATAGCTATTAAGCATATGATGATTTATAACACACAATGAACACATCCACTTAAGTAACCATGAATTATACTTCTCATAGTTATAATGTATTATAAGTCTAATTTCTTGCCATTTTACTTATGTTACTTTACTTAAAGCAAACAAAGACCACTTATAAGTAGTATTAATAACAATAATAATAATATTTTTTTCCTCAAACATCCATAAGATCAGGTATCAAAACAGATGAATGTGTAAAATGACACATTTTCTTTCAACTTTTTTTTTTTTTATTATTTGATGGTACCATTTTGAAAGCTGTTGATAAGTAGCTCTGCAACTACATGTCAGCTAGCAGTGTTTATAATTAGTAGTATGCTAAATGTATGGTTTATATTATTTACACACTTTATTTTGATAGTTGCCCAAAAGACAAACTGATTATATGTAACTTTGACCTACCCTAACCTTAGCCTTATACTCTAAGGAGTGTTAGTTGACATGCAGCTGCAAAGTTGCTTATAGTCAACAGACCAAGGGGACCAACAAAATAAAATGAAGAAAAAAAAAAAAAGTAATATGATATAGTCCATTATAAATGTAGATTTAATATGATGTTCATTGTGCGTTATAAATAATCATACTATAAAAGGTTAACCTCAAATACGTAAGTATTATTATAATTGTTGTTTTGATTATTCATGAGATGGTATAACATATTATAATGTTTTTTATAATGCATTATGCATTCATTATAATGCCTTAAGAATACCCTTATAATGTATTATAAATTCAGGCTTCATAGAAAGTGTTACCCTTTCTTTTTCTCTCTTCCTCCTCTAATGTGTTTGACATCTAAAATACACATAACAAAATGATGAATCCAGCATATTGATTATGATTTTAGATAAATTATTACTGTCAAAATAATCTAAATGTATTGTAAGATAACATTGTGGTAGGTACATTACAAAAATGTGACATGACTGTTCAGGGATAAAAAAAACCTTATATACCTGCAGTTTCAAATGTAATATGTGCATTTTTAACACAATATATATTTTAATATGACATTTCAGTCATTAATTAGATTAATTGAATCACCCCAGTAGTGTGTGTGTTTGTATTTTGGTAGTCATAAAGTAGATTACATTACAACAATGTGACATGACTATTTAGACATAAAGCACCTTTAATACCTGCAGTATCAAATTTGATACACAAAATCTAACACATTTTAATTGTAATTTAACGATTAAATTATTAAGTAATTATGCATTGTTTTAATTCAGAAAGTATTTAATTAATTATATTAGGTGCAATACAAATGTTATTTTTACCTTAACAATTTGAAATTAGCCTTTATTTTCTTGACTAACGCATCTGGCGTGATCCAATCGCAGCCGTCATTTTGAAAAGCTTGAAAACCACCCCTCTACTGCCTGCAGTGCAGTGAAAGTCCTCTAGATGGCAGAATACATGTATCACAATAGATACAACCGGTTTTCACAGAAAGTATCGCTCTCACCGATTCAATATATGTCTTAGAAACTCGTGTATCAAATATGATACGTGCGGTTTTAAAGGGTTAAGCAAAGTTGTCTACTATTATCAAGGTAATAATTTAAAAACTGCAAAGATCCACAAGCAGAAAGACATATTGTGACGGTAAATCAGAAGTGCATAGACCGTTTTGTGAAGATGTATATTTACCTTCACTAATTTACCTTATTTTCCTAACAGTTCATAATGAATTTAACCAATGTTAACACATACAATTAAATGCTAAATATTTTTAGATATCTGTGTAAAATATGTCTATGTGCATGTGTGTAGTTCATGCAGTGATATTTGTGTCTATTTTATATGACAGACCTTTAGGTTTGGATGTTTTGTTAATGCCATTTATTATTGCAAAATTAAAGGCTGACGACTTGCGCTTTGTGATTATCAACACTGAGTGAATGTAGACTAGTTATTGTTGAAGAACGGGCCCCTCAAGAGGTAAAGCCCAGGGGTCCCTTATGGTGTTATTGTGGCCCTGGTCATGGCTGATCTCACTTTGCTGGAAGATTCAGCAAACCATACTGCACAGAGAATGCGTTTTCAAAGAGCGTGCTAATCTGTTTAGTGAGAGCACAGAACTGGAAGCGTTTCCTAATGCAAATGACTATGAAAGTGAATGAGCATGGTGCTTAAGAACATATGGGGTTTATTAACAATAGGTGCGTTCAACTTAATGCAGCACTGCGCAGCTCGATCAGATTCTGAGTTGAAGCAGTGCACGCCGGTTAGAAATTTTGTCCGACTTAAAACGGCGCCGACGGCATGTGACTGTCACGAGTGGCATCAAAGTACCGCGATAGCGATTCGAGACCAGCCGGCTAATCCGTGTATTCGTGGAGAGCGCAGGTCATTAGGCTTGTTTGAGACACGACTCGCCTTGCCTGAAATGTAGGCGAGAGTAAGTTAGGCGGCTGCAGTAAGGGGAGGAGTGAAATAAGTGCTGTCAAGACGGAGCAGATACCAAGGAGATCAAAGGCAGATATCGCGTTATCACACGCAGGTGCTGTGTTGCTGATAAACATGATATAATTTAAATTCTGTTGTTTTCATATGAAAATAAATATGATGAACAAGACACTCAAAGTGCTTGCTATTTATTTCCATACGAAAGGCGTATGTATCATCAATTTTTACTTTAATACAAACGTGCATTTTAGATTTTTATAGAAATATTGCAACAATCACATATTTTACACAGAGATCGCGCTGCCATAGTGTTTGGTAATATTCATGCATAATTCAAACAGATAACCACATAATATTAGATTAAAAATAAAACATTACAGAAAAGAAGGGCAACATCACAGTTATCTGAACCAATGAGCATTAAGCTGTGTCGTCAGCCAGTCGTTTCCCATCGTGCTTTTGGTCAGCGCCGTTGGTAGAGAGCTACTGCGCTCGACTGCTCAATCGGACACAATCGCCTCAGAGTTTTTTAGCACACTTCAGCATGACATCAGAGCAAGGCGGACGTAACTCGGACACATTTCTAACCGGCATGCATCTCGCGCTGGTCACCGGTGATCGGTTCTGCGCAGATTTTGCTCATCTCAAACGAGCCTGTTGTTGCTTAGCAACGGCAGACGCCAATGAAGCGCAAGCTACAGAGCGCTTTGGAAAGAAGGGGGAAGCGGCGCGCCTCGCGTTTTTAGGCGCGACATGTGAACGGCCCTTAACTCAGCCGCCGCAGTTTTTCAAGAGCGGCTGCACGGACTTTGATGACGTAATGCTGTTTCACGATTGGTCAGATTCACCGCATGATAGCGATCAGGTGATGTCTTTCGTGTTTATTCTAACCTTTTTAATTCCCACAATTGCAACAAATCTGTGTTTTTAGAACCGTATAAGCTTTTTTTTTACTGTAGTCACACATTATCTGTAGTCAAGTTTAGGCTATCATAAAACACGGATAAAAGCATATATACCCCCACTTTATTAGTATTTAAATAGTATTATATATGTTTATCCTGAACTATGTTGCTGTATTAAGCAGTATAAAAGGTGTTTCTGTTGCTCATGAAAACGTTTCTGAAACATCTGTGTATTTGACTGAGTGCATTTTATTCACTTTATCTGTGATATAGACTAGAGCAGTGGTTCTCAACCTTTTTACCGTGGTGTACCCCCGGTGCATTTAACATTCTTCTGAGTACCCCCACTTAAGTCACACCTTATCCATTAAGGGATAAAAATTCCCCCCTTTAAATTGATGTACACATGAATTTTAGATTTTATAGAGGCATCTTAATATTCTATTAAGTGTATTATTATGTAACCCTGGACTACAAAACTAGTCTTAAGTAGCACAGGTATACCTGTAGCAATGGCCAAAAATACATTGTACGGGTCAAAATGACCAATTTTTCTTTCATGCCAAAAATCATTAGGATAAGTAAAGATCATGTTCTCTGAAGATATTTTGTAAAATTCCTACTGTAAATATATCAAAACTTAATTTCTGATTAGTAATAGGCCTATGCATTGCTAAGAACTTCAATTTTAACTTTAAAGGTGATTTTCTCAGTATTTTGAAAATTCCAGCTTTTCAAATAGTTGTATCTTGGCCAAATATTGTCCAATATTAATATTAATAAATTGCCAGTAGGTGGCAGTATGAGCATCTTAATGAGTGAGACGTCGCGTATTTCATTCATTAAGGAAGCAAACGGTTCACTGATTCTCCGAATCGTTCAAATTCAATCGTCCACTTCTTTTGCGGATTTCGTTGCAACTGTTTTGTTGAAAACATAAACAGTAATGTAAGCTATATTTAAAATGTAAAATGCTCACTTAATAATACATTTTTGTTTAACTGTTATATAAAATCAAAATTTGCAATCGATTGTATATTCAGAGAAAACTGCGTTCTTGCTCGTATTTTAAACATGAAAAATAACTCGCACAGGACATGTTTCTGTATCGAAATTAGTTTCTTAAATCGATCTTTATGTAGCCTACAGTGCTACAGAGCTACAGAGCAATGAACAGCAGCGCGTTTTGCTTAAGCGGCACACTCTGTGGGCATCTTACCATACGCACGCTGCTGGTGTGGTTACAGTCAGTTTTGACCGCAAGAGATGGGGTAATTTGATGTAATTTGACTGTTCACGGCACTCCCATTTTCCTGTTTTATAATAAAAGCTTGTCAGAAATACATGCTCGGTTTTAATGTTACTTTAAATTGTGGTAGAATTAAATGAATGGCAAAGCTCAGCATTTTGTTCGCGTACCCCCGGTTGAGAACCACTGGACTAGAGCACGCAAACCGCGTGAGCATCACTACCGAGAGCAAAAAGCGTCCGACTTGACTTGACTTGACTGTATGTTTTCAACTCTGCCCCCGACTGCAATAGGCTGACCTAGTTGACTGCCGTCGGTAGCCGAGCTTTTTACTTACATTCTAATTACATTCGTAGGACAAATTAGGCTATAGAAACTTTTCTACGCATTGTTGATAAATGAGGGGCCTGGCGTTTTATAAAACGCGGCGCTCCCATTAAGAGCAATTAAAAAATACGTTAGCCGCGGGGGAAATCGCCTTGGTATACAAGCAGCTTAAAAACGATTCCCTGCGGTGTGACATGCAACACTTCATCTAAACTGTTACACAACATTGTCCTTTTTATAGGTATTCGTTAGAAAATTAATCATTCAAAGAGCATCATCAAAAATCATTATGTTGAAGAATAATGGACAATTCCAAACTACGTGTTGTAGGCCCTGTCCTCTAAAAAAATAGGCTACGTGGCTACTTCTCTGTAGTTAATAACAGAAAAGACAAACACAACATACTTACTTGAACTTTAGCTGAACAGTCATTAGACACATGCGCTAGTGTAGGGTAGACCAGGTACAGTTGGCACAGGGGTACATTTGAGACACCTTAAATAACTTCTGTGCGCAACAAGTCTGATCTGTGATATTTGCTTCGCACATGCGTATTAGCGCCCTTCGGAGGCAGCATTTTAAGTCAGGAAGGCATCCAAATTCTGCTTCATTTTCTGTCTCCTGTGGTACCTCCCTTCAGATCGAATTTTGAAGGCAGCATAGATGTATCCTTCAATCCTTGCAATTGTTGCCAACTTAACGACTTTGTCGCTACATTTAGCGACTTGTCAGATCCCCGCGACTTAAAAAAAAGCGCCTAGCGACTTCTTGAAACTTTATTTCGTTTCTGAGTCTCTTCGGTACTGCCAGCTTGTGCTTTACCCCATCATCCCCCCCAACAAATCGCACCCTGTATGTATGTATGTATGTATGTGCGTGAGTTAGTGCTGCAATTTTATGTATAAAAAATTGCACGTTCATTCAGCATTCATGTCACTGTGTGTGTGTTAATTTGTCACTGTTACACCTAATGTTTACACTAAGTGCAAATAGGTATAAATTCTTTGCTATTTATACCTACTTATTGCAAACAATGGCAATTATCTGCACCTCAGCATTGTCGTCTACATTATAAAACACTATGTAATAATTATATTGAGTGTAAATTATAATTTTAATTCAAATTATTAAATGAATGTCACCTTATTGGGACAATAAATCCCTCCCTCTACTTTAAGTTCAACTTTTCGATTATTTCCTTAATTATTATTAAAATACATGCCTTTCCAATGTGATATCTGATTTGAAAATATAGAATATAGAACTAGACTCGAAATGTCAAAAATAAATTTAACATACTTTACCATTGTGCCACTGGAGCTGACATTAGATGACAATCTTTTGTAATACTTTGTAATCACACATTGGTAGCCTACATGGAGTTGCTACATGTAAATAGCCTCTGCCAACAACGCGGGTTATTTGCACTTAAATATCTTTTTTTTATTATTATTATTTGTTTTAAATATTGATAAAAACAATAGTAATAATAAATGTTTCTTGAGCAGCAAATCAGCATATCAGAATGATTTCAGAAGGATCGCATGACACTGAAGACTGCAATGATGCTGAAAATATAGATTTCATTACAGGAATAAATTACACTTCAAATAGAAAGCAGTTATTTTAAATAGTAAAAATATTTCAATTTTAACTTTTGACTAAATTTTACTGTTCAGAAAATTTTTACTGGTAGTGTATATTTTTGTACAGTTTTAAATGTAGTGATTTTTAAAATAATAAATATAAAAATACCCAGTGAAACAATGGATGTCTTTTTTTAAAATTGATCTTTAAGTATGTGGAGAACCTGGACACAATTCATATCAAGTTGTGATGAACAGGCCTGAAGATCAATGTCATGTTACTTATGGAAATATGGAAAACATCTCTAAAAAAAGAACTGACGATTATACAATACCAACTTTTACAATAATTTTACATACTTTTACAATGCCAAAATCAAACTATCCCATTTAAATTTAATACATTTAAAATTTGCCTTGGGTAGGTCAAAATCGTAATAAATGTGAATTTATCTCATTACATAAATGAACAAGGTAAGGTTTAAAGGTTTTTATTAACAATTTGTCTAAATGTAGTCAACGCAAGCATATTACAGGCTGTCATGATGATAAAATCAGCTCCGTATATTAGACATATTAAATATATTAGATTAAAGTCGTGCCATTTTAGCCTAGACATCCTTTACAAAAATAAAAAAAATGTGTATTAATAAAACTAAGGACAACGAGCCCTTCTTGGGTTCCGTCGCTATTTTATATTCACCCCAATGTTTGACAACAGAAACAGTAAAATATGTCAGTATATCTATGAAATATATCAATGAAAAGCATTTTATTGAGAACTTGACTGCTTTAAAATGAGGTATGTGAGTCAGTGGCGGACTGGGGCTATGTATATATATATATATATATATATATATATATATATATAAATTAGTGCTGTCAAATAATTAATCACGATTAATCGCTTCCAAAATAAAAGTTTATGTTTACATACTATATATTTGTGTATTGTGTATATTTATTATGTAGGGTAGACCAAGTACAGTTGGTACACTTTTTGCTTTTTCCTTTACCACACCAAAACTAGGGACTGTAAAGAAGTGATTTTTCATATCACATTTCCTTTATTGTCTCCTAAAATATTAATATTTATTAACATCCATAAGTAGGTCACATTTGCCACAATTAGCTCATGAACACAAGAAGCTTTTTTGTTCCAACTGTGGCAATATATAATACTTTTGGCAATATATAATGGAATCACCTGCAAAGGATACAATAATCAAGGAAGTACATTCATTTTTGAAACGTATTTAAGTTTTTTCTGCCGATCCAAGAAATTGGAAGGTCTATCCAACAATCATTTTTCACTGTTTTCAAAACTGGGACAAAGTTCAGATTGAACAACTTTTTAAGATTGGGAGAGAATTAACACCCAAATAACTGAATCCCTTAAGTGTCCACTTAAAGGGAAACATTAAAGATGGGGCAGATTCTCCCCACTTACCCAACGGAGTAAGTGAGCATCTAAGACGGATAAACCCAGTTTTATCTGGTGCAATGAATTGTGGCAAGTGTGGGAGTGTATATACATATTATGAAGCTGGTCGATTATCATATTTCTACATTCTTTATAAAATTCTGGAATGAAGCCATCAGGCCCTGGCGACTTTCCACTTTTAAGTGACCTGATGGCATATAACCTCCTGCTTAGAAATGAATTTACACAGTGTGTTCCTATCTTCCTCCGACAAAAATGGAAGAGGAATGTTCTCCAAAAAATTACTAATTTTGATACCAGGGTTTGTGACATCGGATGAATACAACTGTTGATAATAATCCCTCATTGTTTTATTAATAGATTGAGTGGTCACCTGCAAAACACCATTTGAGTCTTTGAGGGCTGCAATAATATTAGTACTTGATCTTGGTTTTGCAAGCTTTGCTAAAAGACGCCCTGGTTTACTTCCTAATAAAGTCTTTGTTTTGCATAAAATACAGCAGTTTCTGCTTACTGAGTTAGCAACTGATCCAATGCTGACCTAGTGGCTATGAGCTCTCTATACAGTTTATTACTGTAAAGTTATATTTTTGAATTTCCTATCAAGCTCCTCTAATTTTGACTGTAAATTCAGCTGTATATGTAAGGCTGCACATTTCTTAGCTGAAGCATAGGAAATTATAGATCCCCTGAGGAACGCCTCCCTGTGTCCCAAAGGAAGGATGCACTTACATTATTGGTGCTGTTTGTATTCAAAAAAAAAAAAAAAGTCCATTGGCTCTTCAAATATTGCAAAAATACTTGACTATTTAAAAGAGAAACATTCAATCACCAGGATTTGAATATTGGGCATCTATATGATGGTGCTATACTCAGAGTTACAGGAGCATGGTCTGACATGTTAATTGTCCCTATGTGGCATGAGTTAATTCTGTCTAGAACTAATTTTGATGTTAAAAAATAATCAGTTCTTGAGAATGTCTGATGAGATGAAGAAAAAAAGAAGAGTAATCTTTCTCAGTTGGATCACTTACTCTCCAGGCGTCAAATAGACTAAGATCCTTACAAAGCTCCTGAAGCGCTTGTGCTTTTTTAGAATGGACTTTTTAGGAGGCTTTTGATCCAATTCAGGATTCAAAGCACAATCGAAGTCACCACCCAAAATAAGAAAGGGTTTATATGCTTAGACAACTCGTTGATCATCCCAGAGAAAAAAATCTTTCTCAAAATTGTTTGGAGCATAAACTGAACCAAATGCTACATATTCACCATAAAGAGTCCCTGTAACCAAAACAAACCTGCCTACTGAATCAGATATAACTTCCCCAGATTGAAATCCTTTTTTATATCAAGCACTGTGGTTTGCATGTAGTCAAATCTGTCGCCAAAGGCTTTGAGATCTTTTTTCAAGGAATCAAGTTTTTTTGAAAGGGGAATGTGACAGATCCCGTTTGAATACCATCTCGGATGTATCTTGAACAACTAACCTAACACTTAGCAGGGATAATTTAAAAGGAAAAAGGACATCTGAAGTGGAGCAACAAAACACTAGGCAGCCACCATAGTCCGTCGCACATTTCACATTTCAAACTATTTCAGACTGAAAACTATCAAACTTAAAACTTTTAAAACCTTAAACATTTTAAACTTTTTGAAACTTTTTGGTCAGGCTTTCTCAAGCCAACTTAAAGTTTGTCTTTACAAACTTTTTTTTATCTAGTTAAAGTTGGTCTTTTTCCTTTAAACAAATATATATTTTTTAGTTTTGCATTAATGGATATTTAGAAGCTCTTTTGCACTGATTCACAATTTTAAACCCACAGACAATTAGGACATGGCCAGATTCATGGTAACAAAATCTTTCCCACCTCTCTTAATCTTTTACTTTTAAACAGCCTCTTTTACAGTAGAACACTTCATAGCCTGTAGGGGCTCTCATCTCAACATTACACAAATCAGGACAAGATTAGCTACTTATTTCTTTAGTATTTACTTACTGTAAATAGACTTGTCTTGAACAACTGTAAAACAAGATTTTTAAACATTATATAAAAAGGATCATCTGTTTGATTAAACATTTATTTTGAATCACAACAGGACAAATGGAATGAAAATACATTATTGGCATATTTAGTGCAGAGAGTAGAGACAGTTTAAAACTTCACATTGCATTGTTCTACATGAGATATGACAGTCTGGTTGAAAACAGATATTACATGACTAATATTAAGGTTTACTGAAACAACACACATCTTTTATCATCTCAGTCTTGCTTAAAAAGACCCACAATGTTTACACAGGAGCAGGTTTGACCCAGGCAGCAGATTCACTGTCCAAACAAGCTATCATGTCATTCAGAAGACCACCACTCTCAGGCCTCTCACTATTGCTGTGAGATTCTGCAAAAAAAAAAAAAGATCACACATCCACTGGTTTGGTAAATACATTTCAGGTAGGCCTATATAATGTAGCAAATGTGTTGGGCTGAACTCATTCGCTGGATTCAGCACCAATATTGTAGGAATGACCAGTCTTCCTGTAATTTTTAATATCTTACCAATTCTATGTTCAGTCAATTTCCTAATCACAGGGTTTGGGAAATCATAGATGCTATCAGTCACTCCTGTAAATAGAGAACAATTACAGCACACTGTGCTGGATATGTGAACTTTTACAGTGTACATTTACAATGTGAGTGGGGTAGACTTAGACCTACCATGCTCTCCCTCACTGGTTGACCATTTAGAAGGTGGAGTGTCATAGATAGCTTCTTCAGCAGCTGCAATAAAAATTAGTAATCATCATCAATTAACTATTATTGTAATAGATTAAAGCAGTATACAATGACTTTACCAATGATTTTACCCATCAGTATTATAGAGTAGGCAAAGCAAACCCAAATGTAGACATGTAAACATAATGTTTATATAGGCTACAATATTATATTAAGAAAAAAATAAACATTCCCAAAAAAGATCATTATACACACCTTTTCGGGATGGTAAAACATCATAGTCATTGTCCGTCAGTAAAAACTCCTCAGTAATTTGCTCTATTTCATTGTCTGTGTGCAAACTGTCTTGTGTCTCCTCAGCAACTGAGAACAAAAATTGTAAGAATGATTCTTGTAAGAATATACATAGGTGTCCATAAACATAAACTGGAAAGTTTCCCAGATACAAGAATGACAAGGATATTCATCTGCTAAAAGGGTATAACAAAGTTCCTCACAAAAATTAAAAATCTTTACTAATTATAAGCCACTCCAAAGCCAACAACATTGCCGCTATACTGCAAAACTGCCTAGATCGATTAAAGTCCCCATAAAATCAAAATTGAAGTTTTTTGTTTGTAGTATGAACAGATGCAGCTCAAAAAATTAGAATATTGTGGAAAAAGTTTTTTTTTATTGTAACTTATTTCAAAAACTGAAACTTTCATATATTCTAGATTCATTACATGTAAAGTAAAATATTTCAAATGTTTTTTGGTTTAATTTTGATTTGAAAAGTCAAAAATCCAGTATCTCAAAATATTAGAATATTTCCTAAGATCAATCAAAAAATGGAATTGCAAAACAGAGTTGTTCAAGTTCTTTAAAGTTTGTTCATTGATGCACTCAGTACTTGGTCAGCAGCACATATTACAGCAAATGACTTGCTCCTAGCACAGATTACACCATCAGTAAAGTGTGGCATGGAAGTGATCAGCCTATGGCACTGCTGAGGCACTATTGAGCCTTCAGATCATCTGTATATTGTTGGAATGACTGTTTCTCCTCTTCCTCTTGAAAATATCCCATAGATTCTCAACGGGGTTCAGGTCAGGCATGCTGGCTGGCCAATAAAGCACAGTAATATCATGGTCAGCAAACCACTTGCAAGTAATTGTTGCACTGTGGGCAGGTGCTAAAGTCCTGCTGGAAGAGGAAATTAGCATCTCCAAAAAGCATGTCAGCAGATAGAAGCATAAAGTGCTCCAAAATCTCCTGGCTGATGGCTGCATTGACTTTGCACTTGATAAAAGACAATGGACCAACACCAGCAGACGTCACGGCAACCCAAATCATTACTGACTTCAGAAACTTCACACTGGACTTCAAGCATCTTGGATTATGTGCCTCTCCAGTCTTCCTTCAGACTCTGGGACCATGATTTCAACTTTTGAAATGCAAAATTTACTTTTAAATTTACGTTGGACAACTGAGCAACAATCCAGTTATTTTTCTCCTTAGCCCAGGTAAGATGCTTCTGACGTTGTTTCAGAAGTGGCTTGGTAGTCCTTTGGTAGCATCCTGCCTCCTGCGCTACAAAAAGACGCTGAAGCTTTGGCTGAAACTGGTCACTTGTACACAGAGTTAGCACGATGAATGGCATGTGGCGTGCAGCTTTACCAACCTCAATGATTCTGGCATAAACTCTGATTTAAATGAAACACTACTGGCTATTTAAAAAGGGGACAGGGCTGCTTAATATGTCCTGCCTACTGAACTATAATATAATAGTTTATATAGTTTAGTGGCCTGCCCTCTCTTCCTGCTAAAGTTGAAATGTGTCAGTACTGCGCATTTCAAGGAGCTTCAGTGGACCTTCTTACTGTTATTGATCTGAACTGACTTGAGCTAAATAATGACAGTATAGTCTTGTAGAGCTGCTTTACAGTGGATTCTGAAAGGTCTCCATAGCTGAGTTTACATAATTGCTCATAGAAATGACTATTTCCTGTTCCTATTTCTGTAAAGCTGTTTTATGCGCATACTGTACTGTACATAAAGTGCAACATAAATAGAGGTGACTTGACCCGACTTGAGACTGTTCTGTTAAAGGTATTACAGAAAAGTTTTAAAGGTCAACAGGAGGTAGAACGGGAGAAAGTCGGATCTCACATGTAAGACATACCAGCGAACGACTGAAATGACTCTTGATCAGTGGAGAGACATCCACTGTCCACTGAAGTACTGCTGGTCTCAGTATTTGATTCTTCACACCGGCTAGACTGAATTTCAGGGTTGTTATCTGGCACCAGCTCCCTAATCTCAATAACACACAAAACACATTCAGAGCATTATAAATCTCATACAAAAACAACCACTGACATGAAGGGTCATAAAGAGCAGTGGTACCCATTGGCGATAGATCCAGATCTGTCTGGGCCATTGAGCAGCATGGCTTTCCACAGCTGGTCCATCCACTCCTTCCTGATATCAGCCGTTTCTGCTGCCTGTTAGCACACAGTTCACAAATCTTTATGGACAGAAGAGACACAAAGAAAGTATTCATAATTCTTTCGGTCACAAGCAGCACCATCCATGTTCCTTTTTGAAACTCTTATGACAGTCCCGCCTTAGTTTCAACAAAATAGCTGTTCACAGGTGGTTGTTGGTAGACCACATCCTCAAACACTGATTACAGACACTCTTTTGGTCAACATGATAACTTGCCAGCATTTTCTTCTTCCCATTTTTCATGGTGATCTCAAACAAATAGCGATTGTTCTCCGATCTGCTGACCTCCCGCACAGACTGAACCTATTGTGAAGCCATGTGAAGACAGCATGTAGTTAACATGAGAAGCACTTACTTGGCCTTCTAATGATCAGTTCACCAGCATCCACACAATGAAACTCAGACAACATTACAAACCAGCTTTACCTCATATATGTAATACTGGCCCCTGAGGTCTAACTGTAGGAGTTCAAGAGAAACAATGGATTAATAATCGTGACATGAGCCACCGGGAAATGAACATTAAATTGTATTTTTATTCTAAAGCAATGATCCATTAACAGGTGGGCCACCTTTTATTTTTTTTATCTTAAGCACATTGCAAATAAAATAGAGTAATATCTTCAATAACCAGAAGTCAATTTTAAAGAAAAGTTCACTCCAGAATTTTAATTCCTTATAATTTACTCACCCCTGTGTTATTCAAGATGTTCATATCTTTGTCTTCAGTCGAAAAAAAAAAAATTCCAGGATTTTTTTTAATGGGGATCAGTTTCAATGCAGCTTCAAAGGGCTCTACACGAACCCAGTCAAGAAATAAGGGTCTTATCTAGCAAAACGATAAGTAATTTTCAGAGAAAGATACTAATTAATATATCCTATTGACCCAAATATAGTACAAGTTAATATAGACAATGTCAATAATACACCCACAACTATAGGTGGCGCTAAATCCGTGTAAAACCAGTGTGCCAAGTAATGTTTGTCCATAATGTTAGAACAACGTTGTTGAAAACAAAAGAAAAAGAAAAGCTTACAATAGCATGAGTCTTGACTATCATGTTAGCCTGATGGAACCAAACTTCCTCTGTAAGTGATTTTAAAACGTACCAGATTTGAGGACTACAATAAGATTTTACTTCTACTGTTAATGAAATGTTGGTAGGCTACTATGAGATGGATAGCCTAATTGTTATATAATTTAGATGAGTAACCTGTTATTTTTATGGTATATCAAAAAGTGTAGATTTTTTAATGTGATTGTTGGTGCATTTTACCAGTATTTACCATACTTAAAAAAACAGAAACTAAAAAAGGTACATCTTGAAAAAAGGGGGGTCGTTTTATAATCTGTCAATATGGTACATTTTAACTCAAATGCTCCTAGGTCAACCTCAAGTATTAAGTAATCACGCACGTGTCACGTAGGCAAAAGTACCCGCCCACTATTTACAAAGCGAACATGCAAAAAGCATTCTTTTTTTTTTTTTTTTTTTAAATGGCAGATTGTTTTGCTTGTTAAGACCCTTATTCCTTGGCTGGGATTGTATAGAGCCCTTTGAAGCTGCATTGAAACTGTAATTTGGACCTTCAACCCGTTGATGCTTACTGAAGTCCACAATATGAAGCTAAATACTGGAATGTTTTCCTCAAAAGCCTTAATTTCTTTTTGACTGAAGAAAGAAACATGAACCTTGTATGACATAAAGGTGAGTAAATGTTCAGGATTTTCATTCTGGAAGTGAACTTCTTTAACAAAGCATCAAAAAATATTAAACAAAACAATACTTGGGAATACTTACAGCACTCCCATGTTTTTTAGTGTAGAAAAAAAGAGTTGTATTGTAAAGTCTAAACCAGTAAGTCATCCACCGAAGCCTCTGAGGAAAACATTGAACCACTGAGTAAAAAAGATTCCCTTAGGTGTGTACATTACGTAATAATTGTATAAATTCAGCAATAAAGATAAATGAATATATTCATACCATTTTGTCTTTACGTTTCTTCAGAAAGCCCTGGCATAGCGGAGCCGGCACACCTCCAGTCGACATGCTCATAGCTCTTTGTATGCTGAAAGTGTTCACACTTCACCATAAACATAAATCAACACCATGACTTCCCCCTGAAACTGTCACATCCTCACTTCTCATCTTTGTATAATAAAGAGACGCTGTCCTCAGTCAAATGGCAAAATATGGTTCTTGTTAACTTGCTTTGCAGTTCTCAGTTTTATTCCGTTTGTACTCAATCGATTTCCCACTATTGCAAAGACAAACACAAAACCCCCACAAAAATTCAAGTAGGCATATAGTCTCAGAAGCAAACAGAACAAGACAGATTTATTCACACTATTATTTATTGTAAATGTTTGAAAACCCACAAGTGCAACAATCCCATGGATTTGAACAGGGAAACTGCACTGAAAGTTACATATGCATAAGAGCTGAAACATTAGAACAAACATGACGCTGTCTCTACGTGATTGTTAGTCGGGAAGATTTCATACAGTCTTTATATTGTAGCAAGCAGGTCCTTATTAGTCAGGTTTGGAATAAACCGATTTACGCCATCTCATTACAGAACATAAAAAGGGTTCTTCCTGTGCATAATGTTTATAAAGGCCATGGGTAGAAAAGAAAAACAAACATAACTTATCAAAATAAAAACCAAATATTGCATAAAAGAATCCGTAGTTCTATGCCTGCTTGAAGCAATGGCAAAAAAGACAAGATAAGGCTAATAAATTAACATAAGCTGTGATGTGCCAAGAGTAAAATGACCTTTACATGTGAGTAATGGCTTTGTTTCGGTGCTTATCCCTCAAGCACGAATTCAAATATGGTTTGTTCACTAACTAGAGACAATCTTTGAATGTCCAGTAAGATATATATACACGTATAAACATAGTGTTCAGTCACCTATCAGTAAACCCTCATGCTCTGCTGTCTCAAAATAGGTCACACCAATTAATACTGACCTGAGGAAAACATCAGTGTGCATAAATAAAAACCTCACGTCGGAACAGCAGAGGATGCGATTACCGCTCCCGCCGTTACTGTAGATGTCCCGTTCCACCACATGGCTGATGAGGTGAGTTCCTATAACACTTGGTTTGGGAAAGGCAGTTTTAACTATACAAAATGTAGCTAACTATTACTAGGACTCTTCTCTCCTAAATGAAATAAGGATGGAATGAGGGATCATGGGTTTTGTAGTTTCTCAGAGGGCTGGGGTTGCTGTAACATGCCGGATCCACTGATCACCGGTGCTTGAGGAGAGCTTTGTACATGGCGAAGCCAAGAACAGCAAACACAGTGGCACCGACGCTCGCCCTCAGCCAAAACGTAGAGTTTTTCAGGTCAGATTGGGTCATGTGTCTGTAAAAGAGCAAAAGTGAAAGGAACAATCGGATGTTCGTTAATAAAATTTATGAGAGTGCTCATAAGGTGACAAATGACAAAAGGTCTGAATAAAACTAGTGTTAGAAAAAGGATTTTCAATCCACATCCCTAAATAACCAATAATATACCCTTATGTACACATATATACCATTATTTGAAAGCAAATTTTAAAACCTGGACAGGTTTAATGAAATTTACCTTGACAGAATTATTTGAGCATATAAAAGTGTTAAAGGGTCAGTTCACCCAAAAATGAAAATTGTGTCGTTAGTTACTCACCCTCAAGACCTTTATTCATCTTCAGAACACACATTAAGATATTTTTGATAAAATCCTAGAGCTTTTTGACCCTCCACAGAAAGCAAGGCAACTGACATGTTCAAGACCCAGAAAGGTAGTAAAGACTAGGGGTGCCCTTGACTAAAGTTTATAGTTTAAATATTAATTTGCGTTCTGAAGATGAACAAACGTCTTACGGGTTTCGAACGACATGAGGGTGAGTAATTAATTACAGAATTTTTGGGGTGAACTACCCTTCAATACTTAGTTAAAATGTATTTTGCTTTGCCTGAACATCCCATCCCATCCCAACGACAGAGAAGCTGTTGAAATGGGGAAAGAGACAGTATGGGAAAGCATGAGAGAGCCAGCTAATGTTTTTAGGGGCTGAACATTGTTTAAAAAGACATGGTAAAAGTGAGAAACTGCAGGAACAAGAAGTCTCTGATGAGACTAAAGCCACTCATCAACAAAAATCCCAAGGGATTAACTTGCTTCAAAAACCTTAAAACTGCACATCCAAACTCAAGACTGAGACACAAAACTTTAAAGATTTATCAGAGCAATGTTGTACAAGTGTGTTTGAAACCTATTAAAATATGTAGCTGGAAAAAAAAGCCCAAAGCAACAAAGGTGGCATTCACAAAGCAACAAATAAGTACATATTAAGTAATCATCACAAATCAGATCAAGCAATGGACTTTTGCAGATACCTTAAGGATGTGGTGAGAAAAATAAAATAAATGTGAAGAATTTCAATTCATTTAACCACCTCACTGGAAGTTACTCAAGGAGAATCCTTCTCTGAACCTAAAATCCCATTTAAATTGTGGCACCTTGTACTCCAGTAAGCAGGGCCTTTACCTGTTACAAACGGGCACAAACGGGTCGACAGACGACTCCATGTAGACCGAGTCCTCTACAAAGCTGACTTCATGAACCTGATGGGTGAGGCTGGACTCCTCATCAGCCAACAGAAACGTGCCCACATCTTGTATAAAAGGTCTCAACCTTATGCACACATGCACACAGCATGGCAGTTCAACAACCGCGCACCCGACAGGACCACCCCAATGTACCCCACTGCTCACCACATGCTGTAAACATACACACTCTTACACACCAGCTTATTAATGAGAAATAGCAGCTTCGTCATTGAAAAAAGTAAGTTTTAGATTTAATTACAAACTATTTTTCATATATACACTGCCGTTCAAAAGTCTGGCATCAATAAGATTTTGAATGCCTTTTCTACTCATCAAGGCTACATTTATTTCAACAAAAATACTGAAAAAAAAAAAAAAACAGTAATATTGTGAAATGTCATTGTAATTTAAAATAGCGGTGTTCTATTTTAATATCCTTTAAAATATAATTTATTCCGGCGACCTCAAACCTGAATTTGAAATCATTCTAATATGCTCATCTATTGTCAATGTTGGAAACAGTTGTGCTGCTTTTGCTGGAACCTGTCATACTTTTTTCAGGATTCTTTGATGATAAAACGTAAGAAAAAAAATCTTTTGTAATCATATACAGTACCGTTCAAAGTTTGTCTGTAAATTTGTTAATTCTGTCTTTATTTGAAAGAAATTAATAATTTTATTCAGCAAGGATGTTAAATTGATAAAAAGTGATAAAGACTTTCAAAGATTTCTGCTTTGAATAAATGCTGTTCTTTTCAACTTTTTATTCAAAGAATCCTGAAAAAAAGTATTACAGGTTCCAAAAAAAATTAATCGGCACAACTGTATCCAACATTGATAATAAATCAGCATATCAAATGATTTCTGAAGGATCATGTGACACTGAAGACTAGAGTAAAGATGCTGGAAACTCAGCTTTGCATCAAAGGATTAACTATTTTAAAGTATGTTAAAAAAGAAAACTTAAAATTGCAATAATATTTATTAATTTTACTTTTTTCTGTATTTTTGATCAAATAAACGTAACTTTGAGCGTAAGAGATTTCTTTAAAAAAAAAAATTGTACTGAACTTTTGAACGGCAGTGTATATACATGAATATAATTTCATATATTTTAAATTTTGCTATTTTTTTATATTAACATGATACACTTCTTAAACTGCAGACTGACTATAAAGTGACTGGCTAAATGACACGGACAAGAACAAAACATGAAATACTATCCATCAAAGCACCAAACAATAATGGCAAGAGAAGCTTTGTTTTAAATTAAAGACTAGATTAGCAGCAACAGGTTAGACATGTTAGTCATTCGAAAACAGACACAATCCAACATAAACTAGGTTGTTTAGACATCAGATCACTCCATATGACCAGTTAGTCCTGAGGAAGCTTTCTGAACTATTGCTGAGAAACAGGAGATGGTTAGAGAAGGTAGAAACAGGCGGGGAGTCTGCTAACATGATGTAAAGAGATGCAAAGCAAAGACGAAAAGGGCGAGCCAAACAAATGAAAAGAAACACCTATGGAGGGACAGAACAAAACAAATTCACAAGATTAAATTCAATAGATAGATCTTCAAAATATATATTTAAAAAAAGTAAATTTTGTGCACCACGAGAATGAGATGAAAAACCAAAGGGGTGTAAGTCAGGCATGTGCTATAAAGAAAATATGATACATAAAAATAAAAAAAAAAATGTTTACTAACATTAATGGTCACTTATTTTATGTAAATAAGAATAAGGAAATCGTTCAACTCACACCCGTGCATTCTTCTGGTGTTACATTTTATAAGCAGTAAGAAAGAGAAGATCTACCAAATCCAAGATCAACTGTTCAGTATGATGGAAAGACTCAGGAAGAAATGCAACCAAAAAGGAAGGGCTCATATGAACCGTATATGGCCACATTTGTCCCTGGAGCAAGGATGAGTGAATTAGTTTCAAAAGATTTACTGCTTGCATATCCACCTCAACTCACTAGAGAAAAGGGTTAAATATCACCACAACATAAGGACAAATGCAAATCTGTCTTATTCTGTCCAATATCCAAAAGGTGCCTTTACATATTTTAGTTTTAATGTTTATGGAATGTTTAAGAACAAACATATTCATTTGAACGTATAACATAATTCTTCTAAGCAATGTTCCATGAGTCTGAATGAGAGTAAGCTAGGTTAAACACAAAAGACAATCAATTATACTAGAGATGGAAATACAAATCGAAATAGTCTTCTTGACTGAATTATACCAATGAGCATTGGTAGAGGAATTCAGGTGTTCAATCACAGTTAAAGGTGCAGTATGTAATACTGACAGCTGGTGGTTGAAATGGATACAACAGTCCAAATTCATAATACTGCTTCACCTGCCCCTTCCCCCTCAGACGGGTTGCCAGGTTGAGGGCATGCAACGGAAGCCTTAAACTGTAAGCTGATGAGCTGATTTATCTGCGCTTTAATATACCTCTGTCATAAAGATTTTTATTAGGATTTTGGGGCTTTTTAGGTCAGGCAGAATCTGTGACCCAGTGATTCTATGATTTAATATCTGACCCAGTTAATTTGCTGGCTTCCATGGTTTTAATACGATGTGGTTTCCACCAACTGGCAACCCGGACTGTCAAAATATTATTGGGTAAACTGTCAGTGGGTGGAATCACACAGACCAAAACAAAAACGGACATTCTGACACCGAATGCACATTTTCAAAATAGAATAACTGTTGTTTTTCAGAGAAACTAGCATCATCTGCAGAATCTGCAAATGTATTACAGTATTTTTATGCTTTAATACAGCCAAAAAATTACATACAGCACCTTTAACAGTGTCAAATGTGCCCCAAATCATTCAGTTCTTGTTTTTTTTTTTATTCCCATCTCTAGTTCTAATGAAACACTCATATTTATTAAAAAAAAACAAAAGTTAGGCTCAAGCGCACAAGCAGGATTTAGTCAACACTTTGCAGACTGGGTTAAGATATGATTGCTAAGATGCATCAAAGGCTGAAGCAGAATCAGCTTCAAAAAACAAATGGATTGAAATACCATATTAATCAACAAGAGCTGCTAGAATACCATATGTTTGGGCTTTTGTGGATGAAATGAGTCACTGGGAGCATCTGGCCAGTCTACTTAGAGACATCTCTAAAAAGTGATAGTTTTTTGATAGTTATGCCAAATTTGAACTTTAAAATAAACACAGGAGTCATCATTTTAACACATAGTCAGAACTTTCCCCAACATCTCTCTGTGGATATGCAATGTAAACCTGTCAGGCCAACAGCAAGTAAAGAAGAGAGAAGGTGGTGTTAAGAAGCTGAGGTTAGAGAGAGAACGCCCTGCGGAGAGGGTGAATGGGGGGGATATATATAGGGCTATACTCAGAGACCTGTTCAGAACAGCACTGTAGAATTTGGCCTTTACCGAGCGCACCAGCTCAGAGTTCAGGAGGTTGTGACAGATGCAATAGGTACACCTGTTGCAGCTGCACATGCAGCGTAACTTGGAATGGCTGCAGAAACACACACAGACAGGAAGAGTCAGTATCATGTGACAGTTCCACGAGAGCTGGATCCCAAAGTTGTTTCTCTGCTTGCGCTTGGAAATGGAGGAGTGCAGGGAGGTAATGACAATAAGCGTAATATATGGCGGGGGAAGAAATCATCTATTGCTGTGAGAAGAGAATCACAGGAAAACTGGCCATCTACAGACGTTACGCAAAAGGAAAGAACAGGAAAAGAAAGTATGCTGGGAAGCCTTGAAACATCACAAGTGAAACACATAAAAGGAAAGCTTACTAGAAGCTAGCAAAACAAACTCAAGCAAAAAGCTTGAATAGGGCTGTCAGTTTTTTGGTCGCTTATAACGTGCATTTGAGAACCAGCCCTTGTGAACCAGCTGTTGTGAACATGTAGTTTAAAGGAACAATTCACCCCTCAAAAATGAAACAGTTGCTGGTCCCCATTGATTTCCATAATAAGAAAAAATACTATGGAATTCAAAGTTTTTATTGTTGTTATATTGATATGTAAATTGCAGTTTTGGGGCAAATTGTGCAGACCTACAAACAAAAAACAAAGTTCTTTCCTAAGAATAGATTACCAAAAATTAAGCTTAGTAGTACTCTGTATAGACCAATTTGGTGTTTGCAACCGGTGGTTGACTTATTGAAATGACAGTTTTCAAGTAGAAGTCTATGGAAGCAATGGAATAAAAGAATAAAAGCTAAATTTGAGTTAATTTTTCAAAACTCTGACTTTATCACAACTTTATTCTGTCACGATTATATCTCCCAATTCTGATAAGAAAAATCAACTCATTCTCCCTTTTCCCCTCGTTTATATCACACACTTCAGTTTTTTTCTCTCAGAACTTAAAGTTAAATAGAATTATATAGTCAAAACTAGAAGACATAATCTGCAAGAAAAAGTGAGAATTTCGAGATAAAATTGGTAACTGTTATATAAAATGTTACAGGTTTAAATAATATTTTATGCTGCAACTGTGCTAATACAATATGTCCCATATGAACTGCATATGTGAATATTATGTTGAGCTATTGTTTAAATCAAATTTATTGTTTTAAAGTAGAGTACTGATAACAGGTTATCCATTAGACTGCCTATTTAAATGTTTATGTTTAGTTTCAAATGTCATCTTCTATGACAGTATTCTATAAAAATTATTTGCATTCCGATTCTGACATCTAAATGCACAACAATACATTTTTTTCTCTTATTCCATGGATTTTATTCATTTCCGTCCACTTGTTACCAGTGCTTTTCACAGCTGCAAATGATGTAACTGCGAGGTCTACTCCAAATTGGTCTATTGTAGAAATCAGTCCAAACCACTAGCAGGCGCTATTACACATACACCCTTTTCCATAAAAAAATAATTCAATTTCTGGTCAAAATCATTTACTATTTAAACTAAAGTTCTCATACAAAGCCTTAGGAAAGAACTGGGGCACAGCTGAAATCACCATCAGCCTACAAATGAAACCTGAAACTGTTATGCACTAAATTAAAAGACCACGGAACAAATGATATTTGAACATCTCTGAAACCAAACCAATGACAGATCAACTTTCCAAGATACTGCAGCTAGATGCTACTATGATATCTAACAGCTTTAGAAGCACAAAAGGAAACAGAATGATAGACAAACAAAAGAGGGAGCGTCAGCGGAGCCAATCATAATCTAACAGGAGTAGCAGACAGTGGAAGGTCAGGTAAAAAAAGGAGCTGTATACTTACGGATACATGGCCATAGTGGTGAGTTTGGTGTAGATCTCTTTGCTGGGTGCTTCGGCTGTGTTGCAGGTGAACAGCTGAGGCGGATGAAGCTTGTGTTTCCGGCAGAAATCCAGTGGGGACAGGCTGTAGTACTGACGGGCTTCATGCAGGTCTGACTTGGCAGCAATAATCACACAGGGTGTCTTGCTGTCTAAGTAGTGTTTCTGTGAAAGAACATCACAATCTTAAACCACTTACACACTTGTGAATGTGTGTTTAAGATTTGCCAATTAAAGTTATTTTTGTATTCTTTGTGCTCAAAAAGTGTTTTCGTAGCTTCATAAAATTACGATTGAACCACTGATGTCACATGGACTACTTAAGCAATGTCTTTACTAATTTTCTGGGACTTGAATGTGGTAGCTGCTGTCTATACAGGGTCAGAAAGCTCTCAGATTTCAAAAATATCTTAATTTGTGTTGGTCTTACGGGTTTGGAACAACATGAGGGTGAGTAATTAATGACAATTTTGATTTTTGGGTAACTGACTTAAATCTTGCCAATAAACCTATTTTAAAAAATATGCAGACCTTGTAGACTTTAGCGCAGTATTCAAAAGAACGTGGGTTGCTGATGTCATACACCAAGCAAACAACATCACAAGCCAGATCAGCCTCAGAGAGAAACTCGAAGTCCGGCAGCACCTCGTGCAGCTGATAGAGAGAGAGAAGAAAGAAAAATCAGCACTGGCCAGACATGAATACGACTGTACATTAGTAGATGCAACAGAACTTACAAGCAGATATTTCTCTTGTCCATAAACATAAGTGGTGCTGATGGCATAGTAAGACTTGTGGTCTTCTCTTATCCTCTTCTGGCGCTGCAATACAAAAAAAAGATTCGGTCAAATTCAGTCAAAGTCAAAACATTTGATGCTCCTGTGAGACATTTGTACTCACCCCAAGGTTCCTGCCTAGGAAAGCCTGCAGAAAGCCACTTTTACCGCTGCCTCGAGCTCCTAGGACATTGCAGCGGAAAACACTGCGCTGAGTCTGTTTCTTCTGCAGGTCGATGCGCTTGTTCCTTGTGACTGCGCAAGGAAAGGCACATTAATGAATTAGAAATCAGCCTTCCATATGATTCAAGATAAATACTAAAACATTCTTACTTGTGATAGCGGCTGCCTGTGACTCCTGTTCTTGGATAATGGAGTAACCAAGATAACCCAGATACTCTAAACATCGCTGCACATCTAGGTATGTCGTTAGCCTGAGATGGAGATGAATCATGTTTAAATTATTCATTCAAATGAACAAATGGACCACAAAATCACAGGTATTTTGTAGCAACAACCAACAATACATTGTATGGGTCAAAATTATAGATTTTTTTTTGTTTCATGCCAAAATCATTAGGATATTAAGTAGGGCTGTCAAACGATTAATCACATCCAAAATAAAAGTTTATGTTTACATACTATGTGTGTTTACTTATTTATTATGTACATATAAATACACACACATACATGTATATATTAAAACAAAATATTAATGTATATATATAGATTTATACCTGTATACAATTTAGATTGTATTATGTATTATAATTTAATAATTTTAAACATGCAGCCGTTGCCACCTCCTGGCGGAAAAGGATAAGCGTTAAAATACAAGTGTTAGATACTTTCATTTTTTATCAACTTTTATCTCAGTACTGGCTGTTATTTAAATGTCTGTAACACAGAAATGATCATTATGTGGTTGAAAAGACTGTATGTAATGCTCTTTCTGGATCAGCAGCAACATGAAATCAGATTTGAATGTCTTTTACACCTGTTTTACATTGTCTATATAGCGTGAGCAGTGCGATGTGAAACAGTCGTAATAGACACAGCTGAGTCATTGTCATTCAGGATAAGATCTCTTAGGTGTTTGAACAGAGATCACAATCTTTTAAGGATTAATCTTGCAGCTCTAATGTAAACCCTTCAAAATGTTTCGCAAGGATATGGTAACATTCTCACGAGACTAGCTGGATCTCATCACATCCCTACTTATAAATTCAGCTTGATGTATCTCGATTTCCAAAAAAAAAAATACACTTTTGACTGTTTTTGTGGTCCAGGGTCACAAACAGAAAAAGTTTCATTGTTTGCATCTTCAATTACTGTAGGATGAAGGAGGCACTCACGTCCACTGGGATAGGTAGCCTTGGTAAGTGATCCAGCCCTGCTCATTGGTGCAGACTGTGTTGTTGACATCAGGACCCCAGGGCATGTAGGGAAAGACCTTGAACAAATCCTTCAGCTCATCTGGTGACAGAGCACAATCTCGATCCTTATACACAATGTCAGGGGGAGAAAAAAAAAGTATAGATTCATTCAATAGGGCATTCTTAGGGGTCCATGAACATTTTTTAGTTTTTCCTACATGGGTATCTTTGCTGACACAGGAGCCGAACATCCATCTTAGTCCATTGTCTGAATATTCTGGTTCAAATAAGTAAAGCTGGGCAAAAAAATGCCTGTAAATGGACCCTGACATCCTTCTACAAGGCAGTGTTGAAAAACACACCTTGTATTATGTACATAAACAAAGAGCCCGTTGGTTATTAACATAGCAGGTTCAATCGTCTTCATTCATGTCCTGTCTGAATTTAGATAACCGTCCTTATCAAATGTAGTTGTGTGGGAAATTCAATAGCATTTGGCAAAGCTCACTTTATCATGCTTGTCAAAGACGCTCTGGAGGAAGAGGTAGGCGTTGTGGTTCAGCTCTGTGGTGCAGTCTGGAGGTATTTTAAACCTAGGAAAACAAATAGATGTAAAAAAAAAAAATTCTTCTGAACTAAGTTCAAATTTGTGCGTTAATTTGTTTGCAAAACAAGGCAGCGCAACAGATCTGTAAAAAAATGTGATCCAACCAGAGGTGAGCTATGAGCTACATGATGTGACATGATTCATGTAAAGTCGAAGTACTGGATCTGGGGTGGGACTCACAGTGGAAACAGGTATTCTTGGGTTAGCTCCAGGTCATCATCATAACCAAACCTCCTGAGCACAGTCCATGTGGTCTCATGTCTTCCTCTCTGAATAAAAAGTGTATGAAGGAACAGGAAACCTAGCAAACAAAGAACACATCTCAGACATTTTTTTTTCTAAACAATGTGGTGGCAATAGGAAGCCAAATATCACTGTATAACTGAGATATAAAAAGCAGGCGACATTCGACGACTCCGCTTACCCTTCAGTGTGAGGCCGTTGTCTTTGACCCCATCTGACATATTTTTCCGCACGACATTCTTCACGTCTTCCAGGGCTTGAGGTGCCAGGGGTATGTTAAAACAAGTTCTCTGGAAGGCAAAACCATCAATCATCAACAAGATGACAATTCTTTCGGTCTCATTAAGGTGCCGTTTGTGGAGCAGCATGTGTAAACAACCCAGCCTGTCATTTATTTAAGGTTAAGTTAAAATGCCACAGCAATTTGAGCACAAAGTGCTAAAGAAAATAGCTCTTACCTGGAAGAAATTAAGCTCATTATCATTTAGAATGCCATCATTGTCCAGGTCTGATATTTTAAAAATGCGAGTAAGTGATTTGATGCAAGAAGGCTTCATCTGGAGAATAAACAGAAAGGAACTCATTACTACAAAACGCATCACTGATCATTGGAATATTTTGATAGTGTACAGTGGCATGCAAAAGTTTGGTGGGAAAGAATCTGAAAATGTGAATAATTTTAACAGAATAAGAGAGATCATACAAAATGCATGCTATTTTTTTATTTATCATTGTCCTGAGTAAGACATTTTACATAAAAGCTGTTTCCATATAGTCCACAAGACAAAACAATAGCTGAAATTATTAAAATAACCCCCTTCAAAATCTTAATACTGGTTCTTAATACTATGTGTGGTTACCTGGATGATCTACGACTGTTTTTTTTGTTTTGTGATGGTTGTTCCTGAGTCCCTTGTTAGTTCTGAACAGTTAAACTGAGCACTGTTTTTCAGAAAAGTCCTCCAGGTCCTGCAGATTCTACAGTTTTCCAGCATCCTTAGCATATATGAACCCTTTCCAGCAGTGACTGTATGATTTTGAGATCCATCTTTTCATACAGAGGACAATTGAAGGACATCAAACTTTTCAAGGGGGATATTTTAATAACTTCAGCTATTATTTTCTCTTGTGGACTATATGTAAACCTATTTTATGTAAAATATCTTACTCAGGACAGTACTTAAAAAACAACATACATTTTGTATGATATCTCTTATTTTTGTTAAAATTATTCACATTTTCACAGATTCTGCAAGGGGATTCTAAACTTTCACATGCCAGTGTAAAGTGGTCAGATTAACAGGTCTAGATTAGATTAGATTAGATTAGATTAGATTACTGTGCAGTCCAACTGGAGTAAAATTTTACCTCTTTCTCTTCTGGAGAGTACAGCGGTCCTGTAGGGTGCAGAACAGCCTTCTGCGCATAGTAGAACAACTCCGAGATATTTTTCAGGTTTTTGGCTGAACACTAAGAATAAATAAAGTCATTACATCAGCAAAGTACTTAATAGCTTATGTCTTTGGTATATTTATTTATATTTATTTTCTAAGTACAGCATTCTTTGTATTTCTTATTTCTATTTCTTTTCCTATACTTCTAATATGATAAACATTTAATATAAAAAGGTTACTTTTTTATGATATTAAACAGAAGGGACCATGTTATATTTTTTTAAGTAAAAAGCATTTAAAAACCTGGCCTATAGACCAATTTGCAGCAGACGTCACAGTGACGTCACTTGCAGCTGCCCATGCAGAGTGGCTGCAGAAAAACAATGGTAACAAGTGGAGGTAAATGGGTAAAATCCATGGCATAAGAGGAAAAAAAATATATTTTTGAAGTCAAAATTGGAATGAAGATAATTTTTATAGAATACTGCAGTCAAAGACGCCATTTGAAGCTAAACGCAGACATTTAAACGGAAATACTATCGATGAAAACTGCTATGATGCGTTTTACCATTTTTTTTTTTTTTTTTTTTACCAAATCCATTCAACCGATCTCTGGATCTGCCATTAGCACTTTTAGCATAACTTTGCATAAATCATTGAATCAGATTAGAACATTAGCATCTTGTTCAAAAATGACCAAAGATTTACGATTTCCTATTTAAAACGGGACTCTTCTGTAAGTACATTGTGTACAAAGACTGACAGAAAATGAAAAGTTGCGATTTTCCAGGCTGATATGGATAGGAACTATACTCTCATTCCGGAGTAATAATCAAGGAACTTTGCTGCTGTACCATGGGTGCAGCAGGTGCAATGATATTATGCAGCGTCTCAAAATAGTCCCCAGCTATTTTACTATTACCTTAGTGGCTTAGTGCTGGTCACGCTGGAAGTTACCTAGCTGAGGACTATATTCAGGCCCTGAGTAATATTGTGCCTGCTGCACCCATGGTACTGCAGCAAAGTTCCTTGATTATTACGCCGGAATGAGAGTATAGTTCCTAAGGGGAGTTGGAAAATAAACCTATTTTCAAAAAAAGTGGAGTGTTCCTTTAACAATAGGTCTACATAATACTCACATATGCTGTTCAAAGGGGATGTATTGTATTAACCATACAGTTACATTTATTTTATCTCACCATTCTGACTTTTTTTCCTCACAAATGCAAGTTTATATCTCCTAATTCAGACTTCATAACTCGATTTAACAACTAGTAAGTTTGTTAATTCTGAGGGAGTAAAAGCCAGAAGTGTGGGATATAAACTCTGAACCGAGAGGAAAGAGAAAATGATGAGGTTTTTTTTTTTTTTTTGTGAGATATAATCTCGTAATTGCGGAAATAAAGTCAGAATTTATTAATTATATAAATTCAAAATGTACCTTTTTTAATTAATTTATTCCATGGCTCCATACACTGCCACTTGAAGCTCCCACAAAAAACATCATCCCTGTTTCAGATCTGTAAGTCTATCCCACTATCTAACGTCAATTTTGTTGAATAACAATGGTTATCGCTGGGTGACAAGCTCTTGTAATATGCAGAGAACATTTTGAAAATGACATCTAATCGATATAATCTATAATCATTTTAAATAAAAGTATTTTGTACAGTATCTGTGTAATTCTCTAGCCGTAAAGGCCATCTCTCCCAGGTTTTCTGCAACCATGCTGCGTGCACATCCTGAATGTTTACAAACTGATAATTGGTCTATAAGAACATGCCTAAAATACAATATTTACATACTTTATGATGTTTACATTGCAAAGCCATTCAAATACCTGCTTTATACCTGTGATGCAAAGTCAAATACCTTGTATTTTACTGTAAAATAACTTTATTAATCCATTTCATCCTCCCATATTGATTTTTTTTGTATTTTTTTAAACATATCAGTTCTTTTCCCTCCACAAAAAAAAAATAAAAATAAATAAAAAATAGTAATGATCTGATACTGGCAGTACTGCAGTATCACTGCAGACCTGCATTTCTGAGATATACCTGACAAAAAAGTGTGGTTTTCTTGGTGGTGAAAAAAGCACATGATACAGAGTCATGCAAATCAAATAAAGCTTCAAGTGCACTGGAATAAAGGACTAATTTGATTTGCATTCACTGGACTCTCAGTGTAAGAGCGCCGTCTATCCTTTTAAACTGAAATCAATGCCTCCAGTATAGCAGAAATGAACGACGGACACATGACCCAAAGGGTGACGTCACTCCCCTCCATGAGACTCCTGTACCTCTGCACACACTCATTCTCACAGTCACTGGAGCTCTGAGAGGCATGCACAGCACGTTGTCACCTACGTTTAGATCAGAAGCACACTGTGCAAACTGAGCGCAAATCTCACCTCCACACAGGTCTCAATCTCAGAGTACTGGTTCATGATGGGTAGAATGGTCTCCATGCTGCTGTGCTCCACCAGGTCAGACTTATTTCCCACCAGGATCAATGGTACTCTGTGACAAGACATTTAATAGGTTCAGACACAATGCTTAAATCATGCGTGTAATTTCTGTGTGACATTGCACCATCAAATAAAAAAAGAGAAAAATGTCATCAGTGTTTCTCAGGAAATCAGTTTAAGAATGGCTTGCTTAAAGATACCTCTGTATAGACGTACTGTATACAAGTATTACATTGTAAGTATATGGATGATTTTCATTTATTTTTTTTAAAGCAGCAAGGCTACCTTAGTGGCAAGAACAAAGAAAATAAAAGTCATAAAATTAAATGAAAACTAAGGCTTGTAGTCAGTGAGCAGATAGAAACAACTTTACGGTTTAATTATATTTGCTGTACTAACACCAACAACCTGTCAAACAGTTATTTACATTTGACAAAATTGACGACTGTATTGTGCTATTGCTGGTAATTTATTTGTCTAACACAAAGACATTTAAAGGTAATTAAATGTCTGAAAGTCAGATTAGTCTTGTATTTTCTGCAGCATCAAAATTAAAAAACAGTGAAATTTAACCTGCATCTAAAATGTTGGTGTCATAAACTTATTTAATAGAATACATGATTTCATTGGTTAAAAACAACAAAAATACACTACCAGATTTTTTGTTTTTTAAAAATAAGTCTCTTCTGCTCACCAAGCCTGCATTAAAAGTCTATATATTTTATACTACTTAAAATAAAGTTTTTTTATTTGAATACATTTTAACATTTTCTTTAATTCCTGTGAATTTTTAGCATCATTACTTTAGTCACATGATCCTTCAGATTTGCTGCTCAAAACAGCAAATCTGTATAAATTTTGCAAGTTTCTCTGATAAATAGAAAGTTTAGAATTCATTTCTATTATTTTCTGACACTGAAGACTGAAGTAATGATGCTGAAAATTTAGCTCTGATTACAGGAATAAATTACAATTTTAAATATATATTTAAATAGAAAACAAATATATTAAATATTACTAATATTTCACACTTTTACTGTTTTTGTTGTACTTTGGATCAAATAAATGCAGGCTTGGTAAGCACAAGATAATTCTTTAAAAAACATTTGTTTTTGTGGCAGGGCAAGTATAAAATTTGAACCACAGAAATACTGCTTATATTATTTTATATCACATTATAGTCAAAAGACAGACTTTTCAGACTGTTCTGAACGCATGTGGAATAACTAAAGTACATTCAAGAGACCTGAGGTCTCCAAAAACCTTGCAGGACGCCACACACCTGCTGTCTTTATCTGTTCTTTCATTGATGAGGGGAATCCAATGGCTCGTCACCTACAGGAAGCCAATATGATAAGACGCAGTAGAAGCAGAACCACAGTCAAGGCACAGAAACACAATAAAAACATTGTTAAAATGGTGTCTGCTGCTTTTCTATCTATGAAGGGCAGAAAGCTCTTGGATTTCATCAAAAATATCTTAATTTGTGTTCTGAAGATGAACGAAGGTCTTACAGGTTTGGAACAACATGGAGGTGAGTAATTATTCCCGAACTATTACCTTAAATTACACAGCAGACATGCATTTGGATCAGCAGCTACAGAAAGTCTGGTTTTTGTTTTTGGCATACAATGGAACAACTCTTACCTTTTCGATTGATTTCTTGTTGTTTACTGAATACACGATGCATATGACATTGGCCTGTGCAAAGAGAGAAAACACTAGGGCGGTGAATAAAACTAAACAATCATACTAAATTGTGTAAACAATGCGACTAAATCCAGACCCACCTTAGATATTTCTTGGTAAAGTTGCTCATCGGACTGTTCTGCTTCTGTGGGATTAAAAATGTGAAAGGAGAGATTAAAATACAAAAGAAATAAGCACCTAAGTAGAGAGTTGTGGCACTGACACAAGAACAGCAATGCAGGCTACATGAATTTCATTATTCAGTGATGTATCAGTACCTGAATAGTCCACTATATGAGTGGGGACTCTCTCAGGTGTGACATCAGCTGGAATAGTGATCTCTTCAGCTCTGAGAGGAACCTTTAATGCAATACACAATACAAGCATGAGAAACGCAATAGAAACGCAATGCATGTGCCATTTGGACAAGAATATAATTGACTTGAAGTACCTCATCAGGGAATTCCTCACTGACGAGTGACATGATCAGGGAGGTCTTCCCCACTTTGGCTGTGATGAAAAAGAATTCAAGAGTGACCATTGTGTTCTAGATCTATTGATAGCACCAAGTCATTAACAGATACACTACCAGTCAAAAGTTTTTGAACAGTAAGATTTTTTATGTTTTTTTAAGAAGTCTCTTTTGCTCGCCAAGCCTGCATTTATTTGATCCAAAATATAGCAAAAACTGCAAAAATGTTTTCTATTTAAATATATGTAATTTATTCCTCAAAGTCTAGTGTCACATGATTCCTCACAAATCATTGTAAAATGCTGATCTGCTGTTCAAGAAACATTTATTATTATTATTATTATTATCATCAATATTTAAAACAATATTTTTCAGGATTCTTTGATAAATAGAAAAATCCAAAGATCAGTATAATTTATTTTTGGGAGGATAGAAATTATAGAAATGAATACTTTTATTTTTAAAGATGCTTTAAATTGATCAAAAGTGATGATAAAGACATCTATAATGTTAAAAAAAGGTTTTTATTTCAGATAAATGCTGTGCTTCTGAACTTTCTATTCACTGAAGAAACCTGAATTCTACTCAGCTGTTTTCAACATCTTCTTTAAAAAAAAACATTAAAAATTTTACTGTTCAAAAACTTTTGACTAGCAGAGTCAAAAGAGTGCCCTTATAAAAGGGTAGTTCACACGTTTAAGTTGGACTGCTTAATTTGAATATCAAACATGCAGCTTTTATGACCTCATATTAAAAGAGTGGAAAAGACGTTCAAAAATATTATATGACACCACAATATAAAACAAAAACTAGCAAACAGAAAAAAAAAATGTTTTACTTAACTTTTGAAGTTCTGTTCAGTGTTATTTTTAAATAATTAAAAAGCTGTTACATAATTTGATTCGTATTTTAAATGTTTTTTTATTTTATTTTCTGCTTTCATTTAATATAGTCTTCTATATTAAGCACACTTTTAATGATTTTGTTGTGTTTAAGTAATAACGTTTTGTTTCTTTTCGAAATGTCTACATAATAATTTATACAGTTTTAGTTATTTTAGTACATCAGTGAGAAAATGAGAAATGCTGCCTTGTCAACGGTCTTAAAAATAGTCATATATAATATATTTTTTTTTTACTTTAGGTAACCGTTAATGAATTTTCAAATATAGTAGTCAACATTTGAAGTGGATCAAAAAAGTTTATCAAAGTTGTCCTAAGACAAGAATGGGTATTGTTTTGGCTTTTGGACAAAAGATTTTGATCCACTTCAAATGTGAACACCTCGATAAAAATGCATAATGCAAGCATGTATGTTACGTTCTGAACGTTTCCATCTAAATCTAAATATCAATAATGACCAAAGAGAAATATTAAATGAACAGTCTGAGGGGTCTGAAGTTGATGGTTTGGCACTGGTGAGCAGTACGTTTACATGGACACGTACTATTTTGGCTGACCCATCTAAACTTTGGCAGCTCTGACAGTCTGGAGGCCTGTCAAGAGTTGCTCCAAAAACTTATAAATAACTCTGGTGAAAACTAACTTAAACTAACAACAAAACATCATAGATGACACACCCATTTTTAATATTAGAGCTTGCAGATCTGATCAATTATGATTAAAAATTGCCATTCTTTTCTATTTTCGATTTCACACACAATGCACAAGCATGCACATTATTAACATAGTACTTTTAATGACTGTAGTCAGTTTAGACAGCATTTACATAAATGTACAACGCTTTATGACTGTTATTTATGGACATATATATTACATTTTCAACTTAATATCTCATATGGCTGAATAAAAATGTTTAATGTGAAAAAAAAATGTTAAAATATAGAATGAAGAAGTTCATTTGTGCACATAACAGAGAACAGGAGCGCATATTGATTAATTTGAGATATGCAAATCAATTCAGTAACGTTAACTGCAGCCAGTTGACACACAAATAATTGAACTGAATGAATTCACTTACGTTCCCCAACAAGTAATATCCTCACGTCCTTTCTCATCGTTGCAGCTTTATCGTGATCAAAATAAAAAACGAACAAGTTCTTTGTCGTTGATCATTGATCCTGCTGCTCTATGTAATAGCGCAGGCCTCTGTAGGGCAAAACGGACGGCTCAACTGCTGCCTGTGTCAGTCTTAATAAAACCACTGCTCACACCAGTTTAATACACACAGGTGATTCATGCCACTGAGATAAAGCGAGTCCGCAGAAACGAAGGCACTGCTTGCTTTCTTCACATTCACTTCATGACATTTCTGGGTTCACATTTCAAGCTCACGCCAGAAACGGCTGACCTCCAATAACCGGTAACTACGGAACGCAGCTAGGGACAAACATGGACCGCCTTGCGCTGACATTTTCTGTTTACCCTTCGCGGTTATGATTTTGTACCGCCTCCTGTAGGACTGGAGAGGATACCCGTGTCAACTGTGTAATCCTGGACTACAAAGACAGTAGCTAACTCAAAGATATTAAAAAAAAAAAATCCAAAAATGAAATTCTGTCATCAATTACTCACCCTCATGTAGTTCCAAACCTGTAAGACCTTCCTATTAGATATTTATAGATATGGGTTAATAATCGTAATTAAAACCTTTCAGATGTATTTAATTATAAAACCCTTTATAATTCATAATAAGTCAAAAGTCAAAGTCAAGTCAAAGTCTGCTTTATTGTCAATTCTGCTATATATACAGTACATACATACAGAGAATTGAAATTGCGTTACTCTCAAACCCTCAAACCCTAATAACATTTATTAACAACTTATTTCATCTTTTAAAAAAAAAAAAAACCTTTGTATATTAAGACGGGCACCTGGCCAAATAAAAGATAAGTTGTGTGTGAATTTGCATGTGAGCATCATTAATGACCCTCTGTGTTTAACAAAAAAAAGTTCTCTAAAAAATGTCTCTAATTGGCCTGTTTAGCTAAGCCCTCAAAACACTTCTTATTTACTGGTACAGTATTGCATGATTTGTAGATTATATTTAATAGGTTACACTTTGCAAAAACGTTTGCACTTCATTTTTAAAAGGTAACATTACATTCTTAAGGACTCTACGCTTACATTTCTTTAAAAAAAAAAAAACTTCCCACTGTAAGGTGATATCTGACTCTGTTTCTAACTTTATTAAATGTATGTCATCTTTTGTGCCAAAAAATATATAAAATAATATAAAAAAATATATAAAATATAAAAGTTACATGATAAAAAATAAAAAGTAAACTGAAACCACCAGTAGGTGGCACTAAGTCAAAATCTTTGTGACTGAATAATTCATTAAATCAATTCATTCAAAACTGCAGTTATTCACTAGCTGTGGCTTAGTTTGGAGCCATTTTTGTTGACGATATAGAGCGCAATCAGACAACAATGTTCCTAAAATGTATAAAACTGTTGTATAAATAAAATTTCACATTTGCAAACTTCCTTTATAATCATTAAAAAAGCTGTCTAAAAAGTCTTAGTTCATCGCAATCTCACAAACCTGAATAATAATTAATAAAGCTCTCTACACTGCACACTGAAACTATTAATTACATTGTCTCTACACTTTGTTTGTTATAATGAATGGCAAAAACTACAGTCTGCTTTCACAATGCACGCTGTGAAGAGCAGGACGTGCATCGACAGAGAAGCATTTCTATTTGCAGAAGTCTGCAAGTATTATGGCAAAAGATGGCATTCCGCAGCAAACTCCCCAAACTCTGTCCACCCGCATCCCCCCCACATTTCCAGCCCTGCATAGGATCCTTCAGAAATCAATGTAATATGCTGATATTTGCTGTTCAAGAAACATTTTTTATTACTGTTATTTACAATATTTAAAACAGTTGAGATTTTTATTTATTTATTTATTTATTTTTTTCATTTTTCAGGATGCTTTGATATATGGAAAGATCCACAGATCAGCATTTATCTGAAATAAAAAGCTTTTGTAACATTATACACTATACTATTAGAGTCAGTATATATATGTATATATATATACATATATTCTTTTTATTTATTTTATTTATTTTTGAGAAAATATTATAGAAATGAATACTTATTCAGAAAGAATGCTTTAAATTGACTGAAAGTGATGATAAATACATCCATAATGTTACAAAAGATTTCTATTTCAGATAAATGCTGTTCTTCTGACCTTTCTATCAATCAAAGAAACCTGAAAATAAAAATAAAAAAGTTTTTTTCAGAATCAGAATATTAGAATTATTTCTGAAGGATTATCTGACTGGAGTAATGATGCTAAAAATTCAGCTTTGAAATCATAGCAATAAATGACATTTTAAAATATATTACAAATAGAAAACAGTTAATTTAAATAGTAAAAATAGTTCAGTTGTACTGTTTTTGCTGTACTTTGGAACAAACAAATGCAGGCTTGGTGAGCAAAAGAGACTTCTTTAAAAAAACATGAAAAAAAATCTTGCTATTCAAAAATTTTTATTTACAGTGTTGCATCTCAAACAACTCCACTTCTCTGCTTCATTTGTAAAAGTTTGTTAACAAAATTTAAAAAATGTACCAAAAAGTACAACCATCACTGTCAAAGAAATTAACCGGTTTTGCTGGTCTAAGATGATTTAAAATGGTTTCCGAGTCCAACAAACTTCAAATGGTCAGTACTTTGCTGAGAATGATGGCCTCTAAGGTCACTGTTATCTGTAAATTACTTCACAATAATATAATATAATATAACATAATATAATACATTTCAATAAATAAGTTATCTAGCAATATCAACATAACCCTAATGTTATGAGTCAGTGAAGAAAATGACATTCATCATATAGCAACAAAAATAACAACAGAAGAGATGGGTATTTAAAACTTAGTATTGACTTAGTAATATGTGGTTTGAAGATGGATTTTAATATAAACAAATCTGAAGAATTGTGAAAATCAAAGTAAGTCAGCTTTGTTCAGTTGCCCATTATGAAAATACAAAACGGCCAAATGTCAGTTTATGAAATCCAGGTGTTCTGCGATTGGTCTTTTCATCACACACTTCACGTCACTTGCATGTGTCCATTTCTGTACAACCATAATTCCTTCTATTTGGCTTCTTAGCTCCTGCATGAGGACTCATTCGGTTCCCACTAAGACGAGATTTTCGTCTTGGTCAAGGCTTGTTTCAGGATCTCTACTTGTTTGAGAGCCAAGAGCTTATCCATCTTTAGACACAGTCATATCCTTTGTGCTCAACCAGTCAGTCTATCCTCGTCTGACCTTCCGCAGTCAGATTGGTTTCACATCCCGAAATGCACCAAGAGAGATTTTTTTAAACTGTTTGTTAGAAACAATGCCCCAAAAAGTCACATTCTTCCATAGTTCCCTTTGAATAAATTGTGTCTGGGACTCAGACATTAAAATGTTTAATCCTAGATTTACCTAGAATGTCCGTGTTCACTTTTAATTTAGCGACAGAGTCTGAGCTTATTGTCCCATGCAGTCATCATCTTCACCTCCGTCTACGAAGATTGGCTTCGGCTGAAAAGAGGCAGTGTTACTTGTTAAACACCTAATTTATGTTTTGTTATATTTAAATAACACATCTGATTGAGCATGTACTAATCTTACTGGTATAATCTTGAGGCATCATGGGTTTCGAAATGACGTTTTTTAGGGCCTCCACCCACTCTCTCTGATCGCGCTCCTGCTCGCACATGAAGACGAACTGCCGATCTGGCGTCTCCACAATTAACCCACACTTCCATTTGTTGCCTCTCGTCCCTTTAGGCACACACTCTCTCACTGAATATCCATGATTCTCTGAGCCAATGAAAACTACCCCGAGCTCAATAGCGTCCTTTAGGATAAAAAGAAAAGAAAATTCACAATACTATGTCTACAATGTCATGTAGCAGAAATGCTCTCAAATTCATTAGACAAGTATGTGTTTCAAGTTTAGCCCTGCTGAAATTAAACACAACTTGCTGGTTAGGTATGTTTTGAAGCATGGAAGCTGGTTTGAGCTGGTTTAAGCTGCTCCATAGTTGATCTTGAGCTGGTTTATGCTGGTCATGTGTTGGTCCAAAGCAACTAGCTCCTCAGGACCAGCTCATAACCAGCTTACAGTTGAGGTCAAAAGTTTACATACACCTTGCAGAATCTGCAAAATGTTCGTTATTTTACCAAAAAAAAAAAAAAGGATCATACAAAACATGTTTAGTGATAGTTGTTTATGAGTTCCTTATTTGTCCTGAACCTCTGCCTGCTGTTCTTCAGAAAAATTCCACAAATTCTTTGGGGTTTTTTTCTTTCCAACAATGACTGTATAATCTTGAGATCCATCTTTTCACACTGAGGGCAACTGAGGGACTCATATGCAACTATTAAAAAAAGTTCAAATGCTCACTGATGCTCCAGAAGGAAAAAGTATGTATTAAAAGCCAGGGGTGTAAACTTTTGAACAGAATGAAGATGTGTACATTTTTCTTATTTTGCCTAAATATAATATTTTGTTCATTTAGTACTGCCCTAAGGTAAATCTATCCTGATCTTTAAAATCAAAATGTTTACCCTTCCTGGCCTTAATGCATCGTGTTTCCTTCTAAAGCATCAGTGAGTGTTTAAACCCTCAGTAATAGAGTCCCTCAGTGTGAAAAGATGGATCTCAAAATCAGTCATTGTTGGAAAAGGTTTATATACACAAAAATGCTGAAAAAAAAATTTGTGGGACATAAAGTATTTTTCTATAGAACAGCAGGCAGTTTAAGTGTTCAGGACTAACAAGGGACAACTATCCCTAAACAAACAAAAAAACCCCCACAGTATTAAGGATCAAGTGTATGCAAATTTTTGAACGGGGTCATTTTTATAAATTCAACTATTATTTACCTTTATGTGAAATATCTTATTCACGTCAGTACTAAATAAAACATAACATGCATTTTGTAAGATCCCTCCTATTTTGGTAAAATAGTTTTGCCTTTCACATTTTGCAGATTCTGCAAGGTGTATGTAAACTTTTGATCTCAACTGTATAACCAGCTCATGACCAACTACTGACCAGCTTTAACCAGCTGCCATGCTTCAAAACATACCTAACAAGCTCATACTGTTTTTTTCAACAGGGAGGGTTCTGCTAATCTAAAAAGAACAGCCAACAATGACACAGTACGAACGGAAAAAAAGCTATTCATACCAGTTGTGTTTTAAAATAGAGTAGTTTCCTGTCCAGGGAATCCAAAATAAACCATCTTTTCTTGAATGGCTCTCGCTGCTGTTCAACATACACAATCAGACAGTGTTATTTGTTTTTATATCCAATCAGTTTCAAATTCATTTAAAAAGGATTTGGACATTTAAAGGGGACACTGGATGCCAATTTTCCAAAAGTTGGTATGGTTCTTTAGGGTCTTCATGAAATGTCTGTAACATACACTGGTTAAAATTCCTCAATGTGTGTAAAACATCAGCTTTTTACCTAGTCAAAAACAGCTCTGTTTACAGCCACCCATTTTGGTGCATGTCTCTTTACATGATAATGAACTATTGCACACTCCACCCCCTCTCTTCTGTTTTTTTTTTTTTTTGTGTGTGTGTGTGTGTGTGTGTGTGTGTGTGTGTGTGTGTGTTCACTTTCACATCTAACTACAAAACACCTGCATTGTTTACAAGAACACTGCTCAAGCGTGGAAAAAGCTGAAAAAATGTACAGTGGACAACTGGCTAAGGGCGGGAATATGCTAAAACGGGACAGTCCGTCAGTGGCTGTGAGTGGGGCTTGAGCAGTATGACATCATACTCCTCTGAAAATCAAAATGGCTTGATAATTGAGACTGTTTAGGTTTTTTTTATTTTTCGATTTTTATCATTGTAGGGTGTTTTGTCAACACACTGCCAAGATGCATTTACATGCTAACGCCATGTAAAACTGAATTTTGCATCTGATGTCCCCTTTAACATTTGTCACATGCAAGTTACCATACTCTGTGTTAGACAGCAGGAATACAAAACACAATAGAGAAACATTAGTTACATAATACACAGAATATGTATAACTACACAGGTGTTGGAAACATAAAAAATTGACACATTTAAGAAAGAATTGGAGTGTTTTACAAGAATAGCCTGATTTATCCTTTAATGCTGGTGAAATTTAAGGGCAAATACAAACACCTCGCTACACCGGAAAATCTTGATTCTTAAATATGCAAAGAATCAACAGAGAGAAACATCTATGGGAAAAAAATACTCTTACCAGTGGGCCGGTCTTCTCCATGTAACCCTCTTTTAAATAACTTCTGGTTATCCATGGTTTTAGCTTAAGACAAAAAAACATTTGTAACAGAGTTTATAATCAAGATAATTATGATAAAGTTATTAACCCTGCGCACAAGGGAAAAAAAAATTGCTCACCAATTGTTCAGTCGTTGATTTCAATAATATTTCGGTAACACTTTACAATAAGGTTTATTATGTAACATTAGTTAACTACATTAGTTACCATGTACTTAGAATAAACAATACCTAGACAGCATTTCTTAATATTAGTTAATGTTCATTTCAGAATTTACTAATGCATTATACAAATCACAAGATGTATTTGTTAATATTAGTTAATGCACCGTGAACTAACTAAGCAAACAATGAAGGACTATTTTTATTAACTTTAACAAAGATGAATAAATACTGTAATAAATGTATTGTTCATGTTAGTTAATACATTAATGTTAACAAATGACACCTTATTGTAAAGTTTTACCCATATTTCTAGTAGTAAAAGTTTTTGTTTACATATTATTTTGTACTTTTTTATTTGTAACACCAATAAACCACAAAGTCAAAGTCCTGTGTGTAATGCTAGAAAACTAGTGAAACATAAGACACATAGATCATTCTGTTAACTAGCTCCCTAAAATAAACACTTGTTTAGGGATGCAGCAACTCACAAAAAAAACAAAACCACATTTCCGTGTCCTGTTAACATTGTGGTGTAGGGTGTTTGTTTGACGATCATTCATGTTGTGAAATGGAAGGGAAGACAGGCCTTAAGCTGTTAAAGGTTTCAGGAAGTAAAATCACTTGGAAAAGGGGAAACTTGCAGTACTTCCTTTTTATGTGGCAATGTTAGCGCAACTACATCAGGAGAAAACTCTACACAGGTTTTTAAGATATTTAAAAGCTATGTAAAACAAATTGAAAACACTAAGGTGACACATGGTAGTGAGTCAAAATCAAGTATACAAATGTACTTACATCTGCATCACTAGCTGTAGGAAAGGCTGTTTTCAGGTAGGCATAGCGAATAGCTCTAATGGCATTAAACCAATTGACAATCTCCTAAAATGGAGGAAATACAGAGCAGATAATATTTAGCGCTCAAGCTGCCTAAACTCGTTAAACTTAGGGGTTAAAAAGGGGAAAACAAGAAAGTTTAAAAAAAAAAACATATTTGAAATCTGCACTATAGTTAATAAAGCTGATAAATAGGTTTACCAGTCCATTTTTATGGTAAACAAAAAGGTTTCTGGTGTGATCATCCACAGAGTAGGTGATCTGAAGGCCATGAGCATGTCCTATCTTCTCAGGCTGGAAGGTTGCATTCAGGTTCTTCACAGAAATAGTAGCCTTTGGTCCCTTAGATTCCTGAAAAGCACAGATATTGTTTAACAAATAGCTCATTTGTGACCCTGGACCACAAAACAAGTAATTTTTTAAACTGGGTTTTATACATCATATATGAGACCCTGGACCACAAAACCAGTGGTCCAGGGTCAGTCTGACTGGTTTTGTGGTCCAGGGTCACATATAAGCTTTCCACTGATGTATATTATTTGGTCTATGAGACCCTGGACCACAAAACCAGTCTTAAGTAGCACGGGTATATTTGTAGCAATTATTGTTTTTTTTTTGTTTGTTTTTTTTCAAAATTATCGATTTTTCTTTTATGCCAAAAATCATTAGCATATTAAGTAAAGATCATGTTCCTTGAAGTTATTTTGTACATTTCCTACCGTAAATATATCAAAACTTACTTTTTGATTAGTAACATGCATTGCTAAGAACTTAATTTGGACAAATTTAAAGGTGATTTTCTAAATATTTATATTTGTTTGCACCCTCAGATTCCAGATTTTCAAATAGTTGTATTTCAGGCAAATATTGTCATATTCTAACAACCATACATCAATGGAAAGCTTATTTATTCAACTTCCATATGGTGTATACATCACAGTTTTACAAAAAAATGACCTTATGACTGGTTTTGTGGTCCAGGGTCACATATAAGCTTTCCACTGATGTATATTACTTGGTCTAGACACAACTAGTTGAAAATCTGGAACCTGAGTTTGCCAAAAATCAAAATACTGAGAAAATCACAATTAAAGTTGTCCAAAAGGACGTTCTTAGCAATGCATATTACTAATCAAACATTAAGTTTTGATATATTTACAGTAGGAAATTTACAAAATATCTTCATGGAACATGATCTTAACTTAATATCCTAATGATTTTTGGCATTAAAAGAAAATTGATCATTTTGACCCATATAATGCATTTCAGGCTATTAAAACAAATATATCCATGCAACTTATGACTGGTTTTGTGGTCCAGGGTCACATTTGTGCACCTAATACTTTACTAGACTCTATGATTTTCATTCAAAGTCTAATATTTTAAAATACAGCTGGAATTGTGTATAAGATAAGATATTGGATGAATAAATGTTGTTATTCCCAGTTTGTGCTGCGTTTTACATCAAATGCCTTCAATAAAATAGAATATTTCTTTTTTGATGATGTCCAAATGTCATTGCTCAATAAAAAGCTCTCACATCCTCCTTGTAGTATTTGAGGGTAAAATCGTGCACTGAAAGAACAAACTTCCTCTCGAGAAACTGTCCATTATCCTTTCCTTTCTTCCACAGCATGCCCTCATAGACACCTAGAGCAAGGCCAACAGTTTCGTTGAAAGACTCATTTTATTCATTGTTAATATTAGCAAAGATGAAACAGAATAAAGTAAATAAACTTTAAAAGTACAAAGGTTAAAAAAACATTGGGAACTGAAATGGATTACCTGCTGTGTAAGGCCTTTCCCTTTTTTCCTCTGTAAACTCCGTTCTTTCATATTTGGCTCGAATCCATTGTTCTCTGAGGACCCTATACAGTGTACACAGAATGCATTTTGTTCAGCTACGACATAGGGTACATATATTATAGCCTGAACATACACTTACTATTTTATAATGAGAAAGCAGATTGTACTAGTTCAGCTAAATATGACCATATATTCAACTAATGAATGCAGTGCAGTATATTGAGAATTGAGAGTACAACCGACAGAAAATACTGGACATCAATACCAGAAACCCCTTTTAGTTGAAACAGTAGTTCCTCTTACTGTGACCAACAATAGAACACAGCTTTTTTTCCTGCCAGTAAAGATGTTTGCTTGATCAGCTATATTTTTTTTTACTTCCCAAAACACTGTTCCATTTTGATGATAAATTAGTAAGTTCACATTTGAGTTGTACATTAATGTATGCTTTTGTTTTGATGTTTCATTTAGCAGAAGAGGTTGGACTACTTACTCGCAATCGTATGGTTGGGGCTGATAATAAAAGACTGGGACAAATTTCTCATAGAAGTATTTGGCAGGACGGTTTCCATTGGACTTCATGTACTTCTCATCCAAAAATGCATTGAAAGAAACATAGCAGTGTTAGGGTTCACTTTCATGACCTACTATAACCACTAGATTATGAAAACATGTAATAATCTTATTTTTGGTTCACATACCTGAACAAGATCATCATCCCAAAAGTCTAAGCGTATAGACTTGATACGACTTATGGTAGGAAGATTGCGATGAGTTCCAGAACAATTAAGACACACAAATATTCCCAGTGTACACGAAGCCCAATCTGGATCTTCAAATAATAAGAGTCAAACAAACAAACCTATAAATAACACAGTAAAGCTAACTCATAATATGATGCAAAACCTGCAATAATTAAATATGTTAAATAACACAAATATCTTGTATATCATGTATATAGTCCCATTTTATTATCTAAAGTCTTTGCTGCTGACCTTTGATGATCCAGTTCAAACATACTAATGAGCAAAAATCTAAAACTTTAGATAAGCTAATGCAGGGGTCACCTCACTTGGTTAGCTCCAACCCTAATCAAACACACCAGCTAATCAAGGTCGTAATAGATATACTTGAAACTTCCAGGCAGGTGTTGAGGCAAGTTGGAGCTCAACTCTGTTTATAAGCAGTGTGGGGGGTAACACATTACAAGTAATGCTAGTTGAGTAATCAGATTACTTTTTTCAAGTAATTAGTAAAGTAATACATTACTTTGAATTTTGAAGTTAAAGTTACTTTTCCAAATAAGTAACGCCAGTTACTTTTTTTTTCCATTTATTGACTGAGAGCTCTCCTGTACCCATGTTGAGAGAAATTGGGAGTAGGGATAGGCGATACCACTTTTTTGTTTTCGATATGATACCTATACTTTTCAAGGCCAGTATCGTTGATATCGATACGATACTTCTAAACTAAACTTTTTTAAATTATGATATGTATTAATTTATTAAGTTACTAAGAGTAAAAAGTAGGGCTGTGAATCTTTGGGCAAACAGCGAATCGATTCGATTCATGATTCATAGGGTTTTGATTCAATTCAAGAACCATTTTTGCACATTCAGAACGATTCGATTTAAAAATTCGATGCGATTCGTTATTAACGATTCGATTCTGCATACTTTAAGTTAACAGGGTTATTTAAATGCTTCCCCTAAATTCTTTATATGCTTAGTCAGAGGGCGAATTACATTGCAGCCTAATGGAGTCAGAGAGTGAATGCAAAAAAAAAAAAAAAATTAAAACATGTTTGTCCACTGTTAGATGTTAGTTCAATGATGCTATGGTATGAAATATAGCATATGTAGAAATTTACCGTAGTGAAAAGTAATATTTTTAAAATACATTTATTTCTAACCAGGTATAGTTCAAATCTATTAACATATTTACTAATATATCCCTCAATACTTTAATATAAAAATATAATTAAACTTTATTTGAATAAAATGTGCTTTAATGTCACTATTGCTGAGGTTTGTATTATCTCTGAATAAAAAGGTCTTTAAATGCAAGATTTAAATTGTATCTGAAATATACTTGCAATAGTTCCACTATTGTTAGACTTTAGTTAGACTTCAGCACTATACTTACAATTTAGCACACTTTATGCCAGTTTAGTATAGGATACTAAATGTACAATTGCAAGGTATTTTTTATTAAGAACATAAAATATGTACACATAGCATGAAATAAATATATAGAATATAAGAACAATATAAAGAAATACATAGTTTTTTATTAGCCTACGTAAGCCAAGATTTTAAAAATGTTTTACAAGTAGGCATTTTATGTCACACCTTTGCATGATGTCAGCTTCTTTATCTTATTTTCATAGAATAAAATGCTACAGCATTTGAACGCAACTTTCATGCATGTGACAGATAACGTTAAACCTCGCGCTCTTATTTTAAGGTTGCTGCTAATGCTGTGGTTATTTTGGCCATTTCCGTTGTACTTTCCGTTTAACTACATTAAGTTAAAACGTCATTTACATTCAATGGAATTGTGCGTATGCTTTTAGAGACTTGCATTGTTTTGCTCCATCCAAACGCGCAGCTTTCAACTGCTCAGGTAATGCCAATGGTATGACTGAGAGTTTAAAAGTAAAACTACTTCTAGCAGTACTGGCCAGAATTCTAGGGAGATCACACGCTGGCTGCTCAAGACGTGAAAATAAAAAGAAGAAAAAAACGTGTCAGTGAGGGCGCGCGCGCAGTCCAGTGGCAGGCAGTGAATGAAGCGCGGGAAGGAGAGATGTGAGGAAACGAACAACGCCGTTCAAGCTCTCCGTTAATTCGTGCTTGTAGTAATTTATATATTTTAAAAATCACTGAATCGCTATAGAAATCGCGATTCATTCGATTTTTAGTGTTTTAAATCGATTAACAGCCGAAATCAACGATTCACGACTCAAAAATCCATTTTCAAGATCGAGTGAATAGTTACACCCCTAGTAAAAAAGGGTCATGATAATCACATAATTATATATTTGAAATGTATTTTAACATTCAATACGCCTTAACTTATAGGTTATATTTTTGTTTACATGTGGTTCAAATATGTTTTTGTTTACACATGATTCAAATTTACAAATACTACAGTTGGTCACTTTAGTAAAACCATGGTTCATTTCATAAGACACTGCCAGTGTTTTTAATCTGACAGTGAATGATTTCTATTAACATTACAGAATAGAACATATTCAGTATGAACTTTTAATTTAAACAAATGTAATTGCTATGTAGGCTACAAGTTCAATTTGTTTTTTTTTTCTGTTCTCTAATAAGCATTGTTCTGAAGTGAGTAAACGCTCTCTGTAATTGACTGGGTCCGTCCTGCAACATCTGTGTGTTTAAATTAGCAGGAAAATAGTCATATATATCCTACACAATTTTAACATGAGTTTTTCATCCAATTCAATGCATATTGTATGCATTAATTTTGTTGTTAAATAATCAGAATCTCTGGTAAATAAAATACATCTTTGTGTCAATATTTTTTGTTTGAGGATCAATCCTTTCAATACTCATGTCAAAATATATCGATACTTCAGGATCTGTATGCCCATCCCTAATGGGGAGTAAGTGCAGAGGTGTGTAAACATGATGGCTACTGTAGTTCTAGACTAAATGTGAACATGCATTTACAGATTCAGTGTTCCTCAAAGTGAAATGCAGACTCAGAATATGACACAAACTTGCAATAATTAAAAATGTTAAAAAATATTGCAAATATCTTTTATTTAATGCCAATTTATTAACCAATGTCTTCGCTGCTGACCTTCAATGATCCAATTCAACCATATTAATAAACAAAAATGATTTTAAATAAACATAAAATTTTTAGGGTGAATTAAAGGTGATTGGAACAGTTTTTGAATTTCTGCCGTACACTTTTCTGTAAACTGAGCCAAAAAGTTTTTTTGTAACTTTTGGGGGGCACAACGTTTGGGTGATTGGGACAGCACATTTTTTTCATTGATTTAGGGTAGTGTAAGAATATTTTTGTATTGCACAAGTTATTTCATATTTTAGTATAATTTTATATACAAAAAATATAATTTTATTTGCAATATTTCCTTTCATGTTCATTATCATTAAGAGCCTGTGTTTATTTCTGTTCAACTTTATTTCTCAATTCAAAAATTCATCCAAAAGTTATAGATCACAACACATGTAACTGAGGTAAAACAAGGCGTAAAAAAAAAAGAGGAGTAAAAAAATAACCTGCACAAACCTTTAATAGGAACATTAATGTGGCTTATGGCTGCAACAAAATCATGAAAAACGTTTCTATATATGCTTCTATATTTTCAAAATGCTTCTATTTCAGAATTTTTATTTTATCAAAAATCTAGCTAGTTCATCAATATTTTTGGTTGATTAGATCTTGCACAAATAAAAAGTTGATTTTGGGTATACAGAGCATATACAATGGTTCTTTATTACAAGGTCAGTTTTCTTAATTAGCAAAGAACTGTTCCAATCACCCAGAATTTTGCTGTCCAGTCCACCCAAATTGTGTTTGGAATAGAAATATGATATTTACACACTTTTTACTGATTTTGCATCATATTTGCGTTTCCATCAAAAGTTTGTATAATATAGTTGCTATGACAATTTTAGGACTGTATCATGAAAACTAGTAAAAGCTTATGTCATTTTCCATAGTTCATACATTTCACAGTCAACTTCCTGTTTGATGCTTGCCCCACCCACCTATATGATGTCACATCAATGAGTGCATTCCATTTTAATTACATGGTCTTACAGCTAGGGCTTAGCAAAAAAGTTTTTATCTTAAGAAAATAAATTCTGTATAGTTATACTGTCCAATTTTACCTTATGTTCCAATCACCCTTAATTCACCCTAATTGCTTAATTTAATGAAAACATTACTTTTTTCATTTAAAAACATACAAAAGTAATGCAAAAGTAATGTAATGCATTACTTTACACAAGAAGTAAAGCAATTAGTTACTTTTAGAGGAAGTAACGCAGTACTGTATTGCATTGCTTTCAAAAGTAACTTTCCCCAACACTGTTTACAGCTAATCAGCCAATAGGGCAGTGTTGCCAAGTGGGCTACCCTAACACTGTTGCCGCGGGTTTAATCGAATTTACCAGGGGAACCCCCACAAAAAAACGTGTATTTCATCCCCCTAGAACGCGATTTTTAAGGGGGACCCCCTCGGAACGCCATTTGGCTAGTTTTAAATAGCAATTGGGAGTTGTGAAAACTTGGCAACCCTGCAACAGGGCTATAATATGCATGCTAAAAAACACATCTAGGTAATAGCAAGAATTGGTCCTTAGAATTGTGACATCCAGGAAAGATCATGAAAACAAAGACTATTTCACAAATCCCATTTTTTTAATTTTATCAGAAAAATAAGCTTTTGATATTAATCTCTATACAATGTTATTTAAAAGTTAAAAGTCTATAGCCTACAACTGCAGAAAAGTATGGAAATGGAAATTAATGGTTTAAAAAGCTTGTGAGCTCTGCTAGCTATTCTTATTTTAAAAAAAAAATAAAATAAAAATCAAAAGAAATTTTAGCTAAACTAAATGGTTCATAACAAATGGCTTAGTTACAGTGCTCGAGCCTTGACAATGAGAATCTGTTTACTCGTTGCTACTATGAATACCCAAAGTTAGAGAACTATAACTTTAAAGTATAAAAACAGTGTCAGTATATCACATCCGTTCATACCAAATAAAGTACACGAGAGTAAAAAAAACGGCTGTCTGTGAGTTTAGCAGGTCAAAGCGGCGGTGACAATAGCTGTTATTGTACATTACCTGCAGCTCCACAGTCAGCACAGCAGCTATTCTCTGGCAGCTTCACCAACTCTAGAAGTGTCTTTTTGTTCTTTTCCCGATTTGCCATAGGCGAAATGCTTCTAAAACCATATAGGTCGTAGTTTCACCTGTCTTATCTGATATTTTATCCGTGGCTAGTCCTCTTGGGCGCGGTTTCTCGGGTTTACTTCACGTTCATTCAGTCACTCGAGCGTGTAAAAGCGCTCCGGTCGCGTCAGATTCGAAACTCCACTGCGCTTGAGCGCGGCAAAGTGGGCTGCGGCTGGACTATTAAGCGAGGTCTTCCGCAAGCATTAAATTACTCAAAAACCCCTTCGTGTTCACTTCCTGGTGAAAAACTCTGGGCTACATCTAAAATGTAATTATTAAATAGTCACAATAAGATCAATTACTTCATAAGCAGGAGCAGCCGATAATGACAGTAAACTGTAAACAGTGACTCATTGTGGATAGTTTTTGTACTTAATACAAAAACTAAATAAGATATTAAATGCAATATTACATTAATACTAACTAAACCATGAGATTATCAAGACTGATACTACTGGGGTTAAACCATACTGTAAGGTGCCAACAACCACACATTTTTGCCAGCTAGTAAATGTACTCCAGTCACACACTGAAACTGAAAACAGAACAAAATGTTGCATTTACTGGTTTAACAGGTATACAGTTTTCTTCCCAGATTCAAGTGGACTAAAACCATCCCATTTAGAAGATGTGGAAGTGAAAAGTGCATTTCATGACTCAGTTTCACGTAAAAACAACGCAAGTTCTACCTTCTCACATCATGTAAAGGTGATCAAACTTATGCGTTAGGATTGGGGGGGGGGGGGAAATCATATACAAACTGTACAAAAATCGAATAGCACCGTCATGTTCTCAGGGGTCTTGTAATTTACATATGTATTTTGAGAAGAACATGTTTGCTGGCAAATAGCAAATCCAAATTTATTACTTGATAAAACATTTCGTAAGATGCATGACAAAGTACAAAACACAAGTGATCTTCATAATGGGAAACTGCAAATTTAAAACAACAGTACAAACATGTGTTCTCCACACAACAACATAAAACCACACTCCTTCTGAGTATATATTACTGTACAAATGCATATTTACCAGCAGCCCTTTAGCGGCTGCCTTAAAACGTGTGTAATTTAGGGGAACTCGGAAGCCAGGAACTCCACTGTGCTTTTAGGAAGAGTGAAGTGTATACCATCCAAATAGTGCAAGAACCTGTGAAAGAGAAAGACACAACATTTATCATATTCAGCGTTATACGTGGATATGGATCTTTAAATTAGTTTTGGCACTACACATCAAGCGAATGTGATCATTTAAAACAAAACAAATGGTGGCATGAATAAAAATAAAACACTCAGTTAATTTGTGACCGCATTATATTTAGGCTTTGCAAAAGCCACATCCTGTCCCTCTCCAGTGCATTTAGCACTTTAGACCTACGAACTATGACCAAGTTGCGTTTTCACACTTCTTTGACAGCACAGCAAAAACATGGTACATCAACACATTATATTTAGATGTAAGTTTAATAACAAAAGCTGCAGTATCCTTTGTAGGCATCAAATACAGTGTTTAACCACACAGTAAATATTGCTGACAGATGCTTGTATGTGTCTTATTTGTCTTGTAAAAACATTGTATGCAGTCTTAACTAGTAAATTGTGCCTATACTGTAAAAAGGGAGTTTCCCTTGTCATGGTTCAAATGTGGCATCTGAATAACTGGAAGTGATCTCACTTTGGGAGCGCAACAAAAGAAAGTTTTAATTCACAAACGAGGGCGTGTTGTGCATTAGAGACACCCAGCAGTTACAAAAACAACAGAAATTCTTGTTTTTAATACTTTTATGAACATTTCAGACTCATAAGGTGGTCAAGTGCACCAGGCTATTTGAACCAAAAGATATCTCCAAGTCAAATGATTAAACTAATTTTGCTCCTAGACCACTTAACTGATCAAGTCCTAATGTCCATTTCAATGTCCAGCTTGTCCATACATATTAAAGGGGTAATGACATAAGAAATCAAATTTGCCTTGATCTTTTGGCATATAAGAGGTCTTTGTACCATTAAAACATCCTGCAAGTTTCATAGATTAAACCGTTGTACTCATAAACAAAGAATTTATTTAATCATCTCAATCTCTCAAAAATAGCAGAAGGCCAAAATAAATTTTAGATGGAGGGTCAGATTGAATGATGGTTGAAGAAAAAAAAAATTAAATATATGTATGTACTCCCTTCTCACTGGTGCACCACCTAGTGGAAGCAAATGATGCCTGATATAATAAAGCAGGATTGCGCCAATAAAACTTTCTAATATTAAAAATGAATAGAAAGATATATTGGTTTGAAAGGGGTCATGCTGTAACTACTAATAGAATGAGTGCAGTGCAGACAGCCTATGAACATGTCTGCTAAACTCTCACCTGCGTTTGATTTTTCCCTGCTCCTTCAGTCTCTCTGACCTACAGATGGCACGAAGAGAGGGGAGGTAGTCCAGAGCCGCTGCTGCCTGGTTTCCAAGAGTCCCAGCTGACCTGGAGGAGAGCACCGACTTCATCACCTCACTTCTCCTCTCCACCACCCTGTACAAAACAAAACAAGCACAAGATTACTTTGTAATCAGTATGTGGTGTAAAAAACGGCTCACAGGATAAAGAGGTCAGTGTAATCTAAAACAATGAGACTAGGGATGGGAGATTTAACTCAATATTTGTATTATATTTATCTATGATGATTGTGCTTGTGACAAAATAAAATGGTATTTAAAGCATTTTTTTTGTTTCCAAAGTTTTATTATGAGCCATGTCTTGGACTTGCAGGTTTAAGAGCATTAAGACACATTTTAATAGCATGACTGATTTAAACCCTAGTGTGTGTGTGTGTGTTTATTATATATATATATATATATATATATATATATATATATATATATATATATATATATATATATATAAAAAAAAAAACAGCTTCATGTAATTTAAAATGGCAAATGTCAATGAGCTGATTTAAAAATACTGATTTCAAGGATTAGTTTGCATCACTCAAAAAAGTTCATAAAAGTTTCTGCATTTGTATATATAATATTAATGTAATAAAATATATAGTATTAAACTATATATTTACTATTAAAATAAACACTATAAATATAGTTTAAGCAAAAAGCTTACATACACCTTGTAGAATCTGAAAAATGTTAATTATTTTACCAAAATAAGAGGGATCATACAAAATGCGTGTTGCTTTTTATTTAGTACTGACCTGAATAAGATATTTCACATAAAAGATGTTTACATATAGTCCACAAGAGAAAATAATAGTTGAATTTATAAAAATGTTTAGTGATAGTTGTTCATGCGTCCCTTGTTTGTCCTGAACAGTTAAACTGCACACTGTTCTTCAGAAATATCCTTCAGGCCCTACAAATTCTTTGGTTTTTCAGCATTTTTGTGTATTTGAACCCTTTTTAACAGTGATTTAGAGATCCATCTTTCCACACTGAGGGACTCACATGCAACTATTACAGAAGGTTCAAATGCTCACTGATGCCTCAGAAGGAAAAACAATGCATTAAGATGCATTCAAAAACTTTTTGAGCTTGAAGATCAGGGTGAATTTAACTTATTTTGTCATCTGGGAAACATGCAAGTATCTTTTGTAGCTTCTGAAGGGCAGTAATAATGGGGGGGGGGGGTATATTTAGGCAAAATAAGAAAAATGTACACAATTTCAGTTCAAAAGTTTTCATAATTTTATAAATTCAACTATTATTTTCTCTTGTGGACTGTAAATGTCTTTTATGTGAATATCGGTCAATGCAAAAAATAAAAAAAATAGGCATTTTGTATGATCTCTTATTTTGGTGAAATAATTAACATTACGCAGATTCTGCAAGGTGTATGTAAACTTTTGACTTCAACTGCATATACATGACTCAGTCTTGCATTATATGAAGTATAAATAAAAGAAGAAGAAAAAAAACACAGCTGAATTCTCACCTTGGGTCACAAGGTGTAGTTTGAGCGAGGCTGAAGCCGTCTTTGTGTGAAGCCACAGGGAGGGTGAGCTCCTCCTCTGCCTCTCTTCTGATCTCCTCCTCCAGTTGCTGTGCTCTGTCCCAGGCCTCGGAGACTACAGCCTTGCACTTCCTAAAACTCAAATGCCCTAACGCAGCATGGATTTCATCGACATTAACAGCATTTACTTGGCTGACCCTCTCTAACCGGATGTCATCGGTCATTCCACTCTTGACTGCTGCGCCAGTCCAGCCAAAGATGTGTGGTCTGCAGGCACCCTCCGTTTGCAATGGCTGGTAATGCAGTGAGGAGTCCAGGAAGGACATGTGGTCCATATACTCTGCTAAACTGCTTAGGCACTGCATCACTGGCTTGCTCTTCTTCCTTTCAGCTTCTGATAACACAACACGCCTTGGTTTCATCGGTGCAGCTTCAGACACATTGGCAGGTTCCACATTAGTGCTCTGAGCAGGATCTTGGCTGGTTTTTGGCAGGGAGAGGAAGTCATCCTCAGACTCTGAATCAGACTGGAAAACGTCTTTACTGCCCACCTTTTTCCGCCCCCTCATTCTAGAGGACACTTTAAGGGGACTACCGTCATCAGAGTGCTCTTCCAAAACTTCCAACCTCACAATCTGAGGTAGTTGCTCATGATGGGACTGTGGGTTTGGTGTTGGCTGTGATTTGAGTGTGGACTGTGGTAAAAGACGAGTTGGCAGAGAAAACAGACTTTCCATATTTGAGTAGAGAAGATTCACGCCTCTTCTATGGACCTCTGAGAGAAGATCCCAGCACTTAATGCTGTCTAGTACAGAAGACTCATGCTGTAAGATATGAATAGATTGATCAGGAACAAATTCATGTACCAATATTACATTTGCTTTTTTTTTTTAAATCAGCATGTCTTGGATATTGAGTAAAACATGCTCAATTCTCCCATTTATACATGTGGATTTCTTTTGCAATCATCTGACCTGAATAAGATATTTCACATAAAAGACGTTTATATGTAGTTCACAAGAGAAAATAATAGTTGAATAATAGTTTGAACAATGACCCTGTTCAAAAATTGACATACACTTAATTCTCAATACTGTGTTGTTACATGAATGATCCACAGCTGTGTTTTTTGTTAAGTGATAGTTGTTCATGAGTCCTTTGTTTGTCCTAAACACACAAGGGACTACATGCATAAAGAGCCGGGGGTGAAAACTTTTTGAATTTAAAGATCAGAGTAAATGTAACTTATTTTGTCTTCTGGGAAACATTTACATGTCTTCTGTAGCTTCTGAAGGGCAGTACTAAAATGGGAAAAAATATGATATTTAGGAAAAATAAGAAAAAAAGTACACATCTTCATTTTGTTTCACCCCCAGGCTCTTAATGCTTTGTTTTCTTCTGAAGCATCAGTGAGTGTTTGAACCTTCTGTAATAGTTGCATATGAGTCTCTCAATTGTCCTCAGTGTGAAAAGATGGATCTCAAAATCACAGTCATTGCTGGAAAGCGTTCAAATACACAAGAATGATGAAAAACCAAACAATTTGTTGGACCTGAAGGATTTTTCTTATGAACAGCAGGTAGTTTAACTATTCAGGACAACAAGGGACTCATGAACAACCATCACTAAACAAAAAAACATAGCTGTGGATCATTCAGGTAACAACACAGTATTAAGAATCAAGGGTATGTAAACTTTTGAACAGGGTCACTTTTATAAATTCAACCATTATTTGCTCTTTTGGACTATATGTAAACATCTTTTATGTGAAATATCTAACTCAGGCCAGTAGTAAATAAAAAGTATGGTATGTACGGTTCTCTTATTTCGGTAAAATAATTAACATTGTGCAGATTCTGCAAGGTGTATGTAAACTTTTGACCTCAACTGCATGTGCTTTGAGTTTGTCATACCACAGACAAATGTGTTAACCACACAGTCAAATATGAATGATAAACTAAAAGTGCCACATAAATAAAATAAGTTATCAAAATCTAGAAAAAAGCAGTATAAGCAGTATTCTCACCTTTACCAGCAAATCTACAATATTTTCTGTTTGCATATTTCGGATCCCCAGCAAACTCTCTGTGCATGCAGTGTGGCAGGGAGGTATTTTATCCTCATTTACATCCTGAGCTTTGACAGACTGATGGTGAATGTCACTCTTGGCATCCCCTTTGAGCTCTACTGTGTGAAACAAGTTGTTTTTGATAAGCATGTTCACTTGATACACAACCAAGAGTTCTCAGTGTACTTTTTCCAGAGTCAATAATATCTTTACCTGAGGAAAGCAAAGGCCGATGCACCTGCTGTCCACCTCCACTGCAGGCCCAGAACTGCAGGTGCAGGAGGCTTTGACGAATATCACACCTGTTCCAGTCCAGCAGACAGGACAGATCCTTATTGTCTGTTCTCATGTTTTCTGCCAGACACAGCAGCTGGAGATAACTAGACACATCCGCCTGAAAAAAATCCAAAGTGTTGATGGTCACAAACTAGAAACAACTCAATAGAAAACCGTTTTTATTGCAAAGGAGAAAAGAAATTAAGTGTACTGACCACTGAAGGAGATTTGAAATGGATTTCTTCAAAGTACCCATCAAATGTAGCACCAAAGTTTGGGTCTGCGCAACAAAAACAAAAAAAAAGTCCCTTGATGACTAATTCACACATCACACAATGTAACTTTCTGTTTACGGTCAACCACTCACCACTTGTTGTTAGAATAACTGGTCTCTTTGTTGTAGTCATGAAGTGTTTTATTGCAGCCAGAAATCCAGTGTCATCATCAAATATGATGTCCACCTCCTCGAATAAGATGAGGGATGTTGCAGTCCTCTTGTCTTGGTCTTCAGTGGAGATCTTGGTGCCCGCTGATGTTCCCCCAGGGCACTCTTTGCTGTCAGCCTCTTTTGCTTTAGCAGACTTTTTCGGACATGCTTTTAAGACAAAAAGAAAACAAGAAATGCCATATAAAGGTCTCAAACATGAAGCAATTTCCTTAATACATAAAAATACATAACATTATAGTAAATATTACAGTATAATAAACAAATATTTTTAACTTACATTCATCATAGGATACAGAAAAAAAAAAAAATGTTTCCACAAAAATATTAAGCAGCACAACTGTTTTCAACAGGGTTCCTACAGGTACTGTAAAATAAATTCCAGGACTTTCAAGGATTTTTCAAGCACTACTTTTTGGATTTTCAAGGACTTCAATCAGAGATCTCACTTTATGGTTTGATGTTTTCTACAGTTTAAGAAAAAAAAAAAAGATTCATGAAACCTCTCAGAAGTCCCAATCTGAATCAAATGATTCACGATCTACACTCCTAGGTTCCGATCTAAAGCAAAAGATTTGCAAAACATCATTTTAGATCAAGACTGGGAGTGTGGATCACAAATCATTTAACTCGCAAAATAGCTTGAAAACCCGCTCTAAAGTTCCAATCTAAATCAAATGATTAAAGATAAGCACCTTGCACAAACCCTGTTTCAACACTGATGATAACAGGAGACATTACTGGAGCACTAAATTGACTTTTAGAAAGAAATCAAGAAATGCCATAGAAAAGCCATAGAAACCATGAAGCATGACATTTTTTTTTTTTTAAATATGGCTCACAATAAATATCAATATAAATTCAATATTTGTGTTTGGCAGCACTTGACTGATTACTGGACTTTGAATTATTACCAGATTGTGTTTTCTTGTCTTGACTGTTTGCTTCTTTGCCAGTGGCCCTTCCACCTGCTTTGAAGAAGTTGGCCAGAGATGTCGGAGCCAAGCCTCCTCGTCTGGATGAAGCACTTCTAGGGGACTGAGGAGGCTTCCTGGGTGATGATACAACCCTTCTGGGGGAGTTCAACTTCCCTGTGATTAGAAGAGACACTGAGAACTCAAACAAATGTCATGCACAGTATATATTGTACCGTTACCATTGAAGAAGAAAAAAAATCATACTGGGAGAGTTGCCAGGTTTGATGGTAGTGCTGCTGCTGCTAAAACTGCTGAAGTAGGATGGTTTTTGAGAATTTACACCCTGGATGTCCACCTGGTGGGACTGAGTGGCTTCCTTCAGCTGGGATAAGATCTGACGACCACTCCGTTGAGACGAACAGTTCACCTCAAACACCTTCAGAGAGAACCAGGGTTGGTAGAAATGCTTTACTATTTTGGGATTGTCTAGTGTCATTCAAATGAGGAAAGTAAATTGAAAAACGAACGAAACCTTGAATCCGAGTTCTTGCGCGCAGGCGTAGACTGCCGCAGTCTTGCCCACTCCAGTGGGTCCAGTGATAAGCAGCGTGTTACACAGATCTTCTGTCTCATCCAGGCCTTCACCTATGAGCCAGGAGTCTGGATAGAAATAAAGTTTAGACAATGATTTTTGAATATGGTAAGCAAAACAGCTGACACTGCAATTTAGCATTGTTATATACCGTTACTGTCTTCCTCTTGCTTCTTTTCCTGCTGTTTCCTCTTCTCTTCCCGGTCAGCTCTCAATTTCCACTCTTTCAGCCAGCTAACAGTAGTGAACAAAATCAAATATGAAGAAATTTAACAACAAAAAAAGAATTTTCATTACTGACATGTCAATTATTAAATGGGACCTTTCACCATCTCTGATTAAACTAGACAGCATAATAACCTGTGTAGCCTTCGGACAGACTCCATATTCCCAATTACTTCACTGGAGTGCTGCGGCTGATATTTCTCTGTCCAAAGCACATCCTCTTTCACTCGATCTAGAAATGAAAACATGAATAACCAGATTTAAAAAAAAAAAAAAAAAAACACAACACACACACACACACACACACACACACACATTTACGGAACATGTAAACATTTCCCAAAATTCATGAGGTATCATGGACAAACAATTACCAACCATGTTATAAATACAATACCAATAAAAGGTTATGGATCTGCAAAATTATCTTTTAAACAAATTAATCCTTTTATTCAGCATGGATGCATTCATTTGATCAGCAGTGACAGTGATGATTTCTGAAGGATCATGTGACACTGAAGTCTAGAGTAATGACGCTGAAATTTCAACTTTGTTTGCATCACAGGAATTAATTATAGTTTAGAATATATTCAAACAGAGACAATTTTAAATAATAATTTAATAATGTTTTATTATAATAATACTTAACATTATTAGATTTTACTGTATGTTCTAGCAAAGATTGTCTAAAAACTTTCATTTTCACCTCCTGTGCTTGAGTTTTCTGGGACAGGTGAATCCACTATAATGACAGCATCATTCTGCTTTCCCACAGGTGAGATCAACTCTGCCGACTTGCGCTCTTCTTTCTGCTTTTGTCTCAGTGATCGACCTCTTCGACTTCTGCCAGATGGCACAGTGTCAGAGACACTCTGTGCAGCCTGACCTCCTGGTGGATCTTCTTCAATCACTATGACATCCCTTTCTATGTGACTGGACTTTGGTTTTTTACCCACTTTGCCTGTCGTCTCTCCTTCATCCACACGCTTACGTTTCCTTCCGACACCATCAGATGATCCAGCAGGGCAGGACACCTTAGACTCACCTTCAGGTTCTACAGATAATCATATAAAGGAAAGAATGCAAAACAGTTCTGGAATATGTGTTTGATTACAGTAATATCTTACTGTAAGCGATACAAAAAAATAGGTTTAATTGTATCTCCCAGTTACCTGAGGCAGAGGCCTGGAGGATGTAGTCTTCACGTCTCTTAAGAAAACGTGTAAAAAAGCGTTGATGAGGGAAGAAGGGATTGGAGATTCTCATCTCCTCCAAAAGATGCTGCCTGATTGGTTCAGAAAACTCAGATCTCCGACAACAGGGCATCTAAATGATTAAAAAAAATAAATAAAAATAATAATAATAATAATAATAATAATAATAATGCATAATGCATCCTTACTGAATAAAACTATTAATTTCAATCAGAAAAAAATATATATTCCACTGACCCTAAACTTTTGAACGGTAATGTATATAAACAAACACTGAAATATTTTGAATCAACAAAAAAAAAAAAAAAAGCAACAATTTTTAACCGAAAGATTACCAACCTGATGGCAAATGGCTCTTTTAGCAGGAACTGTAGTATAACCTAAAGACTTCTCCAAAGACATCAGTGGTACAGATGGTAGATTATAGGACTCCTTCAAACAACTCAGGAAGGGATTCGTAGGCCACTGAAGGTTCCAATCAGAACAGTCTAACATGGACAGGAATAAGCACTTTTGTTTCAAACACACACAAAAAGACAACACAATCTAGAGAATACCTGTCAGCTTACCTGTGGCCCTCTGCTGGATATGAACCACTGTCTGGAAGGAAGCACAGGCCTGACTGTAAGCCTCTCTGCTGGCTGCTGTCTTTGCGATCTGCTTTTTGAAGGACTCCGGAAGGCCGCTCTTCAGAAACTCTCTCTTTGCTCTGAACTGCTCATCATCTTGCGAGTTCTCCGATGCCTCTCGACTGACAGGGTTGAGATTGGAGACAGGCATTTATATTTAGAATTTAACACTGACGAGAAAGTAAAAGAAATAAAGAGCATTTGCTTATTCTGTTATTAGTGGTGTAATACCTGCTGTCGTCAAAAATGGAGATGACAACCGGCAGTCTCTGAGCTTTTTTCTCACCAAACAGAGGGGCCAGTTTAGAAGCTGAAAAAGATGTAAATAGACGTCACTGCATTTTTAAAAACAAAAACTTAAAATATTAAAGCAGGCGTTGGTTTCATTTTAACCATTTGTGTCAGTGTAATGTACCTGCGGGAGTCTTGGATGTTTTATTTTGAGATGCATTTTTCCCCAACACTTCATTTAAACTACGAAGCTTCTTTTGGCTTTTGTCACTTTCCTGCGAAGTGACTGGAATGCTTTTGCTTTCCTCCAAAAACACCACAGAATCCTACAAAGAACACATTAAAATGAAATAAATGAAAGAATAACTTTAGCAATTTTAGCAGCAGTTCCTGTAAGCATAAAACATTTACACCAGTTCACTTAATCCACATTCATTGTCTTACCTCATCTTCACAGTAATTTATGATGGACTCTTTGCTTCTTGTAGAGCGTCGCACAGTGTCTTTTTCCTTATTAGTGTCCTTTTTACTTTGCTGAAGAGCTTTGGCTTTCTGCACCAGCTTTCTTGCTTGTTTTCTTTTTTTAACTGCATTTAATTCCTAACAAATAAGAGTTCTTCTGAGTAATCTTTCATTTGAAAACAACTGGTAAAATATAATTTAATTTAGATTACATAGATTTCTTATAATTAAAATTTATATATATATAACTTACACTATACTTGTATAAAATGCTATAAAATATAAATAAATATAATTTTACAAAAATGTCAAATATTACATAGCATTATTTTTTATAACATACACTGCTGTTCAAAAGTTTGGGACTAGTAAGAATTGTGTTTTTTTTTAAAGTTGTTGCATTTATTTTATTTAAAAAAATCCAAAGGAAAAAAACACATAATATTGTGAAATATTATTTCAAATGTAAAAACTTTTTAAGTCAATATATTTTAAAATATAATTTATTCCTGTGATGCATCGTTACACCAGTGTTCAGTGTCACATGATCCTTCAGAAATCATTCTAATATGCCGATTTATTATCAATTTTGGAAACAATTGTGCTGCTTGCTGGAACCTGTGATACTTTTTTCAGGACTCTTCGATGAATAAAAAGTTACAAAAACAACAGCATTTTTTTAAAATACAAATCTTTTGTAATAATATAAACCTACCATTTAAAAGTTTGTGGTCAGTACAGTTTTATTCATTTTTTCTTTTGAAAGAAATAATACTTTTCACCAAATATGTGTTAAAAATGTGTTGCACCATGAAAAATGTATCACAGCCTCCACAAAAAAAACAAAAAACAAAAATCAGGCAGCACAACTGTTTCCAAAATGTATAATAAAAGCACTAAATCAGCATATTAGAATGATTTCTGAAGGATCATGTGACACTGAAGACTAGGGTAATGGCTGCTGACAATTCAGATTTGCATTACAGGAATAAATTAAACAATAAGCCCAAAGAAGTCATGGTTTACAGTGAATTTATAACAGCTAAGGGATGTTTTTAGGCACGAAGTAAAGCGAGTGGACTGTTATAAATTCACAGCTATAAATACATAGCTGTTATAAATTCACTGTAACTCACATTTTCACAGGGCTTATTGCTTTTAGAAAACGGTTATTCCATATACAAAACAAAACAGAGAAAATAAAGTGTAATAATATTAATAAAACTGTATTCTTCGACCAAACAATGTAGTTCCTCTGAAACCTTTGTGGTTGCAACCATAGATATACATACCTAGATGCCTTATTAGCGACTGTTTCTATGGGCCGCTATACCTAAGCCGTCCACCATACGGCAGCAGTCGACTTGTCGTCATTCACCCATAGATCTACATCATTCACTATAGTAATCACTGAATATTCGAAATGCAACAATCCTGAACAGCCGTTGGTTTGCAAACCAATAGTATGGTGAATGACGTCAAGTTGACCGTTCAAAAATGGCGAACACATTTACATGCTTGGAGCAGCCCAATAAGGAATCTATACATATGTATGGTTGCAACAAAGCGGTTGCCAAGCAACACACGGAAGTAAACAAAGATTTGTAGAGTAATTTACAACAGCTTCAAATACGGCTCAACCAATCAGAATGAAGGACTGGAAATATCCATTTTATAATACATTTTAAAATACATTAAAATAGAAAGCCATTAGTTTAAACTGTAATAATATTTCACAATATTACTGTTGATTAAGTAAATGCAAGTAAATGATTAAAAGAAATCAAACAAACACAAAAACAAACTTCTGGCGGTGTACATAAATCATACATAACCATCAAACAACATGCTAGTTACCTGTGCTGAAAGAGGACTTGAAATTTCAAAATCACCAGCTTTTGTAGCAGAGGATGGAAATACTCTGGTGATTCTCATCCTATCAGATAAAATGCATAATTTATTGTCTCATGTACTTCACAAAAACAATTAAAGTAGGAAATTAAAAAGTGAATCTCACCTGATAGGGCTGCCTTTGATGTTTGGTGAACAGAGCATTTCAGCTTTATACATGCCTCTTTTGGGCCTTTGACTTTTGGGGGTCGAGGCCAAAGAGGGAGAGGGTGTATTTTGGGTCTCGTCACCATCTTTTACCATGTCCTCTTGCTTCTCTTTCTTCTGTGGCACGGTATTAAGCACAGCAGCTGACTGCCTACGTGAAAGCTCTCTGGTCGACCTCCTCAGCTCTCTGACAGCCTTTTCACTGTTGTCATTTTCAGCTGAGCTACTGTCTTTGTCAACCTCCATCTCTGGGGGAGTTTCTTCAGGTTTCAGAGTAGCAGCTTGTGCATCTTCAGGTTTCTTAGTTTGCGTCTTCTTACCAGATTTCCTAACTCGCTTCTTTTTGTCACCAGGACAGCTCTTCTGTTCTTCATGCTGCTCTGAAGTGATCACTTCAGGATTGTTCTCAAGAGATTTTTCTTCATGTTGTTTGTCTGCTGCCTCCGGGGCTTTCTCTTGAACCTGATTCTGCTTGCTCTGACCCTTGTTGGTTTTGCTTTTAAAACCATCTAAACTAGGCTGCTTAAAAGCATTCATAAACTGCTTTCTCTCTGCCTCAGTGCTTTTAGGATTGGGGCTGGACTCCACCACATCAAGTTCCAGATCTTCCTCAAGAAGAACAACGTTAGACTTCCTTTTGAGGTCAGGCAGTATGTCCGGTTTAACCTCCGGGATAGGATCAGACAAACTCTTGTCCTCTTTCGACTGACTTTTTTTATTTCTACTAAAAATAGACGCGACTTTTAACTCCTTGGCAACTTTGACAGACTCAGGGGAAATGGGATGCACCTCCGCTTGAATCGTGAGAGTTCGGGGTGATACCTGTAGAGGACCGATTACAGAATCACTCTGATCATTACAGAGGTTGCCTTCACTTGCTGCGTCATCAGTGTTAATCTTAGGAATCGCATTGCTCTCTTCCTGATCCTGACTCTGATTCTGCAGGAAGTCTTTAAATGAGATTGTGACAGTGCTGCTTTTCTTTTCTGCATTTTCCTCCAATTTGGTCTCACATACAGGCTCTTGAGCATCAGCGTCACATTCTTTAGTCTCCTCACAGCCAGCTTTTGCCTTTCGGTTTCTCCTCACAGCAGATTTTCTATTTGCAGCGTCTTTTCTCCTGCTTTGGTTTAAAGAGGGTTTTGGTTCAGAACTTTCCTCGATCGTCAGGACATCTGGATCAGCTTCGTTGGCATTTTTCCTCACATCAGACTCTTTATCAGAAGTTTGAGCTGGAAGGAGGGCAGCATCGCTTTCCTTTACAGCTGATTCACTGGGACTCTTTACCAAAACAACATCATCTGTGACCACCTGTGCATCCTCCTCTTTAGACTTCTTGTTGTCTTTGGCCTTCCTGGTTCGCTTCTGCCCCTGTCCTCTTATAGGTTTCCCAGGGATTTCACGACTTGCCGGCTCTGAAGGTTGCGGGGAGTTTTCTTTAGCGACAAGAGGGCGGCTTTTTATCTCTTGTGCAGGCGAGGTCTTCTTAAAGTAGTCCATAATGTTGTTAGACCGTGGTGGTGAGAACGGTTTCTCCACTGGCTTCGGCATAAAGTAGTTAGTAATGGTTTTGACAGGGGGTGCATCACCATCCTTCCTCAATTTCTTGCACGGCTGGAGAAACAGAGCAATAATGTCAACTCCTGAAAATCATGCGATGTATTTTTTAACAGGAAATCAGCATACCAACTTTTTGTGACATACCTGACCCTCAAAATCCTCCATGACAGCCGCCATAGCCAGGGCCCCAGCCATCGTTTCACCCCCAAACTAAAGATCTGTACAAATTTAATAGACAAAACCAAGGATTTTAGGCAAGTTTAAACACAAGCACACACCAATGGCACATTCTGTTCAAAGCTTTTTTAAACATACAGTGGTGGCCAAAATGATTAGAACACTAGCATTTTCACCTGCTAAAAATGGTTTTAAGTCATCTTTTGCTGTAGTGTGTAATATCGGTTTACATTTCCAAACATTCATTTTGCCATTAATTGCAATAATCTAGTGAGATTTTTGTTTGCACATAGGGGTCTGACAGCCAGCGCTCCACACAGAGATCTGATCTCATCATCATCCAGTCTGTCTGGAGTGACATGAAAAAACAGAACAAACTGAGACAGACTAAATACAAAAGAACTGTGGCAATGTCTCCAAGATGCTTCAAGAAACCTACCTACAAAGCTACCTGAAAAACTGAAAAAGCTGCTTAAATGCAAAGAATGGTCACACCAAATGTTGATTTAATTTAATTAATAGAAGGAAATTGATAAAGAAAATCTATTCATGACATTATTTTTGACAGCATCCTCATTTTACAGCATTTTTACACAAGTGCCTAAAACCTTTAACAGTACTGTAGCTTTACAGTTAGGTCTCTTGAAGCATCTTGGAGACGTTGCCACAGTTCTTCTGGATTTAGTCTGCCTCAGTTTGTTTTGTTTCTTCATGTCATTCCAGACAGACTGGATGATGATGAGATCAGATCTCTGTGTGAAGCACTGGCTGTTGTCAAACTCCTTGTGCAAACAAAAATCTCACTGGATTATAACAATTAATGGCAAAATTAATGTTTGGGAATGTAAACTGAAATTTCCTACTGACACACTACAGCAAGATAGAAATAACTCACTTAAAAAAAAAACATTTTAGCTGGTGAAAATACTAACGTTAGTGTTCTAATATTTTCGGCTACCACTGTATTTACAACACGTAACGTACATTTACAGTTACAGCTGTAGTCTAAATGAATGACGCCTCTATAATCGCATAAATTAAATAAATAAATGTTTGTAGAAGAAGCATAAACATTGTAAACACTCACCGGTTCTTTTCCTTCCTTGAGAGATACGTTGATACATACTCTAAATATACAGTGTTCAGTACATAAAATATGAGTAACGTTACAGCAACGAGTTTACGTAAACACAAAGCCTATCTTTCTAAACATTTCCCAAACAACGAATACATTCCAAAACCAGCGGGAAAAAAAACATAACGTGGTAATAAACGACCCCCAAACCCACCTTACGTGGAAAAGTGATCTCTAAAATCAGAAGTGCATTTGAATCTAATATCGAGAGCCCATATTTAGAAATAATGTAGGCTTTAGTGTAGTTGAATTGTTTTCGACAAATGGCGCCAAATATCACGGATGTCTTTCGCCGCGCCGGTTCGGCCAATCACAGGCCGTGTCGTCATACATTCTGAAACAGGAAAAAGTGCTTTTTCAAACGACCTTTGATTTCAAAATACTAACAGTGACCTGGAAAAGATCACAAGGACAAATGCTTTCTTGCGTTAATTTGTATTAATGTTAAAACATTGTCCTGTTAAATGTGTTTCACTTGAACTAAGTGTTAAATCACGCCTAATATCCTCATATATCCAACATTCAAAATTTAAACGGTTAAAAATGTTTATAACGACAGGCAATTTAACTAACTTATCTTAACATTTTTTTTCACTTTTTTTTTTTTTTTTTTTAGAAATTAAATGTATGTAATTATTAAGAGCAATTAATGTATCCTGTCATGTAGAACATGTGATCGGCACCTTTATTTTGAAAGATGAGCCGAACACTTGCTTGTTGATGTGACGCTCACACTTGCACACACCGCTTTCCCAACTTACCATCTACAAAAGAAACAACGGATGCCGAAACGAATTTAATCCGAAGCCCAAGGTATGTAAAATGTATATATACGTACATTTCAACATGTGAAATTCAGTTCTTATTTTGGATGTAAAAGCAGAAGGCTCAAACAAACACGGCACAGCATGAGTAGCATTCACGCTAACCGCTTTGTCCCTACACTATTTTTGTAAATGAGGCTTTGCAAATGTACTACAAATTTACAAGATAATCAATTGAAAACTAAAATGCAAAAATGTTATCAAAATTAGTGGCTAAGCTGTGTCAAAGAAAGTGAACATTTTTAAAGACTTTAGTTTTATTTGTATATATTTTAATAATAGTATTTAAAATCCATGGTTAATTAATATTACAATTTACCAAATATTTTTTGAAAAAATGAAAGATTATATATTGAGTATTTGGTATGTTTTTATATAAATATTTGAATTAAAAAAGTTATTGTAAATATAGTTGTTTATTATTATTATTATTATTATTATTATTATTATTATTATTATTATTATTGTAGTAAAAGAAATCATTAAACTCACTTATACACAGAGCTGGGTAGATTACTAAAAAAAAAAAAAAAAATTACATTGTAGTTAGTAACATAATCTATTACATTTACACATTTTAGGTAATATAATCGGGTTACTTTTAGATTACTTTTGACCTAACTCGTTTGTCACATTGATGTAAATTGTACCATACTGACATAAAAATACAAAGAGTACAAAATATATATACATTAATTTATTTTGCATTAAACCTTACATTACGTTAAGGTTTCCCAGAAAAGGCTAATAATTAACTAAATCATAAGAAATGCTACATTAAAATAAATCATTTTAAAACCTGTCTAAAAATGACATTTTACGTATTTACCTGCATGTCATGTGACCATAACCAACGTCAGACAACCAATGAACATTCAAATGTGATTATTAAAATATTTAAAATGTACCGGGTGAAAGAGGATCAGATGACAAAAAAGTTTGTGAATTTGTCAGTTTTAATGTTTAAAAGCCTTCCAAAGACATAGAAATACATGATTAAATAAGGGTGATACAGAATGATGTTTCAAATAAAAATGAATGTGTTCATCAGTAGCTAATGCAAAATTGAAACGCTTCTGAAACGTGAAATGATTTTTTTTGTTAATAAGTGGTAAAATGCTGTGTCGTCACCTGACTAATGACTGATCTTTGTATTATGGTCCACAAAACTTGAAGACTTTCTGAAAGTATATAAGCAGTAGTCTATTTTAGAAAGGACCATTTAAAAGATGAAATGGAGTAGTTAGGGAGAATCAATAAATTATGAACAATGTATTGTAAATATGTAATCCAAAAGTAACTGTAGTCTGATACAGCAATACGAGTATTTGAAACTGTAATTTAATCTAATTACAATAACTTTTTTTTTTTTTTTTTTTTTTTATCAGAGTACGTAATTCAGATTACATGTAATCAGTTACTACTGTAATCAGTTAAAGACTCACTGGGAGATTTGTAAGTTGTGAGAAGTGAGTTTCAAGCATGCATATGATGTTTGACGTTTTTGATTATTCTTTTCTGTTTTGCAGGTATTTTCTCATCTTGGCATCTTTCGGGATCACCTCGGTGTGTGTAATTATGTGCACAACCTCATAGTCTCCTCATTTCTCAGAAGGCTGAGTGTGTTTGTGGTCTCTGTGAGACTAACAGAGGACTTGAGAGCCAGGGTTTTTATCAGCCTCACATTGAGGAGTGTTTCTGTGAGCGTGTATGCATGTGCGTCATGATGGGCGACGTCATTGACCTGGACAGACAGATCGAGCAACTCAGACGCTGTGAACTTATCAAGGAAAATGAAGTCAAGGCGCTGTGTGCCAAAGCGAGGTAATGCTTAAGTGGTCAAGACACTAGATATCATTTCGCATTTGTTTTATTTTTTCGTTTTACTCCGCTATGTACAACCCATGTGCATCTAAATAACTAGTGCTGATTGTTCTCGAGTAACAAAGTCAAAACTAAATTTATTCAGACACCCTTCAACATTTCTCACATTATGACAGTTTATTCGCTATAGTTTCGAAAACGGTAATAAAAAGACAAGAACTCAGTTAAACTGTGTCAGAACAAATTCATCTTAATAATATCAGATAACTTTGATAGAAAGGTATGTAATGGATTATAATCAACCATAAATTCAGACAACTGTTAGTACTACACTAGTACTATCAAAACTTTGTTGACCAATTACCAAGCAATGCTTAATTTTGTTCGGTCTGTGGTGTAAAAAGGTTGCATTAGCAATTAAAGAAAAAACACTTAAGCAAAACATGGTCTGGTCAAAGTGTTTCTGGTCCCACATTTTTGTCAATTTTACTGGTAGTCCACTATATGAAGAATTTTGGGGTATAATGTCGCAGTTTACTTTTATTTTGCTATCCTCACTTACATAAATGAACTAGAGTCCCGCAGCCACTAGTAAAACTAATAAGAATAATTATATCTGGTTTGATTGTATATCTTTATAGAGTTGCTTGTTTGTTTTGGTTTTAATGTTACAAAAGCTACCTAGTTTATGCTGAAAGTGTCATTGTTTTGCTTAATAGGGAGATTCTGGTGGAAGAGAGTAATGTTCAGAGGGTAGATTCTCCCGTCACGGTTAGTATTTCTGTATACATCACCTTTATAACCTTTATATAGCATTATGCATTTGTGAAATCAGCTCACTGATTTATTTATTTATTTTTTGCAGGTCTGTGGAGATATACATGGGCAGTTTTATGATTTAAAGGAGTTGTTTAGGGTAAGCAATAGAGGGTTTGCACTTACTTCATGGTTTGGTCAGTTGCCTGACCAGAAATAATAAGAACAAACACGAATGTTATCAAGATTTTTCCCCTGGAAATCCTGGTTCCGTTTGGCCAACCACAAACGCCTTTTGTTCCTCAGACAGTTTTTTGCACTCTTCTCCTTGATTTGTTATGACTTTTGGCAGTCTGTAGTACTCCAAATATATTTCTTGGTCTAACTGATTAGTACAGACCAAAACATGACAATAATTGACTATTTTCAGCAGCAATAGTCCACAAAATATGCACGTTTGGTTAGGTTCAGTGGCATTGTTTATGTTCAGTGCTTTTACTTTCAAACTAGTTTGGACCAGCAGATCAAGTTTCTAAAAAAAAAAACTAAACAAAATGCATTGTGTTATGTCATTTGACTAATTATTGTCCTCTGGATTTTCAGGTAGGGGGTGAAGTTCCAGAGACAAACTACCTCTTCATGGGAGACTTTGTGGACAGAGGGTTCTATAGTGTGGAGACTTTTCTCTTGCTGCTAGCATTAAAGGTGTAGTGTATGTTCCCTTATTAATCTTGTTTGCTTTGTAATGTGTGTGTTAAAGCCGTTCTGCACTCTGTAGTCTGCCCTTATTCACAGTCCTATATGTGTATGCCTTTAGGTGCGATACCCTGACCGAATAACGCTGATCAGAGGGAATCACGAGTCAAGGCAGATCACACAAGTGTATGGCTTTTATGACGAGTGTCTTAGAAAATATGGGTCTGTTACAGTCTGGAGGTACTGCACGGAGATCTTTGACTACCTGTCCCTCTCTGCTATTGTTGATGGCAAGGTAGATCCTTCAATAATTCTGTATCTTTCCACATATATATATATATATATATATATATATATATTCAGTGTTGCATGATCCTTATGAAGTCATTCTGCTTAAAGGGATAGTTCACCCAAAAATGAAAATTATTAATTACTCGCCCTCATTTTGTTCCAAACCCATAAGACCTTTAAGATATTTTAGATGAAATCCAAGAGCTTTCAGACTCTGCATAGACAACAACGCAACCCATAAAGGGTAGTAAGGACATCATCAAAATAGTCCAAGTGGCCTCAGTGGTTCAACCTTAATTTTATGAAGCTACGAGAACACTTTTTGTGCACAAAAAAAAACTAAAATAACGACTTTATTCAACAATTTCTTCTCTTCTATGTTAGTCTTTGACGTGCGTTCATTTAGGAGTATGCGATTATATATAGTTTGCGATTTAATATCTTAACTGTTTTAACGACGTGCAATTTGATATTGAGTATATATTGCAAATGACAAACAAAACACACCTACAGAGCACGCATAATGTTACATAAAGTCTAGTAAGTACACAATTAGAGTGTGTTCTTTCACTGCATGATTCAGTCTATTAAAATGCATTTAGAATGATCACATAATCCAAGATGTGGGGCAGAAAATATAAAAGTTTATATCATTTGATATAGTTACAATATCACATGAAGTGTGCCTTTTTTTTTCCTTCAAAAATCAGCATGACTGCAAATGTGATATTGATTTTATACAACAGTTCAATAAAGTAGTTATTATTAAAAGACTTACATTTTAGACAGCATATTTCCTGTTTTTGCTCAGTTTCACCAACAAAAATCTTTCCAAACACAGCACTGTTTTGCGTCTCTGAGCAACATGGTGTTTCATGCCTAAATGAATCAACCGTTTAAATGATTCGATTCAATCACAATAACTGACTTTTTTAATAGCAACTTGTTGCCACCTACTGGTGGTTTTAATTTCACATTTGAGGTATCTTTTCACTTTTAAAATAATTTCAAATATAGCTGCATTATCGTGTAAATGCACCTAAATGCCACATCATATGCAACTTCTGCAAAGATGAATTTTGTTGATGCTGATTGTTTGGTAACAGCTTAAATGTAGTATTATAATTGGCTGATTAAATGTAAGCATTTGACTCAAAAGATGATGCACACTTTTAGAAAAAAAGTTAAAAACAATTTAAACTTATTAAAAAAGAATAATTTGTATCACTGCTGTAAACTGACCACACAAAATATGAAGAATATTAAAAACTTAAGCACAATAACACACAGCAAAATATTGTCTAATTATAGTTATTGATTAAATCCTAAAAAATATTGAAATTATCTATTGTCTATATCGCACACCCACTAAGTTCATGGGAGTACCGCGACACATGCATGAGAATTTATTTTTGAATGAACTTTTCCTTCAATAAGAATAACTTTATAACAGTTGCTTAATATTTTTCTGAAAACTGATACATTTTTAACAACATTTATGTAAAACTTTCTTATTGTCACTTCTGATACATTTTAATGCATCCTTACTGAATAAAATGATAATACATATATGCTCTTTTCTCCTCAGATATTTTGTGTGCATGGTGGCCTTTCTCCATCTATTCAAACTTTGGATCAGATCAGGACTATTGACCGAAAACAGGAAGTTCCTCATGATGGACCCATGTGTGACCTACTGTGGTCTGACCCAGAAGGTGAGAGACACTAATGTAATATACAACATAAAGGGAAGGCCTTCAGTATGTTGTTAATAGCTAAGATTGTTTGCTGTTATCTTGTCTCTAGACACCACAGGGTGGGGTGTGAGTCCTAGAGGAGCTGGATATCTGTTTGGCAGTGATGTGGTGGCACAGTTTAATGCTGCCAATGATATCAGCATGATCTGCAGAGCTCATCAGCTGGTGATGGAGGGCTACAAATGGCATTTCAATGAGACTGTGTTAACGGTGTGGTCTGCTCCAAACTACTGTTATAGGTGTGTTTCTTTCTTGTCTTATAGCTGTCCCATGACTGACTATTTAGATGTAGATATGCTGGTTTGCATTACTTAATTAACTCTTTATTCATTTTTGTCAGGTGTGGTAATGTGGCAGCCATTTTGGAGCTTGATGAGCATCTCCAGAAGGAGTTTATCATATTTGAAGCTGCACCTCAGGAAACCAGGGGAATCCCCTCTAAGAAACCGGTGGCTGACTACTTCCTTTGACTTTCCAGTCCAGGATAAAATTGGAAGTATCAGAAAACAACCCCTATAAACTCATTTTTGTTTTTTTAAATGTTTTTTTGTTTTGTTTTTTGTGCTGGCCAACTTTTATCTGCACAACATTCAGTACTTCTGTGAATGGACCAGTTACAGCATTTACTGCCTGTTTCTCATTAGCCTTCACATTCCTTCCTCATTGCAAATGTTTTTCTTACATCTTGTAAAATGTATTTGAACCTGTTTTGACTGTCCCTATTATTATGTGGTAGTTTTGTATTTTCAAATTGGTGATATTTTTTCCAACAGAAAGAATAAAATGAGTGGGTTTATATATTTGCATATATAAATCTACAAAAATGAGAATATCTATGAACATGCAGTGAATTTTAATATGCAGCTGCTTGTATTATTATAGCCGGTGTGCCATACTTGTAATCATTTAGCACTGATAAAAATTTATATCAGATTTTAAATCATTGACTATAAGGATGATAGTGATAAATCGCGATGGCAAGGAACTGCGAACAAGCTTATACACAAACAATTTTCCGGTGCTTAGCTGAAAACTTGCTATAGTGAAGTTACTATATATGAACATAAAAGTATGTACGTTTTTTTTAAAAAAGCTGAATAATTAACCTTTCCACTCATGTAACTGATGTATGGTTTGTTAGGATAAGACAATATTTGGCAGAGATACAAAAAAATTGAGAAAATCACTTTTAAATGTGTCCAAATGAAGTTCTTGGCAATGTAAATTACTAATCAAATAAGTTTTGATATACAGTAGGAAATTTACATATATCTTCATAGAAGCATGATCTTTACTTAATATCTTAATGATTTTTGGCATAAAAGAAAACCAATCAATGTATTTTTTGGCTATTGTTACAAATACCTGTGATATGACTGGTTTTGAGGTCCAGGATCACACGTTTTATTGATTCAGTGGTCACAGGTTTAATAATGGAATCTAGATGTGTGCTAAAAAGTTGGAAGCTGTGTTGGTTCTGACCCTCACATCCAAAATATAGTAGTTTTTGATTGCCAACATTAAGCAGATATTTTTTTCTTTCAGATTACACAAGGTAAGATATTTGCTGTTAAGTAACTTTTTTTTTTTCTGTTACTGGTAACCCGAAGGACTTTCACCTTACTAATCTTATAGTGTGGCCAACTAAAATGGATCAAAGGTGTGTGTGGAGAAATCGGACAATTTTATAATATACAGGGTTCCCACGGGTCATGGAATTTCTGGAATATCATGGAATTTTAAAAGGTCTATTCCAGTCATTGAAAGTCAGGGAATTTAATATTTTTTTGGTCCAAGTCATGGAATATCAGGGATTTTTGTTTGTTGATTTAAATTTTAGTTTCTGTTTATCAAACTGAACTTTTCTGTACCGTTTTTATTTATTTATTTATTTGACTATTTTTATGGTTAGGCTATTTTTCAGTGCCATTTTATTCCCTTCCCGCACGTCAACTGGCAATCACTGAAGTCAAATGCAGTCACCAGCTTAGATAACTAAGGCAAACATGCCAGAAAAAAAAAAATGTCAAGAGCTTTGGCTACAAAATGACCACTTCAAAGACTGGGTATGAAAAGTAGATCATAGAAAAGCAAAAACTAAATGTGCAGAAATAAAAAAACCTGAATGATGAACTTGATTACAAATCCTTACAATCCCCAAACCCTTACAAAAATCCTTCAGATTGTTATAAACATAAATTAATTTCTGTAGAAATATTACAGAGAAAGCCTGTTTCCGGCACTAAATAAAAAATAAAAAGAAGGTTATTGCGACTTATCTCACAATTCTGACTTATTTTCTCACAATAGCGTGATACAAACTCGCAATTCTGACTTTTGTTTCTCTGAATTGTGAGATATGAACTAGCAGTTGCGAAAAAAAAAGTCAGAATTGTGAGATAAGTCGCAATTGCCAGTTATAAAGTCAGAATTGCATGATATAAACTCACAATTGAGAGTTAAGGCAGAATTGTGTGATATGAACTCGCAATTATGTGAACATATCAGTATTTTTCTCCTCAGAAATGAATTTATATGTTACAATTCTGAGAAAAAAAAAAGTCAAAATTGCAAGATACAAACTTGCAATTGCAAGAAAAAAAGTCAGAATTGTGAGTTTTATCTTTTTTTATTTAGTGGCAGAAACAGGCTTCCATAGTTTTGTACTAAAAACGTCTGTAAACGAGTAAATAAAGCTTGCAAGTGGATGGATCCGTTCATTATAGGTCATGGAAATTCAGCTTTTTAGTCATTAAAAGTCAGGGAAAAGTCAGGGAATTTGACATTTGGCTTAGAGTGGGAACCCTGAATATATTCCCTAAAAGGGTATGTGTGAAAATATGTAGTGTGGTGAAGTCTGTCATGTCCTTACTGGATGTTTCTTTACTCTTAATTAGATTAACTATCTCTAAAATGGGAGCTTACAACCAACAATTATTTGACTTATCCCATCATACACTACCAGTCAAAAGTTTTTGAACAGTAAGATTTACTAAGCCTGTATTTATTTGATCCAAAATTTGCAGCAAAAGCAGTAATATTGTAAAATATCTTTTATTATTTAAAATGACTGTTTCCTATGTGCATATATTTTAAAATGTATTTTATTCCTGTGATCAAAGCTAAATTTTCTGCTTCATTACTCCAGTCTTCAGTGTCATGTTATCCTTCAGAAATCATTCTAATATGCTGATTTGCTGTTCAAGAAACATTTTTTATCATCAATATTTGAAAACAGTTCTCTGATGAATAGAAAGATCCAAAGATCAGTTTATCTTAAATAAAAAGCTTTTGTAACATTATACACTATACCATTCAAAAGCTATATATATATATATATAATGTTTTTGAGCTAAAAATTCAGCTTTAAATCCACAGGAATAAATAACATTTGAAAATATATTCAAATAACAAATGTAAATAGTAAAAATATTTCAAAATGTTACTGTTTTTCTGTACTTTGGATCAAATAAATGCAGGCTTGATGAGCAGAAGAGATATCTTTAACAAAACATAAAAAAATCTTTCATCTATCTATTTATTTATTTCTAAAAATCATTAAAAAATTGCCTGGTATGTAAAACCAGGTTAACCTGTTAACCATGTGTCAAGAGCCATAATCAAAGACATGACTTTGTCACCACAGAATTATTTAAAGCTAAAGCTATTATGAACATTTCTGAAAAAGATCTTTCCACCACATCAACAACCCTGTCCTCTAATGTGAGAGCACATAGGCAATTTTTGCAAGGTTAAAACCAACGTCAGGAAATTCTTATCCCTTGTGTCACTAACTTTAGCTTTAATGCTGGCATGATCAAATCTGTTGCAAACACCAATGCAAGTACTTATTCAAGTGCCTCACTGTAACCTCCATTTTTTTAATTAAGAAAATGAGAGGGAATTAACTTATATTGAACCTGGAGATTCCTTGAACAAGTTTAAAAGAAGCTTTCAGAGAATTCATAGTGTCCATGATGTTCAGACCGACTGACACTTTTTCATATTTCCTGCTCTAGCTGTTTTTAAGTATGTCAAAATAAAAGACATCAAATCACTTTCCTCAAATGAATATAATTACCACAAAGTTGTTTGCACCGTGCTATTCCATAGCTTATTTTTTTCATTTGGGTGCGTCAATCCATTAAATCACTTCAGTACAAAACCATGGTTCGCACTCACATGAAGTGTGAGTGCGAAAACCAGTACAAAACCATGGTTCGCACTCACATGAAGTGTGAGTGCGAATCATGGTTTTGTACTTCAAATTAATATACAAATAAATATAGCACAACAGACTAAAAGGTAAAACAACACACAGGATACGTGTATAAGATGTTTTTCTTCTTCTTTTGGTTATTACAGAAAGATTCATACATAAGTTACCCAAGTTCTTAATCAAGCAGTAGTGTTCAGTGCAGTGTAACAGGAAAGCTTAAATAATACGTATGCCTTCATTTTTAGTAGCCATGCTTTAATGGATATTTAGAAAGTGTATGGATAATTGAAGCTAACCTTTGGTTTACTGGAATGCAGTTGTTGGCAGTGTTGTGGCAAACGGTTCACACTTCATATTAATGTGGGCCAGCACCAGAACTGATTTTCCTGGTTTCCATCTGAATTATGCTATCTAAGCTATCTAAACTACAAATCTTCATATTCATCATTCCAATTAGACACATAAAAAGATTTCCTTCATTTATGTTAAAGCAGAAAGGCACTTTATATTATTTTCTGTCACCAGTGGGCTTTTCTTTCCTTAGCAACTGTCTCTAGGAAATGTAAGTGATTAGCATAAAGGGCCAGGGAGGAGTCAACATCAATCCAGCTCACTTGACCTGCGTCATCGCCTGCTTGCAATGGAAGCTCACTCACACTATTGCCTAAATGGAAAGAATTGATTGAAAAAAAATGTACTTTACTCAGTCAATAACATATCATCCCAAATATTATTACATGTTTCATCAATACAATGTTTTTACCTGACTCATCATGGAAATTGACTGCAACTGTCTCCATCCAAGCATTATCTGTGTTTCTTGGATCATCTACATAACCTTTATACACCTATAGGAAAAAAAGATGCTGAGTTATATATTGCTGCAACACTTAAGGTGCAGTCACAATTACTGTTGTTTGGTGAAATACTTTGAGTGAAATACAGTAATTGCAACAGGAATCTGCATGATCTGTTTTTCGTTAGGGTGAAACTTTGTGTCACTTTGTGTTAAATTTGGACAGAAAAACTGACTTAAAATTTACTTCTGTGTAAACAGTGATTCATGTATCACTACAGGGCTTTTGCCTGCCAAATTTTGCTGAATTTGCTAATTTGGCCATTTAAAAATGTAATGTAACAGTGTTGTGTTCATATTTTTGTGAAAACTGCAATATACTACCTCTCAAAGTTTTGTGGTAAGTAAAAAAAAAACACTACTTTTATTCAGTAAGGACAAATTTAAAGACATTTATATTTTAAATATTGATAAGTTTGCATTCATAAAAGAATTCTGAACAAAAATGTATCAATTTCCAAAATATGAAGTAGAACAGTATGAAGTGTTTTGAGCAGCAAATCAGCATTTCAGAGTGATTTCTGAAGAATCATGTGACACTAAATACTGGAATAATGGCTATTGAATCACAGGAAGTTGTTATTTTTGTTTTCTTTGCGCACAAAAAGTATTCTCATAACTTCATAAAATTAACCGCTAATATCACATGGAATATTTTGACAGTGCCCTTGCTACCTTTCTGGGTCTTAAACGTGTTAGTTACAATGCTGTCTGAACAGGGTCAGAAAGCTCTCGGATTTCACCAAATGAGCGGCATGAGGGTGAGTAATTAATGACAGAATTTTCATTTTGGGGTGAACTATCCCTTTAAATATCGTAATTATTCCAAATTCTTCAAGTGTAGGCACATGGTCTCACCTGAAGACCTGCTGAGTTGAAAAGCTCAGAGATTCGCTTTTGGATCTTTTCCCTCTCACTTTGCGAGGCTTGCAGGGAGTTCAACGCCTCTTCTGAGAACTCGCGCTGCAGTGTTTGAGAAATGCGCTCTCCGGGGTCCACCATTCCCTCAACACACAACAACAAACTTTATAACCATCTGTTAGCATATTAGCAGAATGATTTTTTTAACGACCTCAACCCACAGATGCTGCTCACTCAAAATAACCATTCTGAATATTTGAAACAAGCACTGAAGTTCATACTCACCCCTGGGATGGCCCATTCGCCACAGTCCAACCTCTTAATGGACACAAATTGTAGCACAGGTAGTTGAGAGTTAGTGTGGTGGACATGCTGTCCTGCAGAGTCCCTTTTCCACCTGTATGAGAAACCAAAGGAAACTTGAATGAGTCTTCAAGACTGTTTTATTACGGAAATCGGATGCCTATTGTCCACAAATTTCTTCAGATTCATATAACATACTTCGGTTAAAATTCCTCAATGGTCATGTAAAACAACAGCCCGTTTACCTTGTCAAAAACAGCTCTGTTCACAGTGACTCGTTTCGGTGCATGTCTCTTTAAATGATAATGAGTTCTGTTCACCCTACCCCTCTCTTCCATGGGACGTGTTGACACAAGACACATGAATTGACCCTTCGCAAAAACCAGCCCTCCTTAGTTACTGCTGCTATGTCCGACAAACAATGCTGCTCTCACACTACACATTACGTTCTCACTCAGTGAAAAATACATCACGGAGCAAACAGGAAACTAACAACACGCCAACAGACAAGACAGAGCATTTTACTTCTGGTATGAAACAAGGTCTCAGCTTTAAAATGTACTTTTTTAAGAAATTCAAACAAATAAATAGTTTTGCAGCTCTTTAATGTGTCCTGACAGACCACTGTATTGCCTTATTAGATCAATCGACAGATCAACTGATCGTCTTTTGTATAACATGAATGGACATCAGAACTTATTTTATTTCAACCACGGAATTAAATCAATACGCACAATTTTTCAAGTTTATGTCCAATGAAGTTAATCTATTCTCCTGTCTGATTTGTTTGTCTGACAAAATAGCGGATTCAACGCTATGATTGGTCAGATCACCTGTCAATCAAGCTGTTTGCAAAGGGTCAATTGCTGCCTTGGACTCTGTATATGGCTCAGAGGTGGTCTTATTCAAATAGCTAGCTATCTACGTAGAAACCGACTTGCTAGATGACACTCAGTCTCAGACAGCCCATAACAAACAGGCTCTGTGTGTTCTTTTCAGCTTTTCTGGGCTGGCAGACATGCTAGAAACCTACCTAAATTCAATGAAGTTAGTTAAATAACAGTGAAAATGTAATCTTTTTATATGTGAACCCTGCCACATTCCACACAAAATACCTTGCATGCATGGAACTGTTAAACCGGTACAATGGGAGAAAGATTACAGGTGAAAGGTTGGTTTCTATTTACTATGACATTCATTGTAGTACCTGGTAACTATTGGATCAGCAGCGTGGTTTGGACCCCACCTTCCCAGTAATCCTTGGCCCTCTAGCCCAGTTCTTCCATGCGGATTTCTGAGGATGATTTAAAGTATGTAAAGTCATTAATAAGCAGAAAAAGCAAGCGTTGTAAATATTACAATTGTTTCAATATTTTGGATGATGTTATGGTATTTTAATGTTTGACTCACAGTGGTTTGCCATTCTGGATACGATATGGGCCCTCATGGCTTTTCCTGTCCACAGATCCATCCAAAGAATTGAACTGTGGGGAAAATCCACTAAAGAAAGCATAAATAGACTTTTAATACATATATTAAAAACACATTGTATGGGTCAAAATGATATTTCTTTTATGCCAAAAATCATTAGAATATTAAGTAAAGATCATGTTCCATTAATATATTTTGTAATTTTCCAACTGTAAATATATCAAAACTTAATTTTTAATTAGTAATATGCATTGCTACAAGCTTAATTTGGACAACTTTAATTGCGATTTTCTCTGTTTTGATTTCTGCACCCTCAGATTTCAGATTTTCAAATAGTTGTATCTCGCCAAATATTGTCTTATCCTAACAAACACCAATGGACTGTCAATTTCAAGCACTCACCCAATCTCTGGGTCGGCCCAAACAGGCTTTTTCAGTACAGCGGGGGCGGTATAATTAACAGGGCTATACTGGGGCCAGTCTGTGTCCCAGTCTACTTTGTCATCTGGGACAGGAAAGCGGCGTGTGTCCGAACCGGGATATACTGGACACCGAGCCTTAACGTGCGCCGCAGGAGGCATGTAGACAGATGAGGATGAACAGAGACTGGGAATGCGGCTGAAGGCGTTCTTCCTGCTGAAAATCGATTGAAAGAAAATATTAATTTAACCCTTTAGCTGCAATAGCACGAGTCACTGATAAAAAAAATAATTTCCATAACTGAGTGTTTCTTTCTTTCAAGACTCACACTTTATAGTACAGACAGCACTAAGTGAAAGCACATATTTATGATTATACACCTGTCAAACTTCTGTCACTACAGACTCTAATTTAATAATTTAAACAGAATTTAAATTAATTTTAATTATTACATTCATTTACATACCAGACTCCACTTGTGCCAGAAGCGTACGGAAGCCCAATAAGACTAAGCGCTACATGCACCGATGCAACCCAGTTACGGGAAACTGCTTTCATTCCAAAACCAATATGTATGAGAAACAGAGCTGCAGTAACCAGGAAGTGAGAGATCAGCCCAGCCTTTTCGGTGACGCAATTCATGCGACTCTACGCTGCTCGGCTGTAAATCTCTCTAGTAGTAGATGTGTACACTTCTTAAAAGGGAAATTGAGCCGTGTAGTGGACAAATAATGGACATAATTAATGCCTTTTGAGACCGTGTACATGTGATATTCAAATTAGTTTGAAGAACAGTTACGTGGTTATATGTTGTGACTATAAAATACCATGATCTACCATTTAAATAATAATATAAATCCTATTATTATTATTATTATTATTATTATTATTATTATTTAAAGGTGGTACATCATATAGTCATTTCCAAATCTGACATAATTACATATAGGCCTACTTTATGTATCCCTTACATATAGGCCTACACAACCAGTCGAAAGTTTTAGTTTTTAGTTTTAGTTTTTAGTTTTTTAAAGAACTCTCTTCTGCTCACCAAGCATTTATTTGATCCAAAGTACAGCAAAAACAGTAACATTCAGATTTTTGTTCTATTTAAAAGAGCTGCTTTCTATTTGAATATATTTTAAAATGCAATATATTCTTGTGATCAAAGCTTTTGAAATGTCATTGTCACATGATCCTTCAGAAATTATTCTAATATGCTGTTCAAGAAAAAAAATTATTATTAATATAATCAATATTCAAAACAGTTGAGTGCCTTTTTTTCAGAGTTCTTATAGACATGGAATAGACAGATCCAAAGATCAGGTTTTGTCTGAACTACAAAAGCATTTTGTATACATTCTAGAATACATTTATTTGGCAAGGATGCTTTAAACTGATCAAAATAGATGATAAAGACATTTATAATGTTACAAAAGATTTCTATTTCAGATAAATTATGTTCTTCTGAACTTTCTATTCAACAAGGAAACCTGAAATTCTACTCAGCTGTTTTCAACATAATAATAATAAATGGTTTCTTAAGCAGCAAATCTGAATATTAGAATGATTTCTGAAGGATCATGTGACACTGAAGACTAGAGTAATGATGCTGAAAATTCAGCTTTGAAATCACAGGAATACATTTTGCATTATATTCAAATAGAAATCTGATATTTTAAATAGTAAAACTACTTCTACTTCTACTTTCTTTTTTTTTTTTCTTTTTTTTGCTGTACTTTGGATCAAATAATTGCAGGCTTGGTGAGTACAAGACACTTCTTTAAAAAACATTTTAAAAAATGTCCTGTCCAAAAACTTTTTACTGGCAGTGTTATGTTTAGGTAAAATATAAGTAGCTATAAGATAATGTATGATGCCCGTTTTTGTTCCAGTGGTAAATGTTCAGATGATGGAAAATATGCCGAGTTCGTGTTTATCTCACACTTCACCATACTCTCTTCTCCCTTTCGCTTTTTTTTCCGACCACACTGTAAATCACGCCAGAGGGCCTACTAACCGTAACCGTGGGAGGCATTCTGCACACCCACTCGAGCACTGTGTAAATGCGTCTGCTGCTCTAGCTTTTTCACGCGCAGCGCGCGCCCCCGAACGTTGTGCAGGAGAAGTGCGCGTTCGCGCTCACGATCCGTTTAGATGCACGCTCGTTCCGCACTCGCATCCACAGGGGGGGCCTTGACCGACTCCTCTTCGACTGTCAGGAAAGCGCACCGTATAACGGCAGCCTTGGCGATCTAATAAACCTGTCTTTGATCTAAAGGCAAATAGGAGGTCCCCCTCCCCCAAAGACTGCGCGAAGGCGACTGATTTGTGGACAGAAACGATGGCGGAATCGGGCAGCAGCGCGGCGGCGGTCGGAGCCGCGGGCTCGAATAGCAGCGCCGCCGGGGCTGGAGGAGCCGTCGCGCCCGGGGGAGCTAATGGAGCGGCGGGATCCAAGCCCGGCCTGGAGTCGGTGAAGGGACAAAATTTTGACGTTGGCCCCCGATACACCGATCTCCAGTACATCGGGGAGGGGGCCTATGGGATGGTCTGGTAAGCGGAAACTGCTCGTTTTTGCAGTCGCACACGTTGCTTGTAGATCGTGGCGAGAATTATTGGGCTGGTTACTGATCAGCACTTCGTAGTAACGTTAAAGAAAAAAAGGGTGTTGATTCTCTGAAAGCCTATGCCATTCCGCATTCCCTTTTCATCAGCAGAAAAGAACATACAAACGGTTTCAAAAGCTACAGAATCGTTTTCTCTGCTCAACAAGTTTCCGTGCATATCCTTCCCAGAATCTCAGGGCTAACAATAGATTGCGAGTAATGCATTGGATTAAATCCCATTTCTCCAGCACTGGCTGTGTTTGAAAGCATAGCGAGCTGCCTACATTAACAGTATTTTTTTGCCATCACATACGCGTTTGGTGACGTTCAAAAATGTTGTCTAGGTTTTAAACATAGACAGTGTTTACAAGTGAATTCATGCTATTGAAAACAGTCAATGAGTTTACATGTTGAATGTCACTTCCCTTTCGTGATTTTTAGGAGTGTGTTTTGTTGTTTGTAGTGTGAAACTGCATGCTAGTGCTATTGGCTCTACCGCTAGCAATCTGACATCTCACTCTGAGCTCGTGAAACAGGCGTGGTTACGATGCGGCCAAATGTGGACGAACAGCAAACATTTTTGCGGTTTTTCTAGAAATAAGTTCCCAACGTTTTTGAGATGTCAGCTGGTGATACGTTTTGATTAAATGATGGTAACGTAAAAAATGTACGGTGCAGAATTCAAAGCTGTGCGCTTTGGTCTGTCCTCTATCCTCAAAATGACTGTCAAGTTTTGCTGGAGGATGTAAACAAACCCCCTGTAATAAAAACACAAAGGCCTTCTATGGATATCTTTGGGTAGGGTTATCAGACAGCTGCTTGGCAAGAAAAATACATAAAAAATCAGATACTAGGCAATTTTCACAAATGCAGTGCACTTATTAGTTTTAACCTCATCACATATATGTAAATTGGGGATTTTGGCCTGTCCCATCTGAGATTTTATTAAACATCTAACAATTAAAATCATACAAAATTGTTAAATTCAGTTATTAATTCAGCATTTTGAATCGATGTTAATTTTGGTAAACATTTGTAGATTTTTAAAATGTTTCTAATTATGAAATGTTTAAATGTATGAAATAATGTCCTAAAATTGGGACAACTTGGTGGAAAGACAAATGAATTTACACACATTTTTGTCTAGACTGCATATGTAAAGCCTAACATGATGCAAATATATATTTTTTCATGTTCATTTTATTTTTTAGTTTTATTTTATTCTACAAACCCATAAACCCTTTAAAAAACATGGCTTATTAAAAATAATAATATTAATGTACAGTCAAACCAAAACTTATGCAGACACCAGATATAAATTTTGATATTTAGTGGGTGCAGGACACTATAGCTCATTTATGTAAGTGAGAATAGCAAAACAAAGTAAACTGTGACGACATTATCCCCAAAAATTGTTCATACAGTGAACAACTAGTACAATTTATAAAAATTTGATAGAAACCTGACCATGTTTGTTACGTACCTTTCTATCAAAGCTATTATTATCTGACATTATCAAAATTCATTTGTTCTGACACAGTTTTTCTCTCACACTCTTGAGTTATTGTCATATTTTATTACATATTTTATTTTCTAAACTATGCCAAATAAGCACTGATAATGTGAGAAATGTTGAAGGTGTCTGAATAAATTTTGGTTTGACTATGATTCATTTGCGATAATCAAGACAAATTTGTTCTGACACGGTTTAACTCTGAATGTGAGAAATGTTGAAAGTGTCTTAATAAATTTTGGTTTGCCTGTATGTAAAATGATTATTTTTATTAAATGTTAATTTAAAGGTTAAAGCAAAAACACACAATATAAAAAAATAATACTTGTCTCATATAAATCTGAAAAATATTTATAATAGCATTAAGTTGACTTTGAGGATTTTATGTTCACTTTTTGAACATTATTCCCCATGCTACATGAATTAAATATGTGCACAAGATTGTATGTGTTTGTTTATATATATATATATATATATTCATTCCCTTGTCTCATCCCACGATCTCTTTTCCTGCCGCCTGCAGCTCAGCTTTTGATAATGTGAATAAGATCCGAGTGGCCATTAAGAAGATCAGTCCATTTGAACACCAGACCTACTGCCAGCGCACCCTGAGGGAGATCAAAATCCTCCTGCGGTTCCGTCATGAGAACATCATCGGCATCAATGACATCCTGAGAGCGCGTCGCATCGAATATATGAGGGATGTGTATCCTTAAACCTGCACAGGCTAAATTGTTGTACATACCATTGTATTTTGGAGATGTATTAAGAGAGTGCATATCATCACAGTGTTGTGCTGTAGTTCTTTAACTGCATTTCAGCTATATCGTACAGGACCTGATGGAGACCGACCTTTACAAATTGCTGAAGACACAGCAACTCAGCAACGACCATATCTGCTACTTTCTGTACCAGATCCTGCGAGGGCTGAAATACATTCACTCGGCCAATGTGCTGCACAGAGACTTGAAGCCCTCAAACCTTCTCATCAACACCACCTGTGACCTCAAGGTCAGAAAAGCCACAGAAGAATAAAACTCCAAACATAAAACTTTAATTCTTAGTATAACAAGCTGCGTTTAATAAACCATTGACAATGACACAGCAGCTAACCTGCTCAAACAGATAACCTGCATTTAAAATGTAAATGTGACCCTGGACTACAAAACCAGTCATAAAGGTCAATTTGTTTAAATAAATAAGCTTTCCATTAATGTATGCTTTGTTAGGATAGGACAATATTTGGCTGAGATACAACTATTTGAAAATCTATAATCTGTGAGTGCAAAATATTGAGAAAATCACCTTTAAAGTTGTCCAAATTAAGTTCTTAGCAATGCATATTACAAATCTAAAATTAAGTTTTAATATATTTACGGTATTAAATTTACAAAATATCTTCATGGAACATAATCTTTACTTAATTTCCTAATGATTTTTAGCATAAAAGAAAAGTTGATTATTTTGGCCCATACAATGTATTTTTGGCTATTGTATTACACGTACCTGTGTTACTTAAGACTGGTTTTGTGGTCCAGAGTCACAAATATGAAACCTAATGTGAAATGGAAATCTTTTTGTAAGTGATCTATTTCAGTGCGGATATTTTGAGGAATGCAGGACCAAATTTAGTAATGTAGTTCTAGTGTTTTGTTTAATCTTAAGGCAGTGATCCTAGTGAAGCTAAATATAGATATGAGGGGCTTTTTAAAGCAAAATTGCATGCTGGAGGGTTGTGTGGAAGATAATTATATTTCCTCACCCATAGATCTGTGACTTTGGGCTGGCACGGATAGCCGACCCTGAACATGACCACACCGGATTTCTCACAGAGTATGTGGCTACTCGCTGGTACCGTGCTCCTGAGATCATGCTCAACTCCAAGGTATGTCTATGTGTGTGTATGTCACTAGCATTTAACATATTAACTGGATGCATGTTTTGACATTCTCTCTCTTAATCTTTCAGGGCTATACCAAGTCCATTGATATTTGGTCTGTGGGTTGCATCCTGGCTGAGATGTTGTCCAACAGACCCATCTTCCCTGGAAAGCATTATCTGGACCAGCTCAACCACATATTGGGTAAGAATGTTCAGTTTCCCCATTTTCTGACTTCTCTTTCATTCTTTTCATTCTCTGAAGCATAATTTAGAAAAGAAACCACTTTTATGTAGCAACTGCATGTAGCACAGAGAGTCCTGCATTATGACACAGTAACGCTGTATCAACGAGGGCAGAAAAAACTCTGAAGAGGATGGACTATCAGCTTCTGAACAGTGTGCTGTATCATTATCAGACACTTCCCTTGTTTCCAGGAACATATTAAGCAGCACAACTGTTTTTAACATTGATAATAAGAAGAATTGTTTCTTGAGAACCAAATCAGCATATTAGGTAGATATTTTTGAATGTGACCCTGGACTACAATTCCTGTAGCAATAGCCAGCAATACATTGTATAGGTCAAATTTTTTTTTTTTATGCCAAAAATCATTATGATGTTAAATAAAGATCATGTTCCATGAAGATATGTTATAAATTTCCTAACATAAATATATCATAATGTAATTTTTGATTCGTAATATGCATTGCTAAGAACCTCATTTGGTCAACTTCAAAGGTGAATTTCTCAATATTTAGATTTTTTTTTGCACCCTCAGATTCCAGATTTTCAAATAGTTGTATATCAGCCTATCCTAACAAACCATACATCAAAGGAAAACCTATTTAGTCATATATCAGATGATGTATAAACCTCAGTTTAAAAAAAATTGACCCTTTGATTGGTTTTGTAGTCCAGGGTCACATATGATTTCTGAACGATCATGTGACAGACTGGAATAATAGCTGATGAAAATCCAGCTTTGCCATAACAGAATAGATTAAAGAAAATAGTTATTTTAAATTGTAGTAATATTTCATACTATTACAGTTTTTACTTAAAAAAAAAAAAATATTAATTAAAGGCAGCCTTGGTGGCACTCCACTCCACTTTTTTTTGAAAATAGGCTTATTTTCCAAGTCCCCTAGAGTTAAACAGATAAGTTTTACCATTTTTAAATCCATTCAGCCGATCTCCAGGTCTGCCAGTAGCACTTTTAGCATAGCTTAGCATAAATCATTAAATCTGATTAGACCCAATATTTTCTATATTTTTCCTATTTAAAGCTTGACTCTTCTGTAGTAACATTGTGTACTAAGACTGACAAAAAACATGATGTAACTACAGAGGAGTCAAGTTTTAAATGGGAAAAATATCAAATCTTTGGTCATTTTTGAACGAGATGCTAATGGTCTAATCTGATTCAGTGATTTATGCTAAGCTATGCTGAAAGTGCTAACGGCAGACCCGGAGATCGGCTAAATGGATTAAAAGATGGTAAAATCTCTAACTCTAGGGGAGTTGGAAAATAAGCCTATAAAAATGTCCTTAATCAAACATTAAAGTTTAATATTAATATTAGTACTATTATTGTTATTATTAAATAAAAATAAATAAATAAATAAAAATAATAATAAATAAATTATCTTTGTTGCAAGTAAACACATTAAGCTTTTACTTGGCATATATTTTTGATTGATTTCAGAATATTCCACAGAGATTTTGAATTTATGCTAAAATACTATAAGGTTTGTAGGGCTAGGTAAAAAATATTGATTTCTCTATTTTAACCGATTCTTATTTTTACGAAAAAAAAAATTATTCTTAAATCCCAAAAATCATGGCCTAATGGTTAGGGAGTCAGACTTGTAACCAAAAGGTTGCGAGTTCGAGTCCCAGGTTCGGCAGGGATTGTCAGTGGGGGGGAGTGATTAATCAGTGCTCTCTCCACCCTCAATATCATGACTGAGCCTTGATGTCATAAACTTTGTATAAGCTTTCATAAACTTCTGATATTAAAAAAAAAAGTTTTACATTTCAAATTCTGTCCATATTTATTACAGTATTTAAACAATAAATGCCATTTTGGCGTTGTTTAATGTAGAGTGACCGATTGCAGTAGCATCTCAATTCAAGGGAAGCGTCAAGTTAACTGATCATCTCCTCCACTTTAATACCAGTTTCAGCACGAAATGAACATGAATGAACTTCTGAATTGAATCATGAAATGTGTGTCAAAACCCAGCCCTCAAAGTTTAAATGGATGCACAACTTTTGAACTGTATTCAGAATCATTTTCTACTCCCTTAAACGGTTAATAATCCTGTTTGTTTTTTTTTTATCTTAACTATGCGCGATAAAAGGTTAGTTGCATTTTATTATTTCCTTAAGCATTGTTTTCTTCCATGCTGTCCGTGACCCATCAGGGCTGCTTTCCCAAAAAACCCAAGTAGATCATAGAAACAATGGTTTTCAGTTGAACACCACTTGCTGTAACCCAACTCATTTGGGAATGCAGGCACATTGTTCATTTTGTGACCATTTTCCTGTCCCATCGAATAGGTATTTTGGGCTCCCCTTCTCAAGATGATCTAAACTGTATCATCAACATGAAGGCCAGGAACTACCTCCAGTCTCTACCCCAGAAACCGAAAGTTCCATGGAGCAAGATGTTTCCTAAAGCAGACAACAAAGGTAAGCACACACATTAGGATGCTCAGTGAAATGGTATGTAGATTGTGTAAGAGGGGTCTGGCTGTAGCTGTATGTGTATGTGTGTGGGAGTACTGTACAAATGTGGGTGTCAACAAATGGTCTTTTGATGATCTGGCTGCATTGTCCAAGTATGTTTAATAAACATTGGCAGGGAAGACATTCTTGTATGCTTTTTCTCTGTCTCTGTTGTCACTGTAGTTGATTTAGTACTAGTGAATACGTTCTTTGTAATCATAAATTTAACATGGAAGTGTGGAACTTCATGTACTTCTACCTTTGCATTTCAGCTCTGGATTTATTGGACCGCATGTTAACCTTTAACCCCATCAAACGTATAACTGTGGAGGAAGCACTGGCCCACCCCTACCTGGAGCAGTACTATGACCCCTCTGATGAGGTATGTCTTTCCCCTCTCCATCATTTCTGTCTCTACCCCATACAATCCCAGATCTGTTAGTTAAGCCTAACGGCATTTCACATTGTTTGCAAATTTAGCCGGTGGCTGAGGAGCCCTTCACTTTCAACATGGAGCTGGACGACCTACCTAAAGAGAAGCTGAAAGAGCTCATCTATGAGGAGACGGCACGCTTCCAGGCCAACTACCAGGGCTCCTGAGAGGGACAGGTACAAAAGCACATGCACATGTCAAATGACCAAGTGTGAGATTTTGCTGATGTTAATATATTTCTATATAGTTAGTATTTTGGCAAAGGTCAAGAACAGTGACTAGCACAAGTCATATGAAGTAATTTAAAGACACAGTTCACCCAAATAATTAATTGATGACAGTTTTACTCACCCTCATGTCTTGTATGACTGACGTTCTTCCACAACACACAAAATTAAGATATTTATAAAACATTTAAGCTGGCTTTTTTCATAAAGGGCATATGGTGATTACAGGTTTTCAAGTTACAAAAAGGGGGGAACAAAACATTAAAGTGGTAGTTCACCCTAAAATTAAAGTTCTGTCATGAATTACTCACCCTCATGTTGTTTCAAACCTGTAAGACCTTCGTTCATCATCAGAACAGAAATTGAAGACATTTTTTAAGAAATCTGAGCCTACGTGGATAGCAATGCAACTGACACGATGAAAATGAAAAATGAAAACCAACATCCAACATGTATATTTATAATAGTCTTTGTTTTTTTGTCTGTTCAGCATACAAGCATACTAGGGATGCACTGAAATGAAAATTCTTGGCTGAAGCCTAAACCGAACAAAATGAAACACTGGGCCGAAGGCCGAACACCAAACATGGTTTTTCGTGTTTTTCCCCATGTATTTTGCCAATATTTTTCACAATTGTATAAATTAAATGGCCAAAACATGTTTTTTGCCTTTTTGCCTTGCTTTTCAAAGAAAAAAACTAATACAAAACAATAATTTAAAATATTTAACACTGAACGTTTTTTTAACATTCTCGCAGACATTATACCAACAAAGCACAATTTAACTTAAATAACAAGTTAGTAAAGTAATATTTTTTTTTTGGCCATTTTTGAGCAGAAGAGACATCATTTAATACATTAGAAAATATTACAGATGCCAGATTCACACTGTGTGAATATTACAATAATTGTAATAATAGAGATGTTGTAAGTATTATCATTATTGTCTTACTTAACAGTAAAATTACAATACTAACAGTAATTAATGTTGATGGATTTCTTGCTTTTTCTCAGCTTTTATTTTGCCAAAAACCCGCAGGAAGACAGAGTTTTTTTTGTTGTTGACAATAGCAGATTTATAAATGATTCTCATTACGAAATTGGGAAGATGTTTGTCGCACTTATTACATTGCCTTGTAAAATTCATAAAATGTTACTGAGCAACTGACAAGTAACACTGTTTCAGTGCAGGTTTTCCTTGCGCTTTTGACTTTGAACCCAGATAGCGCAGCGAGCTTGTGCAGCACTGTCAGATTACATGCAGTTTGTGCATGTATTAGAAAACAATGTTCTGCAGTTTATTTACCAATTGTTTAAGGCCATTTCCTAATTTCAGTCATCATAGAGTAACCAGCAACAACCATCCCTTACTCTTCTCGTCTCAAGACATGCAATGCAGTACCAGACAGTCTCTCCCTGTCTGTGCCTGTAATGATTTTTGCATCTTTCTCTGACAGTTTTAAATGCTTCCAAACTGCTGACATGTTTGCTGCATTATAAAGAGTGCACACTTCTCACTCTATGCTGGTGCTATTTGGTCACGTCACGTCATTGTTCGGTCTTTTCGTTTGTTTGGCCGAAAACCGAAATAGCTTTTTTTTGTGCTGATAATTTCAGTTGCTGAACTTTTGGTGCATCCCTAGAACATACATTCCATTTTATTTCTCTTTTTTTTTTTTTTTGGATGAAAGCCATTCTTATATGTCACCCTGGACCACAAAATCTTAAAGGATCACTCCACTTTTTTTGAAAATAGGCTCATTTTCCAACTCCCCTAGAGTTAAACAGATGAGTTTTATAGTTTTTGAATCCCTTCAGCCGATCTCCAGGTCTGCAGTTAGCACTTTTAGCATAGCTGAGCATAAATCACTGAATCAGATTAGACCGTTAGCATCTCGTTCAAAAATGACCAAATATTTTCTCTATTTTTCCTATTTAAAACTTGACTCTTCTGTACATTGTTACATTGTGTACAAAGACCGACAGAAAATGAAAAGTTACAATTTTCCAGGCTGATATGGATAGGAACTATACTAAAATCACAGCTTTTAATTTTTTGTCGGTCTTTGTACACAATGTAACTACAGAAGAGTCAAGTTTTTAATAGGAAAAATAGAGAAAATATTTGGTCATTTTTGAACGAGATGCTAATGGTCTAATAAGATTCAATGATTTATGCTAAGCTATGCTAAAAGTGCTAGTGGCAGACCTGGAGATTGACTGAATGTATTCAAAAACAGTAAAACTCATCTTTTTATCTCTAGAGGAGTTGGAAAATGAGCTTATTTTCAAAAAAGTGGTGTTCCTTTAAGGGTCCTTTTTTGTTTTTTTTGTTTTTTTTAAATTGAGACATGCATCATCTGAAACTTGAATAAATAAGGTTTGTTAGGATAGGACAATATGTGGCTGAGATACAACTATTTGAAAATCTATAATCTGAGGGTGCAAAAAAAAATCTAAATACTAAGAAAATCACCTTTAAATTTGTCCAAATGAAGTTCTTAGCAATGCATGTTACTAATCAAAAATTACGGTTTGATTGTATTTACAAAATATCTTCATGATTTTTGTCATAAAAGAAAAACCAATGATTTTGACCCATATACATTGTTCACTAACAGTGAGTAATCCTTTTTTTTCGCAGCCATCACGGAGAATAACCGAGCAGCGTGGAGTCTCAGATAAAGATAACTCCAGACAACCTGCGAAAACATATACATACATATAAACATAAAAAAAACAAGATAAAAACAAGATAAAAAGAGGAAAAATGTACATTTAAAAACGTCAGCTTTGTTTTATCTGTCCATCTCTCTTTCTCGCTGGGAAGCTGTGCGCTAGTTTGGGCTTATAACATCTTATCATAACGCCATTAATGGGGGCCGTCAGACTCACTGTTCTCATCGCATACCGCACACAGCTCCTGCTCTCTCAAACAATTGCATCTTTCACCCTTTCTATCAATACCCTGCTTCTCTCTCTGTTTGTATCCATCTCTTCTCTTTATGTCTCTCTCGAGGGTGTCTCTCTACTGGTCTGTGGTTTTCCGGGTGTTTTTTTTTTTTTTTTTTTTTTCCATTTCACAGAGATGGAGAGAGAGAGAGAAAGAGAATCTCTATGGTGGGCACTGACCGGTGTGTGTGTGTGTGTGTATATATATATAAGTGGTTTTGATTTTCATTGGAGTATTGTAAGTCGGCAGTCTGTTTGTACACTGTAATTTGAACGTTACGATCAGTTACAAATCGTGTTTTGTAATGTTGGGAATTTATATTTGAATATCTTTTGAAATATAAAGTCATTGCTTGTGTTTCTTTTTTTTAATTCATTCAAAGACAAATGATGTTACATTTAATGAGCTTGGACGTTTTGTTTTCTATTGTGAGGAGAAAGAGGTCTTGTTTTGGTTCTTGAAAATAAAAGAGAAGCGGCGACAGGCAGGATGAATGGAGGAGAGAGGGTGAGATGGATTAGTATCATCTGCTGTAAAATATCATGTTCTACTGTTAAGAACTGAGACTATTTCTTGCCAATGTTCTTGGGAAAATTAAGCCATCAGTATCATTGTTTCTTTTTCTGTTTTGGCTTCCTTTCCCTCTTTCTCCTCTCGCTCGTCTGTTCATTTGCTGGAGGATCTGTAGCGTGCAGACCTTCATTGTGCGTTCTTCTGCGTTTTTTTTTTTTTTTTTTTAAGGGGGGTTGATACTGATTTCTTTGTGAATAACAATAGTTGTCATTGGTTACCATGTCCATGGCTACTGTTGCCATGATTCCTTTCTGATAAGTCACACATAGTTCCCCACGTTCTGCCTTTGTTGCCTGCAGATGTCGGTCCCTTCCTCTTTTCCTTTGGCGTCATCCTTTTTCTCTCGTTTTGTTTTGCTTCTTGTCCCGGAGTGATTGAGGAATCATAGCCAAGCTTAACACTTTCAGAGCCATAGCACCTTTTTTCTCATTCCCTCCCTGTGATGTCAGAATTTTCAAAGGGCTTTTCCACAGGGCTTGCTGACCTCATGCCTCTCCTGCCTGTGATTGGCTCACCTTGTGTTTATCTAGACTTATTCTGCATGCGGTGCATCTTAGACGTAACTACCTGCCTTTACTATACGTTTGCGGTGAAATGTCGCCATCTTTCGATGCCGTTTTTAACAAAACCGTCATTGCTTTTGGCCAATCATGTATGAGGAAAGCATGTTCGAGTGGGAAGGGTTAAAATGGCACATTGTGTAGCTGTTTTGCATACATGCAGGGTGTGATTTGCGTAAATTAATGAACCCCCCCGTGTAAAACCCCATTGAGACGAGCCCCAACTGCAGAGGAAGTTCACCCCGCACGTCAATCACGTGACATTTCTCAGTCGGTGCACCTGCACTTTGTGTCTCATGACCAAATGTTTTCATTTTTTTTTTGTGCAATTTTATCTATTCCTGTGAGAGAAGTTTCCTTGTTTGCGTTCTTCAGCTTGTTTTCCTAATCCCCCACTTGTTCGGGTGAAGTGTAACAGGCAATGACGGTTGGTCGCGTCCCATGTCTGTGTCTGTGCGTCTGTCCTTTCCAACCAGAAGCTGCTCTTCTCTGCTTCCTCATGAGGAGGGGAGACCATCCCGCTCTGTGATCTGAGGGAAACGACTCATTACCAAGAAAAAGATTATTTATATTACTGTATTGTCAATGGCAAGACATGCTTATTGTGAATGGGACCATGGGGACTGTCAGCAGTCTTACACACACATTTAAGGATGTATTTCTCACATATAAACCTGCACGCATACAGTATATAATTTCAAAAGCCTGCAAAGGAGGCGGATATCATAATGTCCTTTTAATGGCTGTTATTATGATTATTGCTGGTGTTATATTGGTGAGGTCTTTTTATTATTTTGAAAACTGAAAAGGGATTTAAAAACTTTTGTCCTTTTTAAAGTATGTTTTGCATTTCTTTCATTTTGTTCGCTTTGGGTGTGAAAAATAATTGGCTGTTCACTCTTTCTGAAGTCTATTTTTTCCCTAAATCTTAAGAGGAATTATTTTAAAAGACGATTAAACGATATGGGTAGATTGTCAAGAGAAATGAGCTATGGATGGTTATAGTCTATGTATATGCTTATGGATATAATAAATTAAACAATTAACAAAAACAGAATTATATACATATATTAAATAAAATTCCTGATACTGTAAGTTTTTGTCTTGTGTGTTTCTTATCTTTTTTTTATTTTTATTTATTTATTTATTTTTTAACAAAGAATCTGTTTAATTCAGCTTCACAGTTTTTTTTGTTTTGTGGGGTTTTTTTATGCTCTAAAAATGCTGGGTTATATTCAACCCAGAGACTTCTGGTTCATTAGCCGCTATAGGGAAAGAACAAAAAGAATAACAACATGCAGTAAATGGTAAAAACGCTCACTGATGCATCAGAAGGGGAAAAAAAAACAATGCTTTAAGAGCCAGAGGGTGAAAACTTAAACAGAATGGAGATGTTTACATTTTTCTTGTTTTGCCTAAATATCATATTTTTTCATTTTATTACTGCCCTTCAGAGGCTAAAAAAGATATTTGCATGTTTCCCAGAAGACAAAATAAGTGGAATTTTTCCCCTGATCCTCAAATTCAAAAAGTTTTCAGCTCTTAATGCATTGTGTTTCTTTCTGAAGCATCACTTGGCGTTTAAACCTTCTGTAATAGTTGCATTAGTTGTTCTCGGTGTGAAAAGATGGATCTCAAAATCATACAGTCATTGTTGGAAAGGGTTCAAATACACAAAAATTGTGGAAAATCAAAGAATTTGTGGGACCTGAAGGATTTTTCTGAAGAATAGCTGAAAGTTTAACCTTTCAGAACGAACAAGAGACTCATGAACAACTATCACTAAACAAAAAAAAAAAACAGCTGTGGATCATTCAGGTAACAACACCGAATTAAGAATCAAGTGTGTGTAAACTTTTGAACAGTCATCTTAATAAACTCAACTATTATTTTCTCTTGTAGACTGTATGTACAATGTCTTTTATGTGAAATCTTGTTCAGGTCAGTACTAAATAAACAATAACATGCATTTTGTATGGTCCCTCTCAGTTTGGTAAAATAATTAACATTTTGCAGATTTTGAAAGGGGGATGTAAACTTTTGACCTCAACTGTAATTAAGATAATGTTAAAATAAAATGGAAAGACACCAATTTGCAATATAAAGCACCAAAACAAGCGGTTTTGAACAAGCTGAGACTGAAAGCCAGGCCAATAAAATTTTCAAATGTCCTCGCCCGCTCTTTTAAAATGAGCCCAAAATAGGTTGTAAATAAAAAATCAGATACATAACTACTAGAGGCTTCAGCAATAATCAAAAGGTAAAGATTTAATAAGCAATTTAACAACATTTATCATTTATACACTCTAAACATTGATGGGTTACAAAACATCCCAACTTGGGTTGTTTGGCAACCTAGTGCTGGTTGAATATTGGACAAAACACATGCTGGATTATTTTAACCCTGCTGTTGAGGTTAAAATGTTTTTTTTTCCCCAACATGGGTTGCTGGGTTGTTTTGTTTAAGTCAACTATTGTTTAAAAATTATTATATTGCTTGATAAAAAAAACAACAACTTAATATTTAATAACCCATTAAAAATGACCCAGCAGCTTAGTTACAGAAAAACTACCCAGTACCTGGGTAAAAACTATTATTAAAAACCCTATAAAATGACCCAACAAGCTGAACCCAGCATTGGGTTAAAAATAAAAATAACCCTGTATTTTTTTAGAAACATTTTTATTTTTATTTTTTATTTTTTTGCATTTATTCAACTGCTTTGGTTCATTTCAAGTAAGAAATATAGTAATTTTCAACGAACACAAAAAAATAATACATATACAACAATTATCTTTTTTTAAATAATCATACCAACAATTATATAACAAAAAGTATATAGGGCTAATTATATTAGCCCTATATACTAACATTGAGTTTATTTTTTTTAAGTTTTTCACTTTATATGAACTTTTTTTTATAATTGTATGTTCCTCAAATTAATAAAAAAGCATTACAGATATTTTAGATTTTATGTTTTGTTTAAAACCTAATTATGCATATGACAAATTTAAAAAGGGCTGCATCTGCTCGTGCACTTATGATAAAAGTAATTAGATTTTTATTTGCACTTGATAATTATAAATCATCATTATCCTTTCTTTTATTGAATTAATAATCTGTTTGTTAGATAATTATGTCATTGTTTTCGTCTAGTCAGAGGGCTTGTGCCAATTTCACAATACATAAGCGTAATACCTATGTTTCATAAGTTTCAATCTGACAGTCATATTCCCTGATGTGTTTTTTGACGATGGGAGCTGCTATCTGGTTTCGTGTGAAGGGAGTGGCACTGTGGCAATGAAAATCTACTTAATTTTCCCCCATGGAAAAGCATGGATGTGCAAGTTTAAGCCGAGCAAAGATAAACATTAACTAAGTTAATGTTTAATTATTTTATGGCTAATAAACAGACTAATATTTTCCTCCAAATTCCACTCCTTTTTTTCTGTGAACTCCTTTACCTTTTCTCTCCTCTTAAATCAGCCAAGTTGCCTGTCCAGTTGGACCACTCCTCTGCTTCGCCAACATGTTTCAGCATGGGTTGAGAATTCTGCTGTGAGGCATTCTGCTCTTGAAGACAGATCGAGCACTTTAGGTTTTGGGTGTGCTTGCATTCTTGTTTAATACGGCTCTTTCAAACCTAAAAAACAACTTAAAATCTGTAATTATTACATTGATTCACTGCGATTTTTGTTACATGAAACTGAGGTGAATCAATGATTTTGATGAAACTTGCCAAGACTGCACAAATTAGGTATGGATTATTAGTATCTCTCTCAGCCTCACTTCCCATCTGTCTCTGCCTCCCTTTGTTTGTTCACTCAGCAATTCTATACAAAACCAGAACAATAGAAAACAAAAATGGTCTGCTGACAGGCAGAACTAACAGTGTGTACACTGGTCGTGTGTGCATTACTGTGACTTCGCATTTATCCCACCGTAAGCTTTTGTTAGGCACTGAAATGTGTGAAAACATGAATACTGGCCAAACATCAATTCGTGTCCTCCGCTACCTACTACCAACTGTTGCAATGACACAGAAACAACAAAAGCCCCTTGTGCTCCTGTTGGTATCTTACCTAATTTACATTAGTGAGAACCTGTATTATATATGTTTATTACTTAATTTCGAATCAGAACATGTGCCAGGAGGCACCACAGACAGCTTTATACCTGCACTTACCACATGTATTCAAAAAGTTGAGCAAACTGCATTCAAAAACATTCATACACCATTGACACACAAAAAAGGAGGGGAATTTGGAGCTGGGAAGAGTGCAACTACCAATGACCGACTGATAGTTGAGAATGCACGCCTAGAGAGAAAGCTTTCATTATTGAGGTCTTGCTCTTGTGCGCCTGCATTGATATTAGAAGGAATGAAGGAAAATGAGGAAGCTTTACATTGCTGTCTTGTTTTACTTTGCTTATTAGTCAACATTTCTTGCTAAGCAATGTGATGAGGCAAGAAAAGGGAGTGGCTGAAAAACTGTAGTAAAGCAAGAGACACAAGGTAAGGGAAAACATAAGGAAAATCATACTGACATCAGCACTGAAGACAGGTGCGTGGCGAAGTTGCTGTGCTGATACTCCAGGATATCTCAAATAAGAAGTTGAAGGAACAAATAGAATAAATCTGGTAAGTTGTTTTTGGTGTTTATTATTATTAGATCATTTATTATATATATATATATATATATATTTATAGCCTATATGTAGATAGATAGATAGATAGATGCATCTTTATTTTATGTACTTTATTTATTTTTTACAGAAATACAAATAAAGAAACACATTAAATTAAAGATTAAATTTTGAAGCAGAAAGACTGAAATAGTATATTTTTCTAAAACATACTCCACCAATCTTTGTTTTATTTACTTTATTTTTATTTTTTACAAAAATACAAATTAAGAAATGTCAAGAAACACATTGAAATAAACAAGAAATTTCGAAGTAGAAAGACTAAAATAGTATATTTATTGTAAAACATACTCCACTAATCTTTATTTTATATACTTTTTTATTTTTTATTATTTTTTTTTTTTACAAAAAACAAACACATTGAATTAAAGATGATTTTTTAAAGTAGAAAGACTAAAATGTTATAGTTTTGTAAAACATACTCCAATAATCTTTATTTACTTTATTATTATTATTATTATTATTATTATTTATTTATTTATTTATTTTTTACAAAAATACAAATAAATAAATGTCAAGAAACACACTGAATTAAAGCTGAAGTTTTGAAGTAGAAAGACTGAAATAGTATATTTATTGTAAAACATAGTCCACTAACCTTTATTTTATATACTTTTTTTTTTTTTTTTACAAAAATACAAACCAAGCAACACATTGAATTAAAGATGAAATTTTGAAGTAGAAAGGCTAAAATTGTGTAGTTTAGTAAAACGTACTCCAATAACCTTTATTTATTTATAACCTTTTTTTTTACAAAAATACAAATAAAGAAATGTCAAGAAACACATTGAATTAAAGATGGAATTTTGAAGGAGAAAGACTGAAATAGTATATTTTTGTAAAACATACTTCAATAATCTTTATATTATTTTACTTTATTTTTATTTATTTATTTGCAAAAATACAAAAAAAAGAAACATCATGAATTGCACTCAATTAAACATGACATTTTAAAGTAAAAAGACTGAAACAGCATATTTTTTAAAACACACCAATAATTGTTATTTACTTTATTTATGTTTTACAAAAATAAAAATAAAGGAATGTCAAGAAAAACACTGAGTTAAACATGACATTTTAAAGTAGAAAGACTAAAATAGTGTATTTTTTGTAAACATACTCCAGTAAACTTTCTTTTATTTGCTTTTATTTATTTTTTACAAAAATACAAATAAAGAAGCATCAAGAAACACATTGAATTATATATAAATTAAGAAATGTCAAGAAACACACTGGAATGAACATAAGAAGCTGAAAGAATTAAATAGTATATTTTTGAAAAACACTAATAATCTTTATTTTATTTACTTAAAAGATAGATAGATAGATAGATAGATAGATAGATAGATAGATAGATAGATAGATAGATAGATAGATAGATAGATAGATAGATATTACACTTTACTTTTGATATTTACATATTTTTTACAATGTATATATCTTTATTATTTTATAATATTAAACTTTGTGTGCTATATTACATAATATTAACATTCAAAATACACATTAATTATTACAATTTTCCTTTGATATATATATATATATATAATAGAAAGAAGATATTACATAATATTAAAATTCAATCTTTCCTTCAAAGATCCGATTTCTGTTTCTGCATTCACCTGCTGCTCTCAGAGCCCCATTGTAGTGGGCATTATGGCAGGCTACCTGTACTACCTGCTCCCAGCAGTAGGGGGCTACGCGCTCACATCACTGTACTTCCTAAAGAACCCTCATATTCTGCACAAGAAGAAGCGGACAGCCTTCCAGTGCACCCACATCTCTCATAGGGGAGGTACAGTATCTGATCTGAGTCAATAACCAGCTCATGTCTGAGGCCTAGGATTCTCGCCTATAAAAAAAAATTAAAAACACATTAAACCTAATGAATTGTAACAATGCTGACGAATAATATTAAATCATAATTATATCATCATCTGCACTTGTTGCTCTATGCAGGTCACAGCCAAAGTCTTTTTAGGTGATAGCGGACCTATCATACAGCATTGGACGTTATATAAACCTTCGGATTTACAATAGATTTTTAAATTAAATGTATATTCTAATAAATATATTCTAGCAATCTGCTGATATAAATGTTGGGAAATCTTGTGATTATTCCATAAAACTGTCAATGAACAGTATTAGATAAGTCTGTGTTTGTATAGCATGTGTGAATGTTTTCCTCGTGGGGTTTGTATATAAAACTAGTTAATATTTGACTGAGTGAGTGGTTAACTGAGGAATTTTTATGTTTGTATGTCTGTGATAGTCCACATTTTCTGACCTCCTGCTCTCTGTCCTCAGGCTGTGGTGAAAGGATTGAGAACACCATAGAGGCCTTTACACAGTGAGTCTCAGATCAGTTCTGCAGATCTTGTGTCTTTTAGACTGAACAGTAGATCAGTATTAGCTCCTTTAAAGTTCCTACCTTATATTTGTATGACAGGTAACTCCACCTAATCACAATTTTATTTTCACAGTCCTTTTAGGGGAATATGTCTCTCTAAATTAAACCCCAAAATGAAAATTCTGTCATTAATTTCTCACCCTCATGTCGCTCCAAACCCCAAAGACCTGTTCATCTTCTGAGCACAAGTTAAGATGTTTTTCATGAAATCTGAGAGCTTTCTGACCCTGCATAGACAGCATCGCAACTGACATGTTCAAGGCCCAGAAAGGTAGTAAGGTAGTAAGTAAAGGTTGTTAAAATAGTCAATGTGACATCAGTGGTTCAACTTTATGACATTTTATTGATGTTCTTATTCTGGGCCTTGAGTGTGGTAGTTCCCTAGCTGTTTATGGATGTTCAGAAAGCTCTCAGACTTCATCAAAAATATCGTACTTTTTGTTCCGAAGATGAACAAATGTCTTACAGGTTTGGAATGACATGAGGGTGAGTAATTCATGACACAATTTATTTTTGGGTGAACTAGTACTTTAATTAATGAAAGTGAATAAGGACTGGGACAAAATTGTTCAAAATTACCCCCCAAAAATCATAATACTATAATTAAAATGGTTCATACCACTCATTAAATATATTTCAAGTCATTAAAGTAATACATAAGAAGCCACATGACATTTATTCACTGAAAACATCTACCCTATCTGTTTTTGCTGTTCGATGTCCAGAATGTCTCTTTTCCTTTCAGTGCTGTTGAAGTGGGCACAGAGATGCTGGAGATCGACTGTCACTTAACTAAAGATGGTCATGTGGTCGTGTCACATGATGAGAACCTCCTAAGGCAGACTGGACAAGATGTCAACATTTCCTCCTTAAACCTGGAGGTCAGGGGTCAAGGTTACTTTTTCTCCTGATATACTATGCAGCAGGGTCAGAAATGAACTTTTTCAGTAATGAGGAAATATTTACACCCTGGAACTGATTTCTAAGGGCATTTTTTTACACAGTGAGGGCAATTTTTTTATAATCACCTTACTATTGTAATCACCATACTATGTTGTTTTTAATGTCAAATAATTACATTTAACCAATTACTTTAATCAATATTTTAAACTGTTGTCAATAACAATAGAATGTTTAAAATTGTATCTTAATTACACATATAAAAACAGGAGCTCATAGGGCTGCAATATTATGACAAAAATCATTATTGTAGATGAATGCGCTCTATATTGTAATATTCATTATTATATCAATATAGAAAACAATATAAACCATTTTTGTTTCATTTTGGGCACGTCACATTCTGGCTTCACAGACAAACATGTCAGTCCATGATGTTAATCTAGTCTAGCAGAAGTTACGCAAAAACACAATCTAAAGCATCACTAAAGATACCAAATGAATGTTTATTTACATAACTTTTCAGCGCTGACTAATCTAAGCACCTCTGATTGGCCAATGCATTCCTAAGTTCAACAGAAATGCATTTGATTGGTAATGAGGCTCAGCGCTGCACAAAACAGCATGTACAGTCTGAGCAAATCTAAATGTATTCAGCAAATTGACACTTTTTTATTAATTTTAATGTTTAATTTTAATTACAACAGCCCTAATACATTGTTTAATTGTGCAGGGGGATTTTTTTGTCCCTTTGTCTTGAATTTATGGGACATTTCTGTTCATTTTGGTGCCATTTTTCCCACAAGCCCTCGTTAATTTCTGACCCTGCTGTGCAGCTCTACCTGCTCTATTACCAATAGTTTTTAAACTACATTGTTAGGAATTTTAAAAAATGCATAATGAACAGAAGTATAGTTTCCATGTTGACCTATACAAAACATTGCGTTTAGATTTTTTTTTTTTTTTTTTAAGAAATTATACTTTTATTCAGCAAGAATGCCTTACAAAAGTTTTCTATTTTACATAAGTTCTTTAGAACATTTAATTAAAAAAATAAAAAAAAAAATCATGGTTTCCACAAAAAATAAAAAGCAGCAAATCAGTGTATTACAATGATTTCTAAAGGATCATGTGACACAGAAGACTGGAATAATGATGCTGAAAAATCTGCTTTCCCATCACAGGAATAAATTACATTTTAAAATATATTCAAATAAAACAGTTATTATTGTTTCATTGTATTTTGGTCAAATAAATGTCTTGGTGGACGTGAGACTTCTTTTGAAAACATCAAAAAAATCTTTTGAATGCTAATGTTTACTAACCACAGGTTTTGGTTAATGATGACCGTTTTATTTTTTTTTTACAATTAATATCATGATTATATCATAATATATTTTTTTTCAGGAGTTGCCACCTTATAAAGAGACACTCGAGGTGACCTTTAAAGCAGGTGTGTGTTTTTACCAGTGAAATTGCAAACACATATTAACATCTTTATTAATGCATAATGATTACACATGTTTTAATTCCCTTCACACAGGCCGCTTCAGCACTGGTTCAGATAGAAACATTGCATTATTAGAGGATGTTTTCCGCAAATTTCCACACACAGCTGTAAACATTGAAGTGAAAGAGAATAACAGCATGCTGATAGAGAAGGCAAGAGAGCAATCATCATACTTAATGTTTACTAAAACCTTCAAAACCTCCCTCTTTGTTGTTTTATCCTTAATCATTTTATATTTATGTACCATCTTTTTTAGATTTCTGATCTTGTGAAGAAATTCAACAGAGAGGCCATCTCAGTTTGGGCCTCAGTTGACTCCACCATCATGAAAAATTGTCGCAAAACAGTGCGTGTGCATTCATGTCCCACTCTACCTGTTTTGTTTCCATAATAATTCGCCCACATACTTTGTCTGTTTTTTGTCAATGGCAGAACTCCTCCATGCCCTACATGTTCACTGTAAAGCGTGGTTTACAGTTGCTCCTGCTCTACTACACCGGTCTTCTGCCATTTGTTCCCCTTGGAGAGAGTTTCCTCCAGTTCTACTTGCCACAAATCATGAACAGGTCTGTACACACCAAATATTTCCATCCTATGTTGTGTGCATGGTAATCACACAGATGCATTTTCACTAATCTCTTTTCCTACAGAGAATACATACCTGAAATGTGGATTCTGAGAAGCAGTCTGGTCACCTTTTTAATTGAAAGGTAAATTATCTTAGTAGTAGTTTGAGAGTATACTTTTATTTACCCTTTCATCCTTTGATTGAAATGCTTTTCTGTGTTTTACATGTTTCTCTGTCAGAATAACATTGAGAAAGGGGATGTTCAAGCACCTCAGAGACAGAGGAATTCAGGTCTGTGGCCATGCTATATCACGTTTTTGTTATTAAAGGATTAGTTCACTTCCAGAATAAAAATTCCTGATAATTTACTTACCCCCATGTCATCCATTTGTCTTCAGTTTAAAAAAAAAATTCAGGATTTTTCTCCATATAGTAGACTTCAGTGGTGGTCAGTGGGTTGAAGGTCCAAATTACAGTTTAAATTCAGCTTCAGACAAAAAATAAAGTCTTATCTAGCAAAACAATAGATAATTTTCTATATATATATATATATATATATATATATATATATGTGTGTGACCCTGGACCACAAAACCAGACATAAGGGTCAATTTTTCGAAATTGAGATTTATACATAATCTGGAAGCTGAATAAATAAACTTCCCATTGATGTATAGTTTGTTAGGATAGGACAATATTTGGCCGAAATACAACTATTTGAAAATCTGGAATCTGAGGATGCAAAAAAATCTAAATACTGAGAAAATCGTTAGCAATGCATATTACTTTAAGTAATATGTAAAAATTAAGTTTTTATATATTTACGGTAGGAAATTTACAAAATATCTTTATGGAACATGATCTTTACATAATATCCTACTGATTTTTGGCATAAAAGACAAATCTATAATGTTGACCCATACAATGTATTTTTGGCGATTGCTACAAATATACCCCAGCGATTTATGACTGGTTTTGTGGTCCAGGGTGTGTGTGTGTATATATATTAGTGCTGTCAAATGATTAATCACGCATCCAAAATAAAAGTTTATATTTACATACTATATATTTGTGTACTGTGTATATTCATTATGTATATTTAAATACACACACATGCATGTATATATTAAGGAAAAATATTTTAGATTTATATCTAAAATATTTATATTTATTTATAATCTAAACTGTATACAGGTATAAATATATATCCATATAAATATTTTGTTTTAATATATACATGTACGTGTGTGTATTTATATGTACATAATAAATATACAAAGTAAACACACATATAGTATGTAAACATAAACTTTTATTTTGGATGTGATTAATCACGATTAATCGTTTGACAGCCCTAATATATATATATATATATATATATAAAGAATTAAATGCTCTTTAACCACAAATGCCACAAACCATTGGCCACCACTGAAGTCCACTATATGGAGAAAAATTCTGGAATGTTTTCCTTACAAAACTTAATTTCTTTGCAACTGAAAAAAGAAAAAACATGTACATCTTGAATGACATGGGGTGAGTAAATTATAAGGAAATTTTTCATTTAGAAGTGAACTAATCCTTTAAAGGAATAGTTCACCCAGAAAGTTTATTCACCCTTGGCTCATCCAAACTGTAACTGATTTGCTTTTTTCATCAGAACAAATTTGGAGAAATGTATCATTACATCACTTGCTCACCAATAGATCCTCTGGAATAAATAGGTGCCGTCAGAATGAGAGTTCAAACAGCTGATAAAAACATCACGCGTCTGTCAGTTAACGTCCTGTAAACTGAAAAGCTGTGTAAGAAACAAATCCATCACTTAGAAGTCGTTGCTTCTGGCTAAAATTTGAGTCTTCTATCCATAGTATTTCTTTGTCCAGTGAAAAAGTCATTGTGTCTAAGAGAAGAGAAATATGCACAGATCAAGAACTATTTACATGAGAAAACAGTTCTAAACAAATATGTCAGTGGGTTTTGATGTGAGAAGACAACAGCGGATGGATATTTTTACTGGAGGAAGCATTATTATAGATTATGGACTAGAGACTAAGTAAAACACCTTAATTAATGGATTTTGAATTGTGTGGATTACTCAGATGTTTTTATCAGCTGTTTGAATTCTTATTCTGATGGCACCCATTGACTACAGAGGATTCATTGGTGAGCTCTCAAAAAAAAAACTACATCATCTTAGATGACTTGAGAGTGAGTAAATGTTTAGAAAATATACATTTTGGGTCAACTAGCATATTAACTTGAGAAACTGGTGTTTGAAGATTGTGTGTGCCTACATGCTTCAAAACTAAAACCAAAATGTTCTTCCTCTCTCTTTAGATTCATCTCTTTGTGTGTAATGAGGAACATGATATTGAGGCTGCATTTGCTGCAGGAGCAACAGGCGTCATGTCTGATTATCCCACCCTTTTGTCAAACTATATAAGGCGGCACAAACAAGACACATGATCAAACACAAATACACAACGTACTTCAGCCTTGTCTAGTCAAACACACACACACACACACACACACTGTACAAAAGCTGTTTGCCTTCAAACATACAGCCAAGTTTATATCAGTATCATTATTACCTTATCAGCATTGACACAGTGTTAACATGAAACTTGGTTTATGGCACTCTCATGGGACGTTTCATAAGTATGCACACTCATAGAAAATAAATGGAATTCATATCTATTCTACAAGTGGACTGTTTTCTTTGCTCCCTACATTACTATCCCACCATGTTCATTGTGTGTTTGTTATGGTTTTCAGTCAGTCAGTGTCAGTTTAGCGCCTCCCTACCTATGTTTGCAAACAAACATTATACAACTTCTTTGAGAGGCCGTGCAAAGTCCATCTGCTGTGCTCAACAGGAAACCAGTAGACATTACAGCCTGAACCCTCTTTAGATGTCATTGTCTTTTAGTAAAACATTTAATGTCATACAGAACCACATCGTCTTTTGTTATGTAGTTAATTATTTTTCAGTGACTTAACTGTCATGCAAACAACCAGTGGACACAAAACCGCCACTTCTAATAAAGAGATAACACGAAGATAACCAGAACACGAGGGCTTTGTTGTTTTTGCTCGCTGTTACGTTTTAACGCAACTGTAAAGTTCAGGTGACTTCAAACGCACGGGAAGAGTGTCTCTGATTGGCTGACCTATATTCCAGACGTCTCCGTCTGCATTCTGATTGGTCAGCTGCGGTTTGTTTTGCGCTACATGACGTATAAGAAACTTCCTCACAAAATACAGTAAACAAATCTTCGGATTATATTCGGTTGCGACATATTGAGCGCGGTGGCTTGCTTGGATTTCGGGAATTGCGAAGCTTTCGGTTGACACCACACGGTTTGGCCATTAGAACGGGTCGACAGGAGGGACAATAAAGGAGGGAATTGTAGGAAAAGCGCAGCGTGCCGCACGTTTGTTTGGTTGAGTGCGCTCGATTAGTAAACGCTCAGGCTTCATGTCGTAGAGTTGAGCACGCTTCTCTTCTGGCGACAATACTGCGAGCAGCGTTTGTCTTGAAGAAATCGTGATTTATATATAGGTGAGTCCATTTTCATTATTACGTAGCATGTCAAATGGAGCGAGAAGGCTAGAAGCAGTTCTAATGTGGAACTGCTCCGCTCACGGTTTTAGAGCCTGTATATTATGGTGAAATTGTTACTTGTGTGTGTAGACCCAGAGTGTTAGTTGGAAACGTTAATATAGGTGACTGGCATACGTGCAACTAGCCGCGCTCGTGCTATTCTTTAGTAGTGAAGGATAAAATGATTCATTTCCGCGAATCGGTTCTTTCGAACAGTTCGTTTCAAAAACTGTTTGGCGGTTATTTTAAGCAGCGACATTATTACACAGGCCCCTGACATCTCGACGTTTTGTAGTTTTATTAATTTATTTGAAACGAATATGATGTTATTATCGTATTTATTTAGTGTGTCCCGCTTTAGTTTAGTCTATTTTACAATTACATAATACTAAAATTAATGTCTTGGCTGAAGAAGCTTTAGCACTTTGTAATACAGTGCCATCACGCTTATTTGTTGATAAAATTAACATGCAGTTAAACTAGTTTACAGTAAGACACATTTGTAACATTCTTGCTATTCTGCAATATATGAATTTCAGTTTTTGTCCCATCAGTCAAATCCACAATAATTCAGATCACGAATTGGTTTTGTACACCGGTTCAACCGAGTCGTTGGAAGCACCCGACTCCTATGAACGATTCGTTCACGATTTTCCAGCTGCATTGTGGTCCGTGCTGTAACATTGTAGTCCATATGAACCGAAACTAGAATCGTGAGCACGTCTGCGCAAATTTAGTAACTTTTCAAATACCTTATAACCGAGTAAAGCTGTTATTTATTATAGCATGCCATAGTTATTAATTACCTCTCACCTCTGCTTACCCTCGTGCCTGGCATGCCATATATGGGGTAACTACAGTGTGGGCAGCCAAGCAAAGTAGGTCATGTGGATGTTTCCTTTTTTCCTGCTATATCTCTGAAACAGGATGCAGCAACATTAAAACGCTTTTCAAATGCACAATTGAAAAGATTGCCATAAATGTCACGTCCAGCATGCATAACCTCTCAGAGCATTTAGTCTGCTTTGAAAATCGCAACATTAATAGCTGATGATGTCAATGCCATGCTTTCTAACTACGCATTTGGCAACCACAGTAGGAGCTGTTTTGGCTGTCAAAGCTGCTTTGTAGCCTTTCCCTCAAGTTTTCATGGTCATATTTAGACATGAGAAGGCATGTTATCCTTGCAGATATGATCTGACACCGTTTTTTGTTTGTGTGTGTTCTTTAAAGACATGGTGAAGCAGACCAAGGCCAAAACTTTCCAGGCCTATCTGGACTCCTGTCACCGCCGCTACAGCTGCGTCCACTGCCGTGCACACCTGGCCAACCATGATGACCTAATTTCTAAGGTGAGAGTTCCTTTACAGCTAGATTTGTGAATTGTGATGCTGTTTGCATTCAAGACTCACGTATCTGTCTATTTTCAGTCATTTCAAGGCAGTCAAGGACGTGCCTACCTGTTTAATTCTGTGTGAGTATCACTTGTGGAAAAAAATCTCAAAGCTTAAATCACATTTGATGGAAGAAATAGTTAGTTTAATTCTTTTTGTGAATTCCAGGGTGAATGTGGGTTGTGGCCCAGCAGAAGAAAGGCTGCTGCTGACCGGTCTTCATGCTGTGGCTGATATTTACTGCGAGAATTGCCACACCACATTGGGCTGGAAATATGTAAGCTTGCTGTAGTATGACACACTTTTTTTGCCAAAATGTAGGAATGTAACAATAAAAAAATCAGATAATAGCATGATATGACGCCGTCCACAATACAATGTTTATTGGGATATTTATTGGGTGGAAATGAAAATTTTGTACATTTTACAGTTCATATTATTCCAGCAGTTATCAATTCCAGTCCTTGCATCCCCCCTCTTTGCATATTGTGCCTGTCTCTCATTAACACATCTGATTCAGATCAATTGACATGATCCCTACACAGTGTTCTTTGCTCCCTATTCCCTGAGCAGGGGAAATCTGTTGAAGTATACTTCACTTCAGAACATTCATTCACGAATTTGCGCTACGTCGCCACCTGCAGCGTCTTCACACACGGACGAAACCCTCTTTTTATTCGTGATATAATGTATCAGTCTACATTATATTCACACTGGTGTTTTAAAAGTGAAACAAATTATAATATCTGTGACAGTAATAGCCTTATATTATAAAACAACTGCACTGTAAAATAAATGAGAAACATTTCGTAGGTATATTGTTGCTTTATACTACAGTAAGGAAATTCTTCTATTTCAGTACTACTTTCCTAATTTCTACACTTGAAAGAGATATTTTGAATTTGGACTGCAGTAATGTTACCTATTTAAACCACTACCTGTCAGCAATTCATACTGCACTTTTAAGCTTTTATTTTGAAGAAAAATTTCAGCTTCAGTGAAAAGCGGCTTTCAAAAATATGTCTCACTACAAATCTAGTGAAATGTTCTAATCATCTGCCTCATACATAAAGCAAACACATGCTAAACTCACAGCACATGCAGTGAACAAGTTCAAGTTCAAGAGCTGTTCTGAGGTGCAGAAAACACTGGATCACGAGCTGATGTGTGTGTGTGTGTGTGTGTGTGTGTGTGTGTGTGTGTGTGTGCAGCGAAAACAGTCTGATGAAGAGATTATGCCATATTTTGCTTTCGGTTTTAGTTAATTTGACATGCTGTGCCAAATAATGGCCCAAAACACAAGTTTAAAGACCTTTTATGTTAGAATAAGAAGTTTAAATGCATTTTAAAAATCTACAATTTTTGCCTGGAAGACCCATTTTCTATCGTTATGTGTATTTTATCACGATACCACAATATCGATAATATTGTTACATCCCTACAAAACTGTCTTTGTTTATATCATTACCCTGCAGTCTGATCACAATGTAATTTTTTCCCCTTTCTTCTTTCCTCTACAGGAGCAGGCATTTGAGTTAAGTCAGAAGTATAAGGAGGGGAAGTTTATTATTGAATTATCTCACATGATTAAGGATAATGGCTGGGACTGAAGCTGTCAGCCTTTGCTTTAACTTGCTGTCACCGCTTGCAGCTTCTCCGAGAACGTCATGAGATACGCTTTCTTTTATATATATATATCCATCTATGATCTACATTTATTATTGTGAGCACCTTTTTCACACTTGTATTCCAATGCACCATTTTTTCGGAGGGGAGGGGTCTTGGGTGATTGGTTTGTTTGTGTGTGTGTGTGTGTGTGTGTGTGTGTGTGTGTGTTTGTCTCTTTTATATGTACTTGGAGGTATGCTTGTGTGTAAGAAACTGTGCTAAAATGATCAACGACTTAAATACATTTTCAAAGAATTCTTGAATTATTTTATTTTTTTTTTTTTTGGGATTTTGACATAAGCCCTCAAATTCTCCCTATTAAGTGCAATTCATGAGGTTTGGACAACGTATGATCAAAATGCCAAGATCCAATGCCTTTTTATTCAATTCATTTTTACTTTAAAGAACGAGGTATTTGTGAGTGAGGTAGTGCAAGTGAAATTCTTTTACTGTTTTTGTGTGTGTGTTTGTTTGTTTGTTTGTGTGTGGCTTAGAGTGGATCATGTGCAATATATGTATGTGTGTGTGTGTGTGTGTGTGTGTGTATGTAAGAGCGTTTGCATAAAGGATGATTCATGCCTCCAAATTCTGTCATTTTGGTTGAATTCATCTTTTATTTTACCAAGTCACTGAGGAATCCCAACAGATGAACATCAGCTCATATGTTTTTGTGTGTGAGCGTGAGTAAACAGCAGGCTTGTTGCTGTAGAGCTGTCCACAGTTGACTGACATTCTTAAGACACTTCAATTACAGCTTATAAGATGTAATTTGGATAATAATTTTTATGTTTGTCTTGTTTCTTGCATTATTTCTATGAGAAATGTTCTCAAGTGTAGTCTAACATTGAGCAGCATTTACAGAGACGTTGATCTGATCATGTTAGAGCAGATATGTAAATGTGTTTATGATTGTGTAGCAAAATATTTCTTTGAATGCTAAACCATTAAAGTGTATTACATTAACCTGAATTCTTTACATTAAAGTATGGGGTAAATGAAAACGTATGGTTTTTGTCTGTTTTTTTATTTTATTATTTTTCACCTTCATTGAATACTTTAACTAATACTTTATTGTAAAAAAAAAAAAATAATTATAAAAAATACAGTGTACACTGTACAATACTGCACAAGAATAAACATGGAAAATACACATTTTCCATGCATAGTAACCTTAAAAAGTATGATGGACTTGTTATGAAACTTTTTTTGATGCAGAGCCTTTTATTCTTTAAAACCACTAATAATACGCAGTTTGGAAGTGTTTAGAACAGCCTTGCTCCTGGAAAGCTATGATCCTGCAAACTTCACTTCCACCCTGCTCCAACACAGCTGCATGTAATTAACAAGTAACCCTAAACAGCTTGATTACCTGGTTCAGGCATGTTTGATTGAGGTTGGAGCTGAAATTTGCAGGATGGTGCACTCTAAAGAATTCATAATGTCCCTCATACAGTCATCATTTCCACTTCCTGCAACAGTAAAACAACCCCATAACAGGACTGGTCCACCTCCAAGTTTGATGATGGAGATGGTGTTCTTCTGCTTATAAGTTTTGCCTTTTTAGCACCAAACATACCGCTGATCCATGGGTCCAAAAAGTTCCCGTTTGGTCACATCAGTCCATAAAACATCCTTTCTGAACTCCACAGATCTATCTAAATGAATTTTAGCCTGTTGCATATTCAAATCTGCATTTTATGTTCTCCATTCGGCAAGATGCTCCAACATCAAAGCCATGCTTGTCTTGTGTTCATCTTTTACTCTGCATTGAAATGTTTTTCTACATTTCATCAGGTCATCTTGAAAGTCCAGCTGTACGTTGCATGTTTTTCATCAGTTGTTCTGATCAAACATTTTATGATATTGTGCTTTTTCTTCAAAAACCTCAAATTTCAGGTTTAATGACTTGGAAATCTTCAAGCAGCTTTAGACTTTATAACATCATAAAACATTCTCTCTATAGCTTTTGAGAGAACTCTGTTGACTTCATAGCTACTCCAACTTCAGCACACGCATGTACATAACTCTATGTATGTGTAACAGCTCAAGCTAATTCTGTTTTCTAATTGAGTTTCTAAAGGTTTAATTGTGTTTTAAGACCATTTTGTTCCCCACCACATAAATAAGTGACTAAAAACAGCAATGTTGAATAATTATGACATAGACATAGCTCTGTTATTAACAAATCCTATAACTCAAAAATATTACATTATATATCGACATTATCACTTATATTCCTGTAATATGTTACAGTTGGAATTTTGATAAAGTCTTGAATCTTTAGAAAAGCTTGTATTTCTCTGGGGGGTTGAATAATCTCAAATTAAGTTTTTTACGAGCTTCACGAGTGCAAAGGGCACAACTCCGAAATCATTAATGGTTATATAATGCTTCACAGACGATGTAGTTTATAAGTAAACTAGGCGGAAACAAGAGGCAGCTTTTCTGCCCTAATTATTAGAGTGAAACAATAATAAAGACTACAACTCCCACCACTCTTTGCGCACATCGGTGACGTGGCCAGTGTTACCCAGCAGACCGGGGCGATTTGAACTTCATTTTGGATGTAAGTAACATTCTGTTTCAGTTGATTCTTTTCTTACTATTTTACCGGTGAATTTGACTTTGTAGATGAAAAAACACAATCTGCTTCATTACAGCCCGTAAGATTACATCACGATGTCTGGGAAAATCAAAAGCAGGAGTGCTGCAAATGCCGACTCGATATCTGGCAGTGTGTCCTGCGACGAGCGCATCTTACGGGACTGCCATCAGATGTACATCGATCCAGATAGCGGTAAGAAACCGTTCCCTTTAGCAACGACTACATTATCACTGATTTACGTGGTTTAGTAAGGTATTAGACCTGTTTCTAGGCGTGGATAGGAGGTGCTAACGGTAGCCGGCGAGCTAAAATGCCGGTTGGTATGTCAAGTATGCTCTTAAAAGGGCGAAAGGCATTTCATTTGTTTGTTTGTTTGTTTGTTTGTTTTTTATTACTGTGCAATCATTACACTTACCGTTTAATTCGTTACTGTGTAAGTTTAAAGTTTTGCTTTTAGTGCATCAAGTGTAAAGTTTTCTTCTGATGTGCTTGTCACTCAATGGGTGACGTCAAAGGATTATATTCTGTAACTTACTGACACCACCTTTCCAGTCTAGTTTGTCTAATATCTCATACCTTTGTCCTGTAGGACTGATAACAATCGCTCAGACTGTTGGGGTGACCTTGCTGCCTCCCAGGAAAAAGATAACTGTGATGTTGATGGGGAACCACTCTGCTGGAAAGAGCAGCTTTATCAATTGGTAGGCTAATATATGGCATTAAAACATAAAGCAAGAACAATTGGCGTTCAAACAGTAACCCATGCATTTATTGCTTTGCAGGTATGTGGAGGAGCATATCCAAAGAACAGGGGTTGCTATTGAGACACAGGGTTTCAGTTTTGTTACAAGTGGGCGAAAGAGGGAATCGCTCACGGTAAATATGATCCCATACATGTCGCATTAAAGTTTTGTAAGACATGGTTTAGGTATGAAATTGGCATCATTGATATAAACTTCTTTCACTTCTTATTGTATAATAACTCTCATCTTGGTTTTAGGGAAATGCAACACTCCATCTCTATCCCCATTTCAAACCGCTGCAGGAGTTTAAAGGTTTGTTAATGAATTGCACTAAAAAGAGTTACAAGCTTATTGAAGCTGTGTCTAAAATGTAACTTTCTTTCAATTTCAGGGGTGTCAGAATACCTCGGCACTGAGATTTGTACTTCACGGCAGAAACGTTTCAGCTTGGTGACCTTTGTTGACACTCCTGGTCTGGTGGATGGAGATATGAAGTACCCCTTTGATGTTGACCAAGCTATTCTGTGGCTCGGTGTGTGTTTGCCTTTAAGTTATTTGAGTGTACCAGAGTTGGTATTGTTGTAATGTTGATTTTAAGCCTAAATTTTATTCTGTTTGTGATCCTAATACGTGTCTATGTATTCTGATTTTGTCTGTCTACACCAGGTGAGCTCTGTGATCTGATCCTGGTCTTCTTTGACCCAATGGGACAGGCTTTGTGCAAGCGCACACTTAACATTGTAGAGAACCTTAATGAGAAGCAAGGGGACCGTCTTCGTTTTTATCTCAGTAAAGCAGATGAAGCTGGAGGAGAGTCCGATCGACAAGTAAAATACTCTTATACATGCTTATGTTTACACTTACACATTTATTTTGCAGGTACAATACTGTTTAAAGTCTCTTATGCTCACTAGTCAGTGAGCAGGCTGGTGAGCTGATCAATAGTACAGTACAAACGGTAATATTGTAAAATAACATTACAGTTTATAATAACTTCTATTTTGAAATGTTAAAATATTAAATAATATCAGTATATTTAAAATAAAATGTATTCCTGAGATTAATTTGAGCTGAGATTTGATTTTTGTAAAATATAATTCTGTTTGCAACAAAGTATTAATTGTCAGTATTAAACTAACCCCAAGCATTTTAACAGTAGTGAACAGTAAGATATTTTTTTTTTTTTTGTTGTTGTTGTTTTATTTTATTTTTAAACAAAGTCTCTTCTACTTACCAAGCCTGCTTTTATTTGTTTCAAAGTACAGCACAAGCAGTAAAAATTTGAAATTATTATTACTATAACTGTTTTCTATTTGAATCTATTTTAAAATGTAATTTATTCGTGGGTGTCTTTTTTTTTTTTTTTTTTTTTTTTTTTTTTTTTTTCCTCAAAGCTGAATTTTTAGCATCATTTACTCCAGTCACATGAGTTTTCAGAAACAATTCTAATATTCTGATTTGTTGCTCAAAAAACATTATTATTATTATTATTATTATTATTATTATGTTGAGTAGAATTTTTCCAGGTTTGTTTGATAGAACAGAATTTATCCAAAATGGAAATCTTTTGTAAATATCTTTATCACTTTTGATCAATTTTAAAGCATCTTTGCTAAATTAATTAACTTCTATAGTTTCTTTACACCTTTCAAAACTTGGAGTCTGTAGTTTATAATGTTACAAAATCTTTTTATTTCTGATAATTGCTGATCTTCTGGATCTTTCCATTCATCAAATAATCCTGAAAAAATTGACTCGACTGTTTTTGATGATGATGATGATGATGATGATGATGATATTTAAAAATGTTTCTGAAGGATGATGTGACACTAAAGACTGGAGTAATGATGCTGAAAATTTAGCTTTGATCACAGGAATGAATTACATTTTAGAATGTATTAAAATAGAGTATCATATTTTAAATGGTGAAAAATATTTTGAAATGTTACTGTTTTTGCTGTACTTTGGATTAAATAAATGCAGCCTTGGTGAGCAGAAGAGACTTATTTCAAAACCTTAAAAATTAAGCTGGTTAATAATTGCTGTGTAATTGGTTATTTCAGAGAGTCATGATGCAGATTGTTCAGGAGCTTTGCAAGCGTCCGGGACTAAACAAATGTGGCTTCGACATGCCCACCATTTATGTTCCCAACCCTAATAAGGTGCTCCACAATCTTTCAGTTCATCACTATAAATGTGACAAAAGTCTTACTTGGCAAGTAAACAATACTAAAGTTCACTATCTCCACCATCAGCCTAGTCGATGCGTCAATCAGATTGAGGAGGTGTGTCGGACTATAGAGAAGACCATTAACCAGACTGTGCAAAACACGCTTAACTCACTAGAGAAGGACTGCAACCTCATCACCGAGGCCATCACTGAGACACTTGATAATGACCGGTAGTACATCCTTGTTCATACATATTGTAAAGGCAAATGCCAGTGTTTATTAGATGGTGAATGTCTAATATTACAGTTGCCATTGTGTGTTGAACTCTATAGGCAATGCAGTATAGAGAACCGTCGATCACGTTTTAAGGGCTGTTTGTTGGGCATACTGGGTTTCACTGTGCCCCTGCTGCTGCTCGTCACCCTGGTGCTTGGCAGCCTCTCTAAAGATATTCTGGAGCTCATGCTGGGTAATAGTGGCATAGAGGCTCTCACACTATATGTGGTATGTACTATATATGCATTTATGTGCACGTGTGTGTGTGTGTGTGTGTGTGTGTGTGTGTGTGTGTGTGTGGGGTGGTGAGGGGGTTTAACTGTAGATACTGATGTAAGTGGGTTTATGTGTTTTAGGTTCCTGCAGTGAAGGCGTTTGAAACCCTGTCAGGGGAGGTGCAGCTGTACAGTTGTGTTGGGCTGGTGCTGTTGTCCTTCATCTTTATTCTCCTTGCTCGCTTTTCTTTCAGGTAAAAAAAAAAAAGGAGTATAAACTTTAAATGTGTGGTAGTTGTTTCTTTTTTTTTTTTAGCAAAAAAGTCAATTGTAATTTACTTAACATCATTTTGGTGAGCACTGAAAGAGATATTTACTGTAACAGTCACACTCGAGGTCCAAAAATGACAAACAAAAAACGCTATTGACCTTTTATTTAGTGATGCACGATCATGATTTTTCATGGCCGATTCCGATTATTTTTTTTTTTATTTCTTTTTTTTTTTTTCCCAACAAACAAAAAAGAATTAAATGAATGTATACATAAACGTAAACAGAAGTAACTGTGCAATAATTCTACATTTTAAACAGTTTCATAGTTGAAACTAAACTGGAAAACATTAACTGTAACCATGTAATTTTAAAGGCAACAACTGCATATTTCCTTAATCCAGATAACACAATCAAAACATGTTACTTAATCAGCATTCAGCATATGTTTTCATTTTTTAATTTGGTGTAAAGAGAAAAAAAAGGTATTTTACAAGTAAAAATAAATAAAAAAATATAGGCTATATAAATAAATGATTCCAAAATGTTAAATTAAATGATGTTTAGTGCAATGACTAAAACAAAGGTCTACACACTATAAAATGTTGGGTTAGTCCATGTTTGACCCAGCGTTGGGTTAAAACAACCCAGCATTTTTTTTTTTTTTTAGAATGTAGCCTACAGCGGGTGCTTTTTAAATAAAATTAAGTCAATATAATTTTAATGTAAAATAAAAAAAAATATATAATCCTATAGCCTACAGAACTGACGTCTACTTCTGGTTTTTCAAAAATGCGTGCGAGTTTATCTTAACAAAAAGAAGCATTACGTTAGTCTGTTTCATTTCTCATCCAACACGCGAGAAGCTGTCAACGCTTGTGCAGGTGTGCGGACTTTTAAATATTTCCACACAAATCACATGTTCGCGAATGATTAGACCCAGTGGTGTAGTGGTGACTCTCCGCAGTCTCTGAAATGAAATTGGTCGGGTTTTCTTTGTGCTGTGGCCGTTTTGAACTTACTATTTGAACTTGTTCGTTTACAGGATCCTTTAACAGAAAGTTATCGGTTTAAGAAATTTCCGATTGTAAACGCTTGCTTATTTTTATTTGTAAGGTATTGTTTTCGTTATAATAACCTGGTTCAAATCAGTAATCCATAATAATTAGTAGTACTTTTTCCACTTGCGCGCCTCCCCTGATGCTCACGCGGCGGACGCATTAGGCGCAATCATCAAGCAAGCCGGTGCCACGGTCCTGAAAGCATCGTCACTGCCATTGAATATTTGCATTTATTCACATATGGCTTAATGTGGTGGACAGTCATGATTTTGGCTAATGCAGGTCAGAACAATACTGAATGATGCGCATCAAGAGGGTAATACGCCATATAGCTGCGTATATCCTCCACCGTTACACCACTGATTAGACCTACAAAAGTGGAATGTGCACGCGGGCGCACTTCTGGAAAAATCGGCAGGAAAAAAAGACAAAAACCGGCCGGGTTAATCCGATTTATGGCCGGTCAACCGGTGCATCCCTACTTTTATTATAGGAAGATTAGTGAATAATTCTTTAGAGGAAAAAAAAAAAACAACCCTCCTCCCAGCTATTGTATGAATTCAGACGTATTGTGCATATATTGTGCACTCTGTGTTTTTAAGACCTGCAGCAGAGGGGAAGATTAGTTTTGGGGAAGATTAGTTTTGTGAACTGAAAATGTAAGTTAAAATCTAATTTCTAGCTATTTATTTAAAAGATTAGTTCACTTCCAGAATTAATGTCGTCCAGGATGTTCATGTCTTTCTTTCTTCAGTCGAAAAGAAATCAAGGTTTTTTAGGAAAACATTCAACACTTTTTCTCCATATAGTGGAATTCAGTGAGGACCAATGGGTTGAAGGTGCAAACTGCAGTTTCAGTGCAGCTTCAAAGGGTTCTACACAACCCCAGCCGAGGAATAAGGGTCTTATCTAGTGAAACAATCGGTCATTTTCTAAAAAATGTTTTGCACTAGCTTTGCGTCCATGACTTCTCACATTACGTAGTCACGTTGGAAAAGTCACGCTTGACATAGGTGGAAGTATTGACCCAGTGTTTACGAAGTGAACGTGCAAAGAAAGTCAAACTCCCTTTACAAAAAAAGGTAAAACAACAATGTTGGACGATTTTGAAGTTGGAGGAAAAAAATCAAGATTTTCCACCCTGCTCTACCTTTTTGAACTGGAGTACATGGATGAAGAACTAGTGGTTCACAGAACTAATGCAAGACGAGCATTTGTGGTTGAAATAAGATCATGTAGAGCCCTTTGACACTGCATTGAAACTGCAATTTGGACCTTCAACCCACTGGCTCCTGGAAGTCCCCCCCCCCCCCCTTCAGCATTTAGCTAATCCTTCTTTTTTTCCCTCTATTTTGCACTTTTAGGACCAAATCAACACTCTCTGGGAAACAAAAGAGACAGCTTCAACAAAAACTGGAGTATGTCCAGGAGGTAGTGAAGACCAAAAAGGTATAGTGTGCATTTGTGTTGTGTTGTGTTGTGTTGACGCATCTAAAGACGGCTGCAGCGATGATGGATCAACTAATGACTCTGACTCTAACTCTGACCTTTTGTGTTTATGCAGAAAAATCTCTATGAGGAGTACCTGCGTCAGAGTGTGGGTGATCAAGACATGAACTGAGAGCGAATATAGACTTCAAAGATCTGGACGGGATGAATACAGCACCCAGAAGTACCACTAAACTGCATCTAATCATTCCTGTAATGTAGCAGACATTTCATGGGCGCTTAGTTACACACTACTGCTTGTGTAAGCTCTAGTCTTTCAGCACTAAATACTGATGGAGCTGTGGACCAATACTGGGTTTGTTTTATCTTTTTAGTCTCATCGGTACTGTAAAGGTTAATAGAAGGTCCACATTATGAGATTGGAATTAGTGCTCTGAAATATTCTATTGCTGAGCAATAGCAGTTTTTAAAGTCATCCTTGATCCTTTTCTCTGCTACGTACCTAAAATACTTGGTATTGTATGGTAAATTACCACAATGACTACAGAGTGAGAAGCCTGTAGATTCTTACAACGTCTAGTGTTTATTCACGTCATGGTCAATTTTAATAGAAATATTGAGGCTTGCCTTTGTATACTACGGTTTCCTACATTTTTATGTCAACTTATTACTGTTACAATAATAAAATAATAAACATATGTGTTTGGCTTCATTGCTATTCAGATATTGCCAAAGCAAGGATTCAAAAGATTGAGTGAGAAGTTAACATCTAAATCCTCTTTGTAATTTCAACAGAGACCTGTTGCATTAGTGTGTGTGTGTGTGTGTGTGTGTGTGTGTGTGTGTGTGTGTGTTCTAAATGTAAAAATAATATTTCAGATTCATTTTGCTGTAAATCTCCAGTCTGGCCTGTACTTCTAAATAAGTTGAAAACATTTTTATCAAACTAACCACATTTAAGAAAAGTCCCAGGTACAGAACAATAATCAATAAATTACTATATGTGACCCTGGACAAATATTGTCCTATACTAACAAACCATACATCAGTGGAAAGCTTTTTTCATTCAGCTTTCAGAGGATGAACAAATCTCCATTTGAAATCTCACTTTAACCTTGATTGGATTTGTGGTCCAGCCAGGGACACATAATATTTCTCATGGACATTTACATAGTAAATACACTTTTTTTTTTTTTTTTCCTCCCTAGTTAACGTCTACTATAAGAATATCTTATCTAGTTGATAGTTGTATTGTGTTAAACCTGTATATACTGTAAAATTTGCGAATCTTTCTTTGAGTCGGTTCCTTGCCACTTGAAATGATTCTTTTGCTCTGAATCAAAACGATTATGACGAATCCTTGTTCATTTATAAGAATTGACCGCAGAGGTTATTACAATTGCATGCAAATTCATTGGTCAAAAACTGGTATCCATTTTTCCCTCATCAGACAACATGTTTTTATCCGTTGACAACAGGATTTTCAAACATGGTTTATACAAACATCGTAAATATTCTAACGTTATATAATAAAATACTATAAAAGCGACTTGATAATATTTTATTTCGATTTTAAAGTATAAACAATAACTCTGCAGCAAATATACTGCGGAAAATTGTTGTCATGGTAATAGGGTATATGCTGCATTAAGGGACTTTGATTTTAAAACCTACCGTCTGTAATCTGTAATCGAGAACCTGCATTGTCTAGACAAGTGTTTACTTTTTAATTCGTTTTTTTATCATTCAGATTGCACGATTAACCATACGTTTTGCAAAATAATCAAAGCCATCTCTTTGTGTATTTGCATATCTCTAACGCAGACCGCATGGGATCGCATGAATAGTCCACGTCTTCTCGCGCTCTGTTTCAAATCCTAGTGAGCTGGCTACCTAGACAGCATCACAGGCGCCTGCTCAGTCATTTGATGCCTATGAAGCCCAAAAGCGCAGTCTATATGGTCGGCTCACTAGGTTTTGAAACAAACCAAGCGTGTGTGTGACTCTAGGGAGGACGGTTAGGTAACATCCGCAGGACTGAACCGGGGAAAGTTGTTTCCTGAACTCTTGGTGCAGTTTTGTTGAAGCCCGGCCCTGCTGCACTCCACACAGGAAAGGGAAGACGGATGCGGGCGAAGGGAAGAATATCGAAACGAAAGGAAAATATCGAGACAAATGACGTGAAACCATGGAAGTCTCGGACACGACAACATCGCGCAATGAGGAGGCGAACGATGGTAAGAATAACCAGTACTTGTTAAACTACAGTCTAAAAATGAAGGTTTGTGTCGATATATAGACATTTCCGACAATTATTCCGAGATAGTTGCGATTCAGTTAGTAGCCTAATTAATGAGCATCTGAGCTTGGGGTGCAAACATCTGATTATGTAGCTGCCGAAGCTCTTAAATAAAGCGAATAACACACAACATTAAAAAAATGTGGCTTTTATGACAATCTTGTTTTCTGTTGATAACAACAGCAGCAAATCTGTGCAGCAGAAATCAACAGGTGTTTAGAACCACAATCAATATTTGTTTGACAGGTCATGTATCAGGTTTAAACCCTGCATTGGACAAATTAAATCAAGTGCTTTTAGTGTTAATCTGCTTTTGGCAAAATCCATCGTTAATGAAGTAGAGCTCTTTCATGTGGGTCACCTATCTGTCACGCACCTGTTTTCGTATTATGTACCTGTTTTAAACGATTCCTTAAAAAACAAGACGGAGAAGAAAGGGACCAGGGCTATTTAAAAGAGTCTCTTAAGTCTTTCTGTGTTTCTTTACAGTAGAAGCTGAAGCAGACCTGCAGACGCAACTAATCGAGTGTCGAGCTCAGCTGGAGCATTGGCAGGGTGTGGCGAGGATCTGCGAGCTGGGCAAACAGGAGGAGCTGCAGGAACTGCAAAAACAATGCGATCAGGAGATTCAGTCCTTGCAAGAGGCTCTGAGAGGTGAGGAGTAAGAGGGAGGGATTAAAGGAGTGTGGTCACCTAAGCTAGAGGTAAAGCAAAGGACTGTTTGGGGATTGTTGATTAACCATGGAACTTCTGTGGAGAAAAGCCACAGATGGTTTGACAAAAATAAAAGTTCTGTCATTAATTACTCACCCTCATGTTGTTCCAAACCTGCAAGACCTTTGTTAATCTTCAGAGCACAAATGAAGATGCTTTTGATGAAATCAGAGAGCTTTTTGACCCTGCATAGACAGCAGTGCAACTGACACTTTAAAGACCCAGAAAGGTAGTAAGGATGTTGTTACAATAGTCCATGTGACATCTGTGGTTCAACCATAATTTTATGAAGCTCAAGAATATTGCGCAGAGTGTGTGTTGGACTTAACGTGGTACTGCGCAGATCAATCAAAATCAAACACAATGTTATATTGAGTCACGTATATATTAAAACACTGATAAAAACACATATACCCCTATTTTATTAGTATTTACGTTGTATATGCTTATGTTGAACTTTATTCTTGAATAGATGGCACTGTATTAAGCAGTATATAAAAAGTGTTTCTATTGCTCATGAAAACATTTCTGTGTATTTCACAAATATGATGCCTAAAGAGGTTAAACAATCTGACCAAAACACATATGTCCAACCCAAATGTTTAATGTCATGATTGTTACCATCTACTTGCATTAGTTTATATCCAGCTGGTCACATTAATGCATTTGTTAGCCAGCAAGTTGCATATTTAAAGTTACTGACAAAAAAAAAAGCAAACTGTGTTCATTCAGCTGACAGAAATCCTGCCGCATCACAGGGCGCCATTCACACAGTTTTACATAAATGCATCATATCCGTCCCAAATCGACGTAAAAGTACGTACAGACTTCACCCTGGACTGGAAGATTGTGTGTATTGTGCATTTTTAGCAAAACATTTTTCTTTCTGTATGTTTCATATAGAGAGCTATAATATAGATCCCGCTTTCACTTTCCGCTTGCTCTCTTGTTTTAAACACCGACCTTCAAACCCATCTATGCTGCTTTTTGATCATTCTTGAAGTAAACTTATGTCTGTTTGGTGATTTAAATAAACAGTTTTAGACCACCGCCTGAACTGAATGTGACGCGTCCGATGTGTGTGATAACTGATACGATATCTCCTGGACGCAGCGCTGAGCTTTTGCTCGGTTTGTGACTAAAATATTTTGATATTTTGATTAGATATTCATTAAGTGTTCTAGAATAGAAGCAGTTAAACTGTGAGAGTATACATGCAATATCCGTGTGACGTAATTTCAGTACTATGGCTTTTGTGTAGATGTTTAAAGACTGTTGATATGAAACGGTAACACTTCACAGAAAGAATCCATTTATTGCATTTACTAAGATTGATAAAAGCTATAGAATAGAAGTATTGTTCTTTGATAGTGTGCTAATGTCAAGATATACTAATATTTTAAAATGTTTGTGTTGCTTTTGTTAACATTAATGAACTATGAACTAACTTACTTAAACTTAATTTTAATACATTTATTATTTTACGATACGCATGTGTGAAGCAAATATCACATATCATCCATATTCAACTCCAGCCATGATAAAATCTTAAAGGGATAGTTCACTTTGAAATTAAATTTTGATATGTTTTAGCTTACCCCAAGGGCATCCAAGATGTAGGTGTCTTTGTTTCCGCAGTAGTTTCAATTTTGATATTTTTAGGTCCAACCGTTCTTGTCTGTCAGTCATATAATGCATGCCTATGGTCACCTTACAAAAGAAAACGCACAGATTCAAATTAAACAGTCCATTAAACAAATTAAACAATTCCCCACCGTAAGTACACATTAATGACCTAAGAAACGAAACGAGTGGTTTGTGTGAGAAAACAAACAGTATTTATATCGTTTTTACCTCTTGTAAACAATCACGTCCAAGTTGAAGGGGGCGCGCTATCTGGTGTGTGAGCGCGTTCTGGCTTATTGATGCGCCGGCGCTACTCCCGGAAAGCGCTGGACGTGATCCATTGTGCGAGCACAAGTAATTCTTGTCTTTTTTTAAACATGTCTAAACATACCTTTTTTAACCATTTCTTGTTTAAAACATCCCAGATAAGCGCAAGTGAGTACCATTTCTGTTAGCCGTCTTACCTACAATCTCTGTTCTGTGTAAACAATGAGTGACGTTCACGCGCGAGAGATCACTTCCGGAGCTTTCCGAGAGTAGCGTCCGCGCGCTTACACACCAGGAAGCGCGCGCACTTCAACTTGGACGTGGTTATTTACAAAAGGTAAAAAACAACATAAATACTGTTCGTTTTCTCACACAAACCGCTCGTTTCGTGTCTTAGGTCATCAATGTGTACTTACGATGGGGAATTGTTTAATTTGGGCTATTTAATTTGAATCTGTGCATTTTCTTTCGGTTGGACCTAAAACATCAAAATTGAGACTACTGTGGAAACAAAGACACCTACATCTTGGATGCCTTTGGGGTAAGCTAAAAGATATCAAAATTTAATTTCAAAGTGAACTATCCCTTTAACATATACTGAGGAACTCCTCCTGGAGTCTGTTTGTAGCATCTAGCAGAATTATCAGTAACTGTCCCCAGATTACAGTCCAGTTTAGCCTTTTCTCCTTTACTGACTGTGATTAATGGACACTGAGTCACTACAGTCACTCCACTGACACCTGCAAAATAAACACAACCTTTCAAAGGTTGAAACACTTCAAATCATCAGATCTGATGAAAACTTACAGGTCTGAAGAGTGAAGAAAACGCAGAATATTGTGATCATCTTGTGATTTGGTGTTGATGTGTGAAGATGAGCAGTGCTGTAGAATAATGCTGAGATCAGATCAGAGAGACAAACTTTAAGACAGTAAAGTGAAAGACCCGCCCACCTCATACAACTCACTTCAGCACAGATCACAATGGATTTGTCTCGCTTTAGTGGGTTTTTCGGTTGATTAATTGTATCGGCCAGTGTGGTCCAACCTAGTTATCAGTATCGATAAACTCCAATATCCAATACGGTCGACCCCTACTATGGACTACATGGTCACATGGACTATTTTAATAATGTTCTTACTACCTTTTTGGGTCTTGAACGTGTCAGTTGTATCGCTGTCTATGCAGTGTCAGGTTTCGAATGACATGTAGTTGAGTAATTAATGACAGTGTTTTCATTTTTGGGTGAACTATTCCTTTAAGAGAAGTAGTTCATCCAAAAATAAAAATTATGTCAATATTTACTCAGTTTCGTGGCATTCCAAACCAGTTTTTTCTGTGAAACACAAAAGGAGAAGAACAGTTCTTTCTATATAACATGACAGCATTCCCCAGCAAATGTTTTATCGTCTTTTCTTCCCGATTGTGACATGCTTTCTCTAATGAGAAAAATAATTAGGATGGGACTTGGTTTTTGTCCATCAGGAACTGATTGGATTTTTGACATTTATTTATTGTGAGTGACAAGTTGCTGGAGTGGAGTGACAGGTTGCTCGTGTGAGTCATAAAGGGAGGGATTATTGTCTCTCCTTCACAACAATGTACACGTCATCAGAAAATAAAGGGAAGGATAGCTAATGTTTTTAATAAAGGGTTATGAGGGCACATGAAAGATAATGTGCTTGGATAAATCATGTGTATTCTATAAAAAATATAAGAATTGTCCATTTTGATTTTAAGGTGACTTTAAAAGAGTCTGCAATTTGTGAACCGTATTCTCAGTGTTTTGTATATTAATTCTTCACTGCGAGCCAGCCATTATTATTGAATAATGATTACATTTCAGTGTGTTCATCACGCATAGCAGCCTGAAGACTCAAATTTGGCTTGAAATCAAAATGGACCTTGTTTTCTTGATGCAAATTATTGGTCTTATTGTATATATTGCACATATTTATGACCTCATTATGTTCTATATTTATTTTATTATTTTTTTTTTTCAGTTTAATTTTTCTGTACATAATTAAAAGGGCATTGTTAACAAGCTCATTTGCCACTAGGGGTGGGCGATATACTGGTAGACTTGATTAATCAGCAAAAAAAATTGTAAACCGGCAGAGATTGGATTGGAGATTTGGACTCACGGTTACACACTCATGTGACATTGCTGTGCTCTATGTATGGTTTGCACGTGTTTTTAAGCATTGTGGTTTAAAAACAAGTGATTTTTAAGTCGTTAAAATGAAATCAGCAATGAAAGAGAACTCATTTTGCTATATGTGCACTGTATGAGAGGCACACACACATAAAAAAAGAGCACAGGAGTACTGAACCGGGGTTTTTTTTTTTTTTTTTTTTGCTGCTTTATAGACCTTGAATGGTTAAATACACACACTTGTGTCAAAATTCCTGTCTTTACAACTATCCTCGTAAACACAGTTATTTAGCTGTGAAAAGCAAACAACTAAGAAAGAAAACACATAAGCAACAGAATTTTGGATAAAAATAAACATTGTTACCGTAAAATAAAATGACTCATATCATGATATAAGTTTTTGTTCATATTGTCCACCCCTACTTGCCATAAGTTGTGATTCAGCAATATTTTACCCAATTAACAAATTACCAAGTACAATAATACAGCAAAATAAAATAGCCTGTGAGTGAGAATCTGATTTTCTTAAGCTTTATGCAAGTAAATACTTTTTTATTTCTAATAAAATGTAAGGATGGAATATGTTTCCACTTTCAAGTAATGAGATGTCTAGATAATAAAGTTGTAAGGCCAGAGCCATTTGCAGTGAGATCGGAATGACCTTGTTATCTTTAATCAAAATATGATACAACTTGCTTATCTCTGCTGACGTATATAAGGTTGCATCAATGCCAATCGCATTCAGATCTTTCTGAATGCAACAACATTCCTGTATGCAACACACACTTTTCACAATCCATTTAACAACCAAATTCCTGTGGCTCAAACCAGTAGACCATAGCGCTAGAAATGCCATGGTCATGGGTTTGATTCCCAGGGAATGCATCAACTGATAGAATGTGCACCTTTAAAGCAGTGTAAGTCACTTAGACTGATAAAACATCTGTCTAATGTTCAAATGTAAGTGCAATTGATAAAAATAAAACCAACAATTGTTTTTCTTTTAAGCCATTGCACTTGGCTTCAGTTGGATGCAGTTTTATTTCATTTGCCAACTTGCAACGCATGAAATGGAATTTAACCCAAAGTATTGGAAGTGACAAGGAATGTGTTTCAGTATTACTTTATGACTGATCCTAACTTTTTCACATCTTGTTTTTTCCCCATCTTAGAAACAGCTGCTCAGTATGAGGCTAGAATATCTGTTCTGCAGTCAGAACGAGCACAGTGGAGGAGAGCCGCTTCACCCCGGGACACTAAGGTTTGTATGTTTCTGTTATCTAAGTACTGAGGCTAGGACATATGTGTACAGATGTACAGATGTTTTTTGACACAGCATGTGTCTGTTTCCCTTTTTTGAAACATCTTTCGGTTTCTGTACTTTCGTTTTTTGTCACTTCTGCATTTTACACATCTCTTTGTGCATGCAGGGTGTCTCTAAAAAGGGCAAGGTTGAGGGTACCTCTCCTCCACAGGGTGATTCTCCTCCCCCTCGAGGTGCTGACCATGAAGGCTCAGGGTCAGACTCTGATCCACTGGAGTTGTTGGCGGAGACATCAGATGCTGAGACAACAGGCCTTATGATGGACTACTTTCCCCAGCACTGTGACTCTGCCTCCCTGTCTTCTTTCTCTCTGGACACACCCTCTTTGTCCCGACACCCGCCCCCGCAAGATGACACCGCCTCCCTGGTGTCCACAGGAACGCTGGTGCCAGAAGCAATCTACCTGCCACCACCGGGACACAGACTGGTCACGCATACAGACTGGGACAAGTTGCAAGCACAAGTCAGTATACGTCTAGTTTTTCTAACAGGTTTCCCACGAGCATAGAAAAGTGCAAGAGGAAGTGTTCAAATTGTGATTGCCTGGTGTGGAAAATTAGCTAAATACTAAAAAGCAATGGTAAAAGCAAATGATTTGAACCATCATGGAAATGTATTGGTCAAAAGGTGTGGGACATTTGTAGCCTGTTGTTTGTTAGAGATTAAGACTAAGACGATCATTAGAGATCATTAAAGGGATAGTTCATTAATCTTTGGAACACAAATGATATATTTTAAGATATTTTGGATGAAATCCAAGCGCTTTCCGATCCTGCATAGACAGTAACACAACTGACACGTTCAAGGCCCAGAAAAGTAGTAAGGACATCATTAAAATAGTCCATGTGACATCAGTGGTTCAACAGTAATGTTATGAAGCTACAAGAATACATTTTGTGCGGAAAGAAAACAAAAATAGCGATTTCTCTTCCATGCCATTCTTTGGCATGCGTTCACAAGAGTACCAAGACGCATACGTATGGTGCTGCTTAAGCAAAAGCCGGCATTCTGATGTAGAATGTCCACAGTACTGTCGTTAATGACAGAGGAAACTGATGCGGAACACAATAAATTGCTGAATAAAGACATTATTTTTGTTTTCTTTGTGCACAAAAAGTATTCTTGTAGCTTCATAACATTGCTGTTAAACCACTGATGTCACTTGGACTATTTTATAGATAAAAGCAAGAAAGCTCTCGGATTTTGTCAGAAATATCTTAATTTGTATTCTAAAAATCGTATAGGTTTGGAACGACATGAGGGTGAGTAATTAATGACAGAATTTTCCTTTTTGGGTGAACTATGCCTTTAATGTCAGTGCATGATGTCACCATTTCTTAGAAAACTTGTTGAATCTGAAATCGTGGCATTTTTAGCTTGTAGAGCTGCAAGAGGAGGTGACAGAGCTTCAAAAGCAGAAAGCTGAGCTGGAGAAAGAACTGGATGTGCAAAGCACAGAGACGCAAAAACAGGTACAGAAACTCTCAGTTCCTGTCTTTTGCCACACAGACCACATAAAACACAGACAGAAACAGTTGCTTTGCTTAATATTTTTGTGAAAACAGTCATACAGTGATACGTTGATACATGAGAAGTAGAACGTTCAAAAGATCAGCATTTATTTGAGATTGATTTTTTTTTGTAACACGATAAATGTGAAAGTGTCACTTCAATTTAATGCATCCTTGCTTTATAAAATTATTTATAAAAATCTTAACTGACTGCAAATTATTGAGTGGAAGTAAAAAATAGAATATCTACAGATGGTTAGTTTCAAAGCAAAGTTATCGGTTTGTATCTTTGTGTTTTTGTCTGTTGCAGTTGTCAGTGCTTCAGTCTCAGGTGCAGACATCTGAGACCCTTCTTCAAGACCTACAGAAGTCTTTTAGCCAGTCACAAAATGCCGTTCAGAGCAGATTGGTGAGTAGCAGGTGAATTGTCCAATCAATGGGCAGCAAGAATCCATGATCTGAAATCTTGATTCAAGAGTCTGTGTGTACTTTCTTCACACAGGCAGAGCTGTCTTACTCTCAGAAGAGAGTTTGCAATGAACTCTCCAAGCTGAAAGGTGAAGACACTGATGTGGATGAAAACAGCCTTCCACCCCACAGCCCAACATTAGAGGTAAGTTAGTAAGTGCGTGTTTTTACAAGTGGATTTAACGAAAGGAGGCTAGAGGTGTGGAACAATTGAATGTTGTGTGTGTGTGTGTGTGTGTGTGTGTGTGTGTGTGTGTGTATTTGTCTTAATAAGCCATTAAGTCAGTGCGTATCTCTATACATAGGCAGCTCACTGTGAGGAGAGGCTTCGTATTGAAATAGTCAACCTACAGGAACAGCTGGAGACACGCACAGAAGAGAGCGGTCTGTCTATGTCATTAGATTACATTACATTTAAGAATTTGGCATACAGTCAAACCAAAATTTATTCAGACACCATTTTATTTCTCACATTATCACAGTTTATTCGCTATAGTTTAGAAAATGGTAATAAAATATGATAAGAGTTAAACTGTGTCAGAACAAATTCATCTTGATAATAGCAGATAACTTTGATAGAAAGGTATGTAATGAATTACAATCAACCAAAAACTGTTAGTATGACAGTATTTACACAACTATTAATACTTTGTTGACCAATTATCAAGCAATGCGTAATTTTTTTCTGCCTGTGGTGTAAAAAGGTTGCATTAGCAATTAAAGAAAAAACACTTAAGCAAAACATGGTCAGGTCAAAGTGTTTGAATTTTTGGTCCCAAATTTTTTATCAGTGTTACTGGTAGTTCACTGTATGAACAATGTTTGGGTATAATTTGTCATAGTTTACTTTATTTTGCTATCCTCACTTGAACTATAGTGAACTATAGTGTCACTATAATGAACTATAGTGTCCCCACAAGTAAAAAAAAAAAAAAAAAAAAAACATATATATATATATATATATATATATATATATATAAAAATATGTCTGGTGTCTGAATAATTTTTGGTTTGACTGTATACTTTTTTGCAAAGAGACTTTTCCTTACTGTTCATAAAAAAAGTTTAATAAACCAAATCATGTCTGCCGTTTGTCCTGTTTGTTGACGCTTTTGATTGTGTTTTCTCTTCAATGACACGTGTTCTCCTTTTTGTCTCTTTTTGTTATCTCTTGACAAATCTGGTCCTCCAGAAATTTTAGAAGGTAAGTCATTTGTACTTTCACTTTTTTGTCAATAGAGTAGATCCTAGTTGTTACAGTATTTGAGGGAAGGTGTTAATATTTTATTGTATTACCATGAAACTGTGTCCAGTGTCAGTTTGTGATTGAATTCTCTGTCCTTCAGTTAAGCTTGCCAGCCTGACAGTAGAGACAGACCGAATACAGGCCCAAAAGGAAAAGGTATGGCAGCCTTTAATTCTCAAGTTATATTGCGTATGGAACTAGGTGGTATATAAAAATGCTCTCCACATCCTTTTGCTTGTTTGTTTTTGTTTTTTTCGCACATTAGTTCACTGTTTGTATTGCTGAAATGCTCAATCTTATCAGTCTTTTAAGACTTTTTTTTTTATGCCAAGTGTATATATTGTAGTTGTTGCTTATGCATGCACTCACAAAATTAAACATGCACATAATGAGGTCAGCAATGTTGCATAGTGTTTGAAAAGTTTGTTCTATAGTGCATAGCTTTTTGATATATTGTTCAGTGTGTGCAACGCAGTATGCTAATATTCCAATACGTGTGTGCAGTTGAAGGCTGAGCTGCAGGAGTGTCGTGTGGAGGTGCAGGGTCTGCGAGTGGCGCTGGCTCACCTTCAGAAAGAGAACAAATCTCACATCCAGGAGAAGGTAGGCCTGCATCTTGCTGTAAATAGGTAAATATAATTGAATGTGATTATATAGTAGTTTATTTACATGTCTCTCTCTGTCTTTCAGGCAACATTACAGCAACAGTGTTTAGAGTACCGCAGTCAGGTGATCAGTCTGCGCTCTCAAGTAGACACTAGTCAAGCTGTGCAGAAGGATTTTGTGCAGCTGTCGCAGTCACTGCAGGTACTTCACTCATTTAGGATCAGCATTGAGTTCATACTCTGTTTACATAATTCATCAGTTGTACATATAAGGCTATGTCTTCATTACATAATTTCTACTTTCACTTAGACATTGCAGAGAAATCTTTGAGGTCTGTGGCAAAAACTGTTTTTTTTTTCTTTAAATCATCTTTCATTTCTGCTCTCTGCATTCACAGGTGAAATTGGAGCAGATCCGCCAAGCAGAATCTTTGAACCAAGTGAAACGCATTCTAGGGGAGGAGATTGAAGACACCGATTTACCTGCAGATGCCACATGAAACAAAATAAGAATAGGTGATATTTTTGCAAACCAAAGGGACAAAGGAGACTGTAGTGGGCAAGGAGGAGGTCCTCAGAAAGGGCCAAGCTGAGGTGGGCTGCCTACATAAAAAAAAACCTACAGTGACATGAAGTAAACAGCCATTTCTGCACTCATGGGTCCACAATTCTTCTAATGAACTCAAACCATACAGGAAAAACACGATTCCTTATCAATCTGGACAAACTGGAATTGCTAATACTTGATTTTTGAAAAGCTAATACACTGACTACTAGCTGTATAAGACTTAGTGCTACTGTAGTGTAAGTTTTATCTTCCTGGCCTAATCCTTGTTTCCTAATAGACACTGACGGATATAGATTTCTCATTTCAGCACCTGTCACCAGCAGAATAAAGGCCAACAAACATACTGGGAATGAATACTGGGGGCAGTTGTAACTTTTGAATATATATTTTTGTCCTTTAAAACTACTACAGACTACTACAGATCTACCTGTACCTCGTCATAAAAAGTGCCAAAGTATAAATAAGCAACAACATCATTTATAAACATGATGAGAAAGAATATCATAATATTTAATAGTATTCCATATAATATGTCGGAATATTTTCGCCTTTATATGGTACTAATTCTTTTGGCTGTAAACTAAAGATTAAATGGTAAATACATTATTATTGTTTGAAATGAGATGCAACCTTTTTACTACACTATTTTAATAAGCTAAGTGTAATAAGGTGTTGGCTAGATACTAGTCTTGCAATATATTAGTGTTTTAAAGATTAACTCTTTTAATTCATAAGCAGTGTTACAATTGCCCCCAGCTTCACAGCCGTGAAGAAATCTTTAATGATATCCACCAGCAAGTGTTAGCATATTCCTTTTATGTTAACTTGAAGCCAACAACCAAGAGATACAATAAATATTACTTTAAATTAAATGCATTAAAAGCTTAGACAATGCAAGAAAATATTACACAAAATATTTTTTGTACCTTAGATGTTTTTTGGTGAAAGTGACTGTTCTCAGAAAGATTGAGTACTTATGCTGAAAAGATGCCATCACTTTAAACTGAATACATTTTGTGTGTAACAGCTGCCCCCTAATATAATACTACCTATCCTATTATTATTTGTGCATTCAGTTTAAGGACAAAGTCACTTTACCGGAAACAGCCATCATTTCAAAATGAAGTATCTGGTGCCTGAGCCAATGAACAGTGGACAAGATCAATGGTGTGTTAAAGAGATGATAAAACACTAAATCTGATTGAATGGGGCTAATAAATGTTAATTCAAATAAATGTAGCACAATGTTAGTAACAAATCTGAGTGCATTACATATGTATAAAAAATAAAGATTACTAAAAGACAGATCTTGCATGTTTTATACACATCTTTATTTTAAGAATAGCATTTTCATTAGAATATACTGTTCATAACAATATATATATTAAATTATATATATATTAAATTAAGTCTTAATACATATACATAACACATTTTATTTAAATATTTTTTCCTTTGTTCTATAAGGTTTTACATTTAATGGTTGATTTTCACTGGTTCACAGTGGGTTTTTTTTTCACTCTTGGTTTTCTGCTTTGGAGTTCTGTTTTTGCACATTTCTTCTTCGCTTTTTCAATCCCACTTTTTGGACACTAGATTCTCATCTTTCACTGTTGAAGAAAATAAGTTATGTGAGACAGGATTGCTTTGAAGACAGTCCACAACACTGTTTTAAAGTTTAAATAATCTAGGCACACATTGCTTTAAAGCACATAATCCTAACTGTATAGTCTTAACAGTCATAATTACATATTTAAATATGGAAATATTCTTTTATCAGTTTTAACTGAACAGAATCTACTCTCTGCATTAACCAAACAGAACCACATATATGAGGATGAGTTTAGCATCAAGACTGCATTTTCTCTGCTGATAATATTAAGATTCTACAATCTACTGCTATATGGAGCACTACTGTACAGTCATTCACAGATTCAGCAGTCATGAGGTCTGGGGAGCTTCATGACTGACACTAGAATATATACATGTCAATCAACAAGCCACAGAATGTAGCACAATGTGTCCGTACGCAAACAGACACAGGGATGCAGGCAGGCACGGACAGAGCGGATTGTGGGATACCTTGCTTTGTTACAGGAATATGGAAGGGAACAGGATTAGGCTGGAATGAAATAAAAAGGGATTGAAGAGGGGATTGAGTGAGGAGGAGAAAGGTAAAAAGGAGGAATATTTCCACCACCAGAAGAAATGGAGTGCAGAGAGGAGGGTTCAGAAAAAGAGGACAAGAGATAAGTAAAGGAGAATATAATAAAAGGGAAATAAGTCATCACAGGAATTTATATTTGCTTGTTATACAGTTAGTCAGGTCTTCATTAATACAGTAAGTTGCTGAAGTAGTTTTATACCAATATTTAGTTATATATTTGTATATTACTTTAAATATGCTTAGTATGTTTATCATTTGTAAATCTTAAACAAGAAGAAAAGATGATAATATTTATCTAAATTTGTCAAGATGTGTTTGTGTGCTTTAAATGGTTACTTACGCTCCAAGTAGTTGCGGGCAACAAACTTGAGCAGCTCATCAAGAAGGATGACGGGGAAGGAAAGCTTCAGTACAACGATCCACTGTTCCAGGTTGAGATGGGTTAGCTTGAAGATCATCTGTTAGGGGGAAAGGCAGAGATTAGCAAATGACAGATTATAAAAAACAACGGGAACCGAATGATGTGATTGAATGAATTCAATGAATTAATGTTAAATTAAATTTGCATTTATGGATTTGCAATTGAATCAGTGTTTGGGACATGACTTTGACATGAGAGAAGTGTCTCTTGGCTGGGCCTGATAAGGCTCTCGGGTACACACATTATATTGCCCCCTAGTGACAGACCCTTTAGCCTGCTTAGTGATATTGCTAAACACAGTGGTGCCCAAAATTGGTCCTAGAAGGCGGGTGTCCTGCAGAGTTTAGCTCCAACCACAGTTAGACTCACCTGAACCAGCTGATGAAGCTCTTACTAGGCATACTAGAAACTTCCTGGCAGGTGTGTTGAGGCAAGTTAGATCTAAACCCTGCAGGACATTGGCACTCTAGGTCCGAGTTTGAGCACCCCTGGGTAACAAATAAACTAAACTGAATTCAGCATGCTGGATGAACGGAGTACTTACGGGCAGAGGGTCCACATAGATGATCATGAAGTGCAGAGACATGGAGAGACTCATGGCTCCCACCAACCACAGATTGCTCCATGGAGGCATACGCAGCAGAGACTGATTCTCGGATAAGCTGCAAAGCATGCACCAATGTATGTTGTAATCAACAGAAAACATTTATGATTCGCTGCTTTATGATGTGGTAAGTTTGGTAAGTACTGACCTGTTCAGAGCGTTGCACATCTCAATGGTGACCAGGACAGACAAAGCCATTGTCATGGGTGGAGCTGCCTCGAACACCTCGCATTCAACACCAGCAAAGTCCTCGTTCTCAGCGGTGCACTGCATGAAGTGGGACTGGGGACAGAGAATAGGTACAGCATTATTATTTTTACTGTTACAACATTGTTACATTCTTTTGTAGTTCTCAATACTCCGAGATATCAGGCACCAATTGTATTTCTCACCAGCTGGTAGAAGGAGACCATGGGGCCGTCATCGGAGTAAAGGAACCACCAGCCAGCAGCAGCAACAGTTGCAGCACCAACATAACCTGCGCAAGAGATCGAACAGAATTTGTAATGCAGTCTTGAGGAAATCAGGTAGGGTTACAGTATTACTGAATATATGGTAATCCTAGAATGGATCAGAGATGAAGCAGCAATATGAAAAAAGTAGCTCACCTCCAATGGCCAGGTATCTGAAGAAGAGCCAGCCAGAGATGAGGGGCTCTTTGGGGGAGCGGGGAGCCTTGCCCATGATGTCCAAATCAGGGGGGTTGAATCCCAGAGCGGTGGCAGGAAGGCCGTCAGTAACCAAGTTCACCCACAGAAGCTGAACTGGGATCAGAGCCTCAGGAAGACCAAGAGCAGCAGTCAGGAAGATGCTGAAGAAGACGGATAAAGTAAATCAGGTTTAGAATCGACCTATTCCCAATTCCAGAGGGAAAATGTATAAGGGAGTTACTGTCACTCACCACACGACCTCTCCAACGTTGGAGGAGATGAGGTAGCGGATGAACTGCTTCATGTTGTTGTAAATGGCTCTGCCCTCCTCAACGGCAGCCACAATGCTGGAGAAGTTGTCGTCGGCCAGGACCATCTCAGAGGCTGACTTGGCAACAGCAGTGCCAGAGCCCATGGCGATGCCAATCTCTGCCTTCTTCAGGGCAGGTGCATCATTCACACCATCACCAGTCTGGAGAGCGGGTAGAGGAGGTAGGAAATGGCAAGAAACGAAAGCATGTTAAATATATTTTTGATCAAGGGACCAAGATCTATTTGGGCTTTTGTCCTTTGTCCTTACCATGGCAGTGATCTCATCAAAACCTTGAAGGAATTCAACAATCTTGCTCTTGTGGGAGGGCTCGACACGAGCGTAACAGCAGGCTTTACGCACAGCCTCTCTCTGCTGGGGCAGTGGCAGGTCATCAAACTCACGGCCAGTGAAAGCACGGCCTGTCACATCCTCATCGTCGCTGAAGATGCCGATACGGCGGCAGATAGCCACAGCGGTACCTTTGTTATCACCTGTGAAGAAGAAATATTTTAAGGATTATTGTCTTGTATTACTTATTGTGAATTTTTATCAGATGCTGTGTGCTAGTCAAGCAGCATTGTGTCAGTCTGCCCGGGGTGTCGCAAAAACAGACCAGGAAAGTGATACAAACAGTGACATGTTTTGGTGCTGATTTAAGGATAAAACATGACTCACCTGTGATCATGATCACACGGATACCAGCAGCCCTGCACAGCTCAATGGATCCAACAACCTCTTTACGAGGAGGATCCAGCATACCAACGCAACCCACAAAGGTAAGATCAGTCTGTGAGGAAAGCAAAGAAAAGGAGGGGTTAGCTTTATCAAAATGTTGGAGCTTACGTGTAGCTTCCCCTTGCTAGATGTCCAGCAAGGATTGGCAAATGCAATTTGTGTCTAATGGGTGGAGCTAGAACATCCAACCACACCCTAGCCCTACCCACAACACATCCCTCCACCCCATTAGACGTCCAGAGAGGAGGAACTGGAAGACTCTGTATTGAGTACAACTTGCACAAATACCTCATATTCAGCAAACTTGGTGGAGTCCTCCAGGTTCATTTCATCCTTTCTCAGAGGGTTGTCACGGGTTGCCAGTGCCAGGCAGCGCAGAGTATCACGACCAGTTCCCCATTCCTTGATCACAGCCATGATCTTATCCTTAACTGGGCCAGTCAGGGGTACACGGGTGGTTCCAACACGCACATAGGCACATCTGTCAATCACACCCTCAGGAGCGCCCTACAACATTAATGGTTTTGAGATTTAGATTTGCTTTAGGAAATTCAATTTTACTTTTTAAGGTTCGGTCTTACCTTGACAAACATCTTGTTTCCAACAGGGGCCTTGGAGGCCTTTGCGGGGGAGCAATAGACGGACATGGACTTCCTGTCACGGGAGAACTCAAGGGTAAATTCCTTCTTCATAAGCTGCTTGATCACCTAGGAAACCAGGAGAAGAAAACTACATTGATATGAAGATCCAAATGTAGATTTGAGAGGACCCTAATCATTCAGTCCTGTTAATCATCATTATGAGCATATATAAGCAAAAATCTTTGCGCCAACCCAGCAATTCTTCCAGCATCCCTTCACATCTCCACCTCTATTTCTATTCTTCTTCTTCTACAGCCCTTCTTCTAAAGGCTTCTTCTATAGCCTTCTATAAAAAAAATTGCGAGGCCCGGGAACGATCCCGGAATGGGGACCTACTAACATTGCCTGGATCAGTGCCGGAATGAGCCCTGTGCAAACAAAAGGCATGAGCAATGCCGTAAAATGTCATAGTTATGATGCACATTATCGGGCTGCGGGTTCAAGCCTCTGTCGAGGACAGCAAGCCAATTTCTATTAACCTTTAGGACCTGATAGACAGGCGAACTCGTAAAATAATGTTTGATATAGAAATTAAATGAAACTCCGATCATGGAGCATGAGTTTCACAGTTGAATTATTACAAAATATCTGACTGTAAACTAAGTGTGTAGAAATACCACTCTTGTAGATATCCTTTTGACTTTTTAGTCATAAATTAGGGCTAAGAATTTAAACTTCGAATTGCCATGGGGACACAATTCAGCTGACCAACATGAACTTGGAGAGCTCAGAAGAGGCTGAGATACTTACAGTGCAGCATGTGTTGGCTCTCTCCACCTTGGACAGACCACGGACATCAGTGTTGAACACGTTCATCTTTTCAACCAGGCAGCACAGGGCGGTCTCTGTAGCTTCACCAACTTTCTCATAGATTCCTTTAGACTGTAAAGCAAGAAAGTGAGAGTTAAACTCAGCTGTTGCTCCACAAATGGAAGATCATTGATGAGAACAGAATAAGTGTTTGTTTACCTCATTGTAGTCCAGAGAAGAGTCATTGCACAAGGCGCAGATGGTTGCCAGCTCAACAAGGCCATCATACTGGCCACACTTGACAGGAAGTCCACCCTTTGTACTGTAAGGTGAAGTAAGAAGAATGGTGAGTCTCCATGTGCATGTGTTTGTATGAGCGTCACTTAATGACTATAAAATACTTACACTTCTCCCTCTGGTGTGTACTTGGATCCAGAGATGTCATACTGGTCAAGAGTCACAGAGTCACCCTCCACCTTCTCAATGACGAACATCTGAATACAAAGAGAACAGAAGGGTTTTGTGGTTGTAGAGGACTGGTATTTTGCTGCTTGCTTGATTTCTTTTGGAGCAAGACAATGTCTCTCACAAACCTTTGTAACACACATCTGGTTGGTGGTGAGGGTACCAGTCTTGTCTGAGCAAATGACAGATGTGCAGCCCAAAGTCTCTACAGAGGGAAGAGAGCGGACGATGGCGTTTTTCTTAGCCATACGACGAGTTCCCAAAGCCAAGCAGGTAGTGATGACAGCAGGCAGACCTGTTTGGAAAAGAAAAGTGTCAAATTCACACTATCATGAATCTTGTATAAATTTTACTTTTGATTTCACACAGCTGTAGCCTGATTTCTATCGTGACTCCCGTATTCTCACCTTCGGGGATGGCGGCTACAGCAAGAGCCACAGCGATCTTGAAGTAATAGACGGCACCGCGGATCCAGGATCCACCATGGACGGGGTCGTTGAAGTGGCCGATGTTGATGAGCCAGACAGCCACGCAGATGAGGGAGATGACTTTGGAGAGCTGCTCACCGAACTCATCCAGCTTCTGCTGCAAGGGGGTCTTCTCTTGCTCAGTGGCAGCCATCTGGTCACGGATTTTACCGATCTCGGTGGAGACGCCGGTGGCGACCACAACTCCGATGGCCTTACCGGCAGCGATGTTAGTGCCCTGGGAAAGCAAGTGGGAGAGAATGTTTCAGTGCTAATGCTGGAGAAAGAGGAGAGGGTCAAGAAGAAGAAAGGGAAGCTTACAGAGAAAAGCATGTTCTTTTTGTCCTGGTTGACAGCCCTAGGGTCAGGAACAGACTCTGTGTGCTTAATCACACTGACGGACTCACCTGAGAATAAAGTGAGAAAAGAGGTAAGAAAAGAGTATTTGTGAGTATTGGATGAGATTTTATTGTAAATTGTAAATCGGAGACAAACCAGTGAGGATAGACTGGTCCACACGCAGAGTTGTGGAGCGGATGGCGGTGATTCTGATATCAGCAGGGACTTTGTCACCAACTACACAGGAAAAAGATGTGAATTAAGATGACATATAAAGAACAATTGGAAACGAAAACTCATAGCAGTAACAAAATTACAGAAAAAAACTTTAGGCTTAGGGTGCCTCAGCAGACCTATCTTTTTTTTTTTTTTTTAATATTATTTTATTATAAAATTGCCTAAGACTGTATATTTAAAGTTTGCTATTCTGCTCCTGGAGGTCCACCTTCTTACTGAGTTTAGCCAAATACTTTAGACATACAAAGACATTGCACTCCTATTACTTAATAAGATGAAATAAGGTGAAAGATTAAAGATTTAAAAGGGGGACTCGATGCAGGGGCAAATGCATGAAAGAGAAGAATGACAAGGACAAGCTGACTTTCAACATGGTGTAAACAAGTGGCCTAGAGAGAAAAAATGAGTGATGGGGAAGGAACAGGTGGAAGAGGGAAAGAGAAGGGGCAAGGGATCGAAAGAGGGCAAGTAGAGGAACAGGTGCTGGGATGTATTTATATACAGGCCTTTTCTTTGACCGTGCTCTCGTGGGTTCTTTCAGCCTTTTCTGATCCCATTACTCTATATTCTTCCTCCCACTGTCACACACACACCCCGTAATTGCCTTAAAAGGACGCTCACACTTTCTCAAGGGCATAAGTCCCATATAGTCCTGTCGCCTCTACACACGTGTCTTGTTACTTGACATCATTGTGGCCACAAAGTGTAACAGTTGGCTCGAAGGTGTTGCTTACTCTGCATTTCCATTTTCAGACCATTGAAGTATTCTTGTGGGTTACGAGACTGTTCTGTGTTAATGATGCTCTGCTGTCAGACTGGTATACCTGATACTTCCACAATGTCTCCGGGAACAATCTCTCTGGCTTTGATCCTCTGCACGCTCTTTCTGTCAGCGCGGTAGACTTTGCCCATCTCCGGCTCGTACTCCTTTAGAGCCTCGATGGCGCTCTCCGCATTGCGCTCCTGTGAAAACACAGTTCTAGATCAGTTCCTGCTCCCCTTAGGACTTTACACCTTGACGTCTTTCTCCTTCCAAGGGTGTGCATGCTTTCCAAATGACTGTTATGCCAGCTGTATGGACTCTTGATGAAACCTGACCGGCCTCTAGTATTTTTGCCGTTGGACCTTTGTGAATACTCCGTGAATACTGCTGCGTCTAACCTTTAACCTCTGATGTCATTTACACCGCTCTGAGTTCTAATGCTTGCATTCACTGTGTATTTATATAGTGGCCCAAAAATAGTTTTGGACTCTTAAGTTTTTTTTGTTTTTGTATTAGATAACTTCGAGATAGCTACATATGGTATCTGCAAACAAATGATGCTAGAGCTTTTCTTAGTGACACCTTCAGTTTAGCCTTTTTAAATTATTTTTTAACCAAGTAGACAATGTTATTTTACTAGTAGTGGATTTATGAGGTCTGTTTCTTTCAATTTACATATAATGTAATTGTTAGTGTAGTTCATCTCATTACCAGAACATTTCTAAATGCTTGTTGTCTTCAATATATTGGTCATATTATTGTCTGAAAAGTGTTTTCTTTCATTTCTTTGTATTCTTTGTACATTTTTCTTTTTATTTTAACAATTTTTGGAGGTTGCCTCTAGTATCCAGATACTTTTTGGGGCCACTCTTTTGGGGGGGAAAATGGATCTGCATATTCACCTGCCATACTCCAACGACAGCATTAGCAATAAGGATGAGAAGGATGACAAATGGCTCGACGAAGGCAGTGACCGTTTCTTCACCTTCCTCAAACCAGGCCAGTACCTGATGAACAGAAAGAGACAGAGACAGTGTGAGAGACATCCAAGATCCATAGGGGAGGTAAATAATTTTTTTTCTTTTCTACAATCCACTTCATTAGAGTTTGAAAAAAGAGACACTGGATGCATGTGAAGTTGTTTGTGTGTGTTTACCGGTATTCACAAGTTATGGTGACCAAATGTCCCCACAAGTATAGTAATAAGTACATTTCGACTTTGTGGGGACATTTTTAGGTCCCCATTAGGCAACAAGCTTATGAATTAGAGAATGAAGCGTTTTGAAAATCTAAAAATGCAGAACGTTTTGTATAAGGGGTAGGCTTAAGGGTAGGGTTAGAAGAAGGGAAAAGAAAATACAGTTCGTACAGTAGAAAAACCATTACGCTTATGGAATGAACCTATAATGATAGGAATACCTTTGTGTGTGTGTGTATGTGTGTGTGAGAGAGAGTGCATACTCTGAAAGTTTTGCTCAAGTAAGTATAACACCCCCTGCCAACATGTTATCTGTGCATGAAGTTATGGTTGAAGTGTACAGCTGATCCTTTTCCAGTAATTCTCACGTGTGCACAGAACACGCATCCCTCAATTTATGGCACGTTAGCACCTGCTGTCTGTCTTTCTCTCCCTCACCTTTACAGCCTCTCCACCAATCTGTCTTTCATTCCTTCCATCTTTGACCTTTGTGGCTGTATTCAGTTTCTTGGACCGGCTTAAGACCACCTTAAAATAACACTCCTCCCTCTGTCTTAATCACTCGCGCTCTCTCTCTTTTCTTTTTCTCTCTCTATTCTTTCCTTGTCCTTGCTTCTCCTCAAAGCTTCTATCCTGGCCTTCTAAGGCCATAATGACAGCTGCGATAAGGCCCTGCGAAGGCCTGAACAAAACAGCAGAACTAATGCTGTCTGCTTCATTTATTTCAAAATAGAAAGAAAGAACGTAACTCGCTCGTTATCAGAGCGGCAAGTACTCCGATTTCAAGAGTGAGGGCATTTATATGCCTGTGACTGAGATGCCTAGCACCTCATGCGTGTTGTTTCACGCAACTATAAGTGTTCCATACTCTACCCGGCACAGATAAACAGCTGGATTATTGTCTACCCATTATATACTCTAGGCTGAGGGGTTACCGTTTGGCTTGATTGACAGGAACGGATGGGAATGTGGGAAATGTGTCCCTGTCCTTCACATTCACATTATTAATCATTGTCTGTACCTCTAAATGAAACCCTGTCCATTCATTAAAAATCAGTGTAACGCAGACTATGAAGTGCTTAATTATTAAAGCATTACCTGTGCAAAGTGAGGTTTCTAAGAGATGTTATGTAGTTTCTATTTACTTACAAAAGAGATGCAAGCAGCCAACAGCAGGATCCTGACCAGGAGATCTTCAAACTGCTCAACCACCAGCTCCCAGATGCTCTTACCTGAGAGAGAAGGTAATGTTTGATTTATATTTGTTGTTTTTTTTATATAATTCAATCAGAATGTCGATATGACCAATTTGTAAGCACACCAAGCATGATTTTTGTTTAACTGAAAAGAGAAGTCCATAAATCAAATTGCATGTTTTAAAGCAACTGGTTTCCCGTTACACCTGGGTCTTGTCATATAAATCTATAATAACAGCAAATGGAGAACTTACCTTCTTCAGCGGGCAGCTCTGTGATTGGTCAGTTTGGTCCAGTAGACAAGATGAATGGCAGATGTGGATGGAAACAAAACCATTAGAATTAGTCATCAGTATCTTTCCCATCAACAATCACCATAACATAGCATATTAAATGATGTTATAATACTTCATTCTGAAATGACCTGAGCTCACACATATCAAAGTGTTAAGTTAGTAGTCTAGCCATTTGTCCTTCTGTTTGACCTTCTACTGAAGTCCCTGTAGGCTTAAAATGGCACCTGTGTTTCAGCTGTCACTTTATTGCTTTTCTTCTTTCTTTCCCTTATCTTCTAATCTTGCTTTTCCAACTTAATGTCATTATGCTGCATGGATAAGTGCATCTGTTCAGGGTCATTTTGCTTTTGGCCGAGAGCTTTAACTTCTCCTTTGCAGTATGTAGCGTTCTTGAAAACACTTTTAAAGATGTGTGCTGTCTTTTGCATTTACAAAAAGTTTTGACATACAGTATATAAGACTTTCTGATGTCTGAGTTGGGAAATCTTGCTACCTCCGATTCAAAATAGCCTGTTCTGTTAATTCACACCAATGTTGTATCATTGCAATCAAACTTCCATTCAAATTCAGATTTTCAAATGCCGCCTTCATTTGTCCATGCTTTCCTCACCGTTGAATCCGTACTTGTCTTGGTTTTTCTTGACCTGATCTGGAGCGAGGCCTGTGCTCTCGCTCACGCCGAAGTAGGCCAGGCATTCTGCTGGTTCCTTGGTGTGTGCGTTCTCCATCCTGTCTGCTCAAAGGGGAGACTTCAAAAAAAAAAACACAAGAGATGTAGATGAGTTGGATTCCTACCAAGAGCAATGCAGAAAATCCAGTTTTAAGGCTTTTTACAGGTCATTGAGAGAAACTGAGAGCAAAAGAAAGTACGCACCAACACTTTTTTTTTTAAAAGTGTAGGATAGGGACAAAACAGATGGCCCCTTGATTCTCTCTCCCCTCTCTCTTTCTCTCTCCTTCTCCTCCCTCTGGAGCGCAGGGCTGACAGAAAGTGCAAACTTCCACCCATCTCTGTAGAGTTTTATAAAGACACCAGACGAGCCATCTCCCAGGTCACACCCAGAGGAGGCCCCCTATTGGCTGAGATCAGACAAATATGGTGAGGAAGGGGCATGGCCTTGGGAAGAGAGATGAAGGGGTGTGATTGGAGCAATTGGCCGACAACTGCAGCGGGGGCGAGCAGCCTTGAAAGCGGGGTTGAAATTGGGGTCTGTTTTTGGAACAAGGATGGAGACGGTGAATGGGGAATTGTGGTGTTGGTGGGGGTCGAATGAGTGATTGCTCAAATGGTTTTGGGATGTTGATAATGCAGTAAGGGATGACCAAGGGCTTGGCTTTTTGTGGGGATTAAAAACTTACAGGGCCTTGTTATAATTATGTGGTACAGGATTTAAATGTCTATCCGATCTATTAGAACATAAAGGTGTGAAGTTGTGTTTGAAAATATATGAAGGTCGTCAGATCTCCATCATCGGAGAGGATTAGCATGTGAGATGAACAGCTATGGAAAAAGTGTGTGAGGTAAAAACAATTCTTCAGACATGGCAAATGTGCTGCAAAACAGTCTGAGGAGAGATAATAAGCAAGAGTGTGTGAAGAGGGAAAGAAACAGGCATAAGACTCTTAAGGTAGAAATTAAGTTTGTAGATCTTTTGTCTTGTTGACAGATTGTTTGGAAGAATGGTCAGTGACAGATGACTGGTTAAATCACATTTGCCAAACCAAATCAAGGACAGGAAGAAACCATTATATGATTTTAGCCCATTTAATGGCCATTCATTTCTTTTTTAGCAGACCTAATTTTTAATCTAACTTGATTCTTTAAGTTAATTACTGTAAAGCTGGTAGTTAGGGTGAATATAGATAAAGTAAAACAATGGATGAAGTAGGGAAAACAAGTATTGTGCAATGAAGATATTTATTTGTTTAAAATTATATTGTGAGTGTGAGCTGGTTAGAACGACAATCTTATTTTAAGACATTGAAAGTGACATAATCAGTTGGTCAGTTAAATCAAGTTACAGGCTCATTCATTTATTTCATCATTCTCATGTCACTTGAAACTAACTCCATACCCTTAGACAAGTCATTTATTTATTGTTTTTGGCCACATTTATATAATGCAAAAAGTTTTGTCATTTTGCCACTTGGTCATAAAGGCATACATGCTTTACACAGACACACTAGAGCATTATTAGACTATCAGATGGGTGAGTAATTGTCTTAAAACATCCTTCAGCCCCTCCTTTCATTCACACCTCATGTTCATGCCTACATGAAGTGCCTACAGTTTGTGCTTCCCTTCAGCTGCTACTCTGCCCTTTGACTTTTGGGCTTGTAGTTTCCAAGAGTAGGAACCTTTAATTCCCCCATCAAATACATAATGTTTTCATCCATCAACACTTCACTTGCACAAGATGGAACGCTATTTAAAAAAACAAAAAAACAAAAAAAAAAGCCACGATCCGTATTGTTATTGTTAACTTAACTAAAACGATTAAAAAATGTGTTAATTGAAATAAAATACAAATATTAAAAATTAGAATTGTTGACTTGACAACTAACTGAAATAAAATGGATGCAAGTACTGTAATTACTAAAAAAGAATTAAATGAATAAAAAGTAAACCTAAATAAAATACTTAAAATTAAAACTGAAAATCTAAAAATAAAAGCTGATTTTTAATTAATACTGTAACAGTATAATACTAAAATAACACTGCTCACAATAACAAATGACTTCCTGTGTATATCAGTTTTGCTCTTTTTAACAGTACTTACATGCTAGTTTACATACAATGTTCAGTATATTCTCTGAAATCCATTTTGCATCTTCTCACTGAAATATATGTGTGAAGACTTGTTCTCTTGCCCTGACTATTGTTATTTAGGTGTTACAGTGGAACTAGACCCTGTTGTCTGTGTCGGTGGGGGGCTGGTGGTCCTTTTGGTTCTTGTGTAACTGTAGATTGAGCAGCAGTTGTGTGTGTCCTGTATAAATAGATCTGAGTGACGTGGATCAGCAGCAGCTCAACCCAATTGTTGGATTTTTGTGTTTATTTCAGGGATGGAGGAAGGGAGGTGACCCTTACAACTATTGCGTAGCCGAAAAAACGCAGAGCGTGAGGGGTACAGCAGCTATTTAGCCATTTAGGCTCTAAGTAGGTGTTAAGGTTACAGTTCACACACAGGCCTCAGACATCCTGTGCATTTCATTTGTCTTTCTCGCCTGTTCTTTGTTTCTTTTCACAGTACGTGAAATATTTTTCACCACTGACTCTGTGACTTTTAAACTCTGACCTTTTGTCCCCTCTCTGACCTGGGCCCCATCAGGTGTGCTTGCGTATCATGATTCTGACATCCCTGTCGCTGCACAGAATGTCTCCCGGTGCTGCTGGCATGTCTGTGCTCATGTTGCAGCACAGGTTGCATTGCAAAAATGCAGTAGTGGATTTCTTACCATTCACACTGCATTTCTTGCATTCAGAAGTACAGAATTTCTGTGTAATACGACATTCTTTTTTGAATAATACACCCTGATTCATGATGGACATAAGTAATATGTTATTTTAAAGCACAAATGTCACGCTTTTGTTCAAAATATTGACATTTTGTTTAAAAAAATGCTTAACAAAATAAATTCATGCTTTTATTTAGTAAGGATGCGTTAAATTGGTTAAGGTGACAGGAAATACGGTTGAAATCAAAAGTTTACATACAGCTTGCCAAAATAAGAGGGATCATACAAAATGCATGTTATTATTTACTTAGTACTGACCTGAATAAGATATTTCACATAAGAGACACATAGTCCACTAGAGAAAATAATTAAATGTATAAATATGTATTTATAAATATGACCCCGTTCAAAAGATTCTTAATACTGTTGGTGTTAGTGATAGTTGTTCATGAGTTCCTTGTTTGAACAGTTTAAATCCTTCAGGTCCCACAATTTTGGGGGGGTTTTCAGCATTTTTGTGTATTCAAACCCTTTCCAACAATGACTGTATGATTTTGAGATCTGTCTTTTCACACTGAGGACAACTGAGGGACTCATACGCAACTATTACAGAAGGTTCAAACGCTCACTGATGCTTCAGAAAGAAACACAATGCATTAAGAGCTGGGGAGTGAAACTTTTTGAATTTGAAGGTCAGGGTAAATTTAACTTATTTTGTCTTCTGGGAAACATGTAAGTATTTTCTGTAGCTTCTGAGGGGCAGTACTAAATGAAAAAACTGATATTTAGGCAAAATAAAAAAAAAATGACATCTTCATCATGAAACTTCAACAACTATCAGTAAATAAAAAAAACATTCAGGTAAGAACATAGTATTAAAAATCAAGTGTATGTAAACTTTTGAACAGTGTCATTTTTATAAATTCAACTTTTATTTTCTCTTGTGGACTATATGTAAACGTGTTTTATGTGAAATATCTTATTCAGGTCAGTGCTAAATAAAAAATATGCATTTTGTATGATCCCTCTTATTTTGGTAAAATAATTAACATTTTACAGATTCTGCAAGGTGTATGTAAACTTTAACTGTACATTAAAAAAAGTTTTTACAAAATATTAAGAAGCATAACTGTTTTCAACATAATAAGAATTGTTTCTTGAGCACCAAAATCAGCATATAACAATGAAGACTGGACTGAAGACTAGAAATGGCTGTTCAGCTTTGCCATGACAGAAAAAATTTTTTTTTATAAAAAAGTTAATATTGTAATACAATTTCACAATATTACAATAATAATATACAGGTGCAGCTCAAAAAATTTAAATATCGTGAAAAAGTTCTTTTTTTTATTGTAACTTATTTCAAAAACTGAAACTTTCATATATTCTAGATGAAAAGTACATTCTACATATAAAGTAAAAATCTTTCTTTGGTTTAATTTTGATGATTAGAGCTTACAGCTCATGAAAGTTAAAAATCCAGTATCTCAAAATATTACAATATTTCCTAAGATCAATCAAAAAACTGATTTTCAAAACAAAAAAGTTCAAGTTCTTTAAATTATGTTCATTTATGCACTCATTGCTTGGTCGGCAGCACATATTACAGCAAATGACTTGCTGCTAGCACAAATTACAGCATCAGTGAAGTGTGGCATGGAAGTGATCAGCCTATGGCACTGCTGAGGCACTATTGAGCCTTCAGATCATCTGTATATCGTTGGAACGACTGTTTCTCATCTTTCTCTTGAAAATATCCCATAGATTCTCAATGAGGTTCAAGTCAGGCATGTTGGCTGGCCAATAAAGCACAGTAATATCATGGTCAGCAAACCACTTGCAAGTAGTTGTTACACTGTGGGCAGGTGCTAAAATCCTGCTAGAAAAGGAAATCAGCATCTCCATAAAGCTTGTCAGCAGATGGAAGCATAAAGTGCTCCAAAATCTCTTGGTAGTGGCTGCATTGACTTTGCACTTGATAAAACACAATGGACCAACACCAGCAGACGTCATGGCACCCCAAATCATTACTGACTTCAGAAACTTCACGCTGGACTTCAAGCAGCTTGGATTCTGTGCCTCTCCAGTCTTCCTTCAGACTCTGGGATCATGATTTCAACATGAAATGCAAAATGTACTTTTATCTGAAAAGAGGACTTTGGACCACTGAGCAACAGTCCAGCTCTTTTTCTCCTTAGCCCAGGTAAGATTCTGACTTACAATAAAAAAAAATAAAAAAAAATTTCACAATATTCTTATTTTTTGAGCTGCACCTGTATATGGCACATGTTAGTAAAGCCAGCTGAAGTAAAAGTTGCTAGGTGTGAATGATAACAGTGCACAAAGCACTTCAATTTTAAAAACAGAAAGTTTGAGAGAAATTGATTCAGTGATTATCTTCTGACAGTGAAGTGACTGACGGGGCAGCAGGATGTCTTAGGTTGTACTGGAGAGAGACAGGATGCATGGAACTGACAGGTTAGTGCTGGAAGATTTAAGAAATAACATTTGCTCATTTGATAAGTATATTTATCCTTCTGTAGCTCTGTCATTTGTGTATGTGTCTTCCTTTTTAGGGCTGCATTTGGCCCGGGGAACATACAGAGACGCTTCTGATGACAGGAAGACGGATCAAGGGAAAGAGAAGAGGGACTCAGGAAAGCCAAGATGCTAGGATGAATTGAAGGTTAAATATATACAGTGATGAGTGAATGTGTGAGTGTAGAATGGATTTTAGGGAAACAAATATGAAGAAAATAGATCAGAAGTGACAAGTTAAAAATGTACATTTGAGGAATTAGGAGGAGATATTATCAATTCTAGTTAACTGCCACTAACAAATACACTATTCTCAAACATATTACTGATTACTGTGGTCTTTTTTACCTAATACATTTTTCATTCATAAATGAACATGAATGTATTAGCAAATGCAGAAGCCAGTGTGATTTTACACATCTTACACACGTGTACAGTATGTTGTGTACATGTGTGTGTGCCAAACAAGTGTGTGACAGGTGTTGGACAGGAATGGTGTTAAATTCTCAGCACTGTCCCTATTCTTGGTTATTTGAATCTGTGGCTCCGAAGTATGGTGCCGTAATCCAGTCTTTAATGACTAACGCCTCTATATACGCACACAGACAGCACGCACACAGATGGCACGTGAAATGTGCTTTTTAATGTCATTAAACAATCGTGTTTTGAACAATCACATTAGTAAGGGACATACTGCATGCTTTGAAAAACATACAGCTCCTAAAGCATAAAAATGCTTTCTCAGGTAATTTAAATTTGACAAATGTGGCAACATCTAAATGAAAAATCTAAATTAAATTAATTATTTCTACGTTAGGTTACACAAGTCAAAATGCAAGTTTAAAAGTTTTTTCATTTTATCTTAGCAGCAAATGCAATAAAACATTTTGCTTCATTATATAAGTCGGGTGATAGTAAAATTAATATAGGCCCATTGTCAAGAAAAAAAGCTTTTTATTTTACAATTCAGGCTTTGTTTCTTGTATTTCTGAGAAAATGTCAAAATTGAGATTTCTGACCTTTTCTCACAATTCAGAGTTTATACCTCACAATTCAAATAAATTGAATTTATTTATCAGAATTCTGAGTTTACGTCTCAAAATTATGATTAATAGAAGGAAATATAAAATATGTGAATTTATCTCAAGATTCTTAAATTTTTCTCACAATTGTGAGTTTAATATATCACAATTCAGAGTTTATGTGAGTATATCAAAATTGAGGGCAAGAAAAGAGTCAGAATTATAAAAAGTCAAGGGAATTATTTTTTTTTTTTCGCAATTTAGCTTTTGTTTCTTGCAATTCTGAGAAAATGTCAATATTGAGATGTAAATGTGCAATTCTAAGAAAAAAATCAGAATTGCAAGATATAAATAGAATTCTGTCCTTTTTTCTCAGAATTCCGAATTTACACCTCGCAATTCTGAATTAATTTATCAGAATTCTGAGTTTACTTCTCAATATTCTGATATAGAAGAAAATATCAATATAAATATGTAACTTTTTTTTTTAAATCTTTTCTTACAATAGTGAGTTTAATATATCTCACAATTCAAAGTTATTGTGAGTATATCAGAACTGAGGGCACAAAAAAGTCAGAATTATGACATAAAAAGTTACAGTTATTATTATTATTATTATTATTATTATTATTATCATCATCATTATTATTATTTTAGTTCTGTGGCAGAAATGGCCTTCCAAACATTTTAAACCACTGATGATTTAATGTGTTTTGACACGTCTCACTCTGTAAAATAATAGATGCACTTGATCGTCATAAAGACAGGCACAAACATTATTTATGTGGGTGGTTGAGAGCTGTCAGATGAAAGAGAATGTTTTTGAGTGAGTATGTCAGATGTCACAGCTGTGAAAAAACAGTTATCAGCTTTTACAGGGAAGGAACATTTCTACGGGAACAGCTTCTTATCACTATTAATAATAGCAGGGTTGTCCTTGGGTATTCTTGAAAGAAGAGAGGGCAGAGGATATCCCAAAGAAAACCCAACACCCTCACTCAATAACCTCTCTCTCTTTCTCTCTCTCTCTGGCCCCGTCAGGTTATATTTAGTTCGGCTTTAGGGGTGTCGACCTCTTGCTCTGCTGCAGGCTCTGGCCTTACAAGGCCCAACCACAAGTATGGTTGCTTAGCAACCCTTGATGTTTTCACCTATGTGAACGGGTCCACCAATGTGCTACAGTAGCAGCTAATCATCATAGTCATCCTATAAGCATCAACAACATCAGCAGCAGCAGACTGAGCATGTGCGCCTCGTGTCTGGTGATGCTTCTGTTGCTAGATGTGCTATTATGTAGATGTAAATATATTTTATGTAAATAATTTTATGAAAAGTTATTGTACAGTGGATATAAAAAATCTTCACACCCCTGTTAAAATGCCAGGTTTATGCGATTTAAAAAAATTAAAATACCAAAAATAATTTTAGAACTTTTTCCACCTTTATTGTGACCTAGAACTTGTACAACTGAAAAACAAACTTAAATCTTTTTTTCTGTGGAAAGTAAAAATAAAAAACTAAAATAACATGGTTGCATTAGTGTACACACCCTTAAACTAATACTTTGTCGAAGCACCTTTTGATTTTATTACAGCACTCAGTCTTTTTGAGTATGAGTTTATCAGCATGGCACATCTTGACTTGCCAATATTTGCCCACTCTTCTTTGTAAAAACACTCCAAATCTGCCAGATTGTGAGGGCATCTCTTATGCACAGCCCTCTTCAGATCACCCCACAGATTTTCAATTGGATCCAGGTCTGGGCTCTGGCTAGGCCCTTCTAAAACTTTAATCTTTTTCTTGTGAAGCCATTCTTTTGTTGATTTGGATGTATGCTTAGGGTCATTGTCGTGCTTTCTTGCAGAAGCCTGAAGGTTTTGTGCCAATATTGACTGGTATTTGGCACTGTTTATAATTCCCTCCACCTTGACTAAGGCCCCAGTTCCAGCTGAAGAAAAACAGCCCCAAAGCATGATGCTGCCACCACCACGCTTCATTGTGGGTATGGTGTTTTTTTGGTGATGTGCAGAGTTGTTTTTGTGCCAAACATACCTTTTGGAATTGTGGCCAAAGAGTTCAACCTGGGTTTCATCAGACCATAACACATTTTCCCACATGTTTTTGGAAGACTTCAAATGGGTTTTTGCAAAATTGAGTCGGGCTCAGATATTTTTCTTCATAAGAAAAGGCTTCCGTCTTGCCACCCTACCCCACAGCACAGACATATGAATACGGGTGATTGTCGTCACATGTACCACACGACCAGAACTTGCCAGAAATTCCTGCAGCTCCTTTAATGTTGCTATAGGCCTCTTGCCAGCCTCGCCAGCCTCCCTTACCAGTTTTCTTCTTGTCTTTTCATCAATTTTGGAGGGACGTCCTGTTCTTGGTAATGTCGCTGTTGCACCATATTTTCTCCACTTGATGACGACTGACTTCACTGTGTTCCATGGTATATCTAATGCCTTAGAAATGTTTTTGTACCCTTCTCCTGACTGATACCTTTTAAAAATGAGATCCCTCTGATGCTTTGAAAGCTCTTTGCAGACCATGCGTTTTGCTGTGAGATGCGACTAGGAAAATGTCAGGAAAAGCCTACTAGAAGAGCTGAACTTTATTTGGGGTTAATCAGAGGCACTTTAAATGATGGCAGGTGTACTGTCTCCTATTTAACTTGAGTTTGAATGTGATTAGTTAATTCTGAACACAGCCACATCTCCAGTTGTAAAGAGGTGTGCACACTAATGCAACCAGATTATTTTAGCTTTTTATTTTTATTTCCCACTGAATAAAGATTTCAGATTGTTTTTTTCAATTGAGTACAGGTTATAGGTCACACAAAATTCTGAAATTATTTATCATGGTCTAATTTTTTTAAATCACATAAACCTGGCATTTTAACAGGGGTGACTTTTTATATCCACTGTAGTTCTGAATTATTAACATTTTTTTTTATTGCTATTTTATTTTACATTTTCTTAACACATAGTTAATAGCAAATAGGGGTGTAATGATGCACCCCGATCTGGTTGAAATCGTTACAAATATGTGACTATTCAAATCGCTTGAGATCTTAAGCAAACTGAAACTGTCGTAAGGGTCTTTTTTTTTTTTTTTTACTGAGATTTAAACACCATCCAAAAACTAAATAAATATGCTTTCCATTGATGCTTTGTTTATTATAGGACAATATTTGGCTGAGATAAAACTATTTGAAAATGTGGAATGTGAGGGTGCAAAAAAAAAATCTGAATATTGAGAAAATCGCTTTTAAAGTTGTCCAAATTAAGTTCTTAGCAATGCATATTGTTATTAAGTTTTAATATATTTATGGTAGAAAATTTACAAAATATCTTCATGGAACATGATCTTCACTTAATATCCTAATGATTTTTGGCAAAAAAATAGTTGACTTCCAGTTTCATCCACGTCCAGCTATTTCTAGCTGTACAAAGCAGCTAATTTTTCAATTTGATATTGCAAATTGGTGTCTTACCATGTTATTCTAATGTATTATCTTAACCCTTAAATGCGTACCTCGGGTCTCTAGCGACCCAGGATGTCATTCACTACCTTCTCCCTCCTTTATTTTTTCAAGTTTGACATTAACTTTCTTAGTATTCTTCAATCTATTCATTATAAACAATATAACAAGAAAAAAAAAAAAAACATTTAAAATAATTTTTTTCTTTTTTTTTTTTTTAGTAAAAAGTGTATAGGATCGCTAGAGACCCTAGGTGTGTAATACTGTACGTTTATTTTACATATCTGATGACTAAATACATGCAATTCACCTTTATTCCTCGAGGAGGCACTGTTTAATTGACAATAATGACGTGAAGTTTCATGTTTCACTATAGCAGGCATAAAACAAAAATCAGCAAAAACGTAACTGATTTGAATGGCTTTATTGCAGAGCAATTACAGTATGCAATACAATATGAATGTCACTGTTATTTTATGGTGAATCTGGTGAAATAAGCTGCCACCAGTTTACAGCGGTAATCAAGGAAATACTGTATAGCTGCTGTTCAGTAAGCACCACCTGCTTTTTCATTCAGCCGTCTGCTGTTTTTGTTTCGTACAGATGTTTTAAGTAGTATAGTTTCACAAAATGAAAGTCAGATCAGTTGTATAATCAAATTTTAAATGGGAAGAGCAAAAAGCCTTAGTTTGTTTATATAAAGAGATTACTTTTATATTTGTTTGTTTTTAGTTTAGTTTTTTTATTTCAGATTATTTTGTATTTTGACATATTTCAGATTTGCAAAGAAATATGCAGCATTTTGTCTAAGCAATAATATAAGAACACTTTTTAATTTATAATTTGTCTTAAATCTCATCTTGTAAAAAAAGTATTGTGAAAGCATATCATGAATCGTATCACGTATGTTTTTAGACGAATCTTTTAATTTTGTGTTTGTTTATTTTTTTTTTTTTGCAAAATTTTCTTTTGCATTTCTTTCTATTTTTCTATTTTTTTATTTTTTATATATATTTTTTTTTCAGTTTTAGAATTTTATGGTTGCCATATGGTTGATTGTTGAAATTATTATGAAATCATAACACTTACATGTTTTGCATGACCTTTTTGTTTTAACACAAACTATAAAGTTAAATAAAAGTAAAACTTAAGTGAGCAAAGACTAGAGGGCAAATTAATCTATTACATTTATTTACATTTACTTAGAAACAATAACAATTAGATTACTTAGTTGTGCTTTCACTATATGTTTTGCCAAAAATCTTCCTTAGCATTATAACTAGTAATGGTAAAATATAAGTTTATATGCATTTTTGCACATGTGCAAGAATGACGACCAAATGTGAGCATGCCAAAACATGACAGAAAGACAAAAGTCTCAGAAGCAGCTGTCACAGGCTTGTTTACAGTGACATTGTTGACTTGTTGTAAGTCTAGAACTCACACATTCACACACACCTGTGTCACTCACTGACATACTGTAACACAGTCCTGCTGAGATCCAAACACAATGTAGACATTTGTGCATATTCTCTTTTCAGCTGCCATTTTAATTTTACAAGCATTTAATCCTGTTTACAACTTTTTATCATTATTATTATTATTATTATTTTACAAATATTCTAGCATATATTTATTATATCAGTTGGTTTATGAGCGTAAACATCTATATGTGGTTGTAGTGTGTGTAAACAGCACTGGGCGGAATCAACTTCGAGGTAAACAGTATGCATTCTGCATTGGGTGTGAGTATAGAAATACATTCAGGCATCTATTTGTCTAATAATAAATGAGAAGGTGCAGTTGTCCACTATAGAGTTACAGTATTCGTTCCTATACAATTAGGATGAGATTTAGTGTTACTATGGAACAAACAAACAGCTAAATGCACTGTATATGTGTGGGGATCATGGAGATGTACCAGGATGTTTTTGAAAGCATGTCATGCATCCATGCTATATATGTATGCGGATCCTCTTTACTGTCGCGCTCGTGTTTTGATGAGGTTTTTTATTGTTCTTCCATTCTTGAGGTTGTATTTTCCGTGGTGGGGCATGTTTTGATGGGCATGCTTTAGTCCAAAAGGGCCGTCCTTGTCATGCCAGGGACACTGCTTAAACTTAAAGGGCCTGAAATGTTGTACTTCACACATGGTGGCTTCACACTCTTCCTGACACATTCATGCATCTGGTTTATTGGCTCCAGTCACCGCAGAGACACACATGCCTGATGCCAACATAATTGCCCTAATCAGCATCTTAAATCAGTGCTCATTATAACTCATCAGCAGCTGTTACAATGATGGTCAAATGTGTTACTGATGACTAAACTAATGGCTTCAGTTCAATTAAACTCAGTTTTGAGTTCAGTGAAAGTTAAGCTCAGTCAAAAACATTTGTGGCATAATGTCGCTACATGTCTCTCCTTTTCTTGTAGTGTGGTTTTAGTGTGAAAAAATGTAAAATAAAAAATAAAAAATTGTATGAATAAAAATAAAAATTAAACATGAAAAAAGTGGTTTCTAAGAATATTAATCCATTTACAACACTAAACAATTATGCATAAACACTTGTTTACATGCTTGCAGTCACGTGGCCATGGTGGACAGTGTCACCTGTGGTCCTTCTCTTGTTTTAACTCTTGGGGATGTACTGAACGTCAAACTTCTTGTTACAGTGAAACAAGATATGAGCAGTAAAGCAAGGGTCATCTCATGTACTTTTGTGCGTCTTAGGAATGTGTTCTTCAGTTTGACATTCAATATCACTTTAGTAACTCCAGATGGTGTTGTGCTCTTAGATGAATTGCATAATTCCACTATTAGTAATTAAACATCTTAATTATGTGTATATGTGAGGGACTGTGTTCCATATGAAGAAGGGTGTTTGGATGAAGTGTCGTTTTCTAAAGTCGAGGAAGATTATGTCATACTCACTTTTTTTTCCCTGTACCCTTGCCAGTTTTGAACTAAGACGCCTTCCAGCAGACATTAGGTCGAGGGATTTGCGGTTTTTTGTTTTACAGTCAGGACACGCTGACCCCTGCTGCTTATGTCAGGAACTACAGCATAAATGTTTAGAGAGATTTTAGCCTGAGGTCGTCGTAGAAAATGCACCTTATACAGGACCGGCTGCAGAATGAAATCACACAGGGTGCTTCTTAAATCAGTGAGGGTGCTCTAATATATATATGTATATATATATATATATATATATATATATATATATATATATATATATATATATATATATATATATATATATAAAATTACTAAAAAGCCGTCACGCATCTTATTCGTCGCGATCCCGAATCTCTCTTATTTACATCGCGTCCACCTTATTTAATGAGATGATTCGTGCTGAACATAAAAACGTTACCTTCTAACGTAAACGCCTCTGATTCAAGAAATCAACAGATGTGTGTGTGATTGCTACATTGCTCAACGCAGCAAAAACCAGTGGTGGTCGAAGTACACAAATCAAGGACTTGAGTAAAAGTACAGATACGTATAATAAAATATTACTTTAGTAAAAGTAAAAGTACTCCTTTTTCAGTTTTACTCGAGTGAAAGTACAAAAGTACTCGATTTTATATGTACTTAAGTAAAGAAGTACAGATAGATTTATTTTGCAATGTTATATAGGCTACTTAATTTAATTAAATTTAATATTAGCACATATTTTTTTTATAATCCTACTGCTTAAAATACCTGGGATTTTCACAAAATAACCGCTATATGGAGTCAAGATAATTTTTTGTTGTTGATATGGACTACATTGATGAGAGTGATATAGTAATGTTCACTGTGAAGCTTACACTGATAGGTACGTGAGAGAAAACAGATTTGTACATCAAAGAAAAAAAGTGTTTTAAAGCTTGTTGTTTTGCAGAACGTCACAGTTGAGAACGAGGCCTGAATTTAGGAAGAACATTTCACGAATATAATTATATTTTTATAATAATAAAAACACCCCTGGCCAAATGTCCCCAGATGGCATCACTTACCACTTTGATAATTACTGTAGTTACCATGTTCTGAACATCACATCCATTTATTTTCACTCAGATGCAATCTATCTAGGTGGTTGAATAAAAATATTTGGACTTTATATCTAAAAATTACCTCAACTTAGCACCAGCAAGCTTGTTAGCTAGATAGTTAGCACTAGCTAACAATATTTACTTGTTTTCAGTATGGTTATTTTGAATAAACATATATGGGCGTTTCTTCAACTAGGGACACTTTTAGCCTTGTGAAGTTGAATAAAAAAAACTTGTTCAAAAATCACTTAACACAGTCTCATAAATTTAAATAATCTGTCTAGTTTTAAATTCTGTAAGAGGACAAACTTAGACTACAAGAGAAATTGTTAATATTTTACTTTTTTCCGACCTGCAGTGAACAAATGTCATTTCCACCACATCTCAATATACAGCTGTTATTTAGAAATAGAATAACTTATGCCACTCAAGAATTGTCTAAGATCATTTTTGGAACTATTTGTAACAGTTTTTCCACAATTTACAATAATTATACATTCGTCAATTAAATTGACTGCCCCAAGGACCAAATGCTGAACTGTACATCTGTCACACTCTCAAATTAAATATTGGTTTGGGTAAGAGTTTATTAGATAATAAATAACTTGAATTTTTATATTAAGTAGAGCATGATCTCATCAATTGTGGATACATTTTTAATGTGTGATCAGAACTTTTTAAATATTTTTAGAAAATATTTGAGAAAAAATCTTTTTAGAAAGCCTATTAATAAATACTGTATCATTTTATAGTTAAAATGGCCCTAAGATTAAAAATCACAGTTTTAATGGGTTTCAATGAGGACATTTTTGTCAAAAAGGTGCTGAGAGGAACTACTTTTTTTGTACCTAGTGTAAATCAGATTAATTACAGGAAATGAGGATGAAATATTAAAATTCCAATGCATTTTTTAACTATACATGTCATTTCCACCACAGAGGGAAGTGTGGTGGAAATGACATTTCTTTATTTTATTTTTTTTTTTTTTTTTGTGAAAAAATTGAAGATAACTTCACTGATTAACTTTGAATTAATATTTAGCATTTCATGTATGCAAAATACTCTTATTTAAGTTACAATTTTTAACTATTTAAAAATACCCTTGAAGGTACAGCATGTTTGGAAATGACGTAGAATGAATGTATTAACTGATCAAGCGATATTTACCTTGATTTTTCTTTATTTGTTGTTGATGGAAATTTAAATTCCCTCCATGTCCAACATGTGCTCTGATGACACTAAACATTTCCATAGAAAGCACCTAAACAATCTTTCACACAAACTTTTTAAAGGAACATACTATGGAACAGTCAAACAGCTAAATGTAGTGCATATGGATGTTTTTAGAAGCATGTAATGCGTCCATGCTATATATGACCAGGGATCACCATACTTGTTCCTGGAGGGCCGGTGTCCTGCAGACTTTAGCTCCAACTTGCCTCAACACTGTTCAGGTGTGTTTAATTAGGGTTGAAGCTAAACTCTGTAGGACACCGGCCCTCCAGGACCGAGTGTGGTGACCCCTGCTCTTGACTCTCCTGTTAATGATTTGATGAGGTTTTTTTATGTTCTCCTATTCTTGAGGCTGTATTTTCTATGGTGGGGCATGTTTTGACGGGCATGCTTTTGTCCAAATGGGCTGTCCCTGTCATGCACCAGAAACTGCTTATATTTGTCAGAGGGGAGAATACTCTTTAAGCTAAGTAAGATAATGAACAATTCCTCACATCCATCCCACGCTCTGGGGATGATCAATAGTAGGACCTTTAGTCACAGACTGATTGCACCAAAATGCAAACCTGAGCACAGCAAAAAGTCATTTCTATCATTGGCTATCAGATGCTGTTTAATGTTTTGTGTTAATAATATGAATTACTGGTACTGCGTATATAATTAAAGACCTTGTACAGTCTAGTTTTGTACTTACATCAATAATTACTCTCTCTTTTATATTGTAGATTTATAGAGTTAAAAATGACTTGTTTGTTATGTGTGGTGCTGTCTAAATGTAATTACCTGTAAATTACCTGTTTCTAATGTAATCTTAAAAAAAAAAAAAAAACTACAACAACTGCAACTACACGGTTTAAAATACAAACAGTTTTATTTACAGTTTTACCACAACATTTGTTAACATGTAACAGTAAAAAACATGAATGATAAATTATTTAAAATCTTAGAAAATTTCAAGTTTATTTTTAAGTCAAAACATACTGGCCAAGTAATATCAAGTTGAACACTTAGCAGCAAAGTGGAGTAAACTAATATAATGTGCAACGATAGAACAAACTTTACATACTGTATGAGGTTTGGTACATAAGGTATAAGGCATTAGAGAAAAGTTAATCATAAATGGAAAGAGGCCTCAAAAAAGGAACGGTCAAAGAGAAAAGAGTTTTATCAGTCCCTGCACCATTCAGATCCTGAGATGTTTTAATCCACCTCTTCAATAGTTGGCCCCTGAGCATTGGCCCCTGATGCTCCACGTGCCTGAGCTCCACATCCTCCAGCTGGCATCCCTCCCTGGTACAGTTTAGTGATGATTGGATTGCAGACTTTCTCCAGCTCCTTCAGCTGATGTTCATACTCCTCCTTATCAGCCAGCTGGTTGTTTTCTAGCCAGCTGGCAGCCTCGTTACATTTCTCAATAACTTTCTTCTTGTCATCCTCACTGATTTTGTCCTTCAGTTTCTCATCTTCCACACTGCTCTTCATGTTGAAGGCGTAAGACTCCAGAGAGTTTTTGGCTGCAATCTTCTCTCTTTGCAGATCATCTTCTGCTTTATACTTGTCTGCTTCCTGCACCATCCTCTCAATCTCCTCTTTACTCAGTCTGCCCTTGTCATTAGTGATGGTGATCTTGTTCTGTTTTCCAGTGCTTTTGTCCACCGCTGACACATTTAGGATTCCGTTGGCATCGACGTCAAAGGTCACTTCAATCTGCGGGACTCCACGTGGTGCAGGGGGAATTCCTGTCAGCTCAAATTTACCCAGCAGGTTGTTGTCTTTTGTCATGGCCCTCTCTCCCTCATAAACCTGGATCAGGACCCCGGGCTGGTTGTCTGAGTAGGTGGTGAAGGTCTGGGTCTGTTTGGTGGGGATGGTGGTGTTGCGTTTGATGAGGGCCGTCATGACTCCACCTGCAGTTTCAATACCCATGGACAGTGGAGCCACATCCAGCAGCAGCAGGTCCTGGACATTTTCAGATGTGTCTCCCATGAGGATGGCGGCTTGGACCGCAGCACCATAAGCCACTGCCTCATCTGGATTGATGCTCTTGTTCAAGTCTCTGCCGTTGAAGAAATCCTGCAGAAGCTTCTGGATCTTTGGAATTCTTGTTGATCCACCAACCAACACAATGTCATGAATCTGGGACTTGTCCATCTTGGCATCTCTCAGGGCTTTTTCCACAGGCTCAAGCGTTCCTCTGAAGAGGTCTGAGCAAAGCTCTTCAAAGCGAGCTCTGGTGATGGACGTGTAGAAGTCGATGCCCTCGTACAGTGAGTCGATCTCAATGCTGGCCTGAGAGCTGGAGGAGAGGGTTCTCTTGGCTCGCTCACATGCCGTACGCAGCCTCCTCAGGGCCCTCTTGTTCTGACTGATGTCCTTCTTGTGCTTCCTCTTGAATTCTTCAACAAAGTGATTCACCATGCGGTTGTCAAAGTCCTCCCCACCCAGATGAGTGTCTCCGGCTGTGGCCTTCACCTCAAAGATGCCATCTTCAATAGTCAGGATGGACACATCAAAGGTGCCTCCGCCCAGATCAAAGATCAGCACGTTGCGCTCTGAAGCTTTGGCTTTATCAAGGCCGTAGGCAATGGCTGCAGCTGTGGGCTCGTTGATGATTCTGAGGACATTCAGTCCAGCGATTACTCCAGCGTCTTTGGTCGCTTGCCTCTGGGAGTCATTGAAATAGGCAGGAACTGTGATAACTGCATTTGTCACCTTCTGCCCCAGATAAGCTTCAGCAATCTCCTTCATCTTCACCAGGACCATAGAGGAAATCTCTTCAGGATTAAATGTCTTGTTCTCTCCTTTGTATTCAACTTGAACTTTTGGTTTTCCTCCATCACTGACGACTTGGAAAGACCAGTGCTTCATGTCAGACTGCACAACTGGGTCATCAAACTTCCTGCCGATCAGCCTCTTAGCATCAAACACAGTGTTGTTGGGGTTCATGGCCACCTGGTTTTTAGCTGCGTCTCCAATCAGCCTCTCAGTGTCTGTGAAGGCAACATAGCTGGGTGTTGTTCTGTTTCCCTGGTCATTGGCGATGATCTCCACTTTTCCATGCTGAAACACCCCCACACAGGAGTAGGTGGTGCCCAGGTCAATTCCAATAGCAACTCCTTTTGCAGATGACATGTTTGATTTATTTTTATGTCTACCTGTATTTAACAAGCAAAAGAAAAACAAAGTCAGTGCAATGTAAGATCACTCATTTTTCACCATTAATGTTATTTTTGCAGTTAAACTTTAGATAATTGTTTTATTATAATAACTTTTTGCATGTTAGCTCTAAATTAATAGTAATACAATTTAATAAAAATAATAATATCACACACTTAAGTATAATGCTTTTACATGGATTCCTAATTATAATTAGGAATACAACACATATGTATATTGACACTTAATCGTGAAACAGATACGTATGGGATAAAACATTTACAGTAAGCATTACAAGTTTGTGATATAAGTATTGAAACTCGAAAAAAACGAACAGTGGTAATTTTCAACTTACCTTGTATGAATTCTGTCACAATTCGTTGTCTCGCTCTTTCCGACCTCTCCCGACACAAACACCGACTGATGACCGGAGTGATGGAAACAGCCGTGTTTTATATTCTCCAGGGTAGAACTGAAGTTTCTCGAAAGGGCCAGCGAATTCGACCAATCAAAACGCGGCACAGTACAACGGCTCCACCCACACAGCTGCGTCATAGCATAGAGTGTTCTAGCATTTTCTAGAGTTTTCTGTAATGTCTTGGGTCCACATGAGATCATACAATTATGTTTTTTTTACCTGTTTATGTTACGGAAATGTTTTTAAAAGCAAATAGGCATAGCCTAACATTGATGTTAGAAACTTGTTTCAGTTATATTCAAATATCAAGGCAAAATCAAAGATTGTAGTAATAACTAATTAGCCAATGTTTGTCATTTTTTTTGTTGTGTCAATTACAATTGTGGTTTTGCTGATTATCAAATGAATGACTGAATCTTAGATCGAAACAAACGTGTAATAAAAGGTTGTTTGTCTAGTTAATGGCAAACTATTTTCTATTCAGTACCTAATTTCTCTTATTTTGTATTTGTATTTTCTTTATTTCTTTTTCTTTTCACTAAATATAGACACGTTTTACTGGTCTGTAAGTCGGGAATTAGTATGTGTTTGATTTGCAATAAAGATATATGATTCTGGAACGTCTGGAATTTTGTTGCAAACATTGTGCCATATTATGGTCAACAGAGGTCTCTTTTACCTGCATTATTTTGAATTTATATTAATACCATTTCTATCCCTTCTGAAATGCTCAGTAATAATGGTACATCCTATGTGTCTTTATTATTAATTTATTATGAATGCAAACTTGAAAAAAATGTTCTTTAAAAGTCCTTAATGTTTCCATGCAATTGGTCTGAAGAGACAAATGCTTTGACCTTCCAGTGCTTTTGTCCACCTCTGACGCATTTAGGATTCCGTTTGCATCGACGTCAAAGGTCACTTCAATCTGAGGGACTCCATGTGGTGCAGGGGGAATTCCTGTCAGCACAGATTTACCCAGCAGGTTGTTGTCTTTTGTCATGGCCCTCTCTTCCTCATAGACCTGGATCAGGACACCAGGCTGGTTGTCCTGAGAGCCAACTTTAGCTAAAATAACAGATTGTGTCTGATAGTCACTGATAAGTCCCTGAATTCTGTCTGCAAGTATTTTGATTCTTCCTTGCGAAATGTCTGGAGGTTTGATGGCTGCTGAGCATGGACAGCCTGTTTCAAGTCAATCCATAGATTTTTTTTATAATATACAAGCAGGGCCCTGGACTTTCTGGCACATAGACATTCACAAACATTCACTTTTCAAGGCCAGTAGAAGTTTGCATCCCTGAAAATTAATATATTTTTTTTATATATATATATCATAACCGATTAGTAAATATTTCTGAATTGACTTGTCATCAGTGGCATAACTTTGTTTTTAAAAGTGGAGGTGACACTTTTTTTTGGCCGTTTTTGCCTTTATTATCAGTATTTGCCCGAAATTCTTTTTTGAATTTGACAGTGAATAAATACATTAGAGCCATGCATTTCAAGTGCAAGCAACTGGCTAAGGCTTGTGGCAAAGCACCAGCAAAAGTAATTACCATAAGTGTTGGGGGGAAATAGTAAAGAGATATTTAATTTATTTAAAACTAGTGTTTTCTGAGTCAGCGTGGCAAAGATGAAGGTGATTATTCTGTTGTTTAGCCTGACATCTGAATATTTTCACACACATAGGCTATAGCTTTGATTGATTTCTTTCCAAAATGGCATAATATGAGACACCAGTGTTTCAGGGTTTTAGGACACAGAATAGGACACATGTTTATTTGACTGTTTTATTTCGTATTTTGTGCAGTTTTTTTCCCCCAAGGCATTGTTAGATGCCAGCGTTTCATGTCATAGCTATGCTAAGATTTGATTTCAAAAACAGTATCTGTTAAACTATATCTTATGATTGAAAGTAAAATGTGCTAAAGTCTGATTCAAAATTAAATTGTTACAATCGTAATTCAAGTGTTTTAAAATGAAACTTTTAAACAGTTTAAAAATGTAAATGAATAAACGTAATCAACAAGTAATTACATGTGATCAGTTACATTAGTTTAATACACAACATTACATTTTAAGGGTAATTGTAATCATCCTTGTGGTATATACGGACCAAACTACTAGACGCATAAAGAGACCAAAAACCCACACTTAGTCTGGATTTGTATATTCATTCACTCACATGTTCGCGAAAGATATGCTATTAAGGTTTACTGCAGTTCATTTGCCCATTCTTCTCTGCTTGGCGTCATTTCAAAGCAAAAAGTCTAGAAGCGTCCAGCAATTGTTTCCTCTCAGTTGCTTCAGTAACAGCTGACGTAACGCTGGCACGCGGCTGCTTGCTGTGTTTTGATTGGTCTGTTTCACTGGACGCTTCCAGAAATGTGGAGAGTTTGAACGGGTGCGCGCTCTGGTGTATTTAAAGAGCGAATGGCAGCTACTAACGGCACAAAGACAGCCTGTAAATAGAGCAAAAAAGCTGACTTCATTTGCGACGAGCTGAAAATTCATTATATTCAAGTATTTACTCTACGGTAAATTCACCTTTATTTTACTGTAGGGGCGAGGCAAAATATTTTGTTTCCCAGACTAGCTTTGTATACCTACCTTTTATTACATTATGTAGGCAGTCTACATTCTTCTAAATAAACTTAAAACTACTATTTCCTGCCTGACTTGTAATAGTAATAATAATAATAATAACATGATGAAATTTAAATTTTCTTTGCACAACAATTTGTATACATTTAGAATAAATACTGATTCTGATTGTTTTTGTGTTTTTACTACAGCTACTTCTAAGCAAACATGTCATCTGCAAAAGGAGTTGCTATTGGAATTGACCTGGGCACCACCTACTCCTGTGTGGGGGTGTTTCAGCATGGAAAAGTGGAGATCATCGCCAATGACCAGGGAAACAGAACAACACCCAGCTATGTTGCCTTCACAGACACTGAGAGGCTGATTGGAGACGCAGCTAAAAACCAGGTGGCCATGAACCCCAACAACACTGTGTTTGATGCTAAGAGGCTGATCGGCAGGAAGTTTGATGACCCAGTTGTGCAGTCTGACATGAAGCACTGGTCTTTCCAAGTCGTCAGTGATGGAGGAAAACCAAAAGTTCAAGTTGAATACAAAGGAGAGAACAAGACATTTAATCCTGAAGAGATTTCCTCTATGGTCCTGGTGAAGATGAAGGAGATTGCTGAAGCTTATCTGGGGCAGAAGGTGACAAATGCAGTTATCACAGTTCCTGCCTATTTCAATGACTCCCAGAGGCAAGCGACCAAAGACGCTGGAGTAATCGCTGGACTGAATGTCCTCAGAATCATCAACGAGCCCACAGCTGCAGCCATTGCCTACGGCCTTGATAAAGCCAAAGCTTCAGAGCGCAACGTGCTGATCTTTGATCTGGGCGGAGGCACCTTTGATGTGTCCATCCTGACTATTGAAGATGGCATCTTTGAGGTGAAGGCCACAGCCGGAGACACTCATCTGGGTGGGGAGGACTTTGACAACCGCATGGTGAATCACTTTGTTGAAGAATTCAAGAGGAAGCACAAGAAGGACATCAGTCAGAACAAGAGGGCCCTGAGGAGGCTGCGTACGGCATGTGAGCGAGCCAAGAGAACCCTCTCCTCCAGCTCTCAGGCCAGCATTGAGATCGACTCACTGTACGAGGGCATCGACTTCTACACGTCCATCACCAGAGCTCGCTTTGAAGAGCTTTGCTCAGACCTCTTCAGAGGAACGCTTGAGCCTGTGGAAAAAGCCCTGAGAGATGCCAAGATGGACAAGTCCCAGATTCATGACATTGTGTTGGTTGGTGGATCAACAAGAATTCCAAAGATCCAGAAGCTTCTGCAGGATTTCTTCAACGGCAGAGACTTGAACAAGAGCATCAATCCAGATGAGGCAGTGGCTTATGGTGCTGCGGTCCAAGCCGCCATCCTCATGGGAGACACATCTGAAAATGTCCAGGACCTGCTGCTGCTGGATGTGGCTCCACTGTCCATGGGTATTGAAACTGCAGGTGGAGTCATGACGGCCCTCATCAAACGCAACACCACCATCCCCACCAAACAGACCCAGACCTTCACCACCTACTCAGACAACCAGCCCGGGGTCCTGATCCAGGTTTATGAGGGAGAGAGGGCCATGACAAAAGACAACAACCTGCTGGGTAAATTTGAGCTGACAGGAATTCCCCCTGCACCACGTGGAGTCCCGCAGATTGAAGTGACCTTTGACGTCGATGCCAACGGAATCCTAAATGTGTCAGCGGTGGACAAAAGCACTGGAAAACAGAACAAGATCACCATCACTAATGACAAGGGCAGACTGAGTAAAGAGGAGATTGAGAGGATGGTGCAGGAAGCAGACAAGTATAAAGCAGAAGATGATCTGCAAAGAGAGAAGATTGCAGCCAAAAACTCTCTGGAGTCTTACGCCTTCAACATGAAGAGCAGTGTGGAAGATGAGAAACTGAAAGGCAAGATCAGCGAGGATGACAAGAAGAAAGTTATTGAGAAATGTAACGAGGCCATGAGCTGGCTAGAAAACAACCAGCTGGCTGAAAAGGAGGAGTATGAACATCAGCTGAAGGAGCTGGAGAAAGTCTGCAATCCAGTCATCACTAAACTGTACCAGGGAGGGATGCCAGCTGGAGGATGTGGAGCTCAGGCACGTGGAGCATCAGGGGCCAATGCTCAGGGGCCAACTATTGAAGAGGTGGATTAAACGTATGGACTTGTCACTTTGTCTTTCAGATCTCACTTAACAATTTGAACGAACATTTATTTATTTATTGATCTTATCTTATCTGTTTTTTTTTTATCATTTTTTTTTAATCTTATATTCCTGTTTTGTTATTTAAAAAGTTTAATTTAGTCTTTGTGTGTACTGTAAAAATGTAAATACAAGCACAGTTGTCTTTTAGGGATGATGAATATTGTTAATAAAGTTTTTTTTTTTTTTTAATTGAAAACATATCAAATGTGTTCTCATTTGGAAGGCCTGGCTACAGACTCCAAGACACATCATGTAGGTGAAAACATTTAATGCAAGGGTATAGTTTGGCAGAAATCATTTTATGACAAGCATCCTAGTTTAGAGGAACTAATTAGTCAATGCAATATACAGTAGTGTAGGTGAGTAGATTTTTCACTGGTAAGTGGGACACATCACACAATCAGTCAGATGCCACAGGCATCAACATTCACTGTACAAAAGGGTGACAACACAGATTTCAAACAAAAGGATTAACTGTTAACATCTCTTTTTTTTCTATCTTCAGCTTTGTCACACTCAGCAAAGAACATTCTTAATATACTCTTTAAGGTAAAAAAAGGAAAGATCAACACTGTGACATCTTTTTGATTTTTTTATTACATTGACTTATCTAATACCAAAACAGTTTCCAAGCAGAATATAAACGGGGATTATGTCCGTAGGCACTAACCCAAACACTTAAAAATGAATGTCTATAAAGAAGTAAATTGCTACCATGCTTTTGTGGCATTAAATGAACTAAAGATTTTTTTTTTCACAGCATTGATGAAAATATGATTGAAAATCTTATTTTCCCAATCAAATTATTGATCTTCCCCATCACAACTTAAAGTCATTTACTGAACATTTCATCATATCAATTAAATATTTGAGCACAGCTGCTGACATGTACTGTGTCAGTTTGAAGTTGCACTAGCTGAATAAAAAACGAGTGTAAAATCAGAATGGTGTAGGTTTGATGGGTCCTCTGGAAACACACTTATTGGACACTATACATGAAACCCTGGACGTTCCTACCGGACATGAAGAGAAAGAGATATGGGACAATCCTTGTGACCAGCAGCATAAGAGGGGTTAGTGGGGGTGGAGGGAGAGACAAAGCAATTCAGTCAAAAAAATTTCTTTTCTTAGTTTTGTCTTTCCATTTTATAAAAAAGCATTGTCACATTATTGCATTTTAATGCCTAAATTCTCTTAATTTTTCTTTAATTTTCTTGTTTTAATCTGTTTAACATTTCTGTGGGACTGTAGCAATGAGTATGAATTACAATAAAGCTACAGATGATTCTGGAACATTGGAGATTTTTTTGCACGAGTTGTTATTCTGCTCTGTTGTCAACAGAGGTCACTGTTACGTGTTAAGGGTGTAGTTATAGCGTATTTCATCCGTTATTACTGTTTCTCAAATAAGAAATTGTTGCACGCATGACACCTATTAGTCTTGATGGTGAATGTATTTAAAATGAACAGTTTATATAAAGCTACTAAATTAACTTACGGGCTTTGAAATGCACCAGTGGCATCAGTACCAAAACCTGACTGGTAGATGTTCCCTATTAATCAACAAACTGTTCTAAAACTGAATGTATTAAAGGGTATATTAAATCTAGATGCAACTACAATTAGAATTTAAGACTTCCAGTAATACAACTACAATAAAATATACTGTACTGTAATATAAACAATCAACTTAATTGTGAGGCTGGGATCTTCATTTATTCAATACATTAAATTTAACAATACACATACACATTAAGAAATTATGTAAAGATACTTTCAAATCTGCATTCAATGCACATACAAATTATCGTTTATATTACCATTAATGATTCAAGATATAATATAGCCTGCTGTAACTGTATTCAAGATTTTGATGTGTTATTTCTGACATTGCACAGCCATTGCCATGGGAAAATTGAGCTTTCCCCCAAATTGAAATAAGTATGGTCAACACAACATGTTTTATCCAATTAATTGGACTTTTACGCCTGTTTAACTGTTATTGTAGATAGATATTCAGTCGCCTTTCTCGCCGCAGTCATTACAAACCGAAACCATAGTTTAAAACTTTTATCTTATAGTTTAAACGAAGGTTTTCTATAAATGTTGACTGTTTTTTAAATAAATGTTTTAGAATATTCCTCTCCGTTGTACCATACTTTCGCACCAAATTTCTGGAAGCGTCCATAAACTTCCTCTCAGTTGCTTTTAGTGACAGCTGACGTAACGCTGACACGCGGTTGCTTGCAGTGTTTTGATTGGTCGGATTCACTGGACGCTTCCAGAAGTGTGTAGATTTTGAACGGGTGCGCGCTCTGGTGTATTTAAAGAGCGAACAGCAGCCACTAACTAAACTGAGCTGAACAGGAGAGATCTGTAAAGCGAGCAAAACACAGTCTGACCCGACTTTCTCTACGAGAAGGTGTACATTCATTACATTTAAGAATCTACTCTACGGTAAGTCTACCTTTATTTTACATTAGAGAATAAACAAAATATAATGTGTAATTTATATAGATTGAATGTAGACTACATTTAGTAGTCTGTAGTCTCCAAAATATACCAGAACTAGGTATTCACTATTAGTCAGTTTTTACATAGAAAAAAAGCAATGAACAGAATATGTTTTTATTGTCAGAGCCCAATATCTATAAATAATGGACAAGCAAAGCCTTTTCTTTTACTGTCATTGTGAGAAGTATCATTTATTGACTGGAAACAGACTGAAAATAGCACGTACATTTTCTTTACACAATAATTTGTAGCAATTTAGAAACATTTCTAATTGTTATTTTTTGTGTTTTATTACAGTTCTAAGCAAACATGTCATCTGCAAAAAGAGTTGCAATTGGAATTGACCTGGGTACCACCTACTCCTGTGTGGGGGTGTTTCAGCATGGAAAAGTGGAGATCATCGCCAATGACCAGGGAAACAGAACAACACCCAGCTATGTTGCCTTCACAGACACTGAGAGGCTGATTGGAGACGCAGCTAAAAACCAGGTGGCCATGAACCCCAACAACACTGTGTTTGATGCTAAGAGGCTGATCGGCAGGAAGTTTGATGACCCAGTTGTGCAGTCTGACATGAAGCACTGGTCTTTCCAAGTCGTCAGTGATGGAGGAAAACCAAAAGTTCAAGTTGAATACAAAGGAGAGAACAAGACATTTACTCCTGAAGAGATTTCCTCTATGGTCCTGGTGAAGATGAAGGAGATTGCTGAAGCTTATCTGGGGCAGAAGGTGACAAATGCAGTTATCACAGTTCCTGCCTATTTCAATGACTCCCAGAGGCAAGCGACCAAAGACGCTGGAGTAATCGCTGGACTGAATGTCCTCAGAATCATCAACGAGCCCACAGCTGCAGCCATTGCCTACGGCCTTGATAAAGCCAAAGCTTCAGAGCGCAACGTGCTGATCTTTGATCTGGGCGGAGGCACCTTTGATGTGTCCATCCTGACTATTGAAGATGGCATCTTTGAGGTGAAGGCCACAGCTGGAGACACTCATCTGGGTGGGGAGGACTTTGACAACCGCATGGTGAATCACTTTGTTGAAGAATTCAAGAGGAAGCACAAGAAGGACATCAGTCAGAACAAGAGGGCCCTGAGGAGGCTGCGTACGGCATGTGAGCGAGCCAAGAGAACCCTCTCCTCCAGCTCTCAGGCCAGCATTGAGATCGACTCACTGTACGAGGGCATCGACTTCTACACGTCCATCACCAGAGCTCGCTTTGAAGAGCTTTGCTCAGACCTCTTCAGAGGAACACTTGAGCCTGTGGAAAAAGCCCTGAGAGATGCCAAGATGGACAAGTCCCAGATTCATGACATTGTGTTGGTTGGTGGATCAACAAGAATTCCAAAGATCCAGAAGCTTCTGCAGGATTTCTTCAACGGCAGAGACTTGAACAAGAGCATTAATCCAGATGAGGCAGTGGCTTATGGTGCTGCGGTCCAAGCCGCCATCCTCATGGGAGACACATCTGAAAATGTCCAGGACCTGCTGCTGCTGGATGTGGCTCCACTGTCCATGGGTATTGAAACTGCAGGTGGAGTCATGACGGCCCTCATCAAACGCAACACCACCATCCCCACCAAACAGACCCAGACCTTCACCACCTACTCAGACAACCAGCCCGGGGTCCTGATCCAGGTTTATGAGGGAGAGAGGGCCATGACAAAAGACAACAACCTGCTGGGTAAATTTGAGCTGACAGGAATTCCCCCTGCACCACGTGGAGTCCCGCAGATTGAAGTGACCTTTGACGTCGATGCCAACGGAATCCTAAATGTGTCAGCGGTGGACAAAAGCACTGGAAAACAGAACAAGATCACCATCACTAATGACAAGGGCAGACTGAGTAAAGAGGAGATTGAGAGGATGGTGCAGGAAGCAGACAAGTATAAAGCAGAAGATGATCTGCAAAGAGAGAAGATTGCAGCCAAAAACTCTCTGGAGTCTTACGCCTTCAACATGAAGAGCAGTGTGGAAGATGAGAAACTGAAAGGCAAGATCAGCGAGGATGACAAGAAGAAAGTTATTGAGAAATGTAACGAGGCCATGAGCTGGCTAGAAAACAACCAGCTGGCTGAAAAGGAGGAGTATGAACATCAGCTGAAGGAGCTGGAGAAAGTCTGCAATCCAGTCATCACTAAACTGTACCAGGGAGGGATGCCAGCTGGAGGATGTGGAGCTCAGGCACGTGGAGCATCAGGGGCCAATGCTCAGGGGCCAACTATTGAAGAGGTGGATTAAACGTATGGACTTGTCACTTTGTCTTTCAGATCTCACTTAACAATTTGAACGAACATTTATTTATTTATTTATCTTATCTTATCTGTTTTTTTTTTATCATTTTTTTTTAAATCTTATATTCCTGTTTTGTTATTTAAAAAGTTTAATTTAGTCTTTGTGTGTACTGTAAAAATGTAAATACAAGCACAGTTGTCTTTTAGGGATGATGAATATTGTTAATAAAGTTTTTTTTTTTTTTTTAATTGAAAACATATCAAATGTGTTCTCATTTGGAAGGCCTGGTTACAGACTCCAAGACACATCATGTAGGTGAAAACATTTAATGCAAGGGTATAGTTTGGCAGAAATCATTTTATGACAAGCATCCTAGTTTAGAGGAACTAATTAGTCAATGCAATATACAGTAGTGTAGGTGAGTAGATTTTTCACTGGTAAGTGGGACACATCACACAATCAGTCAGATGCCACAGGCATCAACATTCACTGTACAAAAGGGTGACAACACAGATTTCAAACAAAAGGATTAACTGTTAACATCTCTTTTTTTTCTATCTTCAGCTTTGTCACACTCAGCAAAGAACATTCTTAATATACTCTTTAAGGTAAAAAAAAGGAAAGATCAACACTGTGACATCTTTTTGATTTTTTTATTACATTGACTTATCTAATACCAAAACAGTTTCCAAGCAGAATATAAACGGGGATTATGTCCGTAGGCACTAACCCAAACACTTAAAAATGAATGTCTATAAAGAAGTAAATTGCTACCATGCTTTTGTGGCATTAAATGAACTAAAGATTTTTTTTTTTTCACAGCATTGATGAAAATATGATTGAAAATCTTATTTTCCCAATCAAATTATTGATCTTCCCCATCACAACTTAAAGTCATTTACTGAACATTTCATCATATCAATTAAATATTTGAGCACAGCTGCTGACATGTACTGTGTCAGTTTGAAGTTGCACTAGCTGAATAAAAAACGAGTGTAAAATCAGAATGGTGTAGGTTTGATGGGTCCTCTGGAAACACACTTATTGGACACTATACATGAAACCCTGGACGTTCCTACCGGACATGAAGAGAAAGAGATATGGGACAATCCTTGTGACCAGCAGCATAAGAGGGGTTAGTGGGGGTGGAGGGAGAGACAAAGCAATTCAGTCAAAAAAATTTCTTTTCTTAGTTTTGTCTTTCCATTTTATAAAAAAGCATTGTCACATTATTGCATTTTAATGCCTAAATTCTCTTAATTTTTCTTTAATTTTCTTGTTTTAATCTGTTTAACATTTCTGTGGGACTGTAGAAATGAGTATGAATTACAATAAAGCTACAGATGATTCTGGAACATTGGAGATTTTTTTGCACGAGTTGTTATTCTGCTCTGTTGTCAACAGAGGTCACTGTTACGTGTTAAGGGTGTAGTTATAGCGTATTTCATCCGTTATTACTGTTTCTCAAATAAGAAATTGTTGCACGCATGACACCTATTAGTCTTGATGGTGAATGTATTTAAAATGAACAGTTTATATAAAGCTACTAAATTAACTTACGGGCTTTGAAATGCACCAGTGGCATCAGTACCAAAACCTGACTGGTAGATGTTCCCTATTAATCAACAAACTGTTCTAAAACTGAATGTATTAAAGGGTATATTAAATCTAGATGCAACTACAATTAGAATTTCAGACTTCCAGTAATACAACTACAATAAAATATACTGTACTGTAATATAAACAATTAACTTAATTGTGAGGCTGGGATCTTCATTTATTCAATACATTAAATTTAACAATACACATACACATTAAGAAATTATGTAAAGATACTTTCAAATCTGCATTCAATGCACATACAAATTATCGTTTATATTACCATTAATGATTCAAGATATAATATAGCCTGCTGTAACTGTATTCAAGATTTTGATGTGTTATTTCTGACATTGCACAGCCATTGCCATGGGAAAATTGAGCTTTCCCCCAAATTGAAATAAGTATGGTCAACACAACATGTTTTATCCAATTAATTGGACTTTTACGCCTGTTTAACTGTTATTGTAGATAGATATTGAGTCGCCTTTCTCGCCGCAGTCATTACAAACCGAAACCATAGTTTAAAACTTTTATCTTATAGTTTAAACGAAGGTTTTCTATAAATGTTGACTGTTTTTTAAATAAATGTTTTAGAATATTCCTCTCCGTTGTACCATACTTTCGCACCAAATTTCTGGAAGCGTCCATAAACTTCCTCTCAGTTGCTTTTAGTGACAGCTGACGTAACGCTGACACGCGGTTGCTTGCAGTGTTTTGATTGGTCGGATTCACTGGACGCTTCCAGAAGTGTGTAGATTTTGAACGGGTGCGCGCTCTGGTGTATTTAAAGAGCGAACAGCAGCCACTAACTAAACTGAGCTGAACAGGAGAGATCTGTAAAGCGAGCAAAACACAGTCTGACCCGACTTTCTCTACGAGAAGGTGTACATTCATTACATTTAAGAATCTACTCTACGGTAAGTCTACCTTTATTTTACATTAGAGAATAAACAAAATATAATGTGTAATTTATATAGATTGAATGTAGACTACATTTAGTAGTCTGTAGTCTCCAAAATATACTAGAACTAGGTATTCACTATTAGTCAGTTTTTACATAGAAAAAAAGCAATGAACAGAATATGTTTTTATTGTCAGAGCCCAATATCTATAAATAATGGACAAGCAAAGCCTTTTCTTTTACTGTCATTGTGAGAAGTATCATTTATTGACTGGAAACAGACTGAAAATAGCACGTACATTTTCTTTACACAATAATTTGTAGCAATTTAGAAACATTTCTAATTGTTATTTTTTGTGTTTTATTACAGTTCTAAGCAAACATGTCATCTGCAAAAGGAGTTGCAATTGGAATTGACCTGGGTACCACCTACTCCTGTGTGGGGGTGTTTCAGCATGGAAAAGTGGAGATCATCGCCAATGACCAGGGAAACAGAACAACACCCAGCTATGTTGCCTTCACAGACACTGAGAGGCTGATTGGAGACGCAGCTAAAAACCAGGTGGCCATGAACCCCAACAACACTGTGTTTGATGCTAAGAGGCTGATCGGCAGGAAGTTTGATGACCCAGTTGTGCAGTCTGACATGAAGCACTGGTCTTTCCAAGTCGTCAGTGATGGAGGAAAACCAAAAGTTCAAGTTGAATACAAAGGAGAGAACAAGACATTTACTCCTGAAGAGATTTCCTCTATGGTCCTGGTGAAGATGAAGGAGATTGCTGAAGCTTATCTGGGGCAGAAGGTGACAAATGCAGTTATCACAGTTCCTGCCTATTTCAATGACTCCCAGAGGCAAGCGACCAAAGACGCTGGAGTAATCGCTGGACTGAATGTCCTCAGAATCATCAACGAGCCCACAGCTGCAGCCATTGCCTACGGCCTTGATAAAGGCAAAGCTTCAGAGCGCAACGTGCTGATCTTTGATCTGGGCGGAGGCACCTTTGATGTGTCCATCCTGACTATTGAAGATGGCATCTTTGAGGTGAAGGCCACAGCTGGAGACACTCATCTGGGTGGGGAGGACTTTGACAACCGCATGGTGAATCACTTTGTTGAAGAATTCAAGAGGAAGCACAAGAAGGACATCAGTCAGAACAAGAGGGCCCTGAGGAGGCTGCGTACGGCATGTGAGCGAGCCAAGAGAACCCTCTCCTCCAGCTCTCAGGCCAGCATTGAGATCGACTCACTGTACGAGGGCATCGACTTCTACACGTCCATCACCAGAGCTCGCTTTGAAGAGCTTTGCTCAGACCTCTTCAGAGGAACACTTGAGCCTGTGGAAAAAGCCCTGAGAGATGCCAAGATGGACAAGTCCCAGATTCATGACATTGTGTTGGTTGGTGGATCAACAAGAATTCCAAAGATCCAGAAGCTTCTGCAGGATTTCTTCAACGGCAGAGACTTGAACAAGAGCATCAATCCAGATGAGGCAGTGGCTTATGGTGCTGCGGTCCAAGCCGCCATCCTCATGGGAGACACATCTGGAAATGTCCAGGACCTGCTGCTGCTGGATGTGGCTCCACTGTCCATGGGTATTGAAACTGCAGGTGGAGTCATGACGGCCCTCATCAAACGCAACACCACCATCCCCACCAAACAGACCCAGACCTTCACCACCTACTCAGACAACCAGCCCGGGGTCCTGATCCAGGTTTATGAGGGAGAGAGGGCCATGACAAAAGACAACAACCTGCTGGGTAAATTTGAGCTGACAGGAATTCCCCCTGCACCACGTGGAGTCCCGCAGATTGAAGTGACCTTTGACGTCGATGCCAACGGAATCCTAAATGTGTCAGCGGTGGACAAAAGCACTGGAAAACAGAACAAGATCACCATCACTAATGACAAGGGCAGACTGAGTAAAGAGGAGATTGAGAGGATGGTGCAGGAAGCAGACAAGTATAAAGCAGAAGATGATCTGCAAAGAGAGAAGATTGCAGCCAAAAACTCTCTGGAGTCTTACACCTTCAACATGAAGAGCAGTGTGGAAGATGAGAAACTGAAAGGCAAGATCAGCGAGGATGACAAGAAGAAAGTTATTGAGAAATGTAACGAGGCCATGAGCTGGCTAGAAAACAACCAGCTGGCTGAAAAGGAGGAGTATGAACATCAGCTGAAGGAGCTGGAGAAAGTCTGCAATCCAATCATCACTAAACTGTACCAGGGAGGGATGCCAGCTGGAGGATGTGGAGCTCAGGCACGTGGAGCATCAGGGGCCAGTGCTCAAGGGCCAACTATTGAAGAGGTGGATTAAACGTATGCACTTGTCACTTTGTCTTTCAGACAAATTGCTGTTCTTAAAATCCTGTTTTGTTATTTAACCACAAGCCACTTCAATTTAGTTAATATGTATATACTGTAAAGATGTAAATACAAGCATGATTATCTTTTATGGAAAATAAATATTGTTAATAAAGCTTTTAAATCAGAAATATCAAATGTGTTCTCATTCAGAAGGCCTGGTTACAGACTCTAAGACAAAACATGCTGCTGAAAACATTTAAGTAAGATGATAATTTGGCAGAAATAATTGTAACAAATATCGTAGTTTAGAGGGACTAGTGAGTCAATGCAACATACATTAGTGTAGGTGAGTAGGTATTTTCACTAAGTGTGACAACATCAAGCAACACAATCCGACAGACCAAAAATAATTTTCTTAATCATTATTTCTGTGTCGTCTTTCTATTTTTAAGGTCACATTATTGCTTTTTAGTGCCTCATTTTTTCTTTTTTTTTGTTGCCAACTTGTTTTATTTATTTTTTTGTTTTATTTTTTTTATTTTTTGTAGGGCAGTGTGAATGAGTATGTATGATTTAGAATAAATTTACAGATGATTCTGTAACATTGTTGCACGAGTTGTCATTCTACTCTGTTGTCAACAGAGGACACTGTAGGGTGTATTAAGGCTTGTTATTTTGTTGCTTATTTCTTCCATTAAAATTGTTTCAAGACCAAGAGTCTTTTGACCCCCAGCGAATTACCTTTCAGGGAACAATAATAGGTTCAGTTCAAATGCAAGCTTCGATTATGCCGGAACGCTCTCTGAGTATTCAGCAATTGGCGGTGTCATTCAAACTGGGGACTTAATGTCCTCTCAGGGCCTTTCAGAGAATGCTCAGCCTCTGTGATTCCTCTGGGCCTGCTTCACATGCGGCCCCTTCAACAATGGTTCAAAACTCACATTCCGTCCCACTCCTGTCATCTGGGCTGGTGTTGTATCAGGGTAACCCATTGCTGTATCAGCCCCTTGGATAACTTCTCACCTTTTTCAACCAGGGACTGACCTCCAGAAGGAAGGTGGTCATGACGGACACTTTCAGCGTTTGGTGTTCAGCTCCTGGTCTGTCTCTAGATGAGGGCAGTTACTGTTGCCCTGAAAACCTTCCTGCCGGCCTTCTTGCCATGTCCTAGTCTGATCAGACAGTATGACAGTTGTAGCATTTATCAATCATCAAGGCAGCCTTATGTCACGGTAAATGGTTAATGTGCAAGGCAGACTGAACCAAGAAACAGATATGCTGTCCAGAGGCAATGTAGCTTCAGAGGAAATGGAGACTACATCCTCAGTTGGTTCAAAATATTTGGTCTGTCTTCGGGAAGGCAGAGGTTGTCCTCTTCGCCTTCAAAGAAAACAATCACTACCCAATCTATTTCTCAAAGCAACGGGATGCTCTGGCCCACGATTGGCCCAGTGCCCACTTATATGCCTTCCCCTCGATTGCCCCTGCTTCCTCAGGTTGTCAGGCGGGTCAGAGAAACGAGGTGCTCACTCTTTTTGGTGGCCACATCCTGGAAGAACCAGACCTGGTTCTCAGAAATGATTTAGCTGATATCTGCAGCCCCATGGCTGATACCACTGAGGAGGGACTGCAAGCGATTTGGCACCCCTAGTCACAACCGTGGAACCTTTATATCTGGCCCCTCGACGGGAGCCTATGCAGCTACCCATGAGAGTCACTACTACCATTTTAGAGGCCAGAGCCCCGTTTACAAGATGTTTTCATGCCCTTAAGTGGTCAGTCTTCTGTGACTGGTGTTCAGCACAAAGCCTTATGTGGCAGCTATCGCAGCAAATCATTTCCTCGTAGCTGGTCAGTCAATCGGCAGAAACGACTTGGTTGTTAAGTTTCTATGGGGTACTTGGAGTCTGAATCCGGTTACTAATGTAACGGTTCCCTGAGATAAGTGAAAAAGCATTGAATAGCATAACTCGATGACTCGCTTCAGCCTAATTGATTCTGATGATATGGTGGTCTGAGCCGGCTTATATAGCCATCAGCTCCTCCACTTTTGGCGGGCAAAGGGCCACAGGTTTGTGCAGCTACACACTTATCTCAGGAAACCGGAGTGTTTCCTCTCAGTTAACACTTAAAAATGAATGTCTATAATTAAATTGGTACCATGCTTTTGTGGCATCAACTACAGATTTTTTCACAGCATTGAGTAAGTTAAGTAAGTAATTTACTTAACATTTCATTATAATTTAATACTCAGCTGCTGACATGTACTGTGTCAGTCTGAAGTGGCACCTGCTGAGTAAAAAAAAAAAAAAAAAAAGAGTGTGAAATCAGAATGTTTACATCAAGCTGGCCTTGTGATAGCAGAGAAAGCTAAAACACTTAAATCAGAGACACAGCAGTTAGACGCACCACATATCTTCAGCCTCAGAGCACCACTGCAGCGCTCGTCCCATTGGTATTGTGGACTGATGTTTTATTAGCAGAAATGGAGCAGACAGTTGTTCTCATTACGGGATGCTCTTCAGGGATTGGACTCAGCCTGGCTGTGCATCTCGCATCAAATCCGTCAAAAGCCTACAAAGGTAACTGATTTTTCATTTACTCAGAGTTTATAATAATGTATGTACGGCTCAAAATTCCAGTTAACTTAAGTGAAAAGTCTGCTTTGTATATAGTTACGAACACTGCGTGAATGATTATTAATGTTTAGTCTACGCCACCATGCGGAACTTGGACAAGAAGCAGCGGCTGCTTGAGAGTGTAAGAGGACTGCATAAAGACACTATGGCCATACTACAAATGGATGTGACAGACCAGCAGTCTATACTTGATGCTAAGAGAAATGTTACAGAGGGCAGAATTGATATACTAGGTAAGAGAAAGTAAGATATTTAAGCCTTTTAAAGGGAAGAAGTTTGCATAAATGCAAGCTTAAAAAGTCCAAAGGAACATTCATCCTTTACATAAAGTATGTACATAAGCCCATGTTTTAACCAAAGGGATCAATTATTTCTTTCATTCTCTCCCAATATCTTTATGTAAGTTTGTAATGCAGGTGTAGGTCTGATGGGTCCTCTGGAAGCCCACTCACTGGACACTATTCGTGGAATCCTGGACATCAATCTGCTGGGCACGATCCGCACCATACAGACCTTCCTACCAGACATGAAGAGAAAGAGGCATGGACGAATCCTTGTGACTGGCAGCATGGGAGGACTACAGGGTTAGTCATGGGCCTCAAGACAGGGAGATAAAGTTAGGTTTTTAAAAAAACATGCAGCAAAGCAATTCATCAAAAAAAAATAAATAAATAAATTAATTAATTAATAATAATAATAATAATAAATTCTGTATGTCAAAATGTATGTCTTTTCATTTTCAAAGAACATCATCATCACATTTATTTAAATAGCACTTTATACAACACAAATGGTCAAATTAGCTTCACAGTAAGTTGCAATGATAAATAATGGACATCCAGCGCCTAGGTGTGTGGTAAAAACTGCACATATTCCCTCCAAGTCATGAATGAAATGTCTGCTTAATAATTTGCTGTGCACATACTGCGCCCCAAGTGGTAACAGACCAAAATACATGTACTTTAACACATGGTTCCTACAAGTGTTAATGTTGTAAAATGCATCAGTTATGAAACAAATTCAATGTCAGCTATAAAGCACCTCTACAGAAGCCAATGGTGTCATTATTTATCATAATTTCTGTTCAGTGTTGATTCAGTTCAGTTTGATAAGTGGTAGTGTTGCAGGGTTAGTGTTATTATCCAGCTTAATTATTTTTTTCTTACAGGATAGTGTCAGTGCAGATGAATCAATTATATTACTATTTGTCTTACACTACTGGAAATGTATTCCTTCACTGTACAAAATAAAACACACAATTTGCTTAGTCAACTTAAAATAATTTGTTACCTGGCTGCCTTACAATTTTAAATTGAATCAACTCAAATATCTAAGTTGTCACTTAGTACAACTTACCATTTCAAGTTGACTAAACTACTTTGAGTTGACTGAACTTAAAATTTTAAGGCAGCCAGGTAACAAATTATTTAAAGTTGCTTAATTTCAGTGCAATAAATCAATGAATGAATAAACAAATAAACATCACATGTTCTCTGTCTGAAACCCAGGACTACCATTCAATGAGGTCTACTGTGCTAGCAAATTTGCAGTAGAGGGTGCTTGTGAGAGCCTGGCTATATTACTCCAGCACTTCAATATCCAGTAAGTATTATATGTGCACAACTACATGCATGAGCAAATAGAACCATTTTGCCTGTTAAATGTTCCAAACAGATTTTAGATAAATTGCTCAAGTACCCCTAGACTATCTTAAAAATCCATATAAACATTACATCTCTCCCTTGCTGCAGTGTGAGCCTGATTGAATGCGGACCAGTCAACACAGACTTCCTGATGAACCTGAAGAGAACTGAGCCCAGCAACGAGGAGCTGGAAGTTGACGCACAAACACGCAGCCTGTATGACCAGTACCTGCAGCACTGCCAGTCTGTGTTCCAAAACGCAGCTCAGGACACCGATGACATCATACAGGTGATACAGCAGGAAGCCAGAATATCTGATTCAGAAAAATACTTTAAAAAACGAAAAATACTTTTATTTAGCAAGCATGCTTTAAACTGATCAAAAGCAGTGATGAAAAAATTTATAATGTTACAAAAGAAATTCTATTTCAGATAAATGCGGCTCTTCTGAACTTTCTATTCACCAAAGAAACCTGAAAAAAATTCTACTCAGCTGTTTTCAAAATAATAATAATAAATGTTTTATGAGCAGGAGAATATTAGAATGATTTCTGAAGGATCAAAATTCAGCTTTGGAATAAATGAAATTTTTAAATATATTCAAAGAGAAAACTATTCTTTTAAATAGTAAAAATATTTCAAAACGTTACTGTTTTTGCTGTACTTTGGATCAAATAAATGCAGGCTTGGTGAGGAGAAAAGACTTAAAAATCATACTTTTGACTGGTATATCTGTCTATCTGTGTTGAAAATATTGTTTTATAAGGTATTCTATACCACACATATAACCATGGCCATTTTAACACATTCCTCTCGCTCTTGTCTCTACTTTTAGGTGTATATGGAGGCGATCGAAGCCCAGACTCCATTTCTCAGATATTACACTAACAGAGCCCTGCTACCCATGAGCAGCCTGAAACTCACCTCCATGGATGGCTCTCAGTACATCCGAGCAATGAGCAAGCTCATCTTTTCTGCACCCAATACAGATCCACAGATATGATGCTTATACGTCCTGTAAGCTCTTTTTATAAGCCCTTAAGTATGGCACACACTATACTTACAATTTACAAGTGCTGACTAATTAAGCTTTTGACTGCAGTGTTTCTAGTCTGGCACTTTATGCTAGAATCACTAATATACTCTGAATAACTATGATTTGTACAACACAGAGCCAGTTAAAATAAAGTGTTTGTATATTTTGTGTCTACTAGTGTGTGTTCTTCTGTATTCCTCAGTGTTGAACTCTATACAGAATTTCATCTCAAGGACTGTCTGTCCCTCTCGCACAAGACCACCATCAGAGTTTCACATTTTTCTTCATTTGTTTACTAGAACCAGAGAACAGTAAGGGCAGAGCACACCAAACTAGTCCAAGGTCATTATTTTGCTCTATTTTGTGAGTGTTTCATTCAAGGACACTACGATCTGGATCACATGCCAACAACACTGATGCCCAGCATATGACAGGTTCACAGATGCCTTACATCTTCATTCTGGTATTTATAGATCTATGGTCTATATACACACACAATAGAAACAGATGCTTAATCTAACCTAAATAAGTTATGTGATACTCTGTAAAAAGTAACAGGAAAATACTATTCATTTGCCCTGTTATCACACTACAATACAGTTCCCAGAAGACAGCAGATTGTTCATTGATTGGGTGCAATAACATACACACATTGACGTAGTAATTTGCGTATTCTGCCGGTGTCCAGCCTAAATTGAGGACTCTGATCAGGGACTACTGAAGAGGATTAGATCTAACACGAGAGACCAGTTTTGGTGAGACAGTCACATAACCAACTTAAGCCACTTAATGCAAGGATCAGCCATTGCAGTGCATGTGGTAATCAAAGGGTCGACACTTTTGTTTAAAGTTTTTTTTTTTTACCAAAATAAAGAGAGATCATTCAAAATGTATATTATTTTTTATTTAGTACTCACATGAATAAGGTATTTTACATAAAAGACGTATATATAGTTCACGAGAGAAAATAAATTTGTAATTTATAAAAATGACCCGTTCAAAAGTTTACATACACTTGATTCTTAATACTGTTGCTACCTGAATGATCCACAGCAGTTTTTTAATTTATTTATTTATTTTTGTGAAAGTTGCTCATGAGTCCTTTGTTTGTCCTGAACAGTTAAACTATCCGCTGTTCTTCGGAAAATCCTTCAAGTCCCACAGATTCTTTGTTTTTTCAGCGTTTTTGTGTATTTTAATGCTTTCCAACAATGACTGTATGATTTTGAGATCCATCTTTTCACACTGAGGACAACTGGGGGACAACTGAGGGACACATATGCAACTGTTACAAAAGGTTGAAACGCTCACTGATGCTCCAGAAGGAAACACAATGCATTAAGAGCCAGGGGTGTAAACTTTTGAACAGAATAAGGATGTTTACATTTTTCTTATTTTGCCTAAATATAATTGATATTTTTTTCATTTACTGCCCTTCAGAAGCTACAGAAGATACTTAAGATTCTGTTCCCCAGAAGAACAAATAAGTTACATTTACATTAATCTTCAAATTCCAAAAGTTTTCACTCCCCTTAATGCAGTGTTTCCTTCTGGAGCATCAGTGAGCGTTTGACCCTTCTGTAATAGTCCCTCAGTTGTCCTCAGTGTGAAAAGATGAATCTCAAAATCATAATAATAGTTGGAAAGGGTTCAAAACACAAAAATGAAAAAAAAAAAAGAAGAGAAAAACTATCACAAAAAACAAACAAACAAACAAAAACAGCTTTGGTTAATTCAGGTAACAACACAGTATTAAGAATCAATTATATGCCAACTTTTGAACAGGATAATTTGTACAAATTTAGCCATTTTTTCTTGTGGACTATTATGTAAACGTCTTGTATGTTATGTTTAATATATTATTCAGGTCAGTACTAAATAAAAAATAACATGCATGTATAATCCCTCTTATTTTGGTCAAATAATTAACATTTTGCAGATTCTATGTAACCTTTTAACTTCTAGTTTCAATAACCAACAGAACACAATGAACTATCTTTGTCTTGTAAGAAAATAAGACTGATATTTGTAAATCAATTATACCATTTTAGCAACTCCTCACTCTTAAAAATATAGGTTTCAGAAGCAAATTTTTTGCAGCAATGCCATAGAAGAACCATTTTTTGTTCACCAAAGAACCTTTTAGCGAACAGTTCTTAAAATAAACATTTTTCTTAGTGTGAAGAATATTTTAGTAATCTAAAGAAGCTTTTTGTATAACAGTGAAGTTTTCAACATTGCTAAAGGTTGTTAATAGAATCATCATTGCCAATAAAGAAATGTTATATGTGCTGAGTATGTCTAAAATAATACTAAAGTAAACAGTGTATTCAAGTGTGTTCCACTTCCTTCATGCACTGATTGAAGCCAAATATCTAAAATGATCTTTTCACATGCAATTGTTGCTGTCTGCTCTACACTGATATAAGTGTTATAAAGTACAGGTGTTCATGTGTTTGCCATGTGTACCGCAGTGCCAACTCACCCGCAGTTGTGGACTTTGATCTGATCGCCCACATTTTCTACATCAAGACTGTTCTTGTAACGTCACGACTGATGTTCCATTTATTACATAACAGAAATGAGTTGCAGTCCTGTACTGAATGAAAAGTTAACATTTAAACCTCTCTGTGGCGTTACCTTATTTCCAGCCAGTGACTTACTGACTTTGCCTTATCTGGATTATTCCTGTTCCTCTTTATGGGTTAATGACATGTTGGGTCAGGCTTAGGCAGAAGCCCATGATTCCTGTCCTCCAGATGTTTAGCATTTGAAAGGATTCCTTAACACTGTTGCCTGTGTTCTTGACAGGTTAAGCCCAATATTCTCTGTAAAACACATGCACATGAAAGATTGAATTTAATATAATGTTTAGGGCAAATCATCTTTAATTCACACAAAAGATGACTTGAATGAATATACAGTAGTCAGCATCTGAAGTGGATCAAAACCTTTCATCAAATATGTCCTAAAACCAAAAAGAATACCTGTTCTTGTCTCAGGACAACTTTTACAAACATTTTTTGATCCACTTCAAATGGTGACTGATTGTTTTATAACAAATATTATATACAAGAAAGAATAGAGAAATCAAGACGAAATGTGAAAGGCTGAAATTCTTTAAATAAAGACTGTAGGAACAAGTAATTTGGCATAATCTTAAAGATTAATAATAATGTTTTATAATTTAATGCCAGATCAAAAATACAGTGTGGCATAACCAACCTGAAACCATCTGAACCCTTAAGATCATTGTTTTATTATTATTTTTAAATAACATAAATATATTATATTGTAACATTTTACACCTGGAAGCCCATTTGTTCATCTTAAATAAAGTAAACCTCTTGATATTCAGAACAAGTCATGACTGGCTTATTTGTAATAATAATAATAATAATAATAACAATAATAAATGACCTATAATGCAGTATATTTTAGTGACACACCCCATTAAAACAGTAATTCATTCAATGGATTTTATGGTATAAATGTGTTCTCCCATAAAAAAAAAAGGAAAATGAAAAGAAAAGTAAAGAAAATAGTCTTATACCTCTGTGGGTGTTTTATACATTTTATTACTCTCATAAAGAAGGTTCTTTAAAGGCTCAAAAAGGGTTCTTTGGGGAACCAAAAATGGTTATTCCATGGCATCACCATAAAAACACCCTTTCGAAGCCTTTATTTTCAAGTGTAATATGCATTTTTTTTTTTTTTGATAAAAATGTATGCTAAAATGTTCTGCTGAAAATATTTGTAGAATTCCTTATCTTATCCACTAAAGCATAAACAAATAAAAAAGTCAAGGGGCCTTCTGATATTGTCCTGAACAATCCCAACAATGGGGGGTCTTGGATTCAAAGGCTGAGAACCACTGCCCTAAAGCGCATTTTTCTCCTTGTTCCAGACAACCATGACGCGCCAAAACGAAACCCCTGAAGGTGAATAACTTCAAGATCGTCTAAGTACCTGTGGGAGCCGGCTCTCAACTCCTCCCCTCAGAGCGTCACTCCACAGCTCTGCCCTTTAATAGTAAAGCCACCACACTATCGTTCAGTTTCAGCGAAGCCGCCGGTTATTACGGCCTTTGACAGTTATAGCTGAGCAGTGATTTCACAAGCTTCGAAGAACATAATGGCAAAGAAGGCGACTTCGCTTTTCGTCCGGGCTCTGGAGATATCAGAAAGACAGTCTTGCGATGTCCTGAGGAGAAACTCCAACTGCACCATCAGGTAAAAGCGCATCATTCACAATTAATGTACAATACTTGCTATTTATTTACTTAACTTTTTTTTATATAACTATACTATGCTACCTCATGCGTACTAACTAGATCAGAAAACAGCCGGGTGCTTCAACAACTGTATCGAGTGTTTATTTTAATGGTCGCACTGGTGAAAACCTGTTGAGTTGAGTGACTATATTGCAGGTAGTTGTGAATTGTGTGGGAATGTTGAACAAAGCAAAAGAGCAGCTACCGCTGGTGTAAAATAAACTCACAGGGTAGTGAGAAGTCATGAGACGGTGAAACTGAAAGAGCTGTTGTGAACTGAAAGTACCGAGAATGCCAGAAGAAAAAAGATAGGCTAGTATTAAGTCCATTAACGTATCCATAACATAAAGCTTTAGTCCAGTGAATTAATTTAGTTTTTGAAGGATTTGACTTATTCTTACTTTTAAATTCTGAAAGGAAGGCGAAGCGTGTGCATCATTTGAATAGCGCACTGCTGCGAGCTTTTGGCGCTGTGCCATACAGCGGTGAAATGACTATTGATCGGCTGCTCTTTACTATTTACTAGAAAGTACGTCATTTTACCGGGTCAACACAGAAGTTTCTAAAAACACCGCGTCACCTCGTGTTTTTTTTTTACACTTGTTCTGTCAATATGCAAGTTGCATGATGCAGCTCTTTAGAGACACAAGACAAGACTGTGCCTGTAATATCCAGGTATTCTGCTTTTGTCAGGTGCATAACAACTTGTGTTTGTTTGTTTGTTTTTTTAGACATTTGAGCTCATGTGGTATCTTAGCTACACGGCGGATAAGCTTACCTCCTCCTTCAGCATCTTCTCAGATGGTGCCCACCCGGAGCTTCATTAATTTATCAGCCCCCCTCATAGCGAGGAGAATGGAGTACTCAGAGAGCCGGAGCATTGCGTATGTACACACTGCTGTTATATAAAACCAAAGTTAATGGTTTGTTTCAAGTTAATATCTTTTTTTAACACTAGTTGATTTTCCCACCAGTTACTCACCTGAGCAGATGTACGACATTGTTGCCAACGTGGATCAGTACCAGCAGTTCGTGCCTTGGTGCAAGAAGTCAAAGGTAACAAGGGGGCGAAACGGGGACATGCGAGCTCAACTTGAAATTGGGTTCCCTCCAATCGTCGAACGCTACACCTCTGAGGTCACAGTCATCCCGAACCACCAAGTCCGAGTGAGTCTAAACACTATTTGGAAATCCAAACAGTTTCAATTGTGAATGCAAGACATTATATAGTGGTATTGATTTAACATGGATAAATCTGATGTTTGTCCTAAGCCTTCAACATGTCTATGCATCACAGGATCAGCTTACATACTAGCCAAGTAAGCTGTCAGGGGCCGTCTGTCTGAAGTATGCTCTTGTGTTTCAGGCGGTGTGTACAGACGGGACGCTCTTCAGTCACCTTGAGACATTGTGGCGATTCACTCCTGGAGCTGCAGGCCAGGCCGAATCTTGCAATGTGGAGTTCTTTGTAAGTAGTGCAACTGGGAAATACAGAGACGCACTTATACTGATATGCACACACATTTACAATCTACATTCATCAGTTTGACACTTCTCTTACTCGCGTTCCTCCTCTTTGGTGGTTTAATCCCATAATTCCTGTTCAAAGTGAGCAGAGGTATTAGACCAGATTAGTGGCTATTTTTACCACGTGCGAGTTGCCTTTCCGGTTCTCCTTAAATAGACAGTAACGAAGACAGGCACGATAACTATTCCTTTGCCGGAGGGAACTGTACGACCTAAATGTCACTGGATTAGACATGGTGCGATGGACATCACAGGAAGGAGACAGGGATCTGGGAGATTAAAGGAGCCATTGATTGAAAAGAATGAAGACTAAAACATGAATGAATGTTAGCTGTACAAACCTTTGTTAATTGGGAGGGGGGGGGGGGGGATAAATTCAACTCAAACTCAGTTGAACTTATTTATTATTTCAAATTATATAATATATCAATAAATTAACTTTTTGGTTAAAATGTGCACTAATTCTACTCATATTTCTGTGTTCCCTCTCTTAGGTGTCATTTGAGTTCAAATCTTTGCTCCACTCGCAATTAGCGTCAGTATTTTTTGATGAGGTGGTGAAACAGATGGTCAACGCTTTTGAGACACGAGCAACCAAACTTTACGGCACCGGCGTTCAGCGACAGAAGACTTCACTCAGAAGAGCAATTTGAGAACCTTATTAAAACAGACACAAGGAGATATAAACAACCACACTGTTTAAATGTTCTGGAGAAGAACAGCTTCTCTTTTTTAATCCAGTTTGTTGGATTTTGGACTGTCAATGCCAGCGCATATTTTTGCTGAAAAAAGCCTATTTATTTTAAACCATGAGAGATATAATTTATTCTGATGAGTGTGTGTGTGTGTATAATTTATATATTATTTGTGGAGTGAAAGAAGAAGATGATTGCAGTAAAACATGTTGAGGATGAATGCTTTTACATATTTATGATCATTATATTCACATGGTTGACCAAAGGGGAAAAAAAAAATCTGCTTTAAATTATTATTGAATGCACTTTTTCCAGACTTGTAATAAAAATAATATATTTTCTTAAAACTGTTTCTTTTCATGATTTATGTGCTGTCAGAACCACAACACTAGTCAAAAAAGTAAAAAACAAAAAACAAAAAAAACTATATATATATTAATAATCAGGGTGGGATGAGAAAAAGCAAATTGCATTCTCTCACAAAACCAGTTGAGTTTGGACAAACACTTCCTGTTTATTTTGCAGCTTGTATGTTAGTGGTTCATACAGCTCTGTACGTTCACAATAGTGCAGTTCATAGTTTTTTTGGGGTTTTTTTTTAACTTGGACTCGAGTATAAAAAAAATAGAGTTCAAGGCATGGTTTTGGGACATTCTAAAATGCTTTATGTGGCTTAATGTACTAAAAAAGTGACTTTGGGGCCCAAGACTATAATACTAATACAAATGTTAATATTAACAACCTTGTTATTAACATTACTTTTAATAAAGCTGATAGCCATGAACAGAACGCACTAATGCACGTTGTACGTTTTTTCTCCCCATATAAACCCTTTAATGTAGGCTAATGGATAGTATGATAACATAAAAAGACCAATTCTGGTACAAAGTTTATTATTAAAATATATTTTTATTCATATTCTGGGCTTTCCTGTACGTCAGTCATTCTTGAGAAGCGGGACAAAATTTGAAAAAATTAAACGTTGTACTCAGACAAATGAAACTACATTTATCTATCTTATATGTGCTAAGCTACTGAGCTATGCTTTGATACAACCTCCCAACTTTTCTCTTTTTTTTTTAATTACAAAATGTGCTTTTTACCTTGGACTGTGTAATGTAATTTCAACTTTAACAGCATTCATGATGTTTTTAACGTTTCAAAACACATTCTCATGTTAGCAGACAGATTACACTTTCACATGTGACCAACAATTCCACAATAAATATAAAATATCATAATCAAGTATTATCAAAATATTCAACTGACGGAGGTGACACATCTGACAGTGGTGACGAAAACCTGAATTTGTAGTCATTTTAACTATCAAATACATTGAATCAATCAATTACTGTATTAAAACAAACATAAACAGTGAGTATGTTATTGGTTATAAAGCTTCTATTCAAAAGTCACATTTAAGTATTTTGGTATATTATTGGAACACGAAATCTTATGGTGGTGACATCTGACGGCGTTGACAAATTTGGCATTTCTTTCACAGAATAAATGGAGTTCATGTAGTAGCCATTTTGTTTTTTTCTGCTGATGGAACCTGCTTCAAGAGAATAAAATGATCTAAATATTTCAAATATTTTCTTTAGAAATTGGAAGATGGTGTTGACATATCATGGTTGTGACACATGAAATATTAACATTAGGATTTCAAATATTCTAAAACTATAAAACTTAGAGCCTGTCTGACATGCATTAACTCTACAGAGGAGGAAGGTGGAGGAAGTGACACCTGCCCCTGATATTCCCTCATTTTATTACATTTTAATGAATGTCTGACGTTGACAAGAAGTGGGGGCGCAACTTTAAAATCTTACGCAACACATGTGTCATTAAAAAACAGTCTAGCTTTGATATGAGATATTATTAAGTGTTGCTTTTGATAAAACAAGCTCTTTTTCATCATAAAAAAACAAAAACATTTTTATCCATTTTATTGCATATGAATGATTGAACCCTTCTCTGTGGACTCACTGTTTTAGATGTAGTGAGGGGACAATAAGAGTCATAGAAAATTCAAATTTGTTTTTAAACCTAATAGCAGTTATACTTGCTGGACCTGTTTTGTCCCATGTTTCAAGAATGACTGATGTACAATTTATTAATAAACTGTATACCGAATTCGGCCTTAGTATTTACCACTTAGTCCATTAATTAAGCATTTTCTTTCTGTGGGAGATCCGTTCATATTCTGAACTATTCTGCTTTATTTATTCTGTATACTTTACTAATAATGTGTGAACTGAACTTGCTCCTCCAGTGTTTCACATTAAGCGTGATAGAATGTCCCAAAATGTATTTCTTTATACTTGAGTCTAAGTTCAAAATAAAACTCTGTGAAACGCTAAATTGTAAATGTACCATTGCAAGCTCTAAAGTAAACAGAAAGTGTTTGTTTGAGGCCAGCTGCTTTTGCGAGGGAACACAAATATCTTTGCTAGAGAATGCAAAAGCTTTGCAAGGGAACGCAAAGTTTCTAGAAAAAATGCAAAAAATGTGAAAAATATTTTTACCTCTCACCCCTATTTATTTCCACCACCATGTCTCTTTAGGAGCTCCATAATAATAAAGTGGTATAAGAATGAACCCTAAAATCTTATAAAGGTTTAACACATGAAGCATAGTTTAATTCTAATTTTCTCACCATACCCAACACATAATCTGGTGTTCTTTATAAAATGTTACAACACAAGAAGACACAATGTTCATATAACAAAGCCACGGGACAGGACATAATAGGTATGAAGCACTTCCTGTACTTTTGTGAGGCGTGTGTCCTCTCTTTCGTTCAGGTTATGTCACTTGCTGGTTCAATATTATGCCAATCACACTATGCCAAGCTGTAAACAATACACTATGATTCATACATTTCGATGAGAGCAACTATTTTACACGTTATGTCGGCATTATGTGTATGAGGCTCGCAGTATCACATTCAAAATGCTCCTTCAGTGTGAAGTCTTGAAGGAGTTCCAAGAAACTCACATGATTTGAGGATCGCTTACATAAACCTCGCTGCCAGCAGAGACCACGCCCCTTTCTGTTTAAAGAGCCAATTCCCTTCTGTTTCTAGAGTGTTGGCCAATCACAGATTAGCTGACACCACCTCCTTAAAACCAGAGGTGAGTATATTTCTTTAAAGAGATTTTCTTACACACACCCTGACAACAAATGTGTCCAACAAGATCCAGATTGACAGTCTTTGTTCTGTTTATACATGTGACTGTCAAACGTGCATTTCTAACTATAGCTTTGGGTATGTTGAGTTACAAGATAAATCCGTCTATATCTCTATCTAATTTGTCCTGAATTTTATTTCAGAGATGAAAGAGATTCCATTCCAGAAATGTACACTACTACACACAGAATGCAAAACAAAAACTGTGTATTTTGATATTTAATTCAGAGGGGGGTTTTCATATCATGTGGAATCCCAGGGTGCTGCCCTGCACACATTGCAGAGTACTTCAGTTTTCTGATAGCTGATCCTGAGCTGATAGCTGAGCTCATGACGGGTTCAGGGCGGGCATTTTTCTATTTACTTCTAGTTCTGTGTCATTGTGGCAAGTGGCATCAACATATTCAGCGATTTCAGATTGTGTGAAGTAACAAGATCTTTACACTTTCTGAAAAAAATGTAAGCTTCTTTCTTGTGCAACCACACAACCATGATGCCAAGTTGTGTTATAAATGGTTGTTAGCATGTTGATGTTACTAGGCTACAGTGATTGCTTTCTGGTCCAAGTCAAAAACTGATAACATACTGCGTATCTAGATAAGGTTTATGGTTATGGTTTATCACTCTCAGTCTGTTAGATAAGTAATCGCACATCTGTCCTCATCAAGCTAATTTCTGTCCATAGCCTCACATATAATATAATAGTTAGCAAAATTAGCTTTTATGGATTATAGAGTACGATAAAGAATATCTACACTACCAGTCAAAAGATTTTGAACAGTATGATTTTTTTTAAGTCTCTTCTGCTCACCAAGTCTGCATTTATTTAATCCAAAGTACAGAAAAACAGTAAAATTCTGAAATATTTTTACTATTTAAAATAAATGCTTTAATTTTGATAAAAAGTGATGATAAAGACATTTATACTGTTACAGTGTTTTCTATTTCAGATAAATGCTGTTCTTCTGAACTTTCTATTCATAAAAATTCTACTCGGCTGTTTCAACTTAATAATAATAAATGCTTTTTTAAGCAGCAAATCAGAATATTAGAATGATTTGTGAAGGATCATGTGACACTGAAGACTGGAGTAATGATACTAAAATACAGCTTTGAAATCACAGGAATAAATTACATTTTAAAATATATTCAAATAGAAAAGTGTTATTTTAAATAGTATAAATATTTCAAAATTGTACCTTTTTTGTACTTTGGATAGACAAAAAATGCAGGCTTGGTGAGCAGAAGAAATTGAGGCCCAAACTTAAAAAAAATGGGCAGTTTGTATTTGATATTTATATGACCAAAAAGTAAATGTAAATCAATACGATCTTTATAACAATGTAGTACACTACTTACAAAAATGCATATAAATATCAGTTTACTCCACATCTCCCAATAATTTGTAGCTTTGTCCATAAAACTAAGCATTTAAATATCATCTTGCGCTGTAGTAAGGGGAAAACATTAATGCAGTGCATTACAACGATGATTGAGAGATGCCCAAATACACATTTCTCAAAAGCATTATGTATAATATTTGACGCTCATATTTTAAAATGCGTTTACCTGATTATCCATACATAGTTTTTTAGAAAAAAATAAGTTGCTTCAGTCCAGTAAGTTAAGTAACTTAAGTATAATTTATCCACCTTTTTCTTCCCGTAAGAGCGGGTGCAGCCATTTGTATATTTTATGGGTCTGGCTTCCGGTCTCTTGTTTTAAAACAGATTTTTGAAGCCGATAAATCTGTCATTCTAATTCTTGCCTTTGAGGTGGCATAAGAAAAAAAAAACACTTGATTTCAACAGAATCTGTTTTATGGGGTTCTAACTCAGACATATGAAGTCTAATGTCAGCAGGCACAGTGCCTCAGCATCCTCTCACACACAGCTCAGTTAGCATGCTAGGTGTCTTTATACAATCCCTAGGGTTCATAATCTCAATCCTTGGCTAACATTTGATCTTATTTTGGGCTTGTCCTGTGGTAGACTCACGGTGCTCATCACATTTGTAGCCTTAGATAGTTGCAGGTCAGCGGTGTACCCTGATCCTGTGACATGCAAGGACAGATGCACCGACTGCACGTCTCACTCTGCTTTGAACACATTCTCCCTCCTGACCTTGCGTGATACAGCACTCAAACCTTTAGTGGTATTGGATTTCACAATGGTATGGAATATAGGATAGTAATGCAGATAGGTTTTACTGCAAAAAGGTGTTTAAAGAATGCATCGTAAAACAGTGTTTTACTGTCAGACAGACCAGTATTATTCATAATATGATAGGGCTTCTATGCATGAATTGATCTACTTATGCTGCTCCATGTCTAGTCACAACTAAATGAGACTTTTAATAGGCCTTACTAATTTTCACAATGTAAAACTTTTAAAACTGCTGAAAGGAATTTTTGTTTATGCTGAATTTTGTTAAACAACAGCATAATCCATGAAGTGCACTGCACTTCTGTTCCTCACTCGTTCTCATTCCTGTCGAAAAGTAAACATGGTGCTTCTGTGACAAAGGTCTATGAACTATCATCTAGCAGAAGAAGAGTTAGGCTAGTTTTCGTAAAGTATGTCATAATATATTTGCTCGAGTTGCAGCACTGACCGTAATGTGAGACTATTTTGAAATCATAGTGAACGGGCTGGCATTGCTGACATCTCTCTGTGACTAGCGAATCCTTCCTTCTTCTGACTCAGCCAGAATCACCTGTCCGTTCCCTGCTCAACAACACCTCAAACAGCCATTTAACGACCCTCTAAATAAGTCTAATAAGACTGAAGAGGACATAATTATGACAATTTTTTAAACTGAGATTTGTATTTATTTATGTGTGGTTAATATATTGGTTAATATTTGGCTAAGATACAACTTTTTAAAAATCTGTAATATGAGGGTGCAAAAAAACCTAAATATTGAGAAAATCGCCTTTTCAAATAAAGTTCTTAGAGAAGCATATAACTAATCAAAAATTTCGTTTGGATATATTTACGGTAGGAAATGTAGATATATTCATGGAAAATTATCTTTACTTATTTAATATCCTAATGATTTTTCGATCAGTTTGACCCATACAATATATTACATTATTACAATGGCTTGGCTATTGCTACAAATAATACCCGTGCTGTTTAAGACTGGTTTTGTGGTCCAGAGTCACATATGTACCTGTAAAGTCCATTTAGTTGCACACAGAATCAGAAAGTAGGGAAGATTTACCTGAATTGAAATAGGTCTGGTTGGATGCTGTGTGGTGCAGAAATAATGAAAAAAATGTAAATAACTGTCATTTAAAATGACGCTTACAAACAGGGCCTAAAATCCGGTTAATTCTGAGTAAAAATCAACGTTGGCGAGTAAATGTAACAGTGTCAGTCGCCAATTGGCGGGTAAAAACGTTGTTTTTAAAGAGATTCGCTGTTTCTGGCGTAAGCGAATAAAATAATCTTTGCCGAAGACAAGATCGTCGTGATTAGCTGTTCTGTCATAAGCGACAAGACCGAATCAAATAATAGGATACCAAATGATTAAGGTCACAGCAGTGTAATGGTCTCTAGACACATTTCTAATGACTTTTACCTGAGAAGATATTGCTGCTTCATTCCGGAAGATTAAAATGTCCATTCTTTATTCTTTATAACCCGATAATGTGGCAAAACATACCTGGGGTTAGGCCCATGGTTACGCCGCCTAAACGGTACAGTTGAAGCAGAGCCGTTGAAGTATAGTCTGAAAGTTTGCGCGTTCGTCTGTACCCTTTCGCCGAGTCGCTTCAGACAGCGCACTGGTAGCACTTAAGCAGACGAAAACACACACAATTATGTCAAAATGAGCGGTTTTTGGAGAGTTACATCGTAAACGTAGTCTTAAACTAGTTGTAAATTGACCGTAAAGAGTTGGGAGAAAAGTCATGTTTTAAAAACACAGCGCTGCTTTTAAAGTGAAACCTGCTGAAGTCCTGCTCTAGTCTCTGATTAACTTTTGTAGCTTGAGTAAAGATTCATCTGTATAGTTTATGCATATACAATGTATATCTTTGTGAAGATTGTTTTAAATCAACTTAAATAAAAAGTTGTTTTATATTTGTTATATATATATACCCTGACCTGAAAAAAGTCTTGTCGCCTCTCAAAGTTGTAGGAACAACAAATAATAACTTGACTTCTAGTTGAACATTTGGAATCAGAAGTGGCTTATATGAAAGGCAAAGGCCTCTAGATTATGCTTATTTTACCAAAACAAAATCTTATCATGCCTTGATTTTTAATTATTTCATTAGGACAGAAAGGTCAAACTTTGCTTAGACAAAAGTCTCGTCACATCTTTAAAGGATTCAACCAATCACAGATTAGAGCGTCACCTGTGACAAATACTGTAATTAACACATTCCCAGGTGTGTATAGAAGAACCCCAGCACACCCAACCTTCATTTGAAATGCATCCTGACCTCTGACAGCATGCCAAAGATTCAAGCGCAGACCAAAGTGCTGATCATCAAGAGCCTGAAGACCAAGTCTCCTGCTGAGGTGGCAGACATCTTTAATGTATCTAAACGTCAAAAGGAGAGGATAAGAAAAAGATCTGAAGAAACTGGTGAAGTTCATGACAGGCCCAGGTCAGGCAGACCCCGTAAGACAACTGTTCGAGACAGTCCAGGGCCAGCCCTTTTTTAGCTGCAGCAGAGCTACATAACAACTGGTCGCCAGAAACCCCTGTATCTACAAGAACAGTTTGTTGAATTCTCTCACGCAGTGATCTCAATGGCCGAATTAGTGCTCAGAAACCAGCATTAAACAGAAGACAGCTAAAAAATTGTGTCGCATTTGCCAAGGCCCCCAGCTTGCAGGAAAGGAGGAACTGTGGAAAAGTGGCAGAAGGTTGATTTTGCAGATGAATCATCTACTGAACTGCATCCCAATCGTCGCAAATACTGCAGAAGACTTATTGGAACCCGCATGGACCCAAGATTCACACGGTGGAGGAAAAACCATAGTTTAGGGTTACATTCAGTTTGGGGGCGTGCAAGAGATCTGCAGAGTGGATGGCAACATCAACAGGCTGAGGTATCATGACATTTTTGCTGCCCATTACATTCCAAACCACAGGAGAAGGCAAATTCTTCAGCCGGATGGCACTCCTTCTTATACTTCAGCCTCCACATCAAAGTTCCTGAAAGCAAAGAAGGTCAAGGTTCTCCAGGATTGGCCAGCCCAGTCACCAGACGTGAACTGTCTGGGGTAAGATGGAGGCGGCATTGAAGATGAAACCAAAGAATCTTGGTGAACTCTGGGAGTCCTGCAAAAATGCTTTCTTTGCCGTTCCAGATTACTTTATTAATAAGATATCTGAGTCATTGCCAAGACGTATGGATGCAGTCCTCCAAACTCATGAGAGTCATACACAATATTAATTATTTTTCCACTGCACCATGACTTTATGTTCTGTACTGTATATTATTAGTATATTAAGTGACAAGACTTTTGTCTAAGCAAAGTCTGACCTTTCTGTCCTAATTAAATCATTAAAAATCATGGCATAAGATTTTATTTAGGTAAAATAAGCGTAATCTAGAGGCCATTGCTTTTCATATAAGCCACTTCTGATTCCAAATGATCAACTAGAAGTTATTATTTGTTGTTCCTACAACTTGGAGAGGCGAAAAGACTTTTGTCAGGGTGTGTATTTCAGAGCTTATTAAATGTTAAAAGGTAATGGCTTTCAATGTTGAATGGCTATAATTAATAGGTAAAACTGAGGAAAAATGCAGAGAGACACCAAAAATAGGCCGGTAAAAAAGTTTGGCCAGTAAATTTCATCACATCACCAGCCATTGGCAGGTGTGGCAAAATGTTAGTTTTAGGCCCTGCTTACAAATATGTGTAGAACTAATATTTAACCTATAACCACAGTGTGGTTTCTGTGCAAGCTGAAAATCTGAGATTTTATTCTTTTAGAATAAAAGTATGAAATAAAAAAAAAAGTAAATGTATTCATGTTTAATGGTTACATTTAAACAAGATATACGTATATGACTTCTAAAAAAATAATCTAATCTAATATTATTTACCTGTAAAATTTAGAAACCTGTTTTCAGTGCATTTTTGTCTGATATTTCAGTCAGCACTCACGGAGGTCTGGAAAAAATTGTGCAAAGCAGCATTTGTGCATTAGCACACTGCCATCTAGTGAACACAATACCAAATCATCACCAATGTTCATAGAGTAATTAATCTTTTTGACACACACACACACACACACACACACACACACACACACACACACACACACACACACACACACACACACACACACACACACACTTCATAGGTGTAATGGTTTTTCTAATGTACAAACTGTATTTTCTATCCCCTTACTCTAAACCTACATCTCACACAAAACTTTTTGCATTTTTAGATTTTCAAAACACTTTATTCTGTATGATTTATAAGTTTGTTTCATCATGGGGACCTAGAAATGTCCCCACAAAGTCAAAATTTACTGGTATTACTATACTTGCGGAGACATTTGGTCTCCACAATGCAAGATAAACAAGAATGAACTAACACACGCACACTAGCAAGCTGTAAGGACAGATCAGTCTGACAATGACATTCTTTAAGTGCTTCTTTAAAAGTTCAGTTTACGGTCATGACTACTTAAAAAAAAATGACACTGAGAAGTTTCCAGGAACACTTCATTTTGTATGATTTATAAGTTTGTTTTCTCATGGGGACCTAAACATGTCCCCACAAAGTCAAAATTTACTGATATTACTATACTTGTGGGGACATTTGGTCCTTATAACGTAGTGAATATCAGTACATACACACACATTTCATTTTGTTACAAGTTGTGGGGACTTTCCATAGACTTCTATTGTTTCTATACAGGCCAGTCCATACAATGTCACAAACTTCAAGTTTTACTATCCTTGTGGGGACATTTGGTCCCCACAACGAAAGACAAACAAGAACGAACAAACGCACACACAAAACAACAACACACCCAGTGAATCTGCTTTTAAACAGAAATCAGTTTAATGGACATGACCATGGATTGATTGAAAAAAAGATTTAATTTCTTTAATGATTTTTTTTTTTTAACCAGATAATGTAGCTAAATATCAGACACTGCACTGCTTTATCTGTTCTTCATACAGCTGCACTGGCATATGGACTGTAAACATTGTAAACTTTATGGCACGCTGCACATTTACAAATAATATTGGTGGCCAAAATACTTGTTTGATCTGTATATATATATATGAATAAAAATAGCAACTTTCTTTTTTCCTGCAAATTAGTTGGTCTAATAAGACTAATAAACACATGAAGCTATTGCTCGCTAGTTATGTGGATTATTGCACTGTGTTAATTACAGACTTCACTATTGACAAGATACTACTCAAAATAACATTCAAAAATCACAGCCTAGCTATCAAGACAGATAAGTCTGACCATGACATTCCTTAAGTGCTTCTTCAAAAGCTCAGTTTACGGTCACAGCTACTTGAAAAATGACACTGAGAAGTTTCCAGGAACCAGGCATTTTAGTTTCTAATCTAATTTCCCTTTTGTAGGCACACTGACATGACAAGCAGATTTATGTGTTTTAGATATACATGAGATGTTTACTTCAGAAATATGGAATGTGTTAGGATGTTTTCACAGTTTTAAAATGACTTTGCCAGACAATCGATACTAGGCATTTAGGTTACAATTACAGTTTATAGCAGAAGAGTAACTTAGTTTTACACCCTTTTACACAAGATCACAAACACCAAAACAGGGAGAAAAAAAAAAAAGTAACACGCCAGCACACTCACATTTGGAGGAGTGCATATACACATTTACACATACGTAAAAACTTCTTTTGCTTCCAAAGTGCACAGGTTCAGTGAGAGCTGGATTCTGTCATTACATGGTCATATGTTCTGGAAGTACGTAAGAAATGTCATCCCAAGGATGGCGGTACAAACCCTGCTTCAACCGCTTCTGGTCCAGATAGTGACCTGCGCAAAAAGAGATAAGGTTGTTTATATAACATTATTTCATAACAGACATCAGAGATAGATCACACACACGCACCTATGAATCCCATGCTGCGTCCCAGCACAAAGATTCCATTCAGTGCTCCGATATCCACAAACTCATCTGCCTCATCGCTGTACAAGAGAAAGAAAGAGAAGTTCGTGAGAAATCAGTTATTTTTTCTACCATTTATGTGAACACTATGTAAGCCACCCTCCCGCCACTGAAAAGGCTATTGCAACTTTTTATCTCACAATTTTTTTTTGTCTCAGAATTGTGAGATATAAACCTGCAGTTGTAAGTTATAGACAGAATTGCTTGATATAAACTAACAATTCTGACTTTTTTCCTCAGAATTGCATGATACAAAACTCTCTATTTGTCAGAAATAAAGTCAAAATTAAGTTATTTCTTTTACTTATACTTTTTTCACACAAATGCAAGTTTATATCTCGCAATTCTGACTATTTCCTCACAATTCAGATTTATTTCTCTGAATTGTAAGATATAAGTCCAATTTTGAAGGGAAAAAAAAAAAAGTGATATGTTGTCAGAATTGCGAGGTAATATTTTTACAGTTTAGACTGTGTGTCTGTGTGTAAGACTTAACTCGCAATTGTGTGTTATAAAGTCAGAATTGCGAGATATAAACTCGGAAAAAAAAAGTTAGAATTGTGAGTTTATATCACACAAGTCTAAGAAAAAAAGTCAGAATTGCGAGTTTATATCACAATTCTAAGAAAAAGTCAGAATTGCGATCTATCATGTTTCTATCATGCAATTCTGACATAATTGTTTCTATCATGCAATTTGACTTAACTTCTCAGAATTTAAAGTTTATATCACAATTCTGAGTTTAGAACTTGCAATTGCTTGTTTATATCTCACAATTCTGAAAAAAACATCAGAGATGTAAACTCGCACCTGTGAGAAAATTGTCAGAATTGTGAGAAGTCGCAATTACCTTTTTTTTTAAACATTTTTTATTCTGTGGCAAAAACAGGCCTCCATAGTACACTCTACTTTGCTGGGGTTTTAGTTATTGTTAACTATCAAAAATAATTTTCCTTCATTAAAATAAAACTGAAATAAAGCAAAACAAATATTGTGGGGGGAAAAAAAAACATTAGAAATGTTGTCTTGGCAGCTAACTGAATTAAATAATGTTAAGTTGAAGTTCTAAATGTACTAAAATTGAAATAAAATTTAGTTAAATAGAGAAAAGTTAAAAAAACGAAAACTAGAACAAAAATTGCAAAAGCATAAAATTCTTAAGCTTAAATTAAAATCAAAATACATAAATAATATAAATATAAATTATATATTTAATAAATAAATAAATAAATAAATAAAATATACATATACAATATATTTAAAATAAATAAATATAAATAATACAAAAAACAGTTATTTACACTTTTTTTTTTACTTCAGTTTTACTTACCGAGTAAAGCCTCCACAGCTTCTCAGCAGATCCACAAATGCCACTCCAATGAATCCATCAACGTTCAGGATAAGGTTTGGTTTCTGATAAAGAGGGACATTTTATAAAACTTAATCTATACTATGCCACAAACAAATGTTCAATTGAACCTTCACAGGGAGTTTTATTGACAGGCGATCTGGCCAATCATAACACTGAATCTGCCAAACAACCGGCAATCAAACAAGACAAGAAAGTTGATTTACATTGGTGGAAATTTAGGACTCAAAAATGTAGTAATTTCAGTAGAAATAAATGCGGTCAAAAATTTTAATGTGGGAGAAAGATGTTACGATGCAGATTTCCTCACTGTGTTCAGTTACAATGTTAATACCAGTTGAAAATGGGATCCAAGACACATGCAAGTGTTTGTACCTTTGAGGTGGTGATCTTCTCCACCTCCAGAGCGTAGTCCAGCAGCTGAGTGGCAGGGAAGTGCTGTTTCACAAAGTCTTTCAGGATCTGCACCCGCATGTCAGGATTATTGATCTGAAAAAATGAATCGATCAGTAAAGCCAGCAAAACTGCAATGCTTAACAGGTTTTTGAGCACTTGATTTTGAAGTGTTTGTGTTCTCACCGATTTCACCCTGTGTCCGATGCCCATAATGAGTTTGCCGTCCTTCTTCATTTTGTTGACAAACTCCATAGGCAGCATGCCACTGTCGAATGCCTTACTGAACTGCTTGGCAGCTGCGTCCAGGGCACCTCCAAAACGGTCCCCCTAAACACAAATAGAGCCAGTGTTGAAACACATGCTATTCTGATGCTAAACAGACTGTATGTGAGAAAGTCTAGAGGTTTCATACGATGGTGAGGAGTCCAGAGGTCAGGCTGGAGATCAGGTCTTTGCCAGCACGTGCACACACTATGGTGTTATGAGCTCCCGAAACAGCAGGGCCGTGATCAGCTGTCACCATCAGACACATCTCGATGAACTGACACGCATAGCGCGGCAGCCTGCAGAAACACACAAATTATGTGAAAATTCTAAAAGACTGAAGACAACATAATTGACACAATTATTTCTACCATGACAACTCTTGGAAGATTTTAGTATTTGGCCTTGGGGGAACTGATCTGCTACACTGCTGAATTGCTGCGGCTGTTGGTTATTGCTCTTTTTGTAGATTATTGCTGCTGCTGCAAAGCAAGTACAGGAACTTGCTACTGCCAATACATATGCCAGTACGATGTCATGAATATTTAAGACACACTACTGCTGCACAAACAGCTAAAAAAAAAAAAAAAAAAAAAAAAAAACTGCGTGTGACTATGAAAAAATATTTAGGAGCACCATGTGCAACTGACCCGATCAGCATATTAGTGTTTGCGCTGATGGGAGCTTTGAAGGTTTTTTGCAATGTCAAGTAATGTATCACGGACATATATCATAAATCCTTTCATAAAGTGTAGAGAGAGTGTAAATAAGAGATTTATTGTGCCGTGTAAAGAGCTTTGTTGATTTTAATGGAATTTTGTGAGATTGCGAGGAACTAAGATGAGTGACAACAGTTAAATAAACAACAAATATTAAGTGACTTACATTGTCTGACTATAACACTGTTGCCTGATTTTGCTACATTTCATCGTCAAAAATAGTCTGAAACAAGTCACAACTGAGCCGCTGCACATCTCAATTCAAACACAGCAATGTTTCGTTTACGAATGAACATGCGTTTTTAAACAAATCTAATGAGTCAATGATTAAATTTTTTTATTCATAAAGACAGTAACTTGCTTTATTCCTGAATGAATCAGCCGTACAAACGAATCAAATGAATGATATGATTCAGTAATTAAATCAGTGACTTGCTGCCACCTACTGGCAGATTTAGTTTCATTTTTAAGTTATTTTTTTCAGTTATTTAAATCATTTAAAATTTCTGTATTCAAAATGTTATATTTAAAACATTAATCTCAACATGAATTTAATTGCACTCATGCCACCTCCGAGCTTCTTTAAACACAAAAATACACATACTTTTGTGTTCTTCTATGCCACCTCTGCAGTAGAAAATAATTTTGTTAATACTGGTTTCATTTAATTGGTAACTTATTCTTATTCTGTTGATTTAATTAGAAATTTTAAAAAGCTTATAAAATAATTCATATACATAATTAAATATAATTTATGAATTAAAATAAATCGGCATAAAAGATGGCACACTTTTAATAATGTAAAAAAAAAAAATTCCCCCGTAAATTACTTTAAGGAGTCAAATATCACCTTGTAAGTGCTCCTAAAAGAAAAGTAAGCGTAGAGCCCTGATATAAAATTAAATCTTTAAATATTATATAAAAATAATACAAATTGTTATATTACATTAATCACAATTAATAATAATATAATATTGTTTATATGCATTATCAAACATTTAAGTTTTTTTTATTTATTTATATTAATAAATAGTTATTATTATTATTATTATTAATACATAAAATAAATTGTACTTATTACATTTAATAATAACAATACTACTACTACAGTTTTATTACAGTGTTAATACAGGGGGGAAAAAAATCCCCCAAAAAGTTTATACGCTCACTTGAGGTGGTTTTTGACTATGTGAAAGCATATAATGGGAAATGAAAAGACATTTACCTAATAAATTCCTTAATATGCATCAAAAGTCAAGTGACTTAGCATGATGGGATGGCATAACCTGACTAACCAGTGGACCGGTCTTGTTACACAGCATCTGAAGTGTTTAATAATCATTCTGAAATGCCCGAACAAAGTATTTGTGTATAATTGCCTCCCAGAACTGACACGACTACATTCCTAAACAGCAGGTATCCACCTCCGAAAACAATGACCGCATTTATTGTATTTTGTCTGCTTGCTCTAAGGCACAAATCATTTATTATATATGAAAATTATTACATTCAGTGGCTTCCCCTACTTTTCTTAGTGAAATTTAGTGCCAGTTTAGCAAATGTTTTATGTGATTTTCCAATTTTGCACACAAGTTAAATTCACAACTTTGGATGGAAACCCAGCTAGTGAAACTTACCTCCTCTGGAACCAAAGCAGGCCGAGGGTGCCGCCCAGACCCATCTCAGACTTAAAGACCTCAGTAATGGGCATGCCTGCATAAATGAGCTCCTGTCCTCTCTCATCACAGATACTCGTCATGAAGGATGCCGGTTTACGGATCAGACCCAACTCCTACACAGAGAGAGAACAAAAGACATGATGCTTAACTCTTGTAAGTGAGTGTTTGTCTTCAAAACATATGTTGTTCATACTCACTCGTGCCCAAGAGTAATCCATTGGCACGGTGGGTGGAGGAACCTCTTTAGCAGGCACAATCACACCCTTGGCTACCAGATTATCATACACAGATCTATAGGATACACAAATATGTGGTTACTGATAGCCAGGTTAAAATGTTACATTGTTCACAAGTACACAGAGACGACATACTTGATGACGTCTCCAAGCTCATCAAAGCTCTTGGGCACAAAGGCTCCTGCCTCTTCCAGAGCTTTGTTCTTAGCCACTGCAGTCTCAGATGCCTGATTAGCACAAGCTCCAGCATGGCCAAACTGGACCTAAACACAAAGCAGGATACAATCAGTTAATTAACACATTTGAAACAGGTTAGTAAACGTAGTTTTTTGGACACATTATAAGCAATGCATCCACTTGCGCACCTCAGATGAGAACAGGGTGGCGCAGGTCCCTATGCACCAGCAGACCACAGGTTTGGTGATCCTGCCTTCTTGAATGCCTTTGCAAATCTTGTACTCTTCATTTCCGCCAATCTATAAGCAGAGAAGATTAATGAGTGTATTGCAAATTTTACGGTGACTGTAAACCGGGCTCTAAGTAGCTGAACAAATGCTCACTCACCTCGCCGAGCACAACAATCATTTTGACTCCGGGTGTGTCCTGATACCTCAACACATGATCCGTAAACACAGAGCCTGGATACCTGCAGCGAAAGACACACCCTGCAGGTTTAAACTCACATGCAAGTTGTTACACTGATGAAACGCATCGAACCATACGTAGAATTAAAGAGACGTTGACTTGAACACACACCTGTCACCTCCGATGGCAACTCCTTCATAAACTCCATCTGTAGTGCGTGAGATGATGTTGTTGAGCTCATTGGACATACCACCAGAGCGGGAGACATAGGCCACACTTCCCGGCCTGTACAGCTTAGATGCCAGGATGTTATCCAGCATACCACCTGTATTACCGATCTTGAAACAGCCTGGTTTAATACCGCCGACCTAAAACACATGCACACACACCCCACCAACTTAATAATAATAATAACAGTAATAATAATAATAATAATAATAATAATAATGATAAATTATATAACAATAAAATATAGTATTACGTAGTTTCATATATTACATATATATATATATATATATATATATATATATAAAAACTTTATAATAAAATCTATTACATACACTATCAGTTTAAAGTTTTTGAACAGTAAGATTCTTGTTTTTAAAGAAGTTTCTTCTGCTCATGAAGCCTGCATTTATTTGATCCAAAGTACAGCAAAAACAGAAAAGCAGTGAAATATTTTTACCAAATATAAATATTTTTAAAATAACTGTTTTCTATTTGAATATATTTTCACATGATTCTTCAGAAATCATTCTAATGTGCCGATTTGCTGTTCAGGAAATTGATTTATTATTATTATTATTATTCTTCATCATCATCATCAATAATATTTAAAACAGATTTTTTCCCAGGATTCTTTGATGACTAGAAAGCTCCAAGATCAGCATTTATCTGAAATAAAAAGCTTTTGTAACATTATACATTTTACCATTCAAAAGCTTGGAGAAATTAATACTTTTATTTAGCAACAATGCTTTAAATTGATCAAAAGTGAACAAATTCAACAATAATAATAATAATAATTTTATATATTTATATTTATGTATATATATTTATATTTATATATCTGAACGATTTCTGAAGGGTCATGTGACTGGAGTAATGATGCTAAATATTCAGCTTTGAAATCACAGAAATAAATTACATTTTAAAATATATTCAAATAGAAAACTTATTTTAAACAGTAAAAATATTTTTAAATGTTACTGTTTTTGCTGACTAAATAAATGCAGACTTGGCAAGCAGAAGACACTTCTTTTAAAAAAAAAAAAAAAAAAAAAAACATTAAAAATCTTACTGTTCAAAATCAAAAGTCATGATTTTGACTGGTAGTGTATTTATATATGCGACTACAATAATAATAATAATAATAATAATAATAATAATAACTTTACTATTACTGCTAAAATACAAGTTTTTACAAATACAATTATACAACTACAACCTTTTTGGGGGGGACTTTTATCATTGGCCTGTAGAGGGCACACAAACCTCCCATTATTCAAACCAATCTGTCCCCACACTCAACTACACACACAAGTATCCAACAGAAAGGGAGTTTGGAGTCATACCGTTGCAGGACCAATGATAGTAACTCCCTTCTCATCTGCCATTTTGATGATCTTGCGAGTCAAAGCCTCTGGAATACCCTCAGCTATGATTGCTATAGTGTGGATCTGTATATATTACAAAAAACAAAAACGTGAACAATCAGACCACATTGGTTTGTGAATATTTAAGGAATAGTTCACTACACAGTAGAGTCAGATGAATGTATAGAGTGAGCTGATGCTGATCTCGGACCTGGGGGTACTGCATGGTCTCTATGGTGCTGTCGTAGGCAGAGCGGAGAGAGGCAAAACTGATGAGCACATCTACTTCTGGATGTTTCTTCATTGCATCAGCCATGTTCTTATAGACCGGCAGCAGGATCTCCTTATGACCCCAGTAAAACTTCTGCTTGTGGTCTCCACTGATTCAAATAGAAATAATGTTTTAAGAAGAAATATGCATATGCATGATGCAAGGGACAGTCAATCTAAGAAAAACTAAATTAAAATCAAAAAAGTTTTCACCCCTAGACATCACTCTATAATGAAAAATGTCCCATACTAAGGTTTTAAATGTAAGCATAAGACTCACGTGAAGGGGTAAACCATGGCTGCTACTGACGGCTCCTGACGTGAACACACATAATCAAAGTCAAGCATGCCCTGAACTGCACGTGTCTGCATCCCCCACACTATAGACTTGGTGTGGTCACTGAACAGAGTCGTGCTTTTGGCTACAGAGATAAAGACAGAAGGAGAAAGAGAAACAAGTGAGCGAGGAAAGGAGGAAACAACATCATTACAGTACATTAATCTCTAAGAGTAGAACAAGACATACAATATGTTGAAGTCAGCCTCAGCAGGATAACAATTAAAGGTTTTCTAAATACATTCATGAAAGGAACGTATTTAGTACATTGTCATTAACTATACATTTACTTTATAATATACAAATTGTCTACATAGGGCAGAGGATTTTAAAATATAAAATCACTGCACGAGTGAGTCATTGAGTCATTAATTCAAACGGCTGATTGATTCAGTAACGAAATGCCATCGTGTGTTGCTCAGTGACGCAAAACAGTTCTGCTGTGGCTTTATTTTAAACTATTTTTGTTGTCAAAATAAAGCAAAAACAAGAACAGTTGTATCTAAAATGCAAGTCACTTAATATTTACTTCTTGATTACTGAACGGTTCATTAAATCTTTCACATTTGCAATCGTGCTGGAGAAAAACATCACTCTTTCAGGGCTCCGCGACAAGTGGATTTTGTGAAAGGGCATGTCAAAGAGAATTTTCCTTGCCCGATTAGACAATCAATAACAAACAATAACTAGGGCAGCACTGAAACTTTGGTGAGGATGATTCAATTTTATTACTTTCAGTTTAATCGGTGACTGATAACGGACAGTATCAAGTTTGCGTCAATTGAGGTTCGTGCAGCCTATCTTCATTTTAGGAACCTCTTATCTCCATTAAACAGTCTGAGTAACTACATTTAAATGACAGTGTCAATGCAGGTTCGGATTTTCTTCTGCAGTGGAAAGACGGAGTTTGTTGATACTGATTTAATTTGAATAGTAACAACCATACAGAGTCAAATTATTCTAACTGAATGTATTGATAAAATTTAAGAATTTGACACAAATGATGACACATACAGGAGTTGGACACTGAAACACTGGCCAATATAGTGTTGGAGGTTTCATGGCTATATTTGCGCAGCCTGGTGGCCAATCTTCACTTATTGCACATTCCACCAGTAAGAGCAATGTGTGAAGGTTGACTATGTGCACCCAATGGTTCAGACATTGTACCCTAAAGGTGATGCCATGTATAAAGATGATAATGCACTAACACACACAGCAAGACTGGTGACAGAGGTTTGATGAACATGAAAGTGAAGTTGAACATCTCCCATGGCCTGCAGAGTCACCAGATCTGAATATTATTGAGGCACTTTGGGATGTTTTGGAGGAGCGAGTCAGGAAACGTTTTCCTAAACCAGAATCACATAGTGACCTGGCCACTGTTCTAGAAAAGGAATGGCTCAAAATCCCTCTGGCTACTGTGCATGACATGTATTTGTCAATCCCAAAACCAAATGATGCTGTATTGGCCACAAAAGGAGGCCCAACACCATACTAATTGTGGTCTAAAACCAAGTGTTTCAGTTTCATTGTCCAACCCTGTACATTTAGTAAGGATAGGAAAACATAAAGTTAAAAAAGTGTCCTAGAAATCAATTTAATAGTACATTTTAGTACATTTTTAACCCAGACAAGTGAATGACTGATTTACTTGTCCGATGTCAAAGCTTAATGTCAAGCCCTGCTCTTTGTGTGATATGACTTGTATCAGAAGATATAAAAGACATATAAAAGTCCTTCGGGGGCATTTTTGCCACCTTGAATTTTTGGCGAATTCTAAATCACTGAGTGAAAGTGTAAACTCTAAATGTGTTTGTGCAGTAGTCTAACCTACATCATACATCACTCAACTGAGAAATGTCGAAATTAATTAATAAATTAATCGAAATAAATTAATTGTAGAAATTAACAAAACACACACTGCAAAAATAAATAAATACATGAAAATAAATTTAAAAAAGGCCAACAGGCCATTAACAACAAATAGTTGAATGTTTGATATGTTAAGATATAGGACATTTATGGTTGCCATGCAATATAACAACTTAATACAGGATGTGTGGCCACAGAGGTATTTACAACGGCTTTGAAGGTGGCCCATCCTTTACAAGTGGGAATCAGAATAAACCATTTTATTGTCTAGGGTTACCATATGACCATGTGTTTACCCAACATGGCCTGGCAAGGACTTTTTATACTCCCTATAGTGTCTGAGTTTTGTCTTTGTTTTCCCATTGATGTGCTCTCTACAATCCTCATACATTATATGTACATGTATTTGCATTGCTTTAACTGGTATCTGTAGATCTAAGCTTCTCTCTTGCCATTATTGGTCTAGGATTATGCACAATGCTTACACACTATAGGTCAAACTACTATTCAGTCACCCAGGAAAAGAAAGCCAAATCGTAGACATTTTAGGCTATTTAAAAAATCCCATCAAGGACATTTCTGGGAAAAATATGATATCTGGTCACTTTGTATTATCTTTGTGTCAGTGACTGTTTAAAAATCATCCCATCATAGGCCTGTAGGAAGCGCCACAACCTACAAATAAATCTTCAGTTACTGTGATTATGCTTGTGGGAGTGTGATTGCATTTGCACTAACCTGGAGGAAGTCCAGCACGACTCTTTTGAGGGGAGCTCTTTTCTGCTTCAGTTTTGACCTCAGAGAAAGAGGCCGATCTGGTGGAGGCGGGAGTCTGGGAGTGACAGAGAAAGTGCAATATTAAGTTTTGTCAATCTTTATGGTGACACTTATAGTCTAGTATGAGCAGCACATTAAGACGTGATCTTTTAAAAGCAGTGGAGAAAGACTCAACAATAAGAAACTTCACTTTACTAAAAGCCCTGTATCATCTAATGGCTTGCTTGGTTTTTAATGCAAGCACACTTAAAGTAAGACTTCCACCCACACACACACACGATCACTCACTGTGGTACCACCGCTAGTGTTGAGAAGGAAGTTAGCGGTGTGGGCGGCAACTTGAGGCTGTGTGTCGATTGGCCGGTGACCTAGTGCCATTCCAACAATAGCGGTCATGTGGGTTTCAGTGCCAAAAACATGAATGGGGATACCGGTGGTCTTTCCTACACACAAAAACAGAGATCACATCTTGAAGCTTTGACTTTATGTACACTTACAAATGTGCACATGCATAAACTCACCAACTTCCCCCATCACTCTTAAACCTTCCTGGTAGTTTGGGCCACCACGACGGACAAATATAGTGACCTCATGCTCTTTCAGAGGGTTCTGGTAATCTTTGATAGCTCTGACGATACCCTGATACATACAAAACAGCCAAACAAACACATTTCACAGTTTCACAATACTGACATGTGCTAATGCACACAAATGACAAAAAGAACATGCACATCATGAGGGAGTCTATGATCTAACCTTGAATGTTGCCGCTACGTTGGTGAAGTTGGCAATGCTGCCTCCAATGATCAGGACTTTACCTACACAAGAGAAAAAAAAAACTGATTAGATACCACAGATACAATAGACAAAGGGGTTAGGGGCAATTGTGCCTACTTTACATTTTCAAATCAAACTTCTTTGAGGTAACATTTATCACATGCAGTGGAATATGATCATGGCCTTGATTAAATTAATGATTAGTAGATTTTACCACACACAGTACATCAGAAATCACCCAAAATTACATTGTAGTAATGACATCTTTAACTTTGTTTAAAAAAAATACATAAATGGTTAAGCCTCGAGATTGCTAGTCTAGTAACTTTGAATAAAAAAAAAAACTCTGAATTAAAACTGGTTAGTAATTTAAAAATTATTTATATTTTAATAACAAATATAGTAATTATATATATATATATATATATATATATATATATATATATATTTTTTTTTTTTCTTTCAGTATGACAAAGTCTGGAAAAAAAAAATTGTATTTATATATATATATATATATATATATATATATATATATATATATATACACACACACACACACACACATTTCTTATAAAGACCTCAAAATTTTATTATTTAAAATTTAAAATCCCTAGTATTTAGTGATGAAGTGTTAAAAATATTATTATAAAAATATTTGTGCATTTATTTAAAAAAAAAAAAAAAAACACTTTCAAATAATTTTAGGTGAAAGACTAATAAAGAAAGTTGGATTTTAAGACGTACCATCGGGGTGTTTCTCACGGGTCATGAGGGAGAGGATGGTCTTGGCATAGTCATATGTTTGTTGCTCACTCGGAGCACCTGAATACTCTCCGTAATTGGCTAGTTCATTGACTCCACCCAGATCACAGATTGTGTCACTATGATGGAGGAAAAATACAATATGTTAAACTATTGGCTATTATGTCAGAAATATTTATGACTGAAATCCCAACAACAGGAAACACAGGAAAGAGAGCAAGTCAATATTATCCATTAGCATCTGTTTTATTTGTTTGTGGGCATTAAAGAGAAAAACATTTGGTTTCTTGATCCTCTGCTCTACTCTCAGAGGACAGCGCATACACATCCTAATTAGTCTCATACCGCTTTTTCTCACTCCATCTCCTTCCTCCATCCAGAGAGAAGGACAGATGCTGCAGCGAAAGATAAACCTCTAGATAACGGTTATCAAGCTTGGATGGGTAATGTCATTTAACTCTCAGAGTCTGACTCATACAGGTATCTGCTTCATCTCTCAGCCCATGAAGCACAAGAGTTCTGCTCATTACACCAGCATCTGCCTTCAAACTGTCTCTTACTATAAATGGCATATTCCAAGCTACTCTCAAGATCTAGGATTTCATTAGCAATGAAAATTCAGTCATTGACTCATATCGTTACAACTTTCTTTCTGTAGAACACAAAAGAAGATCTCCCTGCTGAAAAAAACCCCAGCTAAAGGTAAGCTGGTCGTAGCTGGTTTAAGCTGTAAGTAGCTGGTTTTAGCTGGTCTCCCAGCCTGAACAGCTAAGGAAGTGGCCAAATCCTTCTAAAACCAGCCTGCTGACCAGCTAAGACCAGGCTAGATGACCAGCTAAAACCAAGCAACCAGCTAAGGCTAGTTTTAGCTGTTTTTCAGCAGGGCTTTTGAACAATGTCTTAGTGTTTTTTCCAAACAATGAAAGTCAATGAGTTCCAATGTTGCTTTGGACACTACTGACTTTCACTGTAAAAAAAACAAACAAACAGCTGAAACATTTTAATTATGTTTTGTATGTCAATGTCAATGACTGATTTTTTTTTCCTGGATGAAATATCTAGGGATGTATCAGTGCACCCTGAGCCTGTTTAAAAATTGATACAAATGTGTGACATTTCAAGTTGGTTGAAATGTTAAATGAATCACGATACAGTTGAGGGTGGGAGTTTCTATGAATATCTCTTTGAGGGGAACTGACTGTCTTCAGGAAAGTTTAGATGGTATTTTCTTTTCATCTTCATCCACTTCAAGCTATTTTTAGCTGTACAAAAGAGGTAATTTTGGTGCTTCAAATTACAAACTGGTGTGTCTTATATTATTTTAATGTATTATCTTAATTATGATCACAGTAATTCCCGCTATTCTAAAAGTAAGGTGGATATGCGCAGCGCTGTTTAGTTTACAGCGTTAAACGAGGAAACGCTGTTTTGCCTCAGTTCCATAAGCGCCACCTACTGTAAAGAGTAAATCTGCATCTCATCTGCTGTTTTTGTTTCGTTCAAAAATAGTGAGTTTCGTTAAGTGAATCTTTCATCACTAGAAATATCCCTTTTTAACTAGTAAATAATTTTAAGTCATATCCAAACTGGACTAACTCCCGAGTGATAGGTACCTGTAGACGACAGAAGCTCCGCCCCCTGCCACCATAGTCCAGATGCGTCCGCGGGGGTTCAGGAGAGTGAGCTTGAGGCTGGCACCACTCTTAGCATCTAGATCTGCTATGTATGCCTCCTACAGGAAGGTTATGAAAAGGTTTGTGTACTGTACTTTGCATCAGTGGTTAAAGACAAAATTAGCTGTTAAAAATATTTTGGGAAAAAAAAAACGTAATTACAAAGTGTATCTAATAGTAAAATGCCATAACAAGACAAATGAAATGCTTATAAATTACAAAAAGAAGCAGAAAAACTCTTTCTGGTCACTGGTTGACACGTCAACAGAAACGTTATAAAATGGCTTGTGGACTGTGTGTTGGCCAAATATTTAATGAAGCCAACACTCTTCCCTGTCCAACCCATATGGATCAACAACCAATTATAGTAGCACATCTGACAGAAAGGTAAAAGAATATACCAAATGTTGTTTATTAATACACCAACTCTGATTTTATTCCAGCTAAACCAGCCTGTTATAACAGCTAGTGTATCGGTGTGTGTGAGACCAATTAAACCAGCCTTCTGGCAGATAAACATTGCCACAAAACGTACTGCCAACAATGACGCAGTACAAAAGACATCATTCTCTCTCTCTCTGCACAAGCACAACTCATCATTATAATAGTGTCTGTGTGTGGTGAATGAATCATTTATGAAAGACTGCCTCTAATTAATTATTAAATCATATTTTTTAGAAGAAGTGAAAGTAAGCAAACGCAGCAGAATCAGAAGTACATGTGGCCTCTGATGAATCAACAAAACAGTGATAAACGCAGGCAGTTCCTTCCTGTTCCTTGTTGGGTTTACAGATTAAATACAAAAATACTAATTAATACAAATGCATCTGTCACTGAATCACTGAAAATGTACAACATTATCCAACAAAATACACAATGAGTGTTACCTCAGGATAGGCCTCTCTGCCGAAGGGAGGGGGAAACTCCACATCACCCCACTTGGCTTTACACAAGTAATCAGCTGTGGCATCGATTTTAGCAGCCATGTCCAGCACATACACTCCATCCTTAGTGACCACTGACAGAGAGAAAGAGAGCGTTTGTTCATCACAAATTGATGTCACTTTGCATTTTTCGCCTGTCTTAAGATATAATGAAATATACATTTCCAATGAATCCTGTATTTAAATCTCACAGTTAATGAATGCTTTGGGTTGTGCTGTGAAAATGTGATGTTGAGGTGCACGTGATGGTTTCAGGCACATGAAAGGGTTTCAATATTTAGTTATTAGCATATATGATTCTTGAGTCATGCATTCCACTAAGTGACCTGATGACCAGAACCTGATCTCATGACGAAAATGTGGGAACTTTGTCGCACGATGCAAAATACGTAGCACCATGTACGTTTCGTGACATATTCGATGTGAAATGTCCACTGAGTGGGGCTAAAATAGTGTTTGTTCTTTATTCCCCGGAACATATGAATGTACACATTGTTCCCTTTATGTGACGTTGGTTTTGTGCGTGTCACCGCAGTTATGACTTAAAATGTCCATTGAGCGGCGTTATAACTCTAATGCTCCATGACGTTTTAAAATAACGTACCATCTGCATTACCTGATAGTATGAACGAAACTAAATTAGACTCTTTCAACGCGAGTCATGTTTTTCACAGGATTCTGTGGACTGTGTATGAAAATGATTACAAGTGCTCACTGTTTTACCGTCTCCAGTGTTCATTTTAGTTGGAAACTAGGCATGTTGCGATATTCGGTGTTATTTTACTTAAGTAATACAAGTTAATTAAAATAAGTTGAAATACCAGTTGTCACTTGTCCACCGCGGCACCGCCCCCACTGTTGTTTTGACTTTTATTGTAATAAACATTATTTAGCTCAGTAGATTTTTTTTATAGTAATGAAAACTTCACTATAATTAGACACTATAATTAAAAGCTAAACGCGGCTGCTCAACGCAGTGCTGAACGACAGTCACATCAGAGATCCGTGGCAGGAGTCAGATTTCATTTATCATGAGAGAAGAGTGAGTTAAGCTGACAAAAATGAGGTGAGAAAGACAAGATGGTGGCAAAAGACTTTGTTTCGAAACAAAATCCAAATATGCCTGTTTTAAAAATATTTTGAACATTTTGTTGACTTTGAATTTTGTTGATTTTGAAAAGCCTGTTGACTTTTGCCGTTTATCTATGATGATTTTGGCAGCTTTTTTTAACATTTATTTCTTATTTATTTGGTTCCACCGTATTTACCAATTTTCATTTTTTTATAATTAACCTTTGTGTAAGTTATTTGTTATTTTATTTTAGGCCTATAGCATGGTGTATTTGTATTCATTTTTGTTAACAAACTAAACATTCTGTGTTTAATTTAGGTGATGTTCAATGTTTAATTTAGGTGAGTTTGTCCACTGTTTGGTTATTGTTTACACAATCAATTGATGGCGAATTGCTGCTAATTTGAAAGTGAAAGTAAAATGCGCACAGGCATTTACAAGCTATTATCACCCGGTGGGAAAACTTCCTCAGCATCCAATCCCTATTGGAAACGGCAGTGATATGTACTTACTGGTACTATTTCGCATCTTGTGAAAAAGTTTCCACAGGTAGGTTTTTGTCATGAGATCAGGTAGCAAACAATAAATAAAAAAGTAAAATGCTATGGGAAACTCGTGCAGACTCTGTATTTTCTATCAGACTGAGAAAGTGCACCGCTTGTTTGAACATGCGAAATGTGATTTATACAGACAAAAACACAAACAGGAACATCAAAGGATGTTGGAAACCGTAACAGATGCCATAGGGCACACAGGGATTATTAATTAGTGCCCTATGAAACATCCCCAGTCACCATCAAACAGCATCCATGTTCATTAATTAGCCTTAATGTTGTCAAATTAAATCTTTCCTCAAAACATGCTATGATGTTAGTTTGACACCAAGTTGGATCAGAGTACAGCCTTTAGTAATAAGCAAATCAGTATGGTGAACATTAAGATTTGTTCTTAGTGATTCGTAACGCAATGAGCAAGTACAACTTTTACAGCCTTGCAAAGAACTGAAGAGGTTTGTCTTTGGTCTCCATAGAGTGAATAAATGGTGCCAAGACTTTGGGAAGAACTGAATCAGAAGTCTGGGTGGATGCACAACTAACGGCATCCATGACAGGCCACAAGCCAAGGTGGGATGGGCTGCTTTTGTGACTTACCAAGAGGATTGATCTCCAAGTATGTAAAGTACAAGTCTTCATACAGGTTAAACAAGCCCACCAGGAAACTAGTCAACATCCTGCAGAAATAAAAAAACATCTCTATGTAATATTCCGTTACATACCAAAAAAAAAATACAGGTTAAGAACGTAAGTTTTGCAATACTGACTGTACTGATGATTATGTAATATTGTATACAAAACAAACTGGAAACTGGCAGACTATTGCCAGTAATGACACTCGATTTAACGACAGAACTGGTTACTGGTGTGAGACGGAACAGCTGGTGTTTGAGGTAACAAGGGAAAACGAGGGAGCATGAAGGAGGAGGAAGTGAGAGGATCATCCGTCATCCACCTCATAAAAAAAAAAAAACTGTGACGGTCCATAGTCCGGAGAACACAAATTATAGACGAGAAATGACAGGGAGACTGAATCACTGGAGGAAGAGGGAGGAACTCGTGGGATGACAGTAAGTCAGTAAAAACACTCTTTGAAACATGGCAAAATGACATTTAGGGTGGAAAATTTGTCTTTTATGCTACAATATTTTGTGAGAGGGCGTTGCATGTTGTTTTTCAAGCTGTAATCTTGAAAAATGAAAAAAATGTGTGTGTGTGTGTGTGTGTGTGTGTGAGACTGTGAATAAAAGAGGGAGAGGAAGAATAAAAGAGACGGATGAATAGAAATAGAGGTGTGGATGCTGGCCAATGCTGCCAAACCCGTCTCCCCGTCAATCTCAATGTCAGCCAAGACGGCGAGTCCAGCCAGAACGAGATGTCAGTGTATGTGTGCCATCAAAAAGACGGACGGGGTTTATAGACGTGAATTGAATAAGCCTGTAGGGTGGGGGCGAGACGGGGGAAAGATTTCATTTGTGTAATGGATCAAAGTGCCCTCAACTACTGCCAGCACAGTTAAGAGCATCTCATTTGCTTGTTTGTCCTCTCTTCCTCTCCAGTAGTCTCATTTTTTTTTCCTCAATGTTATCCTGTCTTGATATATAGCTAGACCAAGAACTGCCTGCAGCATCCCAGATGGGACCCTCAGGGGAATTTGGTGCACTTGAATTATGGTTATATTTCCCATGAATGGGATTTATATGGCAAAGAAAGTTGAAGTTGAATCAGCATATAGCATAAAAAGGAGGCTGTATAGAGATTTTAAATGTTGATTCTTATGCACAACTGATCAATGAATGACTGCTCGATGGATTTTAATATGCTAAAATATACAATATGTTTGATATGATCGTCTGACTCACTCTTTCTTATCTGCAGGGGCGTGTTTGAGGAGCTGACTCTTGACTGTGTCTGCACTGATCTTCTCATCCACTCCCACCAGAAGTTTCAGGGCTTTAGAGTCCACATCTCCTACATCCACACCCCCCTCATGATGGAAGAGCATGTAGTCGCCCTCACGTGTGGCATAGATGCACACGTAAAACTCCTCCTCCTGAGGGAAAGTCACAATTCAACAAATTATTATTATTTTATTCATTTAATTTAAAAATAATTCTGCGTCTAACAACTTTTTTTTTTTTCATTATTTTACTCATTTATTGGAATTATTTAACAATAGCTGCAGAATTAATTATTATTATTATTATTATATTATTATGATGATGATGATGTAAATTTATTTAAGAATAATTCCACATCTAACATCTTTTTGCGTCAATTTTGCATCTAACATAAATTATTATACTATATATTTTACTATTTTTTGGATTTTTTGGCTCATTTATTGGATTTATTATTAAGAATGAGAATAACTGTAGAATTATTATTATTATAATTAATCTATTTAAAAATAATTCTGCATCTAACATACATTTTAGTATACTACATTTTACTCATTTATTGGATAACTGTAGAATTATTATTATTATTATTATTATTATTATTATAATTATATTCATTTAACAATTATTCTGCATCGAACACAATATTTTATTATACTATATTATTGTACTCATTAATAATAATAATAATAATATAAATTAAAATATAATAAAATGTATGTTAGATGCATAAATATTCAATTGTCTAATAATAATAATAATAATAATAATAATAATAAAGATATTATTATTAACGTTTATTTAACAATAATTATGCAACCAACATAACATACTATATTATTGTACTAATTTATTGGATGTATGAATCATAATATTTATAACTGTATATTATTATTGTTATTATTATTATTATTATTATTATTAATCTATTCAGCAATAGTTCTGCATCTAACATACATTTTATAATAATAATAATAACATAATTCTGCAGCTTTTAATATTATTGTTAATATTATTAAGCCATTTAATTAATGCACACAGCATATGGCATTTACTGGATGGGCTCACCTGCTTGTGGGCTACGAAGGGCTCGATCAGGAAGTTTTTGAGGATGCCTTTAGCCTTCCCCACCTGATAGAGAGAGAGATGTTCATTTTAAAAAGCTTATGCTTATATACAAGGCTTTCTAGAAGGGTTAAACATCAGAAATTGCCTCTGGCCTGAGTCTAAAAGCTTCTCCTAATGAAAAACACAAAAATTATGTAAGAGGCAGAAGAAAAGGAGGCCAGAGATGGGGGAGAGGAGGTAGAGAAGAGGAGAACAAGTGTTCATAAAGTCTAAAGGCTTGTGTTGAGCACCAGTGACTGGACCTCAGTGTTCAGGGACTCGCTGAGAAAACCGAAAGATTTGACAAGCAGAGCCCCACACACACACACACACACACACACACACACACACACACACACACACACACACACACACACACACACACACACACACACACACACACACACACACACACACACACACACACACACACACACACACACACACACACACACACACACACAACATCTCATTTGAGCAGCAGTCAAAACAGTGGGCCAAAAGGCCAGTTGATATAAATCAGCTAGAAAGAAAAAGGAAGGCAGGGTGACATTTCAAAGAGAGAGAGAAAAATAGAGAGATGACAAGGTGGAAAAACAATGAAACGCTCCCTTGAAAGTGGGAGAGGCCACACTCTTATATAGCATAAGACAACAAAACAAAAATATTATAAGCAAAGCGTGCCCATCGTTCAGGCGATCAGCTTGTGATCCAGTGTTTTCCACGCCTCAGAATGGCTCAGTTCACAGTGAATGCAGTGAACTGATTTATTGCATGTGCTGTGAGTTTAGCACACGTTTGGAAACGCAACAGCCACCAGTTATGCTTTATTTTCATGGCAAATGATTACAGCATTTTACTAGATTTGTAGTGAGATGCTTTTTTGTAAGCATGTTTTCACTGAAGCTGGAGTTTTCTGTCAAAATAAAAGCTCTACTTCCGTTTCTGTCAAAATAAAACAAAAGTGCAGTATGAATTGCTGTCAGCTAGTGGTTTAAATAGGTAACATTTTTGCAGTCCAAAAAAAAAAAAAAAATATATATATATATATAAAAATAAATAAATAAATAATTATATATATATATATATATATATATATATTATATACACATACATACATACATATATTTTAAGTGTAGAAATTAAAAATAAAAGTATAGTAATTTCCCTGCTGTAGTGTAAAGCAAAAATAATATACCTATGAAATATTTGTTTACTTTGCAGTGCAATTGTTTTGCAATATATGGCCATTACTGGCATTGTTATTATTATATTCCAATTAGTTTGGCCTCCTAAACATCAGTGTGAATGTAATTTAGACAGACAGTATACCACAAATAAAAAGACTTAATGACTTAAGCTTTCCTAGTTAAGAACATGGGTTGGAGCTCTTAATTTTGAACTCTCAAAGTTCATTAGACAGAAGAATTTCAATTTAAAATGTACACAATTGTACATTTTTCCCAATTCTTTATTTGTCTTTTTTCTTTCTTTTTTTCCTCAATATTGCAATAAATACTGTATTGTGGACTTCATATTATCGTATTGTGAGATTTTGAAAATCGTTACATCCCTACAATTTACACATTTAATATGCCAATGAAACTAAAGATAATCTTAAGAGGCATTCTGGATATCTGTCCTCACCGTTGCCTCCTTCATAAGGCGAGTTTTGAGCCATTCCTTCACGCCTCCCAGATCCAGGTTTACACCCACCAGTCCCAGTTTTCCTCTGCGCTTGATCAGCTGATCTGGCTTAACAACCAACCGCTGGACAGAAACATGACAAACAACACAATTATCAATCACATATTGATTATAATTTATGAAGTTAAGCATTACTGCAAAAACAATGAATTGAAAATAACAGGAATTTGACAACATAAAGTCTAAGGTCGAACGAACATGGTCTCAGGCTTTTGGAGCCCATTTTTTGTGACCTCCTTATTCATTTTAAGTAACACAAACAGAAGGCAAAACGGTGGCCAAAAGAAAATTCATGATTTCCCAATTAAACCAGTCTCTGTATAATGATCTTGGTCACCGACTAAAGATAAAGAGACAGGGAGGGGACAGAGAGGCATGAGTCATATCTAATATCATTATACCCTCTGGCTCCTCCATAAAGGTGATTAAGAGTGCTTTTTCAGCAGAAACAGTCTCTGTACTGTCATTTGAGAAATTCTGCTATGCTCACTTAAGCTCCCTTAATTTATGTGGTAACCAAGTAGCATACCAATGACCGCCATCCTCTCCGTCCAACGTCCTCAATATCTCTCTATATGAGTTTTCACTCCTCTACCCTCATGCTGAGTCTTCAGTAGAACTGTCCTTCATAAATCTAACTGGTTGGAATTGCTGGTAATAATAAAATAGTGCTTTCAATGAATGATTTGTGAATCATTTAAAGAAACTATTCTGCTAATAACAGTCCTTGTCACAAACTTGATTTAAAACCTATGAATACATATACAGTATATAGTATTTATGCATTGCAATAAAAATATGTGCATTTATATTTTAGAAACTATAATATAAATATATTTAATAAAATGTAACTATTTAAAATATAATTGAATTCATAATATGATATACAACAAATGCAATATATAATTAATTTAATGAAGATATACACTACCAGTCAAAAGATTATTAATAATATTATTATATTAGAAATTATAAAAATGTATACTTTTATTCAGCAAGGATGCTTTAAATTGATCAAAAGTGATGATAAAGTGATTATAATGTTACAAAAGATTTCTATTTCAGATAAATATTACTCTGCTGTTTCTGCTGTAACATTAATAATAATAATAATAATAATAATAATAATAATTATAATAATAATATTAATAATAATAATAATAAATGTTTTTTTGAGCAGCAAATTAGAATATTAAAATGATTTCTGAAGGATCATGTGACTGGAGTGATGATGCTGAAAATTCAGCTTTGAAATCACAGGAATAAAATTACATTTTAAAATATATTCAAATAGAAAACTTTTGACTGGTAGTGTAATAAAACTAATAAAGTATATTATAATATAATAATAATATAATTTAACAATATTTATATTATAGAAATGTAGAAAAAATCCAATTAATTACTTTTCCTCCATGAAGATTCAAATACATTCAATTATTGTGGCAAACAAGTAAATTATTGAATAGAGTGTTACCAATTACTAGCCAAGAGTACACAATGATCCACTTTGCAACAGAGTTTGTAAATGTGTCGGAGACGAACACAGAGAGTGAGTTATCTAATTCCACCTGTCCTATGTACAAGTATAATAAGCACTAGCACTAGTCATCTTTGGTTGAGTTTGCATCACTTAGCAGTAACAGTTTCACCTCAAGCCCAAATATGAACCCAGATTCATTATTTCCAACAGCCATCATCTTACCTCTGTCAGAAGCCAGGGGTGATCCTGAACCAGTCGCTCCCAGTCGGTTTCTGCAGTCACGTTAGCATAGCGAAAGCGGTTCTGTACGGCGGCTGTAGTGCAAATGTGTTTGTAAAGAAACTCCTTTCCCGTCTGCTCAGAGATAGCTTTGGCCGACATGGTGCTCGATGACTAAAGCACTGCAGAGAAAAACACACAGTGACTTACTAACCATCAGCCACTTAATTGAACAACACCTTTTAACTGCATCAGATCAGTGCAATCAATAAAATTTAAATGTACATTTAAATACATACTTTCTGCTAGATTTGCTTGCTAGGTTTGACACATTTTGTTACCATAGTTCAAAGGGCCACAAATAAGATAAATTAAATACAAGTCACTGACATTTAAAACACAAACAAACTGCTGGCTCTCGGGCATCTTTGCCACTCAATGAGTGTCAAACTCTCCTTAATTGTGTGTGCACACATATCCTTGTACCTCTTCCAAACTTAAATCAAGGAAAGGTGAACATTCCTGCATCAAAACTTGGACTGAAAGATGAATGTGTACAAAGTGAGCATGTCTCTAAAGATCTTGTTGATCTGACGGTTTAACAGCTGCATTTATTTATTTATTTATTTACAGAAATTATGTTTTGATTATTGAGCTGCAGGCTTAGGCTCACTTACGTGACTGCTCCAAAATATTCTACGTGTTTCTTAAAAATAAAATATATTGTGTTTAGTGGAAGAAATTTTTTTTTTTTTACCTAGACACTTAAAAATAACATATTTTAGAGTAATGTAAATCCTGTGATACCGTGAAACCATGATGTTTTCCATCTAAGGTTATCATACCGTCAGAATCTCATACCGAACCATGCCTAAAATGTATCCAATTACTTGAATTAATATTTGAAACTACTGTCAATAACAATAGACTGTTTCAAATTGTATCTAAATTATACATGTAAGTTTCGCAAAGTTTTCAACGCTGACTAAACTAAGCGCCTCTGATTGGCTAATGCATTCCTAAGTTCAACAGAAACGCATTTGATTGGTTATGAGGCTCAAAGCTGCACAAAACAGTGCATAAAAGCGATCTGATGTAATGGAATTTCGCAATTTTACACTTTTCATTTATTTTTACATTTCATTTTAATCTCGACAACCGTAATACGTTGTTTAATTGTGCAGGGGCATTTTTGGCCCATTTGTCTGGAATTTATGGGGCATGTGTTCATTTTGGTGGCATCTTTGCCACAACACCTAATTAATTTCTGCCCCTGGTAAAGCTTTTAGCATACATTTAATATACAACACATAACATAAATACATAAAGCCAAGTTACTTCCATTCTGCATTAACCAGGAAACTGATCAGGAAGTTAAGCTGCTAAGTGAAACTAACACCCTTGCTGCTAAATGACACAATGCTTACATTTAAATAGCACATAGTAATTTTCCATGCATTTTCTCTTGTTATATTACATTTCTCTTTGTTTATTTGCTGATCTCTCTCTCTGTACCATTCCCTGAATCAGAAAAGGCAGTTAAAAATAGGTTTGACGCTCATCCTGATTTGATTAGTCCTGGACTTCGTGCTGTGCATGAGAGCAACAACTGCAGTCTGACTGACACACAGATAGAAGGGCAATCAGGAACTTTCTTAAACCAAAAGAAAACCTATCCAGAAAGACAGTACAGTGTGAGGTACAGAATCTTAGCACACCTATTTGAGCTACAAGTCATTATTTCCATTCTCTCCATCAACAGTGGCTCAGTGAAAGCTCTCATACATGAGTGCATTTGTGACTGACAGGCTGAGGTCGCATTCAGATGACATCACCGCCGCCTGTCTGAACCCTGTCAGGACGTGCAGTAGAACGAGAGTGCCAAGTTGTCAGTGGGGTCAACATAGCGTCTTTGTTATAAAAAGACGAGATAAACCAGTCGGCAGAGAATGACAAGAAAAACCAATCTCAATCGGTATTCAACACATAGTGTATAGGCTGAAACAATACAGACAACATAAAGAATCAATTTTTCCAAATTAATACACCGCCATGCAAAATATTATTTTTTTTACTGTTGCTTTCAATGAACAATACCGTTTTCTATTTCAAATAAACGCTGTTCTTTTGAACTTTCTATTCATCAAAGAATCGTTAAAAAAACGTAACATGGCTTTCACTAAAATATTAAGCAGCACAACTGCTTTCAACAATGATAAAAATCTGAATTTTTTTCTTAAACAGCATATTAGCTTATTACAATGATTTCTGAAGGATCATGTGACACTGAAGACTGTAAAATTTACAAAAAAAAAAAAAAGAGGTTTCTATCAAACTTTTGAACAGTAGTGCATTTAATAATGTTTAGTCTCATTTATTTAACAAATTAAAAAAAATAATAATAAAATAAGTCACGAAAACTAACATACTAACTTTTTTTATACATATCAAATGTACAATTCCCTTTTTTTACGCAGCAAGCTGATCTAACTATTATAAAACACAACTTCATAATAAAAGCTATTTAATTCTTTCAATCTGATATTTGCTAAAAATCGTACAAATGTTTCCAGGTTTCTGTTTTATCTTTTAAACCATTAAAGATACAAAAATTTAAATCACTGCACATTATTAACATCACAAAAAAGCCCTCAGAAACTTTAGTTGATTTATGGATAAAATTGTGTGCAAGAACAAATGTTACTATTTAATGATCTACAGAAGAATGACATTTTATATATTATGTGCACCTTGAAATTAGTCTCAGTCTCTTCTGCAATGAGAATAATGTGGATGCATGTGGCGTGGAGAACAGAGTGTTCAGTTATTGTAGCAGACAGTCCAGTCCTTGACCCGGCAATTTACTAATGAAGAGAGAGGACCGCTCCACCCCCAGCACCCTCCCTGCACTGCACATCACCCACACAACTCACTGGAGTGCTGTAAATGTACGTACGGACTGAAAAGAAAACAACGCTTTCAAAGACTTCCGTAGTCAGTATCATTCGGATCAAAAGCCATAGGAAAAAACAACACCACAACATATTAACCCCACACATTGCTATATCAATATACATCTAGATTTACATCCAGCATCACTACAAACAGCGACCACAAGGAAGTGATGAGTCACTGCAATGGCCATAGTGGACCCACAGACCAGTTCTGCACAATACCACAGAAAACAAAGAACACTTGAATTCAACACTGACTATATCCAGAGAATAGATCATGGTGCGGATTTTAAAATAAGATACTCAAACAAGCACAGATGCTTTGCCATTCACACCTTAAAACTGGTCTTTAAAATGCTTTTATACACTGTACAAATTTTTTTTAATGAATTTTTGGTAACACCTTACAATAAGGTTCATTAGTTAAGGTTCTTAGTTAACTACATAACATGAACTAAGAATGAAAAACACTTTTACAACATTTATTAACATCTTAGTTTATGTTAATTTCAGCATTTCCTAGTGCATTATTAAAATCACAAATTGCATTTGTAAACATTAGTTAATGAACTTTGAATTAACATGAACAAACAATGAACAACTGTATTTTTATGAACTAACATTAACAAAGATTAATAAATAGTGCAATAAAATGATTGTTCGTTGTTCATGTTAATACATTAACTAATGTTGGCAAATGACACCATATTGTGAAGTGTTACCAAATTATTTTTTAAGCATAGTTAAAGATTATTTAAGCTATTATAGTCTTTTAACTTCAAAATATCATGTTTAATTCAATGTGTTACCTGACAGTTCTTTGTAATTGTTTGTGAAATTTAGCCATTTCTAAGTAAAAACTGTTTCTGCACTAATTTTTTTTTTCAATGTACGAGCCTTTTCTGTAAGTTTAGGTCTATGTTCACATCTCTTACAAAATATCCCACTGTGACCACTGCATGCAGCAATATACCATACAGAAACATTGGTTCACCACTAAAACTGCAGTAATGTTCTTTTATCCAATTTAATCAAAACAAGAAATTGCAGTTTGATTCTGACAGCTTACACTGACTGACAAAAACACCATATTAACCATTTTGTGATAGTAACAATAACCGCAGTAACTACTGACATAAACAGGAATCAGGGTACTTTTTTGTAAGATGGATAAGCAAGAGAAAAACTAGCAGTGTGTCTCTAGATTCAGTAGATAGTCTCAGCTAGCGACAGATGTACTTTCCTACATTACCAATACCGCTGCAGAGTGTTTTAGTGTTATTGATCCTACTGCACACAGAATTACCAGTGACCTGATCTGACCCCATTTACAATGGTACAGCCAAGGTATCACATAGTAACGGCATTGTACTTTTCTGAAAGTGCTGCCCAGATGCATGAACACACGCTCATTCTGCACTGCACAGCTGGTTAAGGGGTTGTGCATGACACTAGTAGTGATGTAGCTGATTTATAACTGCGTTTCCATCACTCACAAAACAGCAGCAGTATCATTCATCACATCGGAAGGATGCGGGGAGGAGCCGGGGGTTTCACAGAGAAGATATTGATCTTATTACACTCCACACTAACCCAACACATTTATCTGATTCAAACATGCGTGTTAGACTTGTTACATTTAAATATCACTAAAGACAAAATGTGACCCCGGACCACAAAACCAGTCTTACGTAGCACAGGTATATTTTTAGCAACAGCCAAAATTATAGATTTTTCTTTTATGTCAAAAATCATTAGGATATTAAGTAAAGATCATGTTCCATGAAGATGTTTTGTAATTTGATCATTTTTGATTGGTAATATGCATTGCTAAAAACTTCATTTGGACAACTTTAAAGGCAATTTTCAATTTCAATATTTCGATTTTTTTTTTTTTTTTTTTTTTGCACCTGATTTTCCTGATTTTCAAGTAGCTGTATCTCGGCCAAATATTGCCCTATCCTAACAAACCACACATTAATGAAAAGGTTATTTATTAAAAAATATGACTGGTTATGACTTGTTTTGTGGTCCGGGGTCACAAATCGCAGTGTTTATGACAGGTGTTATTAAACCTCATTTCTATCCTCACTGATAACTGAGCATTGACGGATCTTCTTTATTTAAGCTCAAGCTTATTTAATGCTTCATTCAAAAGCTTATTCCTGTCAAACCTGTCCAATCAGTATGGTAGTTATGTTACTAGTACTTTTAATCACTAGCAGGTAATCCACTGACTCCACTGTTACTGTGCCAATGGAATAGTTACTTGGTACTAGGGGGATAGTGACTAGTAGCACAGGGAACAAGTACTAGCATCAAATGCACATATGACTAATTTGATTAGTCGCTGGTGAAAATTGAATAGGTATTAGTCTCTAATGGAATTGGTAGCAGTGCGCATATGGCAAATCTAATTAATAGCAACTAGTGAAAACAGAAATCATACTGGTCACTATTTAATAAAAGAAAATTTTAGTCAAATAAAATAAACACTGGTAAGTTAAGGAATACCTGGACCACAAAACTAGTCTTAAATAGCTTGGGTATATTTGTAGCAATAGTCAAAAATACATTGCAAGGGTCAAAATTATAGATTTTTTTGTATTCCAAGTAAAGATCATGTTAGGAGAAGATACTTGGTAAATTTCCTACCGTAAATATATCAAAACATAATCTGTGATTAGTAATATGCATATGCATTTGGACAACTTTAAAGGCAATTTTCTCAATATTTAAGTTTTTTTTTTTTTTTTGACCCTCAGATTCCAGATTTTCAAAAAGTTGCATCTCGACCAAATATTGTCCTATCCTAACAAACCATACATCAAAGGAAATCTTATTTATTATGCTTTAAGATTACGTTTAAATCTTAAATTCGAAAAATTGTCCCTTATGCCTGGTTTTGTGGTCCAGGGCCACATATGTGTTTAAACGGCTTGCCATACATGACAAACGTCTTGTCTCCAGCCTACATTTTAATTTACTAAGGCAAATGAGTTGAATTTATTTGTTTTAATACTCATGTGTTTTGTTTTGTTTTTGAAGAACATAACACTCACCATATACTTCCGTATACGTGAAAGGTGTTAACGAAGCCATTCATTCATTTAAATCACAGGTAAAGACCAGTAGAACCTGTCTATCTACGGGTCTGTTATGTATTACTGATATTCATGATCAAAATAACAATAAATGTAGTAGATAAGCTGCGCTAGAGTTCGTCACTCTGATCTACAGTGTTTTGAGCAAAAAGAGCTGTGTCACTGTACGCTTTATATTCTATGCTTCTTATATTTCGCAAATGTAACGTTACTTGCAAACGTGAGACTGCTTTCAATATCCACTGTTTGGATTAGTAGTACACTGATGTTTTAAGACACTTACCGGACTGTACTCTTAATGATGGCAGGTTTTCTCCTTTCAGGGAGTTCCTACTGTACGGAGTCTGTGTGAGAGTGTTGACAGGCGAGATATGGTTGTTGCAGAAGACACTTTTTCCTCCAGACAGCGTGGCTGCTGTTCACTCCCTCCCTCACTATGCGCTCAGCCTTTCCTGTTTTCTCTACGCCGACATCTGACGATGGCCTTGGCTGATTTCTCTTGTTTCTGATTGGCTCTCGCCATACGCTGTGATTCGAGGCCACGCCCACTAAAACAGTGAACGATTCATCGGACCAGGGTTTGATTGGCTACTTCCGCGGCGTCCGGCCAATCAGGCTGCACCATTGGGCGTTTAGCAACGCGCCTCAATGAACCCTATTAATGACGGAAAATGACCCAAATGTGCAATGTGGACTGAGTTTTGAAAGTGGTGATTTCTAAAATTAATTGTCACAATCGTTTCTGTTTTGCCAGAAAGGCAAACAATCATTGCTAGCAATTGCGCCATGCTGCACGCACAGTCTAGTCACAAACAGGTTATATTGTAATAATTTAGAGTATTTAAAGTACTTGTAATCACTTGACTATGGCTTAGCAACAAGAGTGACACTTACATGTGACCCTGGACCACAAAACCAGTCGTAAGTAGCACGGGTATATTTGTAGCAATAGCCAAAAATACATTGTATTGGTCAAAATGATCGATTTTTCTTTTATGTTAAGTAAAGATAATGTTCCATGAATATACACTGTAAATTTCCTACCGTACATATATCAAAACGTAATTTTTGATTAGTAATATGCATTGGTAAGAACTTCATTTGGACAACTTTAAAGGCGATTTTGTCAATATTTAGATTTTTTGGCACACTCAGATTCCAGATTTTCAAATAGTTGTATCTCGGCCAAATATTGTCCTATCCTAACAAACCATAACATCGATGGAAAGCTTTATTCTTTTAGATGATGTATAAATCTCAATTTAAAAAGACCCTTGTGACTGGTTTTGTGGTCCAGGGTCACATCTGAAATAATATAAATGTTCACATTTGCTAACCAAAGACTGAATCATTAATAAATACACACGAATATCAGATATTTTTTCAAAGCCATGGCCCCCCAGGCAACACATTCCTTTCTTTTGCACAAGAGTCATTCAAAATTAAATTAGCTCCATATCTAATGCTCCATGTCAGATAAAATCAAAGCTTTTCAGGTGAATTAATTGGCCTTTTTAAAGGGCACTGCCGTACTGGCTGTCGCTAATGCACTCTTTGGCTCCTCTGTCCACAGAAGCATCAGTTAATGGCTTTGAAAGGCTCTGGCCAAAAGACATGACTCAACCTGAATTTACAAAACAGACAGTACAGGCTTTAAATAGAAACATAGCCATTGATCACTGGATGTCAACAGTGTTTGCAGAAGCAAGACTCTGATAAGTCAGTTTGGAGACCACAAATTTAGCAGCATGGCATTGACCTTAGTCAGGGTAGTGGTGTATTTTATTTTTGACAGGAATGAAAAAAGTCTGTGAGGGATAGAAGTAAAGTGTGTTCGATAGATTGTGCTGTTGTTAAACAACATGAAAATTATTGAAGAAAAAAAAAATGAAAAAAGTGGACAAAACAAAATGAAAATTACGTAAAGTACGAATTTTACGTACAAATTTTAAGTATGAACAGTGCGTTTCATGGAAAGTCTGTACATTTACCCCTCACAGCTTTGTTTTTATAAGTGTTATATTCAGTATAGCATCTCACCCAAGTAAGGTCAACAGGGTCAGTGCCCATGTGCAAAAAAACCATTCACATATTGTGTGTATTGTTTGCATATATATATTGTCCAACAGTGACACCAGCAGCTACAGTTAAAGCTGGAGTCCGCATCTCTTTTGCCTCCCCTGAGCCCATTGAGTTTTAATGGACCCCCTAAAGTGTTGTCAATTTAGCGACTTGCCCCCTTAGCGATTTTTTCCCCAAAAAAGCACCAACTGACAAATCTAACACTTCTTGGGCAAACCATATGCTTTCCCAGTGCGCTGCTCTGTTCACTGAATGAACAGACAAAGGGCATAAATTCTTTAATTTTACATGCAAATATAGCCGAAACAAATACAGCACAGGCATTGTCTCTGTCTTGTTTTATCTTATGTGTATTTGATTTTATCAGACGACGGCTCAATTATAAACTAGGATTTTTGTGCAGATTAACATCTTGGAATGGAAAGCTGGTTATGTAGTCTTAGGCTGCGTTTCAGTTTCATATTCATCCGGTTGTCTGACAACAGAAACAATAAAACATATAAATGAAAACAGTTTAACTTAGAATCTGGCTGCGTTAAAATACAGTGTGTGAGCACAGAGAGGCAAATGTAAAAGGCAATGACGTTATGAATATGTTAATTAGCGCGTGGCGCCATTTAGCGATTTTTCAAACTGGCTTTAGCTTTTCCATTAAAAGTAGTTGACAACACTTATCCCACCTCTTGTGTTCATGTGCGTTCGCGAACCAGCCTGAATTAACAATGTAAGTAAGTAAACAGCTCACACGTCTTGAATTGTTACGTTAAAATAAGACTTGCAATGGCATGTAAACTTGATCTGTAAGAGATTTTGTTGAATAATAGATAAAGTAAATCTCTGTCTGTTGCCAGTATTTACCAAGCTTTGATGAATGATGATCCAAAAAAATAAAAAAAATAGAAGTATTAAAAAGAATAGCTGAACATAAGGTCACAAATAATATATTGTTTAAACTGTTACTGCCTTGAGTTATTTTTTTGAATAAATATAAAATGCTTTGAACAGTGTTTTTTTTTCTTTTTTTAGTAAGCAATGTTCATTTAACCAAGAAAATGTGACCATTAACATTTGATTAAAAAAAACTGAGGACTTTGCCTCCTTATTTCAGAACACCACTGAGAAACCTGACAGGAAATTTTCACCTGATATGCTGATTAACCTTGCATGTCAGAGATATAAGGGATTATTTATACCAAGACAAAACCAGCATAATCTTGCCTTTCTGGTTGGTCAACTCACTAGCTGTTGAACTACAGCAGCATGACATGGCCAAATGTGCTCCATCTAGAAGCTTTTAGTGGAGACAATCGCCACCTACTGGCAAAAGCAGAACACTGACTCACTTTAAGTGAACTATAAACAGGAAGATGCACTTATGAGGTCAATAACTAAGAGGTTATAAATTCACAAGCCACTTAAACGATAGTAACTTCCTCTGTATTATTTGGATAATTAAATTTCCTATGAATCCAGAAACTGGTGCTGATTAAGAACCAAACTTAGCTGCAGCTACACATTTGCTAGTTTGGGCAAAGGTGGAAACTATTTGAAGTGGAATGAGCATGAAACCACCCATTTGGAACAAATGCCTACACACACACACACACACGCTTCATTAGAACAAGCTCACGAATAAATTCAATCCTAAAACATCAGAACTATAATTCACTTACAGCAAGAACAGCACGCCAGGGTTGTCAGAGCCAAGCACATTCTTTATTAAGTGTACAAAAACAAATGAAAAACAAGGTAAGTGCAAAAATTTAGTGCCTTGATGTCAGAGACCTATAAGAAGCATGGCTTCGGCCATCTAGAAACCTACAGAAGAGGAAGGCACCAGATAGATGCTTGTCACAGTATTTAGAGTGCACATTTTTTTTTTCCCAAAATTGATATGAATGAGAGAGACAGAGAGAGTAACTTTACTATCACACGTGAATATACTGGTTTATGAAAGAGCTGATCGTACAGATATAATGAAGAAGTACAGGCATGTCTCATCCGAAGTGACGGGCCGTAAATTCGAAAGGGTCTCAGATGGTTTGACCAACACTGTGTAAACGATAAGTTTAGGAGGGAACGCTCTATTTCATACACAGACAGACACACACACACACATACACACTTTAGCCTAAAAACATTTCACAGAGTATGTAGTCTTATTTGATTAAAAAAAAAAACCTGGGTGAATTTTATGTGATTGCGAGAGAGATTAACCATGTGTTTTTTTTTGGCAGAAGGCATGCAGATCACTATCGGTGAGACTGTAACAATGGTGCAGCATGAATTCTTGGAAATTCAGCTTCACAAAGGCTGAAGAAGGAGAGGGACACCAAAGAATCACGTACTACACTAACAAATTTATACTCTATACCAAAACTTCCAGAGATTGCTCCATTTCATAGAATCGAAGATCTAAATGTAAATTTAGAATGCAAACCTCCTTCCGAAACCATGCGCCTAGACTAATCAACAAGAACTGAGCTGGAACAGAGTATAAATCAGTTAATCAAAGCAGGAAAGTTGTGCTAAATCTAAGTGTTCTACATGAGTGACACGTGTAAGGAAGACCGAACGTGAATGTACCCGTGTAAGGGGGTACAGGGATGGTGTGGCGGCCAAACAGCCACGTGAACTAGCACCTAACGCAGAGTGAACTTTCCAGCAGAGTGATCCATGACCTTAAGGCAGATACTAAGGCCTCTGAGCTTGTGTTGCCAGGCAAACAGAAAAAAGGCACCAGCTAAGAGAAAGCCGGGAGCCAGCAGGCCGCTTTGGAACGTCTGGTCTCACACTGCCTGCCAAATCATCCCAAGCCATCCCTGTGCACACACTAAAGCTGCGAAACATACACGCAATCCACCTACACACATGCAAAAACACAACATCATCCTCAGCCAACCGAGGGCCAGAGCCCTTAGGAAAAATGTCTTCTCCTCCTTCCCCTCCCGCCCCATCTCTTCTTCTCTTCCTCCTCCTCTTCCTCCTCCTCCTCCCCGCTTTGCGCTCACAGAATGGTACACTTTTTCTTTTTCTTCTCTCCATCCTTTTTGCCCTGGTCACTGGAGGGCTTGTCATCAGAGAAGCTAGAGAAGGTGGTGTCTGCGGTAATCGGTTCTCTCAGGGCGAGGAACCAACGGCCCTCGGTCAGGTAGGTCAAAGTGCCCAAGTCCATCTCGACCTGGGTGCCCTCCTTGCCCTCTTTCTGCAAAGCCAGGATCTCCAGCAAATCCAATCCGGTCTGAACCGGATCAACGCCTGCCGAGCAGCCTAATGTGACGTGGGCGCGGCTACCCACTGGGAGAGCCTCTACACTGGGCAGGAGGGCCGGAGCGACCCCTTCTTTGTCTGCTCCCTCGGGCCACAACTTCATCTGGGTTTCCGTCAAAGCCACACGGGCCCCAAACACACGAGGGGTCACTATGAGAGCAGTGACGGAAAGCTCATCAGACTTGGTAAGTGAATCCTTGACCACCTGCATGACAAAATATGGTCAAATAAAGTATTAATATTTTGGTATATATATGCTTCAAAAAGCAATGTATTAAGAGCCAGGGGTGGAAACCTTTGAACAGAATGCAGATGTGTACATTTTTCTTATTTTGCCTAAATATGATACTTTTTTCGTTTAGTACTGCCCTTCAAATCTACAGAAGATACTTACATGGTTCCAAGAAGAAAAAATAGGTGAAATTTACCTTGATCTTCAAATTCTAAAAGTTTTCACCCCCAGCTCTTAATTGTGTCTCCTTCTGAAGCATTGATGAGTGCATGAGCCCCTCAGTTGTCCTTAGTCTGAAAAGATGGATCTCAAAATCATAGTCACTGTTGGAAAGGGTTCAAATACACAAAAATGCTGAAAAACCAAAGAAATTGTGGGACCCTAAGGACGTTTTTGAAGAACAGCGGGCAGTTTAACTGTTTAGGACAAACAAAGGACTCATGAACAACTATCACTAAACAAAAAACACTGTGGATTATTCAGGTAACAAAACAGTATTAAGAATCAAGTGTATGTAAACTTTTGAACAGGGTAATTTTTATAAATTCAACTATTATTTTCTCTTGCAGACTATATGTAAATATCTTATGTGAAATATCTTATTCAGATCAGTACAATATATATATATATATATATATCATGAATTCTGTATGATCCTTCTTATTTTGCTAAAAAAAACATTTTGCAGATTCTGTAAGGCGTATGTAAACTTTTCACTTGAGCTGTGTCTGTTAAAAAAAAAAAAAAAAAAAAAAAAAAAAAAAATATATTATTAATAATAATAAATGCTTAGAAAAAAAAAAAAAAAAAGCTTTTCTTACGTAGAATTGTTGTCTTGTTTCCAGTCAAAATTAAGTGAGTTTTTGCACAAAATAGCAAATAGTCAAAATTGTTTTCTGTTTGAAATAAGATTTTTTTGCTTACCCCATTGGCAGAATATTTTGCTTGTTCCAAGCAAAAACTCACTTAATTTTGATGTGGTTTTTTTTCTGAAAACAAGAATTTTTAAATATTCTGACTGAAAAAAAAAAAAAAAAATCTAAGGAAAGCAGTGTGAGATTTCTGCCTTTCTCTGCACTGCATTCAAATTGTATTTTCTTTTAATTTCATTCATATGCATTTTTAAATTAAATGTACATGAATAAAGATTAATGGAATAACTTATTTGGTTACATCAGTGTCAGTAAGAAAAAGGTCAAATCAGCTACAAAATGTAAATAAACATTAAAAAGCAGATAAAGAATAGACAGAAAGCATAAATTAAATTAAAAAAAAAAATTCTAAACCTATATAGGATCCTTTTCAGGCTATTAAAAAAAAAAGTAAGTTCATGTAAGTCTCTCATGAATTACTTAAATCGAACTGTAAAGCGTTATCAATACATTTTTTTAGAAATGTATCTGAAAAAATATCATACATTTCAGTCACTTCTAAGGCAAATTTCCCAAGAATCAACTTTTTTTTTTTTCAAAATTCATTTTTTTCCATTACAATTTTATCTGGATTCTGTTTTTTCCATTTCAATGGTTAATTTAAAACATATTAATCAAAAAGCATGTCTAATTATTTGAAATCAGGAAACTTACACAATTTAACAGGAATTTATTAATTACATTTGTAAGGCTATATGAAATCAGTTGTATTTTCTTTTTTTCTTTAAATTCAGTTCTATTTTTTGTTTTTGTTTTCCATTTATTTTCTGGGCACATATTTATGCTACATATGATGACACATCTAAGAAATTGTTTTGTTTGTAAAACTAACCTCAAGCTCTGCATACTCTTTTGCCCCTTCTGCTTTACCATAATCACAGAACTTTGTAGTGCAGTGGAGGCGCAATGGGTTCTGGAAATACTGCTCAAGATCCACTTCTTTCTCTGTCTCACCAGTAACTGTTAACAAAACAAAACAAATCAGCACTACAAACACACCAACTCTGAGGACAACCACAAGCATATATACGTTTACACAGTCCACTCACATTCACTGATGTGTTCTTTAAAGGCCTCCAAAGTGTCCAGCGTCTTGAGAAAGTCCATGGTTGCACACTTAATTCGTTCCTCTTCCTCTGGAAGCAGGAACCAGCCGAAGAACAAAGGCAGCTCTGGCTCTTTCTGCTTAGTCTCGGCCTCTTTGGGAGGCTCAGCTTGAACTCCATCGGCCTCTGGCTGTACCTTATCCTCTTCTCCTGTCTTTGTCTCCTCAGCTTTTTCAGATTCTTCTGGCTTGGCTTCATTCACATCAGTGGTTTTGGACTCTGCCTCTTTGGCAGGCTCCTCCTCTTTCTTAGGCTCCACCTCTTTCACAGCTTCTTCCTCCTGCTTCTCGTTTTCAGAATTCACTTGAACCTGCGGCTCCTCAGACTTCTTCTGCTCTTCTGGCTCAGGGGACTTCTCAGAAGACTTAGCAGCCGGGGTTTCCTCAGGAGATTTTTCCGGCACCACCTCGGGTTCAGCTGGTTTGGCTTGAGGTGCTTCTGGCAATTCCCCAGCAGAATTCTCTGTCTCTGGGGTCTTCTCCGGTTCAGGGGCCACTTTTGGAGGATCTGCTGGTTCTGAAGGTGCCACCTCTTCAGACTTTGTCTCCGATTTCTCCTCTTGCTGCACCACCACTTCCTGTGTCTCAGCAACAGCCTCTGGAACTTCCTGATTCTGTTCAGCTTCCATTGCTACACAGCAGGTCACTTCTGATAAACAAGATACATTTGGCAAGAGTGAGTGCGAATGCATTTCTACAAAAGAGCACACTGTACACGAGATTAATAATGTGAGGACTGCATGCAAATGTGAACAAGGGGTTAAATGAGAGGCAGCTCCAGGAACGCTTGGTAAAGATTAACAAACTAACCACCTGAACATGGCAGTTAAAACAACCACTTTTTCAGACCCTCCACAGCACGTAGGATCTTGGAAACTTCAATTTTACTACCCACAACTGCATATTTTAGTTCAGCAACCTCTGTACAGCATCCAGCTCTCGTCCTTCTGAGCAAATCTGAAAACCACTGCTCCATTTAGACCAATGCACATTCAGATTCATATGAAATAAAACACCACTGTGCATTTCTAGTGAAATTTGAGTAGGCATCAGATTGCCAACGCAAGAGCTGCTTTTTCTCTGGCCTACAACATTACTCCTTCGCTTTTTATCCATATTTGACCCTGGACAGCAAAACCAATCTTAAGTAGCACAGGTATATTTGTAGCAATAACCAACATTTTATACAATGGGTCAAAATGGTTCAAAATTTTCTTTTTAGGCCAAAAATCATATTAGGTAAAGATCATGTTCCATGAAGATTTCCTACCGTAAATTTATAAAAACCTAATTTTTGATTAGTAATATGCATTGCTAAGAACTTTATTTGGACAACTATAAAGGTGATTTCTCAATATTTAGATTTTTCTGCACCCCAAGATTCCAGATATTCAAATAGTTGTATCTCGACCTAATATTTACAAAATTTGACCCTCATGACTGGTTTTGTGGTCCAGGGTCACATATTTCTCTTTGTCTCCCATCTTTTACTCTTTTATACAGGCCTGAAGTAAACCATAGAAGTCTTCGGTTTTAATGATACTTCACACTGTCACATTGCTGCGGTGTCTTCTAATGTTAGACTTCAGATTAATAAGCAGAAGTACAGCTGTAGCCCAGATATTATGTTGTGTTTTCGAGTCGTATGCCAAATGCTTGCATTGTGAAACCAGTTGTCATCATCACCTTCTAGCCAAAACACATCTGTTCCCTTTTTTATAGAGCTATGCAAATTTTTACAGCTTTATCAAATGACAAACTTTCATATCAGCCGGGGACACAATTCACAGATGATGGGTTCAAAAAGCACCTCTTACTGCCTTTAAATGTCAACTTTTTTTATGTAGCCGCTGGATTTTACACTAACAAGATTTAATTTTACCTTGGACACGGTCCAGGTTCTGATGAAAGTGTGCGGAAAGCAAAGGAGGCCGCCGTTTTACAGGAGCCCAGCAGTGAGTCGTGAGACAGCAACACCTGCACATCATTTGGGCCACCTTTTTTGTGGCTGCGACTTAATATCAAGCGTTCAGCCTGCTTAGACAGCATTTCTGGGAAGCAAACGCGTTCCGAGTCAGTTCAACGTGTCTGATGCCCAGCTGCTGTCTAGGTAGGCAGCTCGCTGGATTGTGATACGCAGCCTTTGTGTGACCAAATTAGATTCGGACACGCCAGCTAATCTCTGGAAGACAAAGAAAACTCAAAACGCCCTGCAGATTCACTCAGACAGTGGCGACACATCAAGCAGAGGTCACGCGTCACACGCATATAACGGTACTCGATTCAACGACATTACACACACGAATTTAGACAAGTTGGTAGAAAAATCGTACTCCGAATTTAAAGAAACGCGGGTTATGGTTAAATCAGCGAATGTCTAGACCTACAGAGACTCATATGTGTATATGAGCAAATGAGCGGACTCGGTTAATTAAGGGTAACAATGCAAAGCCATGGATTCGGGGAGTGGCAGTGCCCGGCCACGCTGCATGCAGACAAAACAAATCAGCGTGGCAATGCCTACCGCAGCTGGTTAAAAAGCACATGCCAGAAACACCACTTAACGTTTCTTGTTACAACTAAAATCTCTGTTTTCGATTTGCAAAAAGAAACTTACTGGTTGGGTTGCAAATGCGATCTGCAAGATGTAAAAAAGTAAGTCAGTGATCGGCGTAAATGCAACTCACTTGATCACAACGTTGGCGGATGTATGAAAAGCTGTCAACCTTTTTCCGGGGCTGAAGGTTCAAAGCGCCGTACAGACAAATTCCACGTTTCTCCAGAGCGCTGCGCAGAAAACCCCCGCCTGGCCGAGCACTAGCAATAATCAGGAAACAAAACGGAAACCACTGGCACTTGAGCACGCTCACGGCGTGCACGGGAGCGCGGACACGGAAGGGAGAGGCAGATAATACAGAACAGAGGCAAATTTTAAGCGCGCTCCCGCTGCAGACAATCCCCTCGCTGTGCACGTCAGCGATCAGATTTTTTTTTACATCATACTACTGCTCATCATAGTGTCTCAATGATCGCGTGGTTTAATTGCTCCATAAATACAGTATCTAAAGACTAATCTCAACTTTAGATAGCCTACTGTAAATCCCTAATGTTAGCAGATGGTGTTTAGGGGTCATAACACAGAAACAATAATGGGCCATTTCTCTAGAGATGGAAAAAATTTTTTCACAAATTTGGTATGTATGCAAATTGTATAATATCAAAGGTACACATTTCTGGTAATTGTGCTGTTAACTGTCATATTGTATTTTCAGAAAGTTTTGGAATATTTTTCCTCTTCCCAAATTTGTCACTACCAAAACACAGTAATATATAATTTAATAATAAGGGTTTGTAATAATATTGACCTTTTAAGATTTTCCTTACATCTTTCTTGTAAATCTATATTTTTCTGTTTTAATAAAAAATTCACTAACAATTACAATTTTAAGAATATTTTGAGTGTGATTTATAAAATTTGTATTTTGAATTCAATTTTCTTTGTAAAAGGCAAAAAGTTGCTCATACTGATTTCAAACTTAAGGATTCATTAGTTTGATTATACACTGAACCAAACACTATCATAATATTTTAGTTGATAATTCAGTATACTTTATTTTTGACAAAACATCCCATGTTTGGGTAGTGACTGCACACTTCCGGTAGTGACAGTAATGTTTTGGTAGCGACCACATCACATTACAGATTTTTTTACCCACATAATAAAACATACTAAAAATTGGCATAAGTGTACTAAAATTTAGTTTATTTTACACACACAAAAAAAAAACATTATGTGTTGCCTTTTGTCACTACCGAAACAATGATGACATGTTTTGGTCGTGGCTGTTACAGTAGTGAAACTTTTATGGGTAACACCTAAAAAAACAAAGATGTCAATTTTAGACACTTTTGAACCTAGCTCAAAGATGCTAATCAGCACATGGTTAGCTAGCACAGTTCTGAACAGTTGTACGGACATAAAAAACTTTTTTTTTTTTTTTTTACATAAAGTTTCATAATTTTCAAAGAACATTTAAACATTTTCTTTTTTTTTTTTAACTTCACTTTTCAAAAAAAGAAAAAAAAATCTTAAGATAATTTTTAAAAACAACAATGCAATAAAATGCAAGAATTATTTCAATATTGTTTTCATAAATTGAAGTTAAGGGTTCCGGACAGTGCCCAATAAATGATGATTTCATATATATTAAGATTACTGATATTTTAAATATCATTGTGGGTTTCAATAGATAATAAAAGGATCTTAATAAACATCTCAGATTTGAATTAACAGATTTTTAAATGAGTTTTTTGGTTGTGGGACAGCAGTTTGAAGCAATTCTGTAGAATGGCCTATATAAATATCAAAAACGTTCTATGAAATGATAAAAGTTAGATTATGCTGGTTTTTAGGCGCCAACGAACATAAGTTGCGATTGAAAACAGTACTGCGCTAACTCTTTCCGTGCAGAGAATTTTAAGTTGCAGAATTTTACAAACCTTTGATTGTGCCCCCAAAATTACCTATTTATATTTAATAAATTTCTCAGAAGTTTAGAATTATTTTAAAAATGCAACATTCTTGTAGAATAATTGACCCTTTGTAAAAACCCACCCTCTATAGTTACTGTTGCTACGTCCGACAAACAGTGCCGCTCCCACACAGTGAAAAATACATCGCGGCGCAAAAAGGAAACTAACAGGCCAACAGACAAGACAGAGCAGGCTAATTCTGGTATGAAACAAGAGGTGCATTTCACGCCATATCGGAATTCCCACAATTATGAGATTCCAACTTGTAAAAAGCATTCACGTCCTCGTAGAACTTGTAATTACAACTTGTAAACTGAGTCTTCTGAGAGCTACGACTTGTACCACATGACCGCTGTACCACCTGACCAACCTGTTTAGGTGTTGATAGTGATGCCATAGAAAAGCATAATTCCGAGTCCGAGGACGTGAACAGCTCCGAGTAAAACGTAACGCGCTGAATGCAGCATAGGTCTCAGCTTTTAAACACTTTGGTCAATTGCAGTGTTGCCAAGTGCAGTTTTTCGGCAGAATTGGGCTACACTGTTGCCGCGGGTTGAAGCAACTCCAAAAACGTCATATTTATCCACTGGAATGTGAATTTTACCAGGGAAACCCCGCCAAAAAAAGGTGTATTTTACCCCTGCAAATTCGATTTCTAACAGGGGACCGCCCTCGAAACGCAACTGACCTGTCGCTAAGCCCCGCCCATAGAACGCAGATGAGCCAATGGCAGTTGAGTGGCAGCTGCACTGAGATGGAACTCGGACATCTGTAGGTTACAGCGCCATAGAGAAACATTGGTAGATCCGAAGCTCTTGACGTTTTAATGGTGTTTATGCTACAAAAATAATAAAACGATCCGCCTGAGGTATTTGTAACACTGATTCCAGGTATCCTGAGAGGATTGGCAATGGAATATGGAATTTATTTTATTATTTAACGTTATTTTCTGGTTGTCATACTCTCATTAAGTGGCCTTTTCATCTGCTCAAGCAGTTAATGTCTGTAAATAATGTCTGGACATGACGTGACTATTCACACGTCATGTCCAGTGTAGGTCAAAAACACATAAACGAAGGTCTACATTTCAGTGCCTCTCTATATTAAACTGGTTAAGTGTAAAATAATTAATCTTACACTGTGGTACATAAACAGTGTTGAACCTGGATGTTGTCATCTGCGATCGTGACGACCGTAACATGAGATTTCTTCCATTTGCATTGCGATCTGTAAACCCTCGATTTCAAATGAATCATGTTACACACCATGTTTATTTTAAAATCATTTATATCTCTCCATGGCATTTTAAAGCCCTACTTGAATGCTCCTCGACGAGAGGTGGTCCTTCTGCATTCAAAATGTATCAAAAACATCTTCGGATGTCATTGTAAGACAGTGGGAAACTCTGTTTGTTTGTCTGAGGCAGCAACAGTAACTAAGGGGGGCGGGGCTTAGCGGTAGGTCAATTGGGCTAGGTTTAAGTAGAAATTGGGCGGGTTTTATTGTGAAAACTTGGCAACCCTGGTCAATTTCCCCCTTAAACTCATTGTACATATGCTGCATTCACGCCATATCGTAATTACCGTAATTTCGAGATGACAACATGTGACGTTCTACTCAGAGCTGTTCACATCCTCTGACTAGGAAGTATACTTTTCTATGGCAACACTATCAACGCCTAAACAGAGACTACGCTGGTTGAGAACAGATCTTCAGTAGGCCATTAAAAGAATACTTGTCTAGACCTATACATATGATTGTATCTACAGCATATATATATATATATATATATATATATATATATATATATTGCAACAACCTTTGGATGAGACATAAAGGCAAACAAATTTATCAAGCTTTTCATGCCTTGCACAAGTATGGACTTGATTTCCAGCAGGCTCTGTGAAGTCCTTGTAATCATGATTGTGAGATTATATTATAATGAATACACGCCTATTAAAATGATTAAAGTATTAATTTCCATTGTTTGTGCTTTAAAATGACACTTGTAATGAATAAAAAAAAGGATCTGCAGGCAACTCCTGTTTTGTGAATCTATGTTTACAGGCCAGTTATACAGGAGCATACCTAGCAAAGATTAAAACAGCTGGAGCATTCATGCTGTGTCTTGTTGATATCCGTGAGGGACGTGTGAAATGTATGCAAGGTGACTGAGTGGTTATGTGTTCTGACATTGCTCTGACAGGTTTTGCAGTTAAGAATCGCTGCTTCAGCTTATCACAGTGGAGTTCAGAGCAAACGTAGGTTGGCTGTGACCACTTTATCACAAGTGTTTGTGGTGTGATCACATAAATAGAAGATGTAACCCACACATACATATTCTCACACACAAACTGCCAGTAATGCGTAGTTAAGCGTTCTGTCAGGGCATATATACTTCTCTTAAGTTTTGTTGAGCACATAATCCAAGTCAATATTGACTCAATAGGCGGAGTGAAATATTAGAGATTGAAGCTAAACTAATTGTACTGTTTTTTTAATTCAAACCATTATGGTTGGATTATGGATTTAAAAGAGTATATTTCTATATCAACAGAAGGCCACAGCATGTGTGCGTCTATTGGAAAACATTAACAGTGTCTGGGTAACATCACTTAGACACTGCATCACAAAAATAAAACATGATTTGTTGTACCTCTGAAACTGTGACAGTGTATTTATGAAAAAATATGCAAAACATCTTTTTACCCATATGGAAACAAGCACAGAAAACACAGTCATAAAGTAATCCTTCACCAATGAGACTGACTGTAATCCAACACAATGCTCCTCAGGCAAACTTTATTCCACTAGTGACTAGTGAGGATGGATTAGTTCTGACTTGTCTTGGAGGCGGATGCAGCCATTTTATTCAGAGGGGTTTCTCATCTTACTGAGTCACTCTGTGTCTTGCTTCACGAAGAACCTACAGGGCGATAAATTGATTAAAGGGAATCAAATAATACCATGGCAACATGAAGAAATATGATATCAGAAGAATGGGATAGTCAAGAATCAGATAACATACAAGAAAATGAAAATTCATCATTGAATGCATGTACACCGTTTCACTGTTTACAGAGCTACCGAGTGTGACAAAGCAGAAAAAAAGGGTGTGCCTAACGCAGATTTGGTTTGGTCCTCACACTGTACCAGTGTGACTTATTAAACATTACTATATGTATTATTGCACTTTATTCATTTTGTAATTTTAAATAAAATAAGCAAAATAATAGAGTGTGATAATACTATTTTAAAATAAAAAGTGAGTATTAAACAAAATACAATTATTCACATTCAGTTTTTTCTTTTACTTTTTTGATGATGAATTTTCAACATTTTCAAACCTAAAATCATCAGGCTTTTATTTTGGTGGGTTGCCGGCAAGTAAGCATATGTAAGATGCTGCTTTTGCCGCTGCCGAGTAAAGAGTGGTGCATTTCCACTATCAAATCTGCATTTCCACTGGCACGTAGTGAGCGTTTTCAATTCATTCTTATGGAAGCTGAGCTTAAACGTTCTCGCTATGCATTATGGGATTGAAAGCAGCACATAGAAAGTGTTGAGAGTGGCAAAAAGGTAAGACATTCCTTTTTTCATGTGAATCTCGAGTGAAAAACACTGGGCGACAACCAACTGCTGCAGGCCAGGCAAGATTTTGACGTATGTTGTAGCGTAACGCACCGTCAGTGTCGCTGGCAACGCTGCAACGCCACTGCTTTGGGGCGTGTCAAATTTAGAGCAAAGCACACCTCTGAAATCAATGTTTACACACCCTGTTTGCATTTCATCTTCTTGTTTTAATGGCAGTTCGCAAACTAAACACTTTATTTGGCGCCATCTAGGTAGCCTACAACCTAAAATGAATTGTTGAAACGTAGCCTATAGAGACAGCCCTAAATAAAACGTATGACTTTTTCATCAATGATTTTAGCTTTGTAATCCACCAGTTCAGCCAACACTCATCAAAATCATAGTGAAAAACTTGCCTTGCCTACTTCTTCTACAGCAGTGGTTCTCAACCACGTTCCTGGAGCCCCCCCAACTCTGCACATTTTGCATCTCTCCTTTGTCTGACACACCCATTTCAGGTCTTGGAGTCTGTACTAATGAGATGATTATCTGAATCAGGTGTGTTTAATTAAGGAGACATGGAAAACATGCAGTGTTGGGGGGGGGGGGGGGGGCTCCAGGAACGTGGTTGAGAACCACAGCGATCGTTTGTCACCCGCTGTTTTTCTCTCATGATTTGCATAGAGTCGAGGAATGCCCAGTCTTTTTGATGCTATGGCCGCTCTCAATGCTATGTCCACGCCGCTTGTCATCATATAATGCACAGCACAAGCATTTAAGTTCAACTTCCATAGGAATGAACTGAAAATGCTTGCTCCGCTGCGCTCGCTACATGCCAGTGGAAACACACTATAAGTGCAGTGTTTCAGTAAATAACAAGAACAACAATAACCCGTGCAGTAAAACCAGGGCTTAATTTGTGCCGGAATAAGCAGGATCCAAATTCAGCACCTCATTTGGTGGATGCCCCGTCCTCACGCACCAATGAAAGACGTTCCTTCAAAGGTTGTTATAGTTTAGCATTTTTAAATTAGTTTTTATTTCAATGTCGTTTTTAATTTTTCTATAAAATTCTGTTTCGTTTTTATTTGTTTCTTTTCTTAATTTTAGTTTTTACTTTGTGAACTGATTTCTATATCTCACATAGTTTAAATTCAGTTTTAGTTCTAGTAATTAAAGTTATTTAAACCTCTAGATACACAAAATTAAAGCATGCTGAGATTAATGATTATGAAAACGATTGCTTAGCCTTGATAATTATTACTTTATTAAGTTTTCAATAACTGTTGTTAGTTTCATTTTGTTTCATTTCAGTTTTTTTTTTATTTTGACTTTTTGAGCTTTTTTACATTTCTTAGCCTAATTGCCTTTATTTTCGTTAAATACAGTTCTTGGTCCACCAATGTTATTGCATAAATGCTCCGTTACCTGATCACTTTGAATTTACAAATTAACAACTGGGTAAAACTGTTGTATAATTTATAATTAACTGTTCATAATTAAGATAATGCATTGAATTAATATGGTAAGACACAATATCAAGCTAAAAATAGCTGGACGTCCATGAAACTGCAAGCCTCGCACATAGAATTTACAATTGGCCAGAGAGCTTCTCTGATTTGATCAAGAATTTGTGTTTTGAAGATGAACGAAGGTCATAAGAGGTTTGGAACGACATGAGAGTGAGTAGTTAATGACATAATTTACTTTTAAGCTCTTTAAAACAATGTGTATATTGTAAAGCGCCCTTAAGCAAAATTCCTGATTGCATGTAATCTTATCGAAATGACTGGATAAATATTCTAAGAACAATGATTGCCATATTGGTCATCTGTGATATAGGCCCTATTGCACATCCTGCATGATTTAGAATCTCAGTCATTATAATCTAGTTTGAATGGCACTATAGAAAAGGCCACAGGCATGATGGATGGTGAGAGGGATGAGGGAGAGAGTGAGAGAGCAGGACAGGAATGTCTGTGTTGACCTTCTGGATGGCTTCGCTGGCAGAGTCGTCCTGCAGTAGTTTTGCCCGGTCCAGTGCCCTCTCAAAGTGTAACACACAGGCCTTGTAGTTACCCAGCTTCACTATTTTAGAGAGAAAGAGGATGTAAAATAATCGAATCGTACAGCGTGGTATGGATCAAATATACATAATGACCACATTAACTCCTATCGATTCGGAGCAATGTGGCAAATTTGATTACTCATGGTCACAAAGTGTATTAAACCGCTGACTTCCTGGGATTGTGGGCGATGTAGTTTGGACTCACATTCTGCCTGCGCCATAAGTACACTGGCATTGAGCTGCCATTTCTCATCGCTGATGTCATCCGCAGCCATGAGCGAGCGGGAGCCATAGTCGCGTGCCTCGCCGTAGCGTTTCAGCTCTAGGTAACAGCGGCCGATCTCATGGAACAACCAGGCTTTCTCTAACCCGCCACATGCTAGAGGCAACTTCTCTTCCCAGCTATGCAAACACACACACACACACACACACACACACACACACACACAGAACAAAATTAAATGACTATTACAATAGATTTGTGTGTACATCAACACCAAAGTCAATACTAATTAAAAGCAAATGCACTTACACTTCTATAGCTCTTTGAAACTTGCCAATCCGTGCGTACACACGGCCAATGTTGTCCAGAGCCCTGGATTTACTGTCCGTCAGGTCGCTATGAAACGAAGCACAAACCAAACACACTGGATGAGTTGTAGTTTATTAACTAAGCAGGAGAAACAGCAAGGTAGCTTTCCTACTCTCATGGTCGCCTACCCTTTCTTGGCCAGCTCCAGATCCTTCTCATGATGATGCAGAGCCTTGTCTATATTCCCAAGATCCATCAGTGCATTGCCTACATAGAACATAAGAGAGATTTTTAACATGCTGTTTCATATCTTTGATTATTCTGCTATTGATACTATATATTTAAGTATATGACTACCAATGCAGCTGTGCAGGTTCCCAAGCACTTCCGTCTTATTGGGCAGCACGTCCTCAGACCATTCCTTCACCACTTTCATTAGCTCACGGGCCTTCTTTAGGCCGCTTTCTGTATTGCCTGCACTCAAGGCTGTCAATTTGAAGAAACAATACTCAAAAATTCAATAATGCACAAAACATAATCTAAAAATCAGTGTTGGGGAAAGTTACTTTTAAAAGTAATGCATCACAATATTGCGTTACTCCTTAAAATAGTAACTAATTATGTTACTTAGTTAATTTTAATGGAAAGTAATGCGTTACATTACTTTTGCATTCCTTTTTAAATCTAGGCCGGGGCTTGCTTGTTTGTTTTTAATATAAAAAGTTACATTTTTAGCAAATGTAATAGCCCGTTCACACCAAAAAGTCTCACTCAGATATTTTTTTGTAAATTAAAAAGTAATGCGTTACTTTACTAGTTACTTGAAAAAGTAATCTGATTATGTAACTTGCGTTACTTGTAATGCGTTACCCCCAACATTGCTAAAAATGATGTAGAATAGTGTTTGCCCATCCAAAAGTCATGTGATGCCAGAAATCTTTCAGAGAGCTAAGAAATCTGTTTTATTTTTTCACAAATTAAATTTTTTTCAGTTTAGATTTAGATCTTTTTCTTTTTCATTTTAATTTTCCTAGACTGTTTTAACAGTTAAATTAATTAAACAGCAATTTACTAATAGTTTAACAAAAATTCTAATTTTAAGGCCCTATGAAATAAGTTTTTGTGTGTGTTTTTTCCATTAATTTTCTGGATTCCATTTTAATGGCTTCATTACATTTTAATAATCAAAAGCAACTTTCGTTAACTTATTTTATTTTTTCATTATTATTTTATATATTTATTTTCTTTTTTTTCTTTTTCTCAGAAATACTGTCCTGTGTTTTCTGGTAAATAAATCTTCTTGTTTTAACAATAATATTATTAGTAGTAGATAGTAGTACTATTATTACATTAAGTAATATATTTGTGTCACAGTTAAAACATACTTTTATTTTGATGGGTTGCTGTGAGGACCTTTAAGTTTCTGGTTGTATTTCAAAAGAACTGTAAAATGCTAATGAAGTGACTCTCAGAGACGTTACACTGTGAAAAATTGGGCAAATTCTGTGACATTCCAAGCTATATGGTAAATTCCATTTTTATTACTGGATTCTGCGTTTTCCACATTGCGAAAATCAAAGGGCCCTAGATAAGACATTAGTCTGATTCTGATATGGGGTTTCTCCTCAATACAAGTCTATGGAATTTTCTAGCCTGTTTTGTCTGCCAGGCAAAAATCATAAGTCTGATCTCTCACAGCCAGCTGTTTAGTTTGAAAATCACTTTCAAAATAATCAGCCTTTCTTTTATTCACTGTGGTGAATCCATGTAACCAACTTGAACCCGTTGTGAAATCTGCACATGGAAGTCCTTCGTCCTCATGCAAAATTCCAAAACACCTTGATTCCTATTGAAAGTACTGCATTTCAAACGTGGAAACTGGCAGGACAGCATAAATGTGACCGCAGATTTTGAAAAGTAATAGCACTCTTATCTCTTATCAGCAAGTCACACAATTTGATGAATCACTCATGTCCATTGCACAAATGGTACACAGTTACGTGCCAAAGTTTGACAATTAGGTTTTGTTTTCAATGTCCTCAGCAAGCACTATTAGATATTTAAACAATCAGCTGGGTGTGTTATGTATCTGGTTTGCTAAAACAAACATTGTGGGGTGACCTAGAGAATAATTAATAATCCCGCCCTTACCTCAACATACTGTAGTTCCTGATCAAGTCAGCCACTCATTACACCAATGTAATTCTTTTTTTCAGAATTCATTAAATTGATCAAAAGTGACAGACATTTTTAATGTTACAAAAATAAGCAGGGGTGTCTCTAGTGGGGGGAAAAGGGTGACAGAACACATAGGGCCCAGAGGAACCCCCCAGAATTTCTGGCTAGGAACCTACAATACCAGTCTAAATTTTTTGAACAGTAAGATTTTTAATGTTTTTGTTTATTTATTTATTTATTTTTTTTAAAGATGTCTTCTGCTCACCAAGCCTGCATTTATTTGAACCAAAATACAGCAAAAAACAGTGATATTGTGAAATATTTTTACTAATTAAATAACTGTTTTCTTTTTGAATATTTTAAAATGTAATTTATTGCTGTGATTTCAAAGCTGCAATTTTAGCATCATTACTCCAGTCACATAATCCTTCAGAAATCATATAATATTCAGATGTTCTGCTCAAAAAACGTTTATTATTATTATTATTATTATTATTATTATTATTATTATAATGTTGAAAACAGCTGAGTAGATTTTTTCAGGTTTCTTTGATGAATAGAATGTTCAGAAGAACAGCATTTATCTGAAACAGAAATCTTTTGTAACATTATAAATGTCTTTATCGTCATTTTTGATTAACTTAAAGCATTCTTGCTAAATACACATTAATTTCTATGATTTCTTCCTCCAGTGTGTATATATATATATATATATATATATATATATTCATAAAAGAATCCTGCAAAAATTGTACTCAACTGTTTTAAATGTTAATAATAATAATAAATGTTTCTTGAACAGCAAATCATCATATTAGAATGATTTCTGAAGGATCATGTGACTGAAGATTGGAGTAATGATGCTGAAAATTTAGCTTTGATCACAGGAATAAATTACATTTTAAAATATACAGTTATTTTAAATACTAATTTGACTGTTTTTGCTGTTTTGGATCAAATAAATCTAGGCTTGGTGAGCAGAAGAGAATTAAAAGAAATTTGACTGGTAGTGTATGCTGTGAACTTTGACCCATCCCAAACTCTGCAGAGGTTTACCTGTGTCAATCTCCTCCAGACTGTTGAGGACATATCGAGTGGGCTCTGAGGGAGGCTTGTGAAGAACCCGGTTCCACTGCTGCTGCATGAGTTTTCTGTCTCGCTGACGAGCGTAGATGGGCTTCTGCTGCTGCCAGAACGCCGTCCGCGTGTCCAGATATGAGATACAGCCTACGATCAGGTCTTGCACACGCTCTCCAGTTCTTATCTTACTTTTTATAAGATCTGTATCGGAGCAGATTGTGATACTTTATATAGAATATGCGCTTTCACAGATGCAAAGTGACATTTAAAAAGGTCACACCTTCATCTTGTAGAAGTTTCTCTAAGTATTCTCTGTCACTGTATAGCTTTCCCAAGAGTTCCTTAGCTGTTTTTTCACTTTTGTCCGTCTTCTGGCTTTGCTTTTTGGATTCTTTCTTAAGAGAATGATTCAAATGCTTGGGACGAACCTTTGAGATTGTATCAAACAAACAGATATGTGTTACTAACTGCTGAAATTAACATAAACGTAAGGCATTAACAGTGGCAGGGTGAATGATGGGGGAAGATGGTACAATGAGAAGGAGAGAGAAAGAGAGAGAAAAGATAATATAGCCAACTCACCCCATTAGACTTGTGCAAGAAAGACACATCTCCTTTATTTTCCAGCTTCACAGAGGAAGGACCTTTTGGGTTAAGGGGAGAGAAGTGGGTTTTGAAATCAGTGATGAAGTAACTGAGATATATTTGCTGTGTAACCAAAAATATGAGCTCGACATTTCTCATAATTTTTTGTCTGAGGACTTACTGCCCACTGAGTTGTTGATTGCTTCTTGAGCTTTCTGGATGCCCAGCCTGAACTCCTTCAGCTCTGGACGCAGCTTATTGCCTCGGTGATAGTAGACCAATGCAAACTCAAAATCCCCCATAGTGTAGAGGGCTTCTGCTTTCTGATATAGACCCTGCATGAGTCAGGATAGAGACCGGAGGAGAATCATATATTAGATGTTACATGTTTTTACATACAAAATGGAATGGATGCCTACGGAACATAAAATGGCACCAAACAGGTTTCTGATTTTTCATTGTTCTTTCATAATTCCTACAAGACCCCACATGCTTTGTGGTAACACGCCAGCTCCTTAACCATTAAATCCCCGCTGTTACATGATATACACTCATCTGAATATCTCTTGGTTTAATAATCCAGTAAAAAGATTAAAAGTTATGTGTAGAAGTTAATCCATGTGTATATATATGTTCACCAGTGCTGTATTTTTTTAATCAAAATCAAGTAATAACATAATACTGTGATGAAAAGCGGTATTTTCAGCTGTATTTTCATTACTCCAGTCTTCAGATCCTTCAGAAATCATTCTAATATGCTGATTTGCTTTTGGGGTACATTCGCTTAAGAAACATTTCTTTCTGTGCTGCTTAATATTTTTTAAGAAAATATGAGAATTATCCAATGAAATTCAAAACAACATTAATTAAAATACAGCTTTTGGGTAGTTTTTGCAACTACTTTTAGGTGATTTTAGTAAATAATCTCTCACGTTTTACTAGTTTTAAAAATCTTTTAGTCTTACATTTAAGCAGAGCATGCATTTTGTTTAATAAGTTATTTTTGTAAAATGCTTTATTCAAAGCATGCTTGTGACATACAAATCCAGTCAAAAGTTTTTGAACAGTAAGATTTTTCAATGTTTTAAAAGAAGTCTCTTCTGCTCACCAAGCCTGCATTTATTTGATCTAAAATCGAGCAAAAGCAGTAATATTGTGAAATGTTTTTACTATTTAAGAACTGCTTTCTATTGAATATACTTTAAAATTTATTCCTGTGATCAAATTTCAGCATGATTACTCCAGTCTTCTTATATTAAAGAAATTAATACTTTTATTTAGCAAGGATGCTTTAAATTGTTCAAAAGTGAATTTTTTAGATTCTATTCATCAAAGAAACCTGAAAAAAAAAAATAAATAAATAAAATCTGTTTTTAACATCATAATAATAATGTGTTTTTAAGCAGCATGTGACACTGAAGACTGGAGTAATGATGCTAAAAATTCGGCTTTGAAATCACAGGAATAAATGACATTTTAAAATATATTCAAATAGAAAACAGTTATGTTTAAATAGTAAAAATATTTTAAAATGTTACTGTTTTTGCCGTACTTTGGATTAAAAATAAATGCAGACTTGGTGAGCAGAAGAGACTTCTTTAAAAAAAAAAAAAAAACACTAAAAAACCTTTGACTGGTAGTGTAAATGTCACTTGGTTTAATGTTTTGTTCTCTAATGCAACAATATTGATTAATTTTTAAGTGTGCTACAAGTGTCCACATAATTAGTGCCCTACTTTTGTCAAGGTGATAAGGTTACAGATGTAAGTATGATGCCCTCTTCAGGACAAGTGTCTTACTACACATACACACTCAGACTCAAATGTACCTTCTGGGACCTTCTGGACCAAACGAGGAGATAAAACACAAATCAACAGCACGGATGAACACACCTTGAAGAAGCCTTTGTTGTCTTTAAGCGAAGTCTCGGCATCTTTCAGCGCGTGCTCTGCATCCCCTAGTTTCAAGTAACACTTGGACCTGGCGACCAGACAATTTTTATCATCTGGCTGTAAATTTAAAGCCTGAAGGACAACAGAGAAGACTCGTATAAAAGTCTAAAATAAAGTACTCAGTTTAATGTAAGACATGTAAAACGTATTTCGAAGTTATAGTTATTAGTTTACCGTGGAAAAGCTCTCAATAGCTTTGACGTACTCTCCCTTCTGGAACAGCTGGTCACCTTCAGCAACATAGGTGCTAAAGGTACTCTTCGGTCCTTCACTTTCCTCGTTATCTGACATTTTATTCGTATTTATGCAAAATTAAGTTATATCAAAACCTGTCCGTACATAAGAATAAAACAAGTTGTAGTCCGGGACAGTCTCCTCCGCTGTATCCTAGCAACGCGCCTAACAAAACCCTGAGGGGCCAATGAACTGTGAGAAGACCTTTGATTGACATGCCAATACATACTACGTCATTTCATCTTAAATGATGTGTAAGGTACACTACCAGACAGCAAGACAGCTCTCACCAAGCCTACACTTATTTGATTCAAAGTACAGCAAAATCAGTAAGATTGTCAAATATTTGTAATATTTAAAATTGCTGTTTTCTGTTTGGATATATTTTAAAATGTAATTTATTCCTGTAAACAAAGTTACATTTTCAGCATTATTACTCTAGTCTTCACATGATCCTTCAGAAATCATTCTAATATGCAGATTTGCTGTTCAGTAAACAGTTTTTATTATTATCATCAGTATTTAAAACTGAGCTGAGTATATTTTTATATAAACATCCAAATATCAGCATTTATTTGAAATAAAAAGCTTTTGTAACAGTATACACTATACCATTCAAAAACCTGGAAAATACATTTTTTTTTAATGGGTGGGAAAGAAATTTACACTTTTGTTTTGCAAGGATGCTTTAAATTGATCAAAAGTGATGATAAAGACATTTATAACGCTACTAAAGATTTCTATTTCAGATAAATGCTGTCCTTCAGAACTTTCTATTCATCAAAGAAACCTGAAAAAATATACTCGGCTGTTTTCAACATCAATGGTTTGAGCAGCATTTCATTTCTGAAGGATCATGTGATGATAGTAATTTTTCTAAAAATTCAGCTTTGAAATCACAGAAATAAATTACATTTTAAAACATATTCAAATAGAAAACAACTTTTTTTAAAATAAAATATTTCACAATTTAGTTTGGTGCTGTACTATAAATGCAGGCTTGGTGAACAGAAGAGACTTATTAAAAAAAAAAAAAAACACATTTAAAACAGTCCAAAACTTTTGACTGGTAGCGTATTTCTAAAACAATGATATTTTATGCAGCAACCGGTGAACATGCCTGGTGATGCAAACTTATCTATTAAAAAAAAAAAAAAAAAAAGATTGTATTAGAAGAGACAGAAGCATTTGGTGAAGGGGAAAACAGAAAGAGGCTTACTTTATTTACATGGCTTTTTAAAAACGGTCCATAGTCGACTGTTCCAGCGGAGTGAGCAAAGTGAGCATGGACATTGTCTTTTGAATACACTTAAGATCTTTCAAGATGAACAATATCAACGTATTCCAGACAAACGCTTAAACCACACATTTTCCTAACTGGGTACATGGTCAGGTCAAAGACAGCAAGAGAATGCCGGAGCACAACGAATCTTCAGCGATCCAATGTCAAGGAACATTTAGTTAAACGATAGTGCTCACCAAACATGGCTCACTTTATCATGCCTGCAATTTACATAAATCAATATTACACAAACGGTGGAGTCAATAACCAGAAATAACCAGATCAATGAGCTCCTCTGACATTACTCCCTCCGGAGGCTCTTTAATTCAGAAGTTAATAAGAGTGCTGGCCAAACATAGTCTCTCCCTGGGTTTAACCTTAAAGAGTGTAGATCCTAGTGTATTGAAAGATCATCCATCCGTCCAAAGCTCACATCCAGCGAATTTACAATAAATATACATATCAAAAAAGTGAGTGTATTTCGTAGTTAAAAAAAATTAAACAGTCATAAACTATCAACACAAAGAAACACTTTACATTCCAGTAAAATGTACAATGCAGCAAGGGGTTGAATGGCAACATCGACAAATGAATCTTACAGAGAGGGACGTGGTCAACAGGTGCTTGAACTCACTCTCTCTGAATCTCTGTATGCAGTAGTCCAACAATCCACTCGCGTGCCCGAATCGAGAAACAGCGTTATTCTTACGGTGAGATTTGGCATGAGGCGCTGCATTCACGTAATAGTTTGCTGAGGTCTTTAAAATGGTCTGCAATGTTGCATAAATAGAATATTTGTGTGAATTCTGACTGTACATGTTTAAACAATCTATACGGCACTAGCAGTAATGAATTTCTGCACTAACCCGTGCTTTTTTTTCCTGACGTGCTTTAGATTTGGACAAAGTGGACCATTTTATGATCAGTAATATGCTTAGGAGAGGGGCTGTCTATGGGCAAATGGGAAATGAGACTAGAGTACTCCTATGCAGTGTCAGGGAGAAACAGCAGATTTGCATATAGCACCGTCTTGTGTTCCCCCAAACATCAACTGAAATTATAGTTGAAAATTTTGAAAACTGGAAAAAAACAAAACCAAAAAAAAAAAATGTAAAGTAAAAATGACAATGCTTTTGGGATACATTCGATAGTGGATTAAAAAAACAACAACAGAACAATAAAACTAAAGCTGGAATATAAGGGCCAAAAAAGGACAGATCAGAGAGAGAAAACTGTTTTTCTGGTACAGAATGGTCATGCCCCTGCCGTTGTTGTCTTTGTGCACAAGCAGTAAAACAAGTCAATGGCACAGACGCAGATCCAACTGTGGGGCCCAAAAGGCCTGTTACACCAGGGTGTAGTACATCAGAGAGCAGGGATGGAGGGGAGTAGTCCGGTTCAGGGGAATTCAGAGGTTGTGAAACTACTGCATACATTCTGAACATTGCCAAGTTAGCCAAACTGGAAGAAGAAATTTCCAGGTCCAGATGCTGCAAGACAAAAAAAAATAAAAAAAAATAAAATTGTGACACTGGAAAGAAAACAAGAATCAGAACTAAAGAGAATATTATGAAATCACAAATGAGCTACATCATCACACCAGCTGTTTACAGTTTTCTTAAAGGGACAGTTCACCCAAAAATTAAATTTCTGTCATTAATTCCTCACCCTCATGTCGTTCCAAACACGCAAGGCTTTTGTTCATCCTTGGCACACAAATTAAGGTATTTTTGATGAAACCCGAGAGCTTTCTAACCTTCAATAGGCAGCAATGCAACTGACACGTTCAAGGCCCAGAAATGTATCAAGGGCTTCGATAAAATAGTCCTTGTGACATCAGTGGTTCAACCTTAATGTTATGAAGTGTGTGAATGCATGTCAAAGAGTGACATGGAAGAGGAAGTCGCCGTTTTTGTTTTCTTTGCGCACAGCATTCTCGTAGCCTCATAACATTATGTTTGAACCACTGAGGTCACAAGGACTATATTAACAATTATCTTACTACCTTACTGGGTCTTGAACGTGTCAGTTGTGTCGCTGTCCATGCGGGTTCAGAAAGCTCTCGGATTTCACCAAAAATATCTTCATTTGTGTTCTGAAGGCAAGCGAAGGTCTTGTGGGTTTGGATTGTCATGAGGGCGAGTAATTAATGACAGAATTTTCATTTTTGGGTAAACTGCCCTCTTTTCTGACATATACACATCAGAAAGTTTGTGTTCAGTAAGATCATTTAAAAAAGCAAGGATGTATGAGTTGATCAAAAGGACATTTACAATGTTACAAAAGATTTCCATTTCATATAAATGCTGTTCTTTTAAACTTTAGAGAATCTAGAAAATATTATTTTATATATATATATATATATATATATATATATATATATATATATATATATATATATATATATATATATATATATATATATATATATATATATATACACACACACATAAATAAACAGTGTGACTTTAACACTGACTTTATTTCTTGAGCACCAAATCAGCATATCAGAATGTTTTACAACATTACTGTTATTACTATATTTTTGATCAAATAAGTGAGTAGTCCTCAGTGAGTCCTCAGTGAGTATAACAAACATCTTACAAAACCTTTTTTTTTTTTTTTTTTTTAAACAGTCATACTGATCCCAAACTTTTGAACAATACTGTAAATCAGTGGTTTACTGTACAGTTTTAACTAGAGATGCACCGATTGCAACTTTCTTGGCCGATTCCGATTTTTCAGTAAGTGTGATTCCGATTTTTACCGATTCCAATTAGGCTTAGATGGCTTAGACTCGGCATGCTAGCTTTAGCCGCTTTCCCCTTTTCATACTAGGCATATTCAGTTGATAGTGTTTTAAGTGTCTTATTAGGTTTGTTGTTCCGAACGTTTTTGCGGTAGTTCCCCCACGTCGTACTTTGGCCTTACAAATGATACAAACTGCGATCCTTGGGTCATCTTCACTGACATAAAAGAACTTCCAACGACATGTTTACACCACGCTGCAAGTGTCCGTGTGGCTGTGACGTAATTGCCTGTGCTGCTGACAATAAAAGGATCGGCTCGGAATCAACAAGACGCGAGACTGACCGGCCGGTCACCGATCAGGACCGATCATGCGAAAAATCGTCTGATTCCAATCACTAACTGGTCAATGGGTGCATCTCTAGTTTGAATATGCAATTAATGGATGATTATGATAAAGAAAGGTAAATAAAGGTCTGCCTTACATGAATTACCTTCAAAACTAAACCCACCAGGGCCACCAAAGAACGCTTTAAAGATGTTGTTGGCATCAAAGTCTGAAAAAGAGCAAAAAAAAAGAAACAAAAATCATTAGTCAAGATACACAAATCTAATACTTTTTTTGTCCTTTTTTAAATGCAACCTTTAGTTGACAGACTAAATGTACTTCAGTTGATGTACTAAATAATAAAGCATTAAACATTCAGAAAAAAATAAAATAAATAAAGAGCCTGAATGTGCAAGGAAAACAGACCCATGTTCATGTCATCATCCTCCAGGTCGTGGCCGCTGTCATAGCGGGACTTCTTCTTGGGGTCAGAGAGCACAGTGAAGGCCTCGCCCACCTCCTTAAACTTCTTCTCTTCCTCTTTCTGCACTTCAGCACTCGCTCCACTGTGTCGGTCTGTAAAAAAAACAAATAAAATAATATATAACAGAGACTGTAGCCGGGTTTCCATCCAAAGCTGCGAATTTTACTTGAACGCAAAAATGGAATATCGCATAAAACATTTCCATCAGTTGTTTCTGATGGGATACTTCAAAATGTGCATAAAAACAGGGTGATGGAAGCATAGCTACTGTTAAAGACTTGGACTTTCTTGCATACTAGTGGTCCCTGTACTGCCTATGGAACAGACGTCGCACTATTCACAGATATAGACTGTATAAGGAGAAAGCACTGTGATTTCATTGAAAGAATATGTACCTGGGTGGTGCATCAAGGCTCGTTTACGATAGGCCTTTTTGATTTCATCTTCAGTGGCGTTTTTATCCACCCCAAGGACTTTGTAATAATCTTTCCTCTTGCTTTTCTTCAGCTCTAACTGAGCATTCTTCAACAGGTTCTTATGTTCTGAAAGAAACACCACCGATAAAATGAGATTTGGCACATTAAGGCAAATTAGACTTTTTAATGCACATTCAAGACAAACACACACCTTTAGTCTTCTCTGTTTGATAAACCTTTTCATAGTCTCTGACAGCCTCTTCATACTGCTCTGTGTCCATGTAACTACAGTGGAAAATGAACCAGTTAAACAACAAATAAAGTTCCACATTTGTGGAGTGTTTAGAAACACAAACGTACCATTGGGCTCTTCTCAAGTAGGCTTTAATGTAGGTCTCATCCAGTTTAATAGCCTTTGTGCAGTCCTCAATGGCCTGCTCAAGTTTGTTTAACTGAAGAAACAGGAAAGAGAGAGAGGCGCATCATGTGTTATTGCCAAACAATGACCAAAATGAGACAGACACGCGACCCAGCTTTAGAACAGAAAAAGGGTCTTCTGTCTGCCTTGTGAGCCACTCCAATACTGATAATGCATTGAAATTAAATGTCTATGAAAAGGATTCTTAAACGCAGACCTTGGATCCGACTGTGGCTCGGTTACAGTACAGCTTGGCGTTGGTCTTGATGTTGTTTGGGTCGATGGTCAGGGCCTCTGTGTACAGGTCATATGCCTCCTCAAAGCTGCCCTCTTTAAATGCTTTGTTCCCTTCCTCTTTCTTTGCCTTTAGGGCTTTAGCATTCTATAACAGAGAAACAATTAGACACTTTACAGACACTGTACAAAAGCTGCGTGTTTGCAATGAATTCATCATTAAAACGTTATTAACTTTCAACTGAGATTCCTCAATCCATAAAAGTTCTCTCATCTGAATCAGGAGAGAAATAAGCCCAGATCAAGCACCGTTTACAAGCAAAAACAGACCATCACTGTTCTAAAGTAGTATGTCTGTGAATTTCGATGTGAGAGGTGAAAGATTGTGTGTATTGTTAGTGAAATGCATTTACATTGTGACTGTGCCCCAGATGCAATCAACAGAAACTGTCTGTAGAGGTGTGAACCAAATGGTCCATACATTTAGAATAACAAAAGAACAGTAGTCCTCAGGAACAACTTCTGGATTGTATCATCTCCAGTAGGAGGTCCTGACAGTATCTATTGTTTCTAGCCATTTGACTTTAGGTATAAAGTTCTGTTGTTGTAGACAGAACTTTGGGAGAAGCTATGCAGAAGCTACAGAGAACTTAGGAAGAAGCTAGGACCCTTACATGGGTCAAGATGCTAGAAGACTGGCAAGCTAACATCGCTGCCTGAAGACCTGATACACTGCTACACCAATAAATTATTCTCCCCACAAGAACTCTGGTCAAGCTTACTTATTTTATGTATTAGAGAAATCTGATACATTGGCGAGCCACCCAAACCACTGCTCAACCAAATACAGCAGAATCTAACAATTGGCGAATGCCAGCCAGGAGAGACTGACAAGAAGAGAACTCACCAACAGGAGAACTGCAACAAGAAAAGAAAAGGACTGCAACAAGAAATGAACAGAAAACTCGTCTGGAGATTCTGCAGCTTTTATGTTGAAGATCAACAGACTGCAGTAGTGGATACAATTTATTTGTATCAACTGGTTCCTGTCTCACAAACTCTAATTTGGTGAGTGAAACTTATCAGCTCTCTTAAAGAACACTAGAAAAATCTTTATATGCAAGCTAAACCAGTATATGGAGTGTAGTCAGACATACAAGTGTAGAAATTTTATGCTTAGTCCTTTCTCTTAGTGTCTGTAGGAATTGTTAAGACAATTTAGTCCGTTCACTAAGAGACTGTAGGAGCAGACGCTTAGTCCATTCTCTCTGATGTCTGTAGGAATGTTTAAAACAATTTAGTCCGTTCATTAAGAGATTGCAGGAGCTGAGGCTTAGTCCTTTCTCTGGTGTCTGTAGGAATTGTTTAAACACTTTAGTCCATTCATAGAGAGATTGCAGGAGCAGAGGCTTAGTCTTTTCTCTGATGTTTGTAGGAAATATTTTAAACTATTTAGTCCTTTCATCAAGAAACTGTAGAGACAGTTATCTGATGTCTGTAGGAATTGTTTAAAATAATTTGGTCCTTTCATCAAGAGATTATAGGAGCTGTGGAAATAGATTGGGACTGATGTTTCTACAAGAATTGTGATTCTTGACTGGGTGCTAATTCAGTTGCCATTTGTTTAGTTTTAAAAAGTAACTGGGTTAAAATGAGAAGTCAAAGCCATGAAACATAAGTTTGTTACCTTCTGTTAAAGATACAGAAAGATCTAAAGTAAATTGTCTAGCGGAAAAATTGAAAGTAAAGTAATTCAGCCTTCTGAGCTAGGACTAAGCTAGGAGAATTGAAAAAGTCTTATCGCTCAGAAATGAAACAAGGATGTAGTATTGAAAACTAAGATGAGTTATCAAACCAATGATTTGACTGTGTAACGGAAACACTTAGTCTAAAAGATTGCTGTGAATTTAAATCTAAATAAGCACCTTTAACGGCTCTAACACCCTTTGTTCTGTTTCCACACCTTTTGAGGGCACTTTTCCTGTACTTGCCATGGCTGAGTCTTCACAAAACAGTTGTTATGGCTCTGTGCTGAGACCAACAACAGAAAGACATGGGACAGAACCTCCAAATGTCACCACTGATCAGATGTTGGACAATCTGAATGTATATTTGGACAAAAGGCTGAGACTGAGGACGTGCCATGATGACATGTGCCAGAAGTACAGAATTAAAACTTCAGAGAGTGGACAATGGGCCTTGCCGGACATTAAAAGGGCTTATGGAAAGACACAGCGCTTACGGACAAACACCAAGAAAGATGGACTGTCTGTGGTTTTGGTCAAACAAATTCTACAACATCTGCAGAAGTGGGAGAATGACAAATTACAAAGTGAGATCAAAGCAGAGAAAGCAAAGGTTCGAGCACTGGCTGAACAATTGCAGATTGTAAAAGAAGACAAAGAAAGACTGTTACATGAGAATGACAAGTTGCTGACTTTGCTGTCCAAAAGACTGGAATCAAAATCTTCAAGTAGCTCTGATGACAGCGATGAAGACATCAACAAACATGCTGATACAACAAAGAACACAAAGGTTAGAATTGCTCCTGTAATTGTCAAGAACAGATGGACTGAAGTGGAAATTGATAATGAAGAGGGGTATGAGGAGAATGGTGAACAACGAACTCGAACTGTAAAAAAGTTGATAAAGAAATATGTTCCATATAGAACATACCAGCCAGCTACTCCAGAGCAAGTTGACAAATGGTCAAAAGAATTGCCAGATGTCTACAAGCAACCACGGAAAGTCTGGCAGTTTCTTCAGCGCTTGCAGAAGATCTACACCTTGCATCCACTGGATGGAACGATGATTGTTAATGTGAGCTTAAGAGACAATGATCAAAAGAGACTAACAGAAAGTGTTGAAAGAAAGATTGGTAAGTCTCAAGAAAACATTGAGGATGGATGGGAAGCTGTACAAACTTTCTTGTTGAAACTGAAACCTGCAGAGGTTAACTGGTCTAAAATTACCTCTTGCATGCAGAAGATGGGAGAAAGTGTTGTAGAGTTTGAAGAGCGCTTCAGACAAACTTGGATGGAACATTCTGGTATGAATGAAAATGAAGATCTTGACAGAGACACCGGAATGCCCTTAAAAATGGCATTTGTAAATGGTCTAAAATCAGAGATCTCTAAAGCCCTTCAAATCAAATATGATGACTGGGACAGTGTTGGAACAACATTTATGCAGATTGTTGAATGGTCAGCAAAGATGGAAAGAACACAGGAAGTCAATCTCAGAGCTTTGCAAACCAAAACCTTGTCATACAACAACAAGACACCGTGGTATGAAAAGGGTGAATATCAGAGACACTCAAAAGCAAAAACTGTGGGAAGATGCAGACATTGCAACAAGGAAGGACACTGGGCCCGTGACTGTAAGCTGAGTTTAAGACATCAAAGTGATGATGAGGACAACCTGTTAAAGAGGTTTCAGCAGTTGACTGTCAAACAAAAACAGACTCTTTTAAATGCTGTGGAGCCACAGGGAAACTGAAGAACCTCTCTCTGCAGCACCAGCTAGAGACACCTCATCCAAAAACTGATGGAGTCCATGTGTATGCAAATAAGATAAGTGAAGACACCATGCAGAAGGAAGAAGCATACACAGAAACCTCAACAACTGAAGCCAAAGATGATGTCCTAGTAAGCAGTGCTGCTCAAGCCGTAAAGGAGAGAGGTGAACATACAGCGGCATTAAGACAACTTCAGCAAGATGCACAAACTGAAGTGCCCAGAAAACAATTGTCATTGTTATTGGAAGATGGAACAAAACTGCATTATGACAATCAATGCATTAAGGATAACCAGAAGGAAAATGTACTATGCCCTTTTGAACTTGTCCAAAGCCGGCCCATGTCCAATGAAAATCTGACATCTGACAGCTTTGCCCAAACTGATGAAAGACTCACTAGCCTGGCAGTACACAATACCAAGAATCAAGTTTTGACACCTCCAAAGGGGGGGCATTGTATAGTGCCCAACAAATGGGTAACGGTTCAAAAAACTCATGTGTCACCACTTGAGGATCTTTTGGTAACTGATGCAGCAGTTACAGTGCACAGAAAAGATGAGTGGAATGACATGAGCCATTGGGATTTGAAACATCTGCCTAGAGATGAGGGATAGATGGCAGTAGTGTTTCTCAGAGTCCAGATATGGCGGGACTAGGGTTTTTAGGCTCTAGCTTGTCGCCTGAGGACGAAGACATGAACATTTTACCACTGATAAACACTGTAGTGGCCTGCCAACATTAAATAGGGACAGTTTTAGTGGCAGTTAGGCATGATTGGTTTGTAATCTTTTCTTTGGAAAGATACGTTTCCTTTTTCTCTTGTGTGTGATTGCAGGTGTTCCAGTGTTCCAGAGGATGAGCAAAGACATCCAACACTTAGACTGCACTGCACTGGCCACCTAGATGAACATGCCTGAACATTCACAGAACACAACGACATCCGCTACTTCCACAAGATCGCAACATAATAATAAAAATTGACTTAGGCATTCAAGGGAATGCAAATTTCACTATGAACTCTTATTCTGTCATCTTAAGTAATGGAGCCTGTATACACCATGCTGTATTCATGATTACTGAAAAGTATGTTTTGTGATCAAATATGATCAAATGGGGGATTGAAAGATTGTGTGTATTGTTAGTGAAATGCATTTACATTGTGACTGTGCCCCAGATGCAGTCAACAGAAACTGTCTGTAGAGGTGTGAACCAAATGGTCCATACATTTAGAATAACAAAAGAACAGTAGTCCTCAGGAACAACTTCTGGATTGTATCATCTCCAGTAGGAGGTCCTGACAGTATCTATTGTTTCTAGCCATTTGACTTTAGGTATAAAGTTCTGTTGTTGTAGACAGAACTTTGGGAGAAGCTATGCAGAAGCTACAGAGAACTTAGGAAGAAGCTAGGACCCTTACATGGGTCAAGATGCTAGAAGACTGGCAAGCTAACATCGCTGCCTGAAGACCTGATACACTGCTACACCAATAAATTATTCTCCCCACAAGAACTCTGGTCAAGCTTACTTATTTTATGTATTAGAGAAATCTGATACATTGGCGAGCCACCCAAACCACTGCTCAACCAAATACAGCAGAATCTAACAGAGGACAACAGGAGATTGACTTCATCACTAGAGAAAGCATTATTATAAATCGACTCATATTTTGTCCAGAAGCAATAGTTTAAAATTAAAATGCCTTAATGGATTTGTTTCTTACAAACATGCAGTTTATTGCTTCACTGATGGACAGAAGTTGTGTGGATTACTTGTGGATTATTGTGATTAGCTGTTTGGACACACATTTTGAAGGCAGCCATTCACTAGGGGGATCTATTGATAAAGCTAAATTTCTCCAAATCTGTTACAATAAGAACAACAAATTCATATACATCTCGGACGGCCTGAGGTAAAATTTCAGCAACTATATCTGAATACTTATAAGGCAAAATATTTAAACTTACTCTGCAGGCCAGACGGGCCTTCTCATGGTCTGGTGCCATGCGCAGTGCTTGAATGAAAAACTGCACAGCCTTATCAATGCAGTCTTCATAGTACAGACATAATCCCCGCACGTACAGGGCATCGCCGTTTGTGGAATCCATCCGCAATATGTCGCTGAATATGCAAAAAGCAAGAGTGAGATACAAAATATACATTAGTAGTCAACTCATGTGGATTTTTCAATGGACGATGAAAACAATGTGGGCAATAGTAGGCATAACGTGCAATCTGAAGTTTTAGACATCCAATTTATTAGTATACACTACTAGACAAAAGTTTTTGAACAGTATAATTTTCTCTTTTTTAAAGCCAAGCCTGCCTTTTTTTTTGAAAATATAAAAAAGTAATTTTTGAAAATGTTTTTACTATTTAAAATAACTTTATTATAACTTTAATACTTTATTATTATTATTATTATTAATATCATCATCAATATTTAAAACAGATGAGTAATTTTTTTTTTTTTTTTTTTTCAGGATTCTTTAATGAATAGAAAGATCCAAAGATCAGCATTTACCTGAAATAAAAAGCTTTACATTCTACACTATACCATTCAAAAGCTTGAAGTCATTTTTTTTTTTTTTTGGAAAGAAAATTACAGAAATACTCATTTAGCAAGAACACTTTAAATTGGTCTTGAATTTTTACTAATCAGAAATTAAGTTGATACATTTACGGTATGAAAATTTACTAAATATCTTCAGGGAACATAATCCCATATCAGTTAACCACTACTAAACAATTTCCATAACGCTGTAGCGCTGTTACCTGGCAACAGATTGGGCCTCTGGGTAACGTCCCAGCAGAGCCAGACACTCTGCTTTCAACACCTTGAACCTGTGACATGCAGATGCAGACTCTAATGCTCGATCCATACAGAACACCACCTACAGAGAGACACACATACTTATATTCATCTGCATATCAGACTCTCAGCAGCTAGAAGAGTAATACAAACACACTCACCATCCTGAAGTCTCGCTTCTCAAAGCTGATCTCAGCCATGCGCTCAAACTCCAGGATGGACTCTGCGTTCTTCAGCTGCAAGAGACACAGAAGGTCAGAGGCCTTATGAATGACACATGCCATAAGTTCAGAGGTGATTATGGATGCCTGCAATGAGACATCACTGTGTATGGTATTAATAGTCAACGCACCTCCTGCTGTGCCTGACTGTTGTCTGGTTCCAGCTCTAGAATCTTCTGGAAGCAGCGGCTGGCAGCCATAGCATTGCCAAGCAGCAGGTGGCACTTGCCCTCACGCATGTGACCCTGTAGAACAAAACGATAATGATCAGTGAGAATGTTGACTACATTGACATTTACACATTTAGGAAATGCTTTTAACATAAGCAATGTGCATCGCATTCAAGGTATGCATTTTATCAGCCAAAACCTTTTGACATACAATATTTACGTCAAGCAACCCCTGAGATTAATCCTGTGAAGCTAGCCCTGCTAAACCTGAAATGTGAAATAATATTCTGATATGGAATGGACTTAAGTATCATATGAGATACTTCAGACTTTTATGGCTCAAATAGTATGACAGTGAAAATATGGAGCTCATATTTGAAGAAAAAAAATAAGGTCCTATGAAATTACGTGAATCCAGTCATAAAAATAGAATTACTGTACAACACAGAATTTGCCAAATTTCAGATTAATAAATCAAAAGTAGGTCAGTACACTTAAATTAAGCGCAATATGGACTAGTGTGTGAATTAAGCTCAAAAATACTACTGAAATATTAAAAATGAATGTTCTGTGCATGAATGCATGTTCTGCATGTCTCTGTGTGAATGAATGGTGCAGACACGCAGTTTCATTTATCACACACATACTGAAGCACGAGTGACTCTTGCTGTGTTTTATTATCTTCCACCACCTCAATATAGGAATATATTAACAACCTTTAGACCTGCTATAAAAGTCACTTCATGAGCAGTTTACCATCTTTTATCATTATACAAACACAAACTTAAAAGGTCATAACAACCCGTCAGTTTAACTTGGAGAAACTGTAAAGTTATATAAGAAATATATTACTTAATGTAGTACTAGTATAACTATAATAAAATGATTATTAAAACATTTTTAATAAATATTTACCAGAAAAATTTACCAGAAAAAAAAAGTAACAAAAAAAAAAAAAAAAAAAAAAAAAAAAAAAAACACAAACTGTAAAAGTAACAGTAATAATAAATTCATTGTAATAAAATCACTGAACTAGATATGTTTTTTAATAAAACCATTTAAATGGAACATGGAAAATTAATGCGAAACAATTTGCTAAATATATGTGTTAAATTGTGCAAGTTTCATTATTTTAATTAATTAGACAGGAATTTTGATTAATATTTTCTAATTTAGGTCTAGAATAATTAAAACGGAAAAGAAGAAAAAAAAAACTGAATCCCAAAAAATGTAAACAAAGAAAAAAGGAATTTGGAAAAGAACAAATTCAGTAAAGGTAAAACCAATCTCAGTTTTATTCAGATGTCCAAACTGGGAAAATAATCTGCAATTTGGTGCATTTGCTGTTATTTATGCGTGACCCTGGACAACAAAACCAGTCATAAGGGTCAAATAGGTTTTTCATTGATGTATGGTCTGTTAGGATAGAACAATATTTCAACAATAGAGATAAACCATTTAAAAATCTGGGATCTGAGGAATCAAAATATCGAGAAAAATCGCCTTTAAAGCTGACCAACCATGCTACTTATGACTATCTATCTATAGTGTAAACTATATCAGTCGGCATGAAGGCATTTCAAGTTTTGATAATAGTGATCATTTGAATGCCTTTGAAGTTGGTTCATCAAATACGATACAGCAGGCAGTTTAAACATATTATTTAAATATTCAACATTTACATTTAATTAATTATTAGCTCGTTATCCACTCACAGAACCCCTGCAGCTCCCTCATGAACCACAGTTTGGTATATCCAGAGCTGAAGCATTGTGTCAACTAAAGCCTTTCGAGAGAGAAAAAAAAACAAACAAAAAAAAACACACAACATTCCTCCTAAATGCTCAGAACATCAATAGGGCTCACCTTCATGAAGGTGTCATCTAGTCGCACAGCCTGCTGGGAGTCCTCCAGCGCCTCTCTGTAGCGACTCAGCATCATTAATGTGGCGGCACGGTTTCCGTAGTAACTGGCATTTTTCGGGCACAGGTCTGTTAAAAGAACACAAAAGAAATGTGTAGATAGACACTTTAGTCATCAGAAAAGAGGAAAAAAAACATCAGTGGAAAGGAAAGGGTCACCAAAACATTTCTAAAACAAGTGGTTGCTATAACAAAGCAAGTATTGTGGAAATTACGTTACAGGCTTCAAGGAAAACATGTGGAGACGAGAGAAACCGTGCGCTTATGAGTGAATACTGAGTCTAACGTGAGGGTAGTATGTGATTCACAAAGCGTGTAGGAACAAACCAGCACCACAATTGCAGAAAATGCCTACAGAAAGCTAGGGAGACAGATAAACCAAACAGACAGCAAAATACACTTGTAAGGGTTCTTACCGATGGCCTTGGTGTAGAAGTTGAATGCTTCAGCATAGTCCTTCTTGACATAGTATGCATTTCCCTGCTCTTTGAAGCCTTCAGCTTCCCTACAGAATCAACACACAAACAAAAATGAAAATAAGCCTCCAGAAACAGAAGAATCAGAACAGCTGTTAGAAAACTTGGTGAGATTTAGGAGCTCCATGGGACATGGATATGGCACAAGTCCTCACAGAAAACAGACGATACAGATCAGAAAACACTGCTGGCATATGCAGATCACATTTCAAAGATGTGAGGCCTCTGAATAACAGGCTGTGCTGTCAGGACTCAAACACCAGAATACCTGCCTGCACCGGTGTAATAAATACTCCTACACAATATTAACACGGGCAAGAGTGCATCAAGGTCAAAGAGTGTGTGTATTTCCTGAATACATTGTGTTCTGAACTATAGGTGTCTGGGGGAAGTGTACAGAGTTAGATTCGGCTGCTAAACATAGATCCTCCACTACCAACGGTGTCTGTTTTAAATCAGTCAAACAGCACATACATGTATGGCATCAGGTGGGATGGAGAGCTTTCTGGGAAACAACGCAGGGCAGTATACGTTCAAAGACGACTAGAGAACGAGTGTCACATTACCAGCTTTAACGTCACCCATCCATACTGAAGAGTAAAACAGCAGTGGGGCTAAAGGAAACAGTTCTGCAACAGTGAAAGCCATCTGTAGAGATGGTTAACTTTATTCCTCTGAGGATTCAGAGCACAGCGGAACTGTGGGAAACGAGGGCAGCACAAGCCCTTTATCTCTACATATTTTATGGCAACATAAAGATGATTCTTTTCTTCAAAGTATTTTTTGTGGGAGGAAAAAAAAAAAAAAAAAAAAAAAAAAAAAGGTACTAAATCTACAAAATCCTATACAATGTACTAAATCTACAAAACGAGATGAGGTGTTTACTATTTAAAAATATGTTAAAGTTCTTAAAGGGACAGTTCACCCAAAAATTAAAACTCATCATTTACTCAACATCATGTCATTTCAAACCTGTATGAATTTCTTTCTTCTGTGGAACATAAAATATAATTTGAGAAACAAAATGGTATGGCATTACTGTACAAAATATCTTTTGGTGTTCAACAGAAGCAAGCAAGTCATACATGTTTGTATGAATTTCTTTCTTCTGTGGAACATAAAATATGATAATTTGAGAAATTATTATTTTTGTCCATACAGTAGATATCAAGGGTAAACAAAATGGTATGGCATTATTGTACAAAATATCTTTTGCTGTTCCACAGAAGCAAGCAATTCATACAGGTTGGGAACAACAGGGCGAGGAAATGATGACAGAATATATTAGCAATACGTTTCCTGCATTCTAGCTCCAAATCAATACTTTACTGTCAAGTGCATTTCTGTGGGACAAAAATGCCTTACGTTTACATTTGCTGTGAATTCAGTAATATCCATCATTGTTAATTTGTCATGTTTTATGTATTCATTTATTTACTCCAACTAAAGGCCCTATAACCAGCAAAACATTTACGGGGGAGCTCGTGGGCCGGATAGGCTGGATTTGTCCACGGCTGAATTTTAACCCCAGTCCAGCCCTGGTGTGATGTCATCAAAAACGCTAATCCAAATTGGCGGACACTAGAGACCAAGTTTTGCATGCGTATATCTTGCAAGCGTTGCAAGCTTTTGTTTACAGTAGCAGAGTGGCATGACAACTTTTGCATTTGACGGCAACATGGCAGAGTAGACACGCCTGCAATGCGTTTAGACGCAAAAACGTGTTCTGTAGGAATGGCCAGTAAGATCCTAGTGTAAATACTTGTGCATTTAGAGTGAAAGGACAAGATCGCTGAAAAGAAGATCACATGCAACAGAAATCATGAGTCAGTCATGTATATAAAACGTAAAATGAATAAATATATAAATAAATAATAATAATTTAAAAAAAAAATCCAGGTAAAATGTTCAATGAATCAAGATTTTGATGTTAGGACATATCGTCCAGGCCTTAATATGTACACATTATAATCTATATTAGGCCTGGGCGATATATATCGACCGATCAATTCATGCGCATCTCGTCAGTAAAGCCGGTTCTTTGATTAGCGGTAAATCTCCATCACCTGTTTTCAAATGGAGCGCCAGTTAACACACAGAGCCGTAGATCACTGAAAAGCTACCCCAATGAATCATCCGCGAAACTGAACCCGATATTGCGTAGCTTGTCAGTGATCTACGGCTATGCGTATTAACTGGCGCTCCATTTGAAAACAGGTAATGGAGATGTACCGCTAATCAAAGAACCGGCTTTACTGATGAGATGCGCATAATATCAATAGAAATATATCGCCCAGCCCTAATCTATATATTTTAGGACATCCTCAGTAAGTGCCATTTATGACATAAGAGGGAAGCCATAATAAATCAAATAAACCAAAATGAAAGGAAAACAAATAATAAAATATAATTGAAATAAAAATGTTCAATAAAGCAACATCTTGGAGATGTCAAGTCGATTAAATAGCAGAAGTTACATGCGTGTGACATCATTAACAACGGCCCTATATTGTCGAAGCAGTGTGGTTGAAACTACAGAGATGCGTCGTGATTAGCTAGTCTGTTTGCACAACACCACATCATACTATGGTGGTTAATCAGCGAGTTGCATCGTTGTACGGGAAACTAACCTCAGATCAGATTTTGAGCAGCTTCCTCATGCCAAGTCAAACGTAAACACGTCACATGCTGTTTGTACAAAGCATGCTGAATGTCTTTGTAGAAACAACAGTGTGCTGTTGTGAAGTAAGAGTCCAGCTAAAGATTACAATATACAGCTGGTCTAAACACCTCGTTGAGTTTTGAGACAAGTGGAGACGGCCGCACGAAATAAAGGTGTGCATTTTAGCTTTCTACGTTACTGCCTCAAAATCTGAGCACAGCTTTTGATTACGGATTACAAAGTAATTTTTTTTAAAACAAACAATAAGGTCTATGCATTTAGAAAAGTTTTTTATTTTTTTATATCATACTGACGTTAAGAGCCTTTCTTGTGAATCTTGAGTGATTCCCTTGATCATCTTCACCCTCGTTTCAGGTCAAGCTGACCAAAAGCCCAGAGACATCATGTTCAACTTTTATTTGCAAGTCGCTGACTATAAGACATACTGACACAAACACTAAACTTAATTGCTCGCACCCCCGTCAAAAGCGCAGGACAAATCAGCATGCCATCCACTTCATCAAAACTTACAAATCACACAGATGAAATCTCTAGAATATTCTTGAGAGGGTTTTATACAACATTCAACAGCTAAGTCTACTTAAACCACACACCAATGTTCAACTTCACACTCTCCTCTGACAGAGAGCAACTGTAGTAATACATTTGTCCTGTGCCACCTGTGTGGTCATGCAAATATAGGCCTTTATTCATAACTACAGCATGATGTCACAATCACACCCTCCAGTTAATCTGGCCACCAAAAACAGACTTCTAAGAGGAAATGACGCAATGGCATGAATCATTAGTAGAGCAGGTACATGAGCTGACAATACTTTGGATCACATGCACAATTAAGTCATGACACATAGAAGGTGTTTCCTATAAAGTGCATTACTGCCTGGCCACTTTTTAACAGCCTTTATTCAGGAAGGGATTTTCCTATTTTTTCTACTTTAATCAGACCAGGAAAAACAAAGTACAAGGTACAAGACTGTGTACCTAAAAGAGAAGTTCACTTCCAGAAAATCATCAAGAAATTTAGTTTTTTGAGGGAAACATTCAAGGATTTTTCTCCATATAATGGACTTCAATGGGGATCAGTGGGTTGAAGGTCCAAATTGTAGTTTCAATGCAGCTTCAATGGGCTTAAATTTGACGACACAAAAGAGAACTCAATTCGGTCCTCTCACACAGAGCACGAGTCTTCTTTTGAATCTCATTAGCGGAGAAATACACACTAAACGACGTTGAACGTATTTACCTAAACACAGTTGGTTATGTCTTAGGTGAACGTAAACAGTTGGGAGACTATTGGACGTGAATCAGTACTTTGCATCCGTGCATTCGATTTTAAAGGGACAGCAGCCCAATTAAGTTCCTTGTCTGTGGCATTGATGCTAATCAAGCCACAAAAGAATTCACTGCTCTTGACTGAATCACTTTAGTAGCCCTAATAAAGATTAATCTACTTTATTAAAGAAATATGTCTGCTTGAAAGAATGAAGAATGTGGCAAACAAATGGTTATAAAGAAAGCATAATTATATATATCCACTGGTATTTCATTGAAAAGACGGCCATGTTCTTGATTCTTTATGAGAAGTGGTTTCATTTACTTTTTAATATAAAGGCATGCAACATGTGACAACATGTCACAGTGGTTAAATCGGTGTATATCATGATAAAGCCTTAATATTAAACCTATACAATGAGTTTGGTAATTTTAGAGAAATGCTTAATAAATGCATTACACTAAACAAACCTATTCGATTTCAGGAGACTAAATCTACTGTAGACTTTGTCAACTAAAATTGTATATTTAGTCAACTAAAACAATTCAGATAGCTGAAATGTGACTAAAACGAAATGGCATTTTAGTCAAAAGACTAAGGACTAAGACCAAATCTAAATTTGCTGTCAAAATAAGAATAAAATAATAAATTAACAGGAAATTTTTATTCTGGAAGTGAACTTCTCCTTTAACAGCTTTTTAATAAGAGAAAAAAAAACTACAGTAAATAGTGAAGCTTTGCAATTAACATGAACTAAAAATGATGGAGGATACAAATTATGCATTCATTATTGCCATTTTAATTCTCTGATTGCTGGGGATTTCTCTTCAGAATCATGGGTAATTTAATTTTTCACTAGGAAGCCCACTGTTTAACATGACCATGCAAAAATCCATTGAAAAAATGCAGCTGATGGCTTCAACAAAAGCAAGTATACCCCAGATTAATAACCTCATACCTCAAACCTCAGAGGATTGTGTGCGATCATTAAAAATTCATTCCTTTCTAGAGAAAATGAATGGGATTTTTACTTCCGGAGCCCGGCTGTTGCACTATTAGTCCAACTGACATTTATTTAGAGTACATAGAAAACCATAACTAACGTTAAACCTATTGAAACAAACAGCAGACACATAATTATATTCAAACGTTCAAGTCAAGTAATTAAAGCTCACCAGGAACATCAGATTTGTACTGTAATGTTACAAGAGTGTGTGACTCTGACAGATAATACTCCAACTAGCCTACACTTTACATGAGGAAAGTTATGTCAGACACGAGGTTAACTTCTTATGCTCCAGTTACAGTTTGGTAACTGATATTGCTAGTCAACGTGCAAGTTCACGTCATGCCTCCATCCGCCCACAGAAACTTCAGACAAATAGAAAGTTCCAGAAGTTAACGACTTATATATAAGAGGACTAGCCATCTATAATATATGTCGAGTTGGAAGTTCAAATTCACGTCTAATGACAAACCCCGAATAAACGCATAAGAATCGTCATGTGCATTTAAAGACACAGTACATCAAAAATTAAAATTCGGTCAAAGCAGATGTCAGATTGTCTCAGATGAAAGACAGCCTCATTCACTTTCTTACATACAATGAAACAGAACGGTACTTGAGGTTGTCATTCTCCTTAACCTGACCAAATGAGTAATGCAGGTGTGTAAATGATGACAGAATGTATACATTTTACGGTGAACTGTCCCTTTAAGGGATACATTTTAAAAAGCTGCGAATCTGTTCGTGTTCCAACTTGGACAAAATGTCCAAGCAAGTGTCAAAAGTAGTGGCCTGCAAATGTTACGATGTAAATGAGACCTGCAGAGGCAGAACGTCATTTCCTCTAACGTTATTAGCATGTGCGTTTTTTGCATTGTAGTCACCTACTAAAGGATATCAATCAAGAACAAATAGTGTTTGACTATTTAATGTAACAATGCGTCATCGATGAATAATTAGATGTTTTGGCTGTCATGTGTGCGGGTTTAAGTGAGTCTGCATTGTGTTCTTAAGAGCAATGATGTCACGCTGCATTCAACCTAATTCTCATCCTAAAATTGTGTCACGGAGTTCAGCAGAGCTGTAGTAATAACACGATGCATGACACCCTTGATCATCGATAAAAGGTCAAAGCTCATTTAAAAGATATAAGAATAACGCCAGGTTGAGAATAACGCAAGGGACCCCAACACTAAAAACAGCTGCCTGGCACACTAGGCCATAGACACCCCTTGATTTTCAAGTTATGCGGCAATCACGATCTCAGGGTCTTTATACAACCGTAAGCCCGACCTAGGCTTCTTTAAAAACCCAGCTACCTCACGAGCAGACCCCCCGGTATCAGATTAAAGTGATCACTCTTTTCGGGTACCTCTCTAACTCCTCGTCGCTGGTTAAGTCCATCTCTGGATCCGCGGACGAGTCGTAGTCAACAGTCGCCATTTTGCTGTAGAGAGGCGGAGGATGAAGCGAGGCATGTGAGCCTTTCATACTGCCTTCAGCTCCGCCTTCCGCAGCCATGCGCAATATGCCCATAGTAGGTCAACGGATACGAGAACCTACTAAAAGACAGCGTGAAGAAACAGTTTTCAGAAATAAAAGTGCACTGAAGTTCAACGCAAAACAGTTTGTCTAGTAAGTTAAAATTAACGGCTCTTTCTCTGGCCTTACACGCTTTATTGCTTTCAAACTAGAGACTGCACACGTATCTCTCTGGACATCAGTAATTATTATAAATATGTGAAACCACTAACTCAAAGTATTTATTTAAATACTATGGTAGGGATTTTGATTCACTTCCGTGAATCGAATCTTGTGAATCAGTTCACTTAAAAGATTCGCTCAGAGATCGCAGGTGACCGTTTGCGTTACTCCAGTAGGTGGCGACAAATTACCGTATTTTTGTATGGCTGAATGTGTCCATGGTGGTGCCCAAACTCGGTCCTAGAGGGTTGGTGTCCTGCAGAGTTTAGCTCCAACCCCAATTAAACACACCTGAGTCAGCTAATTAAGCTAGAAATGTATGGTGCGTTCAAGTCATGTCGGATAGATGGTATTTACGAGTTGAACGCACATGAACGCCACCACAAAGTCGTTATTACTAGTGGGAGACTCGAAATTTTCTATAAGCCCCGAGTTTCCGAGTTGGGGGCGTGTCAGTGAAAAAACGTGGTGGATGATATGGATGCAGCCAAAAACAATAGATATGCAGCCTCTGTATTGATGGTACATTTGTTGAAATGAATAAAATAATAATTTTTTGTAATGTACAATAAAACTGTATAAGTTACACATGCAAAATATTATATTATTGTATAATTGCCATAGAATACATGATGATGCAGTTCACATCACCTTCATAAACTGAATAAAAACTGAAAAATGCAAAAGTACAATGATGCACATTCTTTATTCGGCATTTTGTAAATGCAGAGTTTTAAAAAAACTTTGAATTTTATGTAGAAAAGATAAATCGCCATCTTGTTCCGACCAAAGTGACTTGAACGCACCTGACGTTGTAATGACGACTTGTCAACTGGTAAGTACGAACGTCCCAGGAGGACTTGAACGCAGCATTAGCGGCAGTTGTGTTGAGGCAAGTTGGCGCTAAATGCTGTCGGACAGTGGCCCTCCAGGACCGAGTTTGGCATGGAGTGTTTTCATCAATCCGCCATATTGGCAGCACCGAATACAATGCCACTGAACTGAACAAAACTTGCATATTTTGCTGAATATTGTAGCTGAAAATGGTCAATTATTGTCATGTTGTGCTGTACTAATCGATCAGACATTTGGAGTACTATAGACTGCCAAAAGTTATAACAAATCAAGAAGAGTGCAACAAAAGGCGTTTGTGATTGGCCAAACTGAACCAGGATTTCCAGGCCAAGAATATTGACAACATTTGTGTTTGTTCTTATCATTTCTGTTCAGGCAGGTTAAATATTAGGCTAATAACTTAATTAATACTGCTTGTACGTATCTTTACCTCCTATTAACTTTAGTTTGTCAAAATATTGTGCCCTTTCTAAAGTCCTTCTCTAAATGATTTAGCAGCTTCCACAAATTTTTCTGTGGTTTAGACAGCATAAATAAGCAGAACAACATATTCAGCAGTACATTAAATGTGCAATTCATGCTCTTGTTGACATCCAAGTATCGCCAATATGGCTGCGCATCTGGGTAACTGACCAAATCGTTACATAGTTATAATTTTTAATACATTAATTAATTTGTTTATAGGCCTTTTTTCCTTGTGTGTGTTTACTTTGAAGTTCTGTGTCAAATATGCTCTTTAATGGAAATTTTCCAGTACTTTATTGGAATACATTGGTCTGTATTGAGTTTTGGGTATATGTTGCCTTTTTTCTACATGCAGCCATGTTGTTTTATTGTATTTTACATTTTAGTCTATGCATCACCAAGCTTGTCACAAGAAAAATATCATGTAGGCTACTGAACTGAGCAACGCATCATTTTAACATAGGCCTATTCACCTTAGTTCATTTTGCTTGTTAGTTAATTCTTTTTGATTATTATACACATAAAACGTGGTATTAATGCTTTATGTTGGGCGTGCATTGCTGTCCTCCGGACTGAAGACGGCGCACTGCAGCTCAACGGAACTGGTGTCAAATTTCGTCGAAGGCTGAAATCTGACATAAACAGGAAGAGAGTACGGTGAGTCCTGTCTTTCCTTAAACGTTTACTTGGGTTATTTACTTTAACGCATTTTAATATTTATCAAAGATGAACACAATGTAGTTTCCAGTGTACAGTAATCTGAAACACTCTGACGATGTAAAAGCGCAGCAGGTTTATGCAAACCAGTGTGTGCTGCGCTCATGTGACTTGCTTAAAACATTGTGGCACATCAGTTATTCTCGCTATTGTCTTGTTGTAACAGATTTCTACTACAACCCACCGTACATTCAAATTTAGAGATATACTTTAATGAAGACCGAGCGGTTGTAAGTGATCATGGGCAAGAGCTGCAAGGTGGTGGTGTGTGGTCAGGGCTCAGTGGGAAAAACTGCTGTTCTGGAGCAGTTACTGTACGCCAACCATGTTGTAGGTAAGTGTTGTGACAGCACATACCTGACAGTAGAAATCTCTCAAACCCAAATAAATGAGCAGTACAGATTCACACACTCCGTGTTTAGCAGGTTCGGAGACCATGGAGACACTGGAGGATATTTACATCGGGTCTGTGGAAACGGACCGCGGCACCCGAGAACAGGTGCGGTTTTACGACACGCGCGGGCTGCGTGATGGCCAGGAGTTTCCGCGGCACTACTTCACTTTCGCCGACGGATTCGTGCTCGTCTACAGCATCGACAGCAAAGAGTCCTTCAAACGCGTCGAGGCACTGAAGAAAGAGATCGACCGCTGCCGTGATAAAAAAGAGGTGTGTGCTTATGTACACTTACGGTTCAAAAGTTTGGGGACAGACAAAACATTTATATTCAAATAAATGCTGTTATTTTGAACTGTCTAGTATAAAGGGTTTGCACTTAAGTCACGATTTGGTCAGTTACCTGGATACGTGGCCATATTGGAGATAACTACTCAGCATGGATTGCAAGGTTAATGTACTACTGAATATGTTGCTATGCTAATTTATGCTGTCTAAACCAAAAAAAAAAAAAAAAAAAATGGGTGGAAGCTGCAAAATCATATAAGACTTAGTAAGCAGGAAAGGGCGCAATATTTTGACAAACTAAAGTTAATTGGTGATAAGGATACGTACAAGCAGTATTGAATTTAGATATTAGCCTAATATTTCACCTACCTGACTGGAAACAAACATGAATGTTTGTTCTGGAAATCCTGGTTAAGTTTGGCAACCGCAAATGCCTTTTGTTCCTCAGACAGTTTTTTTTTGCACTCTTCTCCTGCTCCAAATGTTTTTCCCAGTCTGACCAATTAGTACAGCCCAAAATATGACAATAATTGATCATCTTCAGCATCAATAATCAGCAAAATATGCAAGTTTCATTCGGTTCAGTGGCATCATTTACATTCAGTGCTGCCAATATGGCTTATTGATGAAACGTCATGAAAACACTAGTGAAGAAAAGACAAACATATATATAGTTCTTTCTGGGTGCATCCTGGCAAGGTTCTCTCAAAGTTATGGCCACACTTTCTTCCAATAAATAATAATAATAATTATAAATAATAATAATAATAATAATAATAATAATAATAAATAATAATAATAATAAAAAAACACCTTTATCCATCTTTTTCTTCCCGTAAGACCGGACGTGGCCATATCTAAATTTTATAGGTCTGGCTTCCAGTCTCATACGTATCCAGCTGTTTTTAACTGTACAAAACAGCTCGTTTTGCTCCTTGATATTACAAATTGGTGTCTTACTATATTATTTTTAATGTATTATCTTAATTATGAACAAATCTGAAACGTTTTATTTGGCCGTTATCTGGAATCTTTTTTTTTACTATAAGTTTCAAACCGTTTAGAGATCATTCAAAAGTAACAGCAATTTTATAATGTTTGCAAAATGATAAAGTTCCCCTAACATATCAAAACATTCTTCACACATGTTTTTTTTAGCTAGGTGCAAAAATACAAAGCAGAACAAATATTTCTTGAATAGCAAATCGGCATATTAGAATGATTTCTGAAGAATCATGTGAAACTGAAGACTGGAGTAATAATGCTGAAAATTCAGATCCATCACAGGAATAAAATATTCAAATAGACAATAGTTGTTTTTGCTAATATTTCATATTACAGTTTTACTCACACAGCACAGCCTTGGTGAGCATAAGAGTTCTTGCAAAACAATAAATACATTTTCACAGCCCCAAATGTTTGCCCTCTAAATTTGTATTGATATTTTAAGATAAAACATGACTTTTTGTTTAAGCTTAAAAGCTACTAACATTAATGTACATCGTGAAAAAATGTAAAGGAAATGTCTCTTTCTGTCTCACAGGTGACTATTGTAGTTGTGGGTAATAAGTTGGACCTGCAGGATCAGAGGAGAGTGGACAGCGAGGCAGCTCAACAGTGGGCACGCCAGGAGAAGGTCAGGCTGTGGGAGGTCTCTGTGACCGACAGACGATCGCTCATCGAGCCTTTTGTCCATCTGGCAAGCAAAATGACCCAGCCTCAGAGCAAATCCACCTTCCCACTCAGCCGCAACAAGAACAAGGGCAGCGGCTCCCTGGACAGCTAAAGATCCAGAAGATGCCAATAGAGCCGACAGAGTAACATCTTTCAAAACATTTGAACTTGGAGTGCCATTATGAGTTTAGCACACTGTATGAAGTTACTGCATTAATGAAGTTTTATAGTCATAAGCATACAGGATAGAATCCATATGTTGCTGTAATATTTATCTCATGCTTATCTTGAAGCAATTGACTGACGAAACAAAATACTGCTTTTACACTGAATATATATGAAGAGTTCAGATGCAAAAGCCTCTAAATCCATCTGACGTCATTCTTTAAAAAAACAATTTATCAGGCTCCGATGTATAGGTTTCTACCCAAGTACCGGATTTTATCGAGTTTGAAGTAAAAGTATTTGATGGACGTATAATATGTGTCGCGAGCGTTAAGTTTTTTTAGTATCGTTATCTCAGTTTTGACCAAGATGGCTTTTAAGGGGTTTTGCATCTGAGCTCTTTATATATACCTCTATATTAAAAAAGGTTGTTACATCCTGTGTGAAATCAGCTAGGATGATTCAACTTGTCTATTTAATGATGTACCATAATGACTGCTCTTTTCTATGACATGAACTTGACAGAAGAATGTCTTAATTTAGTTACATGGACTGCATGGATGTTTTACTTATTTTCAGGTGTTCATATTTTGTGTCATTCCTATACATGTACTGATTTATTCCATATGAACACCACCAAGTGAAATTTTACATGTTTGTTCGATTATGAGTGAGAGAGAGAGAGAGAGTTCACCACTGTGCCATTGTACTTTTTACTCTTTATGACACTGTTTTGTAAGTAGTCAGTTATATTGTATAATGCTTTCTTTCAATTGTGAGTGTATACCATATATTTCTGTTCTTTTTACACTGAAAATGGCTTATGAAGATTTGACTCTTATTTTGAACTAAAATCACTTTCAAATACATTGACATGTTTGTTTAAAAGCGTCATAAAACATTTTTGTCTGAAAACAAACCCTGTACAGCAGCTTTTTAACATCTTAATAAAGCTGCTTGACTTAAATTGTTTACCGCTCATTAATCTTAATTTACACAATGGTCAAAAATAATGGTAATGTTCTATAAAGACTATATTAATTTTAAGCACGTGATCCGTACACAAAGTTCAAAGCTTGTCTGTTTAACAGCACAACAGCAGCCGTCTTCCGACTGGATGAGCACAGCATATCTGCAGTCTCTCTTCAGGAGGAGTAAACGGGAGAACTGGTTTTATTTGCCCTATCCTATCTTTTTACGGAGTAGATATTTCATTTCGTTCATGGCTGGATCTGCAGTGACCTTATAATAGAGGGCTCTCCACTTCTGCCAGTGAGAGAGAGTGTGTGTGTAATGAACAATGTCTGAAGTTAATGCTTGCTTTAAGCTACCCTTCATTTCTCGAGGCTTGCATCAGTGTGCATCAACAGTGTTTACAGATCACAGATCAAATGCAAACGTAATTTTTACCCGCTATTAAACACCACACGACACACATTGCAAACTTCACACAACATGTAGTTTAAAAAGTCATTCTAAAAGGGTCTGAGAAACCGAGCAAAAATAGTCTTACAGGAAGATTTGAAGAGGGACAGGGTCAGCGTGGTACAATATACAAATGTTTATTGTTTTTTTATAATGAAATACTACTATACTTTTGTATGAATCAGTGTATTTTGTGAATCAAAACATGATTCAAAAAATGGACAGTCGCATGTTAACCATACGTTTTAAAAACGTTTTGCTTTCTATTAAGTTATGAAATATAATTACTGAATTATGCGAAAGAGCTGCCTAGATCACTTACAAATTGTAATCCGTTACTGATTCCAAATGACATGACAAAAAAATTAACGTAATCCATTACATTACAGATTTTTGACATAAAATACAGAGTTGTAAAAATACAAATATATAGCATTTGTTGTTATTAACAACATGAAGTGCATTAAACATTATGTCAAGGTTTCCCAAACTAGGGTTTGTGAAGGAACTGCAGGGGGTTTATGAGTTTAATGAAAGGCTAGTAATAAATCAAAATAATAAAATGTAAAATTAAAATAAGTCATTACAAAAACGTTAAGTATTCCTTAAAATTAATAAAAACTGTGAAATGAAATGCAACTCAGAATATGGCGCAAACCTGCAACAATTAAATGTTAAATAATACAAATATCTTTTAAGTTTTTAATTCCATTTTAATAACCACTGTCTTTGCTGCCGACCTACGATGATCCAATTCACCCATACTAACAAGCAGAAATGACTTCAGATATTCTAATATTTTGTTCTTTTTTTATTGCGGAAGAGTTGACATTTTTACTTCTGCGGTCTACTGTACAGATGCGAATTTACTTTTGGTGTGAAAATGTTTTTACATTTGCCAAAAATCGAACTTCTTATATTAAAAACAAAGCAAGCCCTGCCCATATTTAAAAAGTAATGTGACACGTTTTAAGTAACGTAATTAGTTACTTTTAAAGGAGTAACTCAATATTGTAATGCATTACTTTTAAAAGTAACTTTCCCCCACACTGATCAAGAACATGATCTGAGCATAATACATTTTATACCTCCATAATATCTAATTAAGTGAAAAAGTCTAAAAACGTTAGTGGGCTTTAATTGTGCTGACAAATTAATTTAATTACTAGTAGGCGACCATTTTGCTACTAAAATGTTCTAAATTAATGTAAAGGTTACGACTTACCAGTTTGTAAAATTTGTGAACATCTATCAGTCCCCTCTTTCATATTCTTGCCGTTCTCGTCGTAAACACAAGGTGGCGCACACTTGCTGAGGTGAACGACTGAAATGAGAACGAGGGCTTGTGTGTATCGCCGTGAATACCAGTTGATAGACGCTTTGCCTGGATGTGCTGGATTTACATCAAACTGGGAAGTTTCGACACGTTTGTCATTATAAGGCAAGACGCCATGACAAGCTGTCATCCTCTGGTCAATAACCAGGAGTCCCATAAGCCTCCAAAAGAACAGCCAGAGCACTGGGGTGGAAGTCTAATCGATTTATTTCTCTCTCTCTTTCTCTCTCTCTCTGCTTTATTTCGTTTTCACGCATTCATACACACCCTGTACAGAGAAAGAGCAAATGAGTCAGAAAACCAAGACGCAAAATCCTATGAAAATACGTTCTCCTTTGTGTCAGCTGACAGTTCATATCAATGTTATAGATCAGTCACAGAAATAAATGTTCTGAGCACAAAGAACAAACAACAAATATAATGTCTGTCATTATTTAAATTACGCAATACTGGCCATGTCCCTTATAAGCGATATTGAAATCTTCTCATCTTTGTTCATGCCTAAGATACATCTAGTTGGGTTGGACACAATTCACATATTTTTAAGTTTACACGCACACATGCACATTTTCACATGAGGCTCCATGATTTTTAAAAACATTCATGGGAGGAACTGATTTTTTTATTTTGTGCTTACTGATCATGTGCAGTCTATTGGGAAAAAAACCCTTAAATTTGCCATTTAGGCATTAACGAGTATATATTTTGGCACAAGGCAGGCAAACTAGTGCAGGAAGTAAAAGGGAGTGTGATTTGAATAGTCAAATTAGCCCTGAACCAACATGGAAGAAATGGGAAAATACCATCCACTGTCTTGTCACTGCTGGCAACGGATGTTTCCATGACTGTCCTGTGACAAACAGATTACATCGGTGTAAAATAAAGGGAGAGAAATGTCATATTAAGCTTTCCAATGTCCTCCAGATTGGCAATAGGAACACTGTGCACACTACATCATTAAGAGCACTCACAACATTACGAGAACGAGGGAAGAAACAAGAACACCAAAGATAGATAGAGAGAGAGAGAGAAAGAAAGAAACAGAGTAATCTTCCATTTTCTTAAAAAGGTTCCAGTTTCTGTCATTATTGCTTAAAGATTGAATTTCACTTGAACTGAAAAGCAACATAAAATCCCAACAAACGATCTTAAAGATATTTAGGAACCGTTACTTTTGGACAACATGTGAAATCAGCCACCTACCAGAGACCATCACAGTCTTGTGTATCATAACCAGCCATATCTGCTGTATGGACCTCATGAGTACGACACAACTAGGAATGGCGCGGTTACGTCGTCTTTTGCCTTGAGAAAGCATGAAGGTATTCCACTGATGGACCGATGTTATTTCTCATTCGCTATTCGTCCTTATTGAGATCAGTTTGACGTTTCGGGAGTTATCAAAACACACACGCACACACAAATAAGAGATTTGCTTCATGGAGTCCAAGCAAAGTCCTTGTTCTAAAGTGTCCTCAGGAAAAAAACAATGCAGAATTTGTCCATGTTGTGCCTCTTGAAGTGTCAATATGGCTGTTGTTAGTTAGCTCTGTTCAAGGCCCCAGGCTTCATCCCCTCAGGGGCTAAACCGTTCTCTGAAAAGCAAGAGCCCTGAGTGGGCTTGAGACTCACCCGTGGCTCCAGGCTTTGAGGCCTAGTCTGGGCGTCCGAGTCTCGGCCCGTTTTTTTAGCAATATTTCTTATATCCCGTCGCTTTCTTTTTTTCGCAAGCACTTTGATTTACAATTTGACGTAAAAACTACATAATCTTATCTACTTCGACTTAGATTATCTCCTTATTTCAGTACGCATGTCTCTGCAGAAATGGTGACAAAGTAATAACTTCAAGTAGAGCTCGCTCTTATCATCACATTAATTACAATAACCAGATAAAGAATCTACATTAAACATCTCATAAAATTCTACATATTTACTCTAACTGTATATATTATAAATGTTAATGATTCACTTTTAAAAGCTGTATTCATAAAATATTTACAAAAAGCTCTGCTAGGGCACGTTTAAAAAAAAAAAAAAAACAGACAGATGAAAAATGATACAACATACTGTAGACTCAACAGCAACATCTAATTCTACAGGTCTGAAGTCAGATGATCAGTCCTAATCCGTCAGATCACACTGATCTGGGGCAAAGCGATGTGACTTTTTGTACATTCTGACGGGAACGCTTGTATACTTGTAGCGGGTGAGTTTAATACGTTGCTATTCGATCTTAAAATACTCCTGCACCCTCCTTTCAACATTACGGTTATTATGTTTTGGCAATGGCTCCTCTGTGCAAATAAATCAATGCTTACAGAATCGAAAATGTAATTCTGAATGAAATCAAGAGTAATGAACTCCTGACAGGTTTTGGATCAAACACACACACACACACACACACACACACACAAAAGCAAAAAACATTATGAGGGTTTAGATCTTAATCAAGATGGGACGCGGATAGATTTTTGACAGGCACACTGACCTTTGTGAGGCCATAATGAGGGAATACCGAGAGCGAAATATGCAGACATAAAAGGCCACGTCAAACTGTGACTGAACCGTAATCATCTCATCCGAGGTTGTGTGTGTGTGTGCATGTGCAATCTCAAATCATCTAATCTATGCATCAACACTGAGAAAATTACGACACTGATTGGGAGCGTGTGTGTGTGTGTGTGTGTGTGTGTGTGTGTTTTGCCGTGCAACCAAATTGTCACCTTCGTATATTAGACTGGCACTCTGTTATTCTGTGATTACCCATGACAGAAAGCCTTAGCATCTGTAAACTGACAGACCAATGAGGTTTGTGTTTGTAACAAAAGCCGGTCAGATGAGGTTATTTGAAAGGTGCGAATACACAGACCGACGGCAATGTGTAACGACGTGAAAACAGACTAATAACAAGTCAAAATACTTAAAAAAAAAAAAGCATCAAGTAAAGGGATGTTTGCATTTCCTCACTAAACAAACAGCTAGCGCAGTTATAGGTCTCTAAAATTGGCTTTCCTCTAATAAATTATCGATAAAAACCTGATTAATATCTGTATAATGATAAATATCTCATAAAGCAAAGCTAAATATCCTTCTTATAGCTCTTTCACTCCTTTATCAGTCTCGTCCTGTCAATCAAGCGTTCATCTGCATAGTGGGCTGGTGTTAGCAATGAGGCCCCTCCCATATTCCCATATATGGTCTTGCTTTCTCTCTCTCTTTATCTCTCTCTCTTTCTCACACACTCACTCTCCCTTTGCTGCATAGTTCAAGAGTGACTCTCTCGGGGTCACAGTTTTTGAGGAGGATAGGGAACACTATGGGAGTGTGTGTTTGTGTTTATATACTTAAGTGTATACAGCTTGGAGAGAGCGGGAGCACGGACGAAGTTTGCACAGAGACCGTCAGTACTGAGAACGGATCGTAAGACTAAATCAGGTGAATGTGCGCCCTTATGGTAAGAGCGCATTTGTTTTGTTTTTGAGGTGATCAATAAGGGGAAAATATGATGGGGGTGTGTGTTGCTCGCAGAGGTCCGGGCGCTGGCCTAAAGAGGGCAGGGCCGAGGATCGGCGTCTGAATGAAAGTGGTGCCCGGCGGGTGTCGCAGCGCGAGAGGATTGGCTGCGACTGTGCAGAGGGTGGGCGGAGTTAAGGGGGTCGACAGGAAGCTGGCGGTCAGATTTTTAGTCAATTGCTTCTGGAGAACCAGTTTAGTCTGAGAGAGAGAGAGAGAGAGAGAGAGAAAGACAGAGATAAAATGAGTCATTATGCAAAAAAATGTAAGATATCGCAAAGTTATTCAGTGAAACATTTCTGTGCCACTTGACTGAAAATTTGGTTGTGAATATGTTGGACAATGGGGACGGCGTCAAAAGGTTGCACTCTGTGAGCTACTGGCACTATTTTAACTGCAACACAACTTGAAAAATACTGATACGATGCCACAATGTGCGGATTTTGGTTGTAATTTTCAGTTGTAGGGCCACAAGAGAAGCGATGTAAGTGTTCACTGCTTTCCTAGTGATAAGAAGAGGAAAAAAGAATAGGGAAGATGCCTGTGGACGAATAAAACTTCCTAAAGACTCGCGTCTTTGTTCTCTCCACTTTAGCCCTGATGCCTTTGAGGCTTTTAGTAGACCACAGCTACTGAAAGAGATTACATGTAGACTCCATAAGGAGTCCATACTATTAATCTCCTTCAGTGGCTGCGGCATCATGACAAGCAATGGCATGTTTACATCCTGCCAGGAGGACATCTAGTGTTTCTTGTCTCTGGCGTTTATAAGCTCATTCAGTGGCTGTGTTCTACTAAAAGCCTCAAAGGCATCAGGGTTAAAGTGGAGAGAACAAAGACGCAGGTCTTTAGTAGTTTTATTGGTCCACAGACATATTCCCGTTTTTTTCTCCTCTTCTTATTGCTAGAAAAAGCAGTGAAGACTGACATTGCTTTTTTCGTTGCCCTTCGAAGTAAAATTACATCCAAAACCCCTCAATGTGGCATCGAATCAGCATTTTATTTTCTGAGTTGTGTATTCTGGTAAAAAATAGCAACAGGTAGTACCAGTAGCTCTCAGAGTACAACCATTTTACGTCTTTGAAATAATGTCGCCCTCCATAGACCAAAATATGTATTAAACAATTTATGGATTTTCACATTTCACATTTGTTATATTAAGCCATACAAGTCTTAATACCAATGGTTCTCTTAATTTTTTAATATATAGTCATTCATTGGTTGATCTAATGTTGTGATATGGTGCATAAATTATACGCTGCCCCTTTAAGAGACTGTTAATTGGGTTTAAGTTCTGTCACTCACCTGTGAGGACAGAGAGGAGAGATTGCATTGGTTGATAACTTTCTTCATAGCAGACACTGCGCCACCCACATAACCGTTCCATCTGACACCCTGCTGGAACAGATTAGGAGAGCTGCTATAATCATGTGTAGCAGACATTAAAAATCATTTTAATTACGCAAAATTACTCCTAGTATCATAATGAGTCTGTTTGCTGGCATCCTCCCCTCTGTAACTTCCTCTCCCTTTCTCCCTTTCCTTTCTGTCATGCTGAGAAGAGGTATGCCTTATTATCTTGTCCTGTCAGTCATCATCAGTCCTATTGTTTAAAATCAACGCTGGGTTTTAATATGCATTTGTACCACATCAGCATATGATACAATCATTTTTGATTTTAATTTATTTATTTTACTTTTAAGCACTCTGTACTGATTAGCTGAATGTTACTACTAAATTTACATATCTGCCGGGTGCTTTTATCCAAAGAGAGTTGACTTTGACGTTGCTGGCGCCATGCTAGCCTACTGTTTGAGCTTTAGGAGCACATGACTATTAGCATGTAAAACAGAGTGAGTAAAACCACACTCACCGATGCTGCTGAGGTAGGCTGGCTCTTGGCGTGAGGGTTGAACTTGGGCTTCGGGGGCTTCCCAGCCAGTCTATCCTTATGCCTTCGGCTGTTCATGTGCTAAATACAAAAAATAAAGGTAAAATTTTAATTGTGCATTGTCAAGCCTGACATATATGAAAGCATGTTTCCACCACTGAATAAAAAATAAAGTTAATTGCGACTTTTGAGATATAAACTTGCAGTTTTGACTTTTTTTCTCAGAACTGTGTGATATAAACTCGCAGTTGCAAGGCATAAAATGAGTGTTGTGTGATATAGATTTAAACTTGCAATTCTGAGTAAGAAAGTTAGAATTCGGAGATATAATTCTGAGAACATATCAGTCTTTTTCCCCCTCAGAACTGGACTTTAGAACTCGCAATTGCGAGTTTACATCTCACAATTCTGAGAAAAGTCTGAATTTAGAGAAAAAAGTCAGAATTGCAAGTTTCTATTCTGCTATTCCGACTTCATAACTCACAATTGTGAGTTAATATCGCACAATTCTGAGAAAAAAGTCAGAATTGGGGGATGTAAACTCATAATTCGGGTGCAATAACCTTTTTTTTCTTATTTCTTATTTTTTTACTTTTTATTCAGTGGTGGACCATAGACATATTACACCCTTGGTGTTTCAATAATAAGATACTTGGTCAAGATAAAATAAGAGCCGATTTTCCTTTTTTTCCTAAAAAAAATCTTAAACTTTTTAATACCTTTCACCTCTTTCCCTGCCCTCTCTCTTTCCTTTTCAAAAGGCTTCATCTTGTTTACTTTACACTTCAGAGACAGCTTAAGGGAGGCATGAAATACCATTAAATGTCATGTTCCTCAGGCCTGAGTAGACACCAGGCCAACAACACACACACAAACTCCTCATTCATGAAACACTACAAGAAAAAAGTTTGTAAAAGCATTTTAGCTCAATTTCTGCACTCAATTAAATGCAACAATTTGCATAGGAATAGTTATGAATTATGAGAAATTCACTGTGGTCATGATCCATGAACAAAGTTTATATGTGTAAAAGCTGAATGCCTGAAGATTTTCAGAGTAGCTCCAATGTCAGAAGGTCGAATTTGCTGAGTCACACGAACAAGTAACCAGCACAGACAGGGTATCAACAATTTAACTTCACCCAGTCAATATGCACTGGAAACACACATTTGATCTGTTAAAATGACTTATCTTGGACTGATTAGCATGTTCCTGATACATCTAATCCAAATGCAAGTGTTTACTCAGTTTGAGAACCTTGCAAGAGTTTATACATTTTTACATTTACTCTGTTTATGTGGGAAAACTTGCTTTTTTCCAACACAACTATACCAGGTTACAAACTTGGCCAAGGATATGTGTTTCAGTCAGTCAGGCCAATGCCAACAGAATAAATATGTGTCTGTTAATGGTGTATATGATTTCCAGCAGCTGTTTTGTCAATGGACTGTCAATTTCTAGTAGATCATTTTTGACTGGATAAAATAACAAGCCTGCAAATCTAGCTACCTGCTACTAAAACACAGCTAGTTACGCTAGGTTAGATAGTAGAAAACACAGTAAATGTCTAAAAGCCTAAAATGGCATATCAGGGCCCAAAGGTAGGCTCTGAGGGTTAATTAATGTTACCTAAAACAATGTGTCACATGCATGTGCGCAAATTTGTTTTATGTTACCTGGCTGAGCTGAGTCTCAGAGTTGACATGGATCTCACAAACTTCACAGTAGAAGCTCTTGCTGGCCACGCCCACACTTCCCTTACTGGCCAATCGCTTGCTTTTACATGAGGGGCGGGACGACATTGCCTTTCCTCGTCGTCGTGGCAACACACTCTGTCCATCCATCATTAGTTTATGCTTGGTGCCTGTAACATGAGAAAAGCTAATAAATCCACAAAAAATAAAAAAGAACCATCTTTTGCATTTGTTTGATCAAAATCAATGTTAATAGTAATATTCTGAAATATTACAACTGTTTTTCAACATATTTTAAAATGTAATTTTTTTTGTGATGGTAAAGCTGAATTTCTTTTAGAAATCATTCTAATATGCTGATTTGCTGCTCAGCAAACATTTCTTCTTATATTCTTATGCTGCTTAATATTTCTGGAAACAGTTATACTTTTTTAAGGATTCGTTGATGAACAGAACTTTAAAAGGACAGCATTAACATTATTACTGACAGTTTTGATTGTTGTTTTCAAAAAAATTACTGAATGCAAACCTTTAAATGATAGTGTAAATAAATAAATGAAAAGAGAAAGAGAGAATGAAAAAATATGCACCACTATTGTGTGCATCCATCTGAGTGGTGGAGTTGACTGTGACTTTGCAGATGGGGCAATGCAGATGTTGTTTGGTCTTCTTGGGGTCCTTCTCTGCCGGTGTGTCCCCTGTGGGGTTGTCCTGTTGAGCGCCTGTCTCGCTATTGGCACCGGTGGGTTCTACCAGACCGTCCGGGTTCTGGAAGTGAGGGGAGGAGACAGACAGGTCCGCAGATGACACCTCTGATATAGGTGTGAGGACCACCGAACTAGAGTGAGCATCATCCACCCTCACAACAGGATCTGAGTCACAGACAGCAGCTAAAAACAGAGAGAAAGTGAGTGAGTCAGACTGATGTTGGCCTGTTTAAAGTCTGTGTATAGGCAGTTCAGAGAATTGTTTCTAAACACATTATAAATGTTATATGTTATAAATGTTATAAAATATATTGCTGAAAACATGTTACATAGACTGTGAACTATGTACTGAATTGTGGAGTTAAACCGTTAAACAGTTTTTCACCATTTTTGTGTTTTGTGATGTTTTGGACAAGCCTGAAATCATGTCTCAATGACGCACTGGAGCCACTGAGCATGACTCCTCCCCTCAACACTATAATAACTAGAGCGCATTAGCATCAGTGGTTCGCCCAGTCAATCGCGAGTTACTGTCATTACTGTTACCGGGTCAATACAGTTAGGGTATGTCGAAAAACACCCATCTCATTTTCTTTCCAACTTCAAAATCGTCCTACATCGTTGCAGAAGTACAAACCCAGAGTTTACAAAGTGAACACGTAAAAAAAATGTAAAACAGCAATGTAGGATGATTTTGAAGTTGGAGGAGAAAATAAGATTGGAGTTTTTCAACATACCCTAACTGCCTTGAACCGGAATACACACAGTTCACGCAAAGCTAGACAAGATGAGTGTTTGAGATTAAAAACTATATAAATTGTATTTGTTTGTTTGTTTTTTTGGAAATGACAGATCGTTTTGGTAGATAAGACCCTTCTTCTTTGGCTGGGATCATTTAGAGACCTTCTTAGACAAGAAAATTCCAGAAATGTTTTCCTCAAAAAAAAAACAACAACAACTATTTCTTTACGACTGAAAAAAGAAAGACATGAACATCTTGGATGACAAGGGGGTGAGTAAATTATCTGTACATTTTTGTTCTGAAAGTGAACTTCTCCTTTAAGACTTTTTTTTGGTGTCCAGGGTCACATTTAATATTGCTTTACATAGACTTTAATCCCTTTAAAAGCCTGTGAATCTGTAGCAGATTTCACATCAGGTAATTCAGGAGGATCCTACGTAACTATCATTGAGATGAATAGGAATACTAACCAATACCTCTTTCCAGACATTTTACACCACCATGAATTGAAATACGTAACAAAAAGGCAGGCACAAGCAAAAAATAACAACAGGCCATCTGGGAGACATCTGTAAACTACATGTTATGTGTACATGTGTTATTTTATCTATTAGCATTCTGAAATTCAATCTAACAATCAGTAAATGCAGGCAGAAAGCCAGCAGTAAAGCACCACTATTCAGCATAAAAATATTCCGCTCAAACATCTGAATGTCTTCTAGCTGTAATTTAGCTGTGGGCTAGGATCCAAATTGGCAGAAATGCGCAACGCACAGGAACACAAACACAAACACAGACACTTTCAGACTGTTTTCAGTCATGCAACATTATTAAGGCTGTGCTTTTACAGTCTAGTGCCCATGTGTTGAACTTCAGACCATTTATTTAAGCCTGCCTTTGAAACTCAAGTGCTGTGTCCTTGTATTTGATCTATTCTGTTAAAAAAGAAGATAAGGGCCATAGCAGCCTGTGCAGTGAGAAATCAAATGAGGTGCTCTGAAAGTTTCACTGAACACACAGAACCATTAAAAGGATAGTTCACCCAGAAATAAAAATTCTGTCATGAATTACACATACTCATGTTGCTCTAAACCCATAAGATCTTTGTTCATCTTCAGAACACAAATTAAGATATTTTTAATGAAATCCAAGAGCTTTCTGACCCTGAATGAACAGCAACACAGCTGATACGTTCAAGGCCAAAAAAAATAGTAAGGACATTGATAAAACAGTCCATGTAAATATCTTTCTATTACCTTTCTGGGCCTTGAACGTGTCAGTTACACTGTTGTCTATGGAGGGTCAGGAAGCTCTTGGATTTCATCAAAAATAACTTAATTTGTGTTTCTAAGATGGGCTTAACTGTCCCTTTAATACCATGCTTTTTGTACTGAAGCCAGACTCTGTGATCATCTAAACAAACATAAAAGTGTTTAATAAAAATAACTATTTAAAAAACCAAAAGATAGAATTTTCGACCCATATTTAAAGAACCATTGGTGGCTGTTCACCTTACGGGATTTGGCCAGGATGTTATGCAGCTTTTAATATTGTTCTGTTGAATCTCTAATTCACATTGACATTTGCTAAAATATTTGCCATACAGACTATCCTCTTTACAAATTCTCTTAAAAACATTAAATAGAGAAAATGTATCGCATTTATCAGACAGGGAATGTCCAGGAAATGCATTAACTGAAAAAATGTAAAGCCTGAATACAGTGTGAAGTGTTTCGGATAAAAGCATCTGGCAAATGCATAAATGTAAATAGCCAATTAAGCTTTCCTTCTACAAAAAAAGCATGAAAAAGCAAAAGCAAATATGACCCAGACTACATTAAACACAGGTTAAAATGAGGATAATCACTGTCTGTGCTGACCACAGTGTGTTTTGTGTTGTGAATTTTCAGCTTTGAACCATAGAATTTCAAACAACATTTAAAGGGATAGTTCACCCAAAAAAGAAAATTCTGTCATTAATTACTTACCCTCATGTCGTTTCAAACCTGTAAGACCGTTAAAGTTTATCTTCAGAACAGAAATTAAGATATTTTTGATGAAATCCAAAAGCCTTCTGACCCTGCATAGACAGCAACACAACTGACACGTTCAAGGCCCAGAAAGGTAGTAAGGATTTTGTTAAAATAGTCCATGTGCATGGCTCTACAGTGCAACCATTTCTACGACAAAAACTACTGCGTGCGACAGTGAAAAAATATTTAGGAGCACCATGTGCGACCGGATCAGCATATTTTGTCCTTAAGGGAGGTTTCTATGTGTTTTTGCAAAGTTGAGTAACGTATCACAGACATATCTCACGAATCCTTTCACAAGCAAAGTGTAGAGAGAGTGTAAATAAGATTCATTGTTAGTGTAGCGAGCTTAGTACATTATAATGGAACTGTGCGATCACGATAAACTAAGATGAGTGACAGATTTGAATGATTTTTAAGGTAGTTTGTAAATAAGATACTGATTTAATACAACAGTTAAATAAACAAGAAGTTAATATTAAGTGACTTACATTGTCTGACTATAACAGTATTGTCTGATTTTGCTCTATTACATCGTCAGAAATGGTCTGAAACAAGTCACAACTGAGCCGCTGCGCATCTCCATTCAAACACAGCAGTGTTTCGTTTATGAATGAACGTGCATTTTTTAAACTAAATTAGTGAGTCAATGATTCAATTTCTAATTCATAAATACAGTTACTTGCTTTATTCCTGAATGAATCAGGAGTTCAAACCAATCGAATGATATGATTCAGTTCTTAAATCACTTGTCACAGATTTAGTTTCATTGTTAAAGTTATCTTTTCAGTTATTTAAATCATTTAGTATTCCTGTATTAAAAATTTTATATTTAAAACATTAACTTCAAAATGAACGCACTTATGCCATCTTTGAGCCTCATTAAACATATGAAAATACACCAACAAGCCACTTTTGTGTTCTACTGTGCCACCTCTGTAGTAGCTTACAAATAAATTTTGTTAATACTGATTTCAGTTTATTGGTAACTTATTCTTATTCTACCTGTTCTTATTTTTTTAATTAGACATTTTAAAAAGCTTAAAAAGAAAATTTTTTTAAACATTTGACATAAAAATTACATTCTTTTAATAAAGCTGCCCAAAATGCCATTTGACTGTGTTCCTACATTTGTTTAAGTTAGGAGCACAAGTAAGAGAAAAGAAAAAAAAAAGTAAGTAAAAAGAAAAGTAAGCATTGAGCCCTGATGTGATCTCAGAGTAATTTTTGTGCGCAAAAAAATAAAAAAATAAAATAATGACTTGATTTAACAATTTCTTCTCTTCTGTGTCAGTCTTTGAGGTTGAACTACTGATGTCACATGGACTATTTTAATGATGTCCTTACTACCTTTCTGGGCCTTGAACGTGTCAGTTGCATTGCTGTCTGTGGAGGATCAGAAAACTCTCAGATTTCATCAAAAATATCATGTGTTATCTTAACTTGTGTTCTGAAGATGAACAAAGGTCTTATGGGTTTGCAACGACATGAGGGTGAGTAATTAATAACAGAACTTTCATTTTTGGGTAAAATATTCCTTTAAAAACCAAACATTAAACTATAAAAAAGCCAGGTGAGTTTTTCAGAAGTTGTGTGTGATAATATCAATATTTTTTTTATTTTTATTTTAAGAGCATTTTTATTTAGTTTTCATACAATAATATTTTTTTTAGTATGACAACTTGTCATCCACTGGTAAATCCAGAGTACCTTAAGCAAAACCAGTCAAGAAAAAAAAGAACAAAATGGCAATTAATAACAAATTATCCATGTCTTCAGCATATGCACTACATTCATTCCAAATGCTAATAAAGTCTATGTAAGAGCCTTGTTATAAAATCAACACCTCCACTAGCAGGGCTCCCTCCTACATAGGTGTTTGTAAATTTAGGACCCGTCAGAGAGTGTCAAGTCCTAATGCCTTCGTTTTGCTGAGTAACACAGGATTTAAACAGGTAAAAGTGTTTATTTAGCAAACATGTCTGTGAGGAGCGACCTATTTTGAAATGTGCACAGATCTGCTGAATTCCCCCCTCTGGGGAATCAGATGGACTGATCCTTCTGTGCCTCACTGAGATTTAGATTATACCAGTTCCCCTAAAATGGGGTTCCCCGGAGAGTAAGAGTTTAAGGAAAATAGAGCAGGAAATGGAAAGAGAAGGTTTTGTGTGACCGTGTGTGTGTATGTGTTGTGTGTGTGAGTGAGCAGTTTGCCTTCACACCTGAAAAATGTGCGAAAGTTAATGAAATGGAGAGAATTGCCTTGGGTAACACTTGGTGCCTATCTCCCTGTGGAGAGAGAGAGAGAGAGAGAGAGAGTGTGTGTGTGTGTGTGTGTGTGTGTGTGTGTGTGTGTGTGTGTCTTTCAGTGGGCTTGTACAACTGATCTTCAAAGACTAATATGTTCTGAGTCACTCTTTTTAAATCTTTCTGTTTTGGACAGCTCACTCTCCGCAAAGACACGCAATGTGAAAGATGCGGGGACGGATGTGGAAGAATGAAGTGACGGATAGCGAAGAGAACAGGATAGAGCATGATGGCTATATTTAACTCTCTCTTTGTAAGAAATCATCAAAATTCAGTAAATGTAAAACACTCCACTTGTTCACACTACATCAGCAAGCTTATGATGAAAACGATCCGCGACATCTGACAGCAAGTGCATTCAAAGTGTTTCAATAGCTGTTATAAAATGGACCCCCTTCCTCTAGAAATTTCCAGAACCCCCCTCCCATCCTCCCTTTCCATTTCCAGCTTCTTATGCCTGTTAATAACAGCTGACATGCTTGTAGAGTTGTGATTGGCCCCTGCAGCTGCGAGCTTAATGACAGAACAGTGCTAATTTCATCAGGCAATCAGCTCAATTTGTGTGTGTGTGTCTGTGTGGGTGTGTGCGTGTGTGTGTGTGTGTGCGTTAGCATAAGAGCATTTCAAAATCCACCGAGTGATTAGCTCTCGTTTGTGTGAATGTGTGTGAGATGACGCTGGGTTTAAGAGTGTGCTATCTGTTAAATGAGAGCATTAACCCATCAGTGATCAAAATACCACATTGTAAGTGATTGACACACTAAATGCATGTATGTTTAAGTAGGGATGAGTCACTAGTCAAGTGATGTTGACTAGTTTATCTATATTTTTTCGTAATAAAAAATACAACACACACACACACACACACACACACACACGCAGTATATAATAATGTATAATACAGTACTATGTACTGTAATATATATTTTTTATAAATGTATAAATATATTACATTTAAAAAAAATAAATACTAAATACATTTTAAAATGTAATTTATTCCTGTGATCAAAGCTAAATTTTCAGCATCATTACTCCAGTCTTCAGTGTCATCATCAGTATTTAAAACTGTTTTTTTTTAAGTAAATGTTTTTCAGGATTCTTTGATGAATAGAAAGATCCAAAGACCAGCATTTATTTGAAATAAAAAGCTTTTGTTATCTGTTAACGTTATACACTGTACTATTCAAGAACTATATATATTTTTTATGGGGGATTATAGAAAATAATACTTTTATTTAGCAATGATGTTTTAAATTTGTTTAAAAGTGATGATAAAGATATTTATAATGTTACAAAAGATTTCTATTTCAGATTAATGCTGTTCTTTTGAAAAAATTCTACTCAGCTGTTTTCAACATAATAATAATACTAATACTAATACTAATACTAATGCTAATAATAATACGTTTATGAGCAGCAAATCAGAATCATCAATATAATGATTTCTGAAGTGTTTCTCATGTGAATGGAATAATGATGCTAAACATTCAGATTTAAAACCAAAGAAATTAATTATATTTTAAATACATATTTAAATAGAAAACCGGTAATTTAAATAGTAAAAATATTGTACAATTTTACAGTTTTTTCTGTACTTTGGATCAAATAAATGCAGGCTTGGTGAGCAAAAGAGACTTCATTAAAAAAAAAAAAAACATAAAAAATCTTACTGTTCAAATCTCACTGTTTTGACAGGAAGTGTCAAAATATTTAACAAAATATATAAAAAAATAATTAGATGATTATTTTTAATGTGGTGCACACAGCACATGAAATGCATTACAACGACCGAAATAAACACCTCAAGTGGTATAATCGGATTTACACCTTTTTTATAATGTCTAAAATGTTGCTTAAATCCAGTAAATATTCATTATGAAAAATTATTACCAATATTTAACTTATTCTTGATGTTAATTTATCAAAATAAGCAAAGATTTCATGTTTGAAAGTTCTTCTAATTCCTCAAGAGCATAGATAATCCACCAGGGGGCAGAAGTAAATTACAAGAAGAAAAAGTACTGTTAATGATGTAGAAGCCTTAGAGAGCCACATATCAAATGTAACACATATGACATCATGGGGTTAACTAGCATGCTAACAGTGTCTCTCCAGATGCATCTGACCTACTGTCAAGTTAACACTAGTCCAACTTAAAAAAAAACGCATTTTGTCCCAGTGATGCTACTAGCAGTTTTTCAACACAACAGCGTGACTTACATAAACACACACACACACACACACACACACACAAAAACCCCAGCTCAGATTGGGCTCAGGTGAACCCACATATCTTCTTTATAAGACTGATTAGACCAGTAAGTCAAGCCACCAGTAAGTCCATTTTGAAAATATATATTTTTCTGTGAACAGCTATGAATAATGCTTTGGCATGTGCATGAGAGCTAATCCAAACACAAAGGCTTTGAGACAAAATTGCACTAGCTAATCTTCTCATTCTCCATCTCTGTAGCTCTTTTAAACTCTCTCTCGCTTTCTCTGTTCTCTCTTGATCTAATCTCTCCTTTTCTTCCCTTCTGATTGTACGCTCCCTCTCACCGTTGTGTTGCTGTGAATGGGGCCGAATATTAAAATGTGATTTGATGAGCTTGGTGTTCTTGCTCTCTATCTTTTTGCCCTATCCATCCACTTTCATTTGCTCTCTCTCCCTCTCTTTCGCTGCGTTTTTTTTTCGTACTGAAGGTCTTGTAGCAGAAGAATGTGAAGTTTCTGACTCACTCCCTCTTCATTTTTTTTTGCCTTTATCGTATCCCTTGGGTTGGCTTTCCAATCATATTCCATAGAGTTTGGGCAGAAGAGAAGAAAGAAAGAGTTTAAAAGGGATGAAAAGGTAGAGATTATTGGAGAGGGATGGCTCAAAGCCCTCTGTCGGCTTGTTGTTCTGCTCTCTGTGTCACAGTACTTCCCCGTAACAAGAGGAAAGTCAAGTTCTTCAGTCAGAAATGAAATCCACTTAATATACAGGACAGATCATGAAGAGCAGGACTGGAGGATATTCACAGCAGTGAAGGAACTACAGACAAGGTAAATGCATGATTCTTCTAAAATGCATTTAAAAAAATAAAATGACTAAAGTAACAAAAAAATTCTTGATAATAACAAGTTGTCTTTGTTTTCACCAGACATTCTTGAGGCAGTCGCAAACTAACACTTGAACCTTATTGTAAAGTGTTACCAAAATAATAATAAAGAACCATTATTGATAATCGAGCAGATAATCAGCACTTTAGAATGATTTTTGAAGGATCATGTGACACTGAAGACTGGCTGCAGCTTTACCATCACATGGACAAATTACATTTAATCTTTTATTTTATTTTATATAATAGCCAGGTTTTTTTTTTAATTGTGATAATATTTCACAACATTACTGTTTTTACTGTATTTTTAATAAAAATAAATACAGCCTTGGTGATACTAAAATATTTCATGCTGAATATTCTCAACACACTCTGAGAGACGTCAGATTACGCAAAAGTCAAATATGTCGCAAACGCACTTTATGTTGTCTGTAACACATTTTAATCACATCAGGGCATGTTTCATGCAGTAACAAAAACGCCCACTCACATGTCCAATCATCTATGAGTTCACTTACTTTCCTCCATGGCGGTGTCATCCAGCAGGGCAGGAAGTGGATCCGGAGCGCTCACTTTCACTCTGCTGCTGTCTCTCTCCCTGTCCCTCTCTCGGTCCTTCTCTCTGTCTCGGCTGTGATGTGCGTTGTCGAGTTGTCGTCTCTGCTGTTTGTTCTTCTGAGCCTCTAATGCCTTCAGCTTACGAGCATGTTTATGGCCTTTATAATGAGCCTCAGCCTGATTCTAGAGAAACACAGATAGAAAGACAGTGTGAAAGGAATGCAAAACCTTTATGAAGCTTCTCACATTTACAGCACCATGCACTAAAATTGATTTGTATAATCCAGTCTTAAAAACAGAATTTACTATTTAACACCGAATGTCACGGAATTTGTCAAAGTTTGGAAGAAATAATCAAAAGTATGTCACCAAATTAAATCAAATCGCGGTATGGACTGTGTAAATATTAAGCCGCAAAAAGTCTATTTAAAAATTAATCCTGGATGTTCTGCATGTCTGTGTTTATGAGGGGACAGATGCGTGGTTTTGTTTACTACACATACTGAAGCATGCGTCATGCTTGCTGTGATTTCAGCATTTGCCGTCTCAATAAATGAGGACATAAATACATGAACAACATCTCCAGAACTGCTCTGAGAGTCACTTCATTCGCATTTAACAGTTCCATTTGAGTAAAATTTATTGTTAGCTTTCGGCCGCAGCTGTATCCAGTTTAGCCACAACAAGCGTCAGTTACAGGTATTCACTGCAACCCGTCAAAATAAAAGTTTGTTTTATAAAAATTATATAAAACTTTTTTTAAGAAATAATTACACTGTATTTCTTTCATGTTTTAATTTTAATGGTAAATCCCTTTAATAGCCAACAAATTTCATTTGTTTCATTTTCATTAATTAAAAGATAAATTAAATACATTTTTATGGCTTCAGTTGATAACCAGAAAAATATAAGAATAAATAAAAGTTGTTATGCATTCAAATAATTAGACATACTAAAACTAGAATTTGGTAACAATAAAATATAATATTTCATAGGGCCCTAAACATGTAATTTTTGTTAAACCTTCAATAAATTGATGTTAAATTGCATAAATTTCACAATTTTATTTATTTATTTATTTATTTTTTGATTAATAAGATTTTATTTAACTAATAAAAAGGAGTCCAGAAAAATTTAAATGGAAAAAAAAGGAATCCAGAAAAATTAAAATAAGAAAATTATTTATTGGAAATAAATAAAACTGAATTTTGGGAAAAATAAAATGGATTTCATAGGGCCCTAAGTACATGAGATCTTAAAAACATCCCAGTGTGGATGCACCTCACAAAGTTGGAGAGAAGTCCAGGGTATGCGGAATTGTTTTTATGGCTTAAAACAAACATTTTTTATTGATTTTTGACTACTTTTTGGTCATTACATTATTCTCATATTGCATTTTGTGTTATTTCATAGTTTTAGTCTCATTATTATTCTTTCTTATTCTTAAATCTGGAAAATATATACTAATTAAGGGATGCAACATGAAGTCCACAATATGATATTTATTGCAATATTTTTTTATTTATTATTTTTTTTAAAAAGACAAATTAAGATTTTTGTACATTTTATTACAAATTCTTCTATCTAATGCACTTTGAGAGTTCAAAATTATGAGCTCCAACCCATGTTCTTAACTAAGAAAACTTAAGTCAGAAAAAAGTCTTGAAGAAAAAAGAAAGAAAAAAGACTTTAAAGGAGACTCAACCTTGTTTTTATTTGTGGCATACTGTCTCAGTCTAAATTACATTCACTCTGGTGTTTTAGAAGCCAAACAAATTAAAATATAATAATAATAATAATAACAAAAACAATTTTATATTATTTCTATGACAGTAATAGCCATATATTGTAAAACAATTGCACTGTAAAATAAATGAAAATGAATATTTCATTTTTTGCTTTACACGACAGTAGGGAAATTACAATACTTATTTCCTAATTTCTACACTTGAAAGAGATATTTTGAATTTGGACTGCAGTAATGTTACCCATTAAACCCCTAGCTGTCAGCAATTCATACTACACTTCTAAGATTTTATTTTGAAGGAAAGCTTCAGTGAAAACAGGCTTACACAAATTTCACTGCATACACTGTGAACTGAGCCGCTTCTAGTTTTAGCTCATTTGACAGATACTGTGCCAAAGCAAAAAGGCCCAAAACACAACTCTAAAGACCTTTATGTGAAAATAAGAAGTTTAAATATATTTTAAAAACGACACAATTTGCCCGGGAGACCTATCGCTTCAAATCTTCATGTGACCACGATGATATTAAGACAGGTTTGCTATCGTAACACCATGATATTGATAATACTGTTACATCCCTATTAATAAGTAAGTGGGTCACTTGCACATATTCAAATGCGCAAAAAAAGAAATGCGCAAACGCGCACACATACACAATGAGTACAGACAGTCTGCATTAGGGTGATAGGAATAAATGCCCAGTAGAGGGCCTAAATTACAATTGCAGGTGTCAGTTGAAACACACTTTATAATTACACTGTTGATAAATATAGCTTGTGAGCGTGAGAGATAGCGACTGATATTGTGATGCATTCAAAGACACACACATTGACTAATAGTACACCTTCAAGACCCCAGCAATCATCTAGAGCCATAATCCAGATTTCTGTACAGTAATAATTCAGCATGTAATTAAAGTGAGCATGAGCTGTTGACATGCTGAGCTGTGAATCCCTTATTGCATACCGAAGTAATTGGAAAAACTGAAATTGATTTGAATATGACGCTAACACTGTTTAAAAAGCATAGAAATAACATTTTCAGTTGCAAATGGAATGGCAGTTGCTTAAAGTTTTCAACTTGAAAATCAAAGCTAACACCCAGTTCATCAAGCAAATCTTGAGCTAATATCAGCGCAGAAATGAGTCTGTGGGCCCAAAGGGAGTAATCAACCCGCTCCAATCCTCTTAAGTACTTAGAAGATGACCCTCATCCGGGGACGGAAGGGACAACGCTGTCTGCTCTGAACAGATGAGGAGGAAGCATGTTTATACACACTCCTGCACACACACTATGTGTGTATGTACATATCGATACATATACTGAAATTTTGAACTTTTTACTTGTCAAAGAATCTTGAGGAATCACAGTTTCCACAAAAAAATTTCGACATTGATAAGAAATGTTTCTTGAGGATCAAATCACTATATTAGAATGATTTCTGAAGGATAGTGTAACACTAGTGTGACTGGAGTAATGGCTGGCGAAAATTCAGCTTTCACAGGAGTAAATGGCATTTTATATAACAATAGAGAACAGTTTTGTGATTTTTTTTGTGAAAAATTGTTTAATCTTTCACTAAACTACACACACACACACACAGTTTCAACGATCTATTTAATATTTCTACCAGCTAATAAATCAAATCTGTAGAGAATGTTAGAATAGAGAGAGTGACATGAGACAAGAGAAAACAGACAGACGGGCAAACAGAGAAACCAAAAGACAGAGAGACAGACAGAGAGACAGAGTGTTGTATGGTGAACCACTAGCAGTGGGAAACTAATGAGCAATTGATAGACTTTCAGACGTCTAACTGAGCAAACACTGTTGGGTTTCTCTCTCAAAATATATCTGGGCTAAAAATGCCCTCAACAGCAGTGAAAACCGAACAGCAGAACTACAAATGACATTACTATTCAATCGTTTTTCCACAGCTCGTGAGAAACATACAAATACACAACGATTAGGTGTGAATGTTCATTTTCATGGCTAAAATATTGATGTGAGCTGCATGCCACACTTAAAAGTGTTTTAATGCCTTGCTAATGTGATATGCACTTGTGATTAAGTTACAAAGTGAATATATCACCAGTTATAATTTTGTATCGACTGGATTTGTACAATATATGACTGTGTGAGCTTTAAAGGGACAAAATAGTCCTCAGATATTAGCTAAATCTGAAAAAACAACATATAATATACATTATAAAATGAATCAATAATTATATAGTTATATTTTTATATAAATAAAAAAGTATTTTAAAAAAACAAACAAAATAGAGTGGCAGAATAGTATCCCCAAAGAATGGTAATACAGCCATAGAAATTCTTGCAAACCACCCTGAAACTGATCAAGTGTCGCCCAGAGGCTGACAGACACTATAAGTGAGTGGGACATAACTCTTCATGACAACACAAGCAGCATGAATCTGGCAATGGTGATAAGCATGCTTTCATTTTTCATGCACATCATCTCAGTTGCGAGGATCTTCTCTCTACTCAAATACGCTGTCCAACGCAGCACTGGACTTGCCAGCTACAACAAAGGCTGTTAAAGCTGCCCGGATCAAGTTATTTACATATAAAAACAGACATTAAAAGCTGTCCACTAAACCCATATGAATTTTTTGTTTGTTGTGGAACACACGCACAAAAAAAAAAAAAAATGAATAAGGCATGAGTGATTTTGACTGTTAAAACCGGTTCATTTTATGTACTTTTTGTTTTTTCAGAAATGTTGTATTTACATTTTTCTGGAAAATATTTTCTGTCACAATTAAAAAAAAAAGAAAAGTGGCTCACATGGCTCCAGGGGGTGAAAAAAGGCCTCCTGTAGTGAATCAATGCATTTTTGTAAGAAAAATACCAAAATTTAAAACGTAAGAATCACTTTAATCTAGCTTGCGTCGACTGGTCACACACGGAAGCAGCTCTGAGCGGGTGACGTAGAACATCAGTGTTGCGCATGCGCCAGTGAGTCTCTCACAAACCAATGTTTGTTTACAGAAGCAAAGGAAGTAAATTTTCCTTACTTCAGCAAAGGAAAACCAGTCTTCAGTCTCATCGAAATCCTCCCACATTTTTCTTTACAAATCCTCATTTTAAACTTCTAATTCATGGCTGGTGCTGTGTTTACCTCTCTCCATAATGCGTTCACGTTCGTCACTTCCAAGTGGCACATCCGCAAAGCCGACGCCTTACATCATCTGCCCGGAGCTGCTTCCGTGTATAACCAGCTGGCGCAAGTTAGATAAAAGTGATTCTTACGTTTTAAATATGAATATTTTTCTTACAAAAATGCATTGGTTCGCTAGAGGAGGCCTTTATTCACCCCCCAGGGCCGTGTGAGGCACTGTTTTTATTATGGATGAATGCACTTTATTGGACTTGCTTTGGACTGATGAAGAGAAAAGTGCCAAGATAATTTTTAATATAACTCTGATTGGATTTGTCTGAAAGAAGGAAGTCATGTACACCTATAGGACGCCTGGAGGGTGAGTAAATAATGGGCTAATTTTCATTTTTGGGTGAACTATCCCTTTAAGTTTCTGTGTGTATATGATATGACGAAAGTTTTCTTAAAATAAACAGTAAAATGCGTGCTTCAGTATGTGTGTAGTAAACAGAACTGCCATTCATTCACACAGAGACACGCAAACCACCCAGGATTCATATTTGTCATTTTGTGGCTTCATATTCACAGACACTAATCCATATCATGTTTTGATTTAAGTGTACTGACCTACTTTTGATTTATTCATCCAAAATTTGACAAATTCCATAACATTCCACGTTTTACAGTAAATTCCATCAGTAGATTCCCCAGATGGCCCTACCTACATTTTGGTCAATTTTTCACACAAAGCTATCATATCACTCAAAATGTAAAGCATAAGTCATATGAACCCCTTTTAATATGAGTCTGTATTTGGTGCTTTACAGCCGTGATCAAAATAATTTTATGAAGATTCTTCAAAAATTATTTTGTGCTCAATGGAAAAAGAACAGCACACGGGTTGGGAATGACATAGAAGTACAAATAATGACAGAATTTTCATTTTGGGGTGAACATATTTCAATAAAATATTTTAATGAAAATGTCTGTCCTTTATTTTATGTAGCACCAATTTTATGTAAGCAATGAGAGACTTAAGGCTGTGCCATACTGTATTCAATACAGTGCCTTATATTGCTTAATAGCGATTGGGTTACAGTAACTCTGCAGTAATTATAATAATAAAATAGAAGTCAATGAGAAGTACCATTTAACTAGTTAAATGTGTGTGTGCATGTGTGTGTGAGGGAGAGAGAAAGAGAAAGAGAAAGAGAAAGAGAAAGAGAAAGAGAAAGAGAAAGAGAAAGAGAGAGATGTTAGAGGGACTGTGATAATTTCACATTATCAAAGACAAAGTGAGAAAACCACAGAAAGAAAGAAAGAAAGAAAGAAAGAAAGAAAGGGGATAAATGCTGTAAGGGATGGAACAGCTTTTACCCGTCCAGCGTGATGTTCACTGTCTGTCATCACAACTGCGGAGGGTAAAACACACACACACACACTACACACTAACCGTGGAGTTGAAGCGCAGGTGGCAGATATTGCATGAGATGACCTGTTTTTTCTTCAGGGACTGAGGAACACCAAACGTATGGTTTATCACAGCCTTCTGCACCGGGTCCATCTGAAGGAGGGGTGGAGAAAATTAAGTTAAAATGGACTGAAAAAATAAATTATACAAATCACTTGCTTTGAATCAACAGACTCGCTCTCTGATCATTCAAACGCATTCTTTCCATCCCAGCGGCAAACCCTAAACCTGACGCCCGGGGCTGAGGGACTTTCCCTTGACACCCCTCGCCATGGGAACACACACCACATCACAATGACTCTGCAGCTGGTCGCACGTCTATTTGTTTTAGAGCCCTTAAGAATGTTCTTGTTGTTCATCCGCAGTCATCCCTGACCGGCTGGGACGCTGCCAGGTCAATGTGTGTGTGTGTCAGTGAGTGTATGTGTCTGATGAAGCCGCCTATTGTTGACTCTGAGTACTGGAGAGGTTCAGGAGATGGTGGCGCATGATATTAATGCAGGAATGAACGAAATGATGAGATGGGACGAGACAAGAGATGACACCATAAAGAAGAGATGAGAGAAGAGAGGAGAAATTATGAGACAAAGCAACAGTAAAAAGATGAGATGAGAACAGATGACACAAGACAAGAGGAAAATACATGAGATGAGATTAGCAGTGAAAAGATGACAAGACAAAAGGTGTGGTAAGGACATGAGAAATGAGATGAAAAGAAATGAGAGAGAAGGAGCAGTGGAAACAAAAGAAGAGAAGAAACAAGCAGAATCGAGCAGAAACAAGAAGAGACAAGACACAAGAGGAGGTGAAAGACGAGAAAGATGAGACGCAAAGCAGTGACATCAAGAGAAGAAGTGAGAAGAGATGAGATTAGATGAAAGGTCTTGCAGTAAAATCAAAAGAAGACAAGCGAGAAGAGACAAAAATGACAAGAAATGATGGGTCAAAAAGCAAAGCAGTAAACTCAAGAGAAGAGGTGAGAAGAAAAGAACAAATAAGAGGAGACGAGAAGAGGAGCAGTAAAAAGAAAGAAAAAACAGGATGTTATGAAGCAACAAAAGATAGGAAAAGAAGAGGGGAGACGTGGAGAGAAGACAAAATTATCGGAAAATGAGACAAAAGACGACACACATCATGAGACAACAAGTAAAGAGACAATAGGAAGACAGAAGAAGAGCATTAGGAACAAAAGCTGCAAGCAGCGATTATTGGGCTCAAGCGCTTTAAGGCATTTAAGCACATTTGAAAAACATTTCATATTATTTATCAAGCCTGTAATGACCCAAATTAATGATAGAAAAAGCACTTTTGGCAAATCCAGGTCATTTACTATAGAAATATAATGTTGTTTATTGTTTATGATTGTTATAGCGCCAGCTGTGGCCCGATCTCCCTAAAACTTGGCATGCTTGTTAAGAATCACACGTCGTATGTGCTCACCATGTTTTGCCAGGTTTTGAGTTTTTTATTTAGGTTTTGTAGGCTTTTGGGCATTTTTGGACAGGCCCCTTTTTTGATCATTATTGACCTAGACAGTCCAGAGAATTGCACAGATTTTTTTTTATAGATGAAGCAAAACTATTTTTTTTTTTTCTTTTTTTTTTTTTTTACATTTTCTCAATTATTTTACAAACGGTTTGATTGACAGTGGTTCAAGAGGTAAATTTGTTAGGAATGAGGAGGTCTATTGTGCACATGTGTGAAAAACCACGCAATATACAATCATTTATCCCCTTTAAAAATCTGATATTGTCCCCCAGCAGCTGATTTCTTTTAAATTTCTCACAGACTCTTATAGCACCACTAAGTGGACAAGCTCAGTGACTTTTGTCAGATGACTTTAGATTCAGCTCTTACATATGCGTTGTGAGTTTGCCAAAGATATCTCAGTCCATTCAAAAGTTATAGCCTTTTTAGTAAAGACAGCCCTGCCCCTTTTAAATGTTTTGGTGTCCCTTTGTGACAGAGAGTGCAAAGTTAAACTTTTTAATGATAATTATTGATATACACTCTCCAGAGAATCTTCCTGCACTGGTTTGGTTCTGATCGGGCGACAAACCTAGGACTAGTTCGCAAAAGTAGGTTTTTCAAAAATGCAAAAAACCTGAACATTTTGGCAAGGTGCTGGACAAATCCGAGGTGTGCACTGTCCGGATGAGCCAAGGATTTCAACGACATTCAAAGACACTTGAGTCTGCGACAAACGTTTAGGAGTTATTAAAGGGGGGGTACAATGGTGTTTTGTATATTCAAAGTTGTTTACAGTGTTAAAGAGTTGGATTCTCATGCTAAACATGGCCAAAGTTTAAAAAAATAACAGAGAATCTCTTTGCCGAAAATTTTACTTCCGGGTTGGTACATTGTGACATTAATAACATAATCTGGTGGTGGAACTCCTCATATGACCATTTCTCCCAGAAAAGCGCATCCGTGGCACCCGCGATCACATCGGCCAGACCGTGAGAAAGAGCTCGCCATCAACACGCTTCATTCGGATACACTCTGCAAGGAATTCACTCGGGAAGAATGTCTCTAAAGAAGTGTGGTTATGGTTGTAAGGCAAAGATAACTTTGCTCAGCTTCCTGAAAAACCCAGCATTACGTGAACAGTGGATGCAGTTCCTTTTTCCGGGGCAGCAATGAGTTTAGCAAGTGTGTGTTTCATATATGAGGACCAGTTTGATGCTGGATTTGCACATTGTTTGATACTGAAAGATGGAGCGGTACCAGCTATAAAAGATCCAGTTAATGATTCAGAACTGCAGATGGTAAGTGAAACAACATCAAATGTCTGTTTTATTTGCAATCCCAGCACGAGTGACCGTCAAACTTAGCTCCGCCCACGGAGCCTCTAGAAGTTCGGCTTTTTCCAGAGAAAATTGGAAAGCTGTATTTTTTCTTTTAAAAATATAATAAAACTAAAGACTTTTTGGAGATATTAAGGATACATTACTACTCTATAGGTACTCAGGATTAACATGAGATTAGGTAAAACTGTGTATGTTATGTACCCTTTAATGATTTCATACTTTTAAGCACTGTAGTGCCCCTGTCAGGCCAATTGGGGCGAGCCTTGGTGACATTGTAGACGGTGTGAGTACTACCATCCCTTCAAGTCTCTACGACTTACGGTTTGGTCTGCCCGATTAGTTTTACATGGAGATTGCTGATCCTTGGCCATTCTAACAATTACAATAGACACTTGAGCCCCTAAAAATAAGAGACAAAATGAGACAAGACAAAATAGAAAAAGAAGAGAGAGGTGACAGAGTGAGGGGAAAAACTGTTGGAAGATGAGACATGAGCGGACATCATGAGACAAAAAAAAATAGACAATAAGACAATACATGAGTAGGAGCAAATAGGAACAAGAAAAAAATGAGGCAAGATGAGACAACACAAGATGCAAAGAGAAGAGAGGAGACAGAGAGAGGAGGCAAACCCTTTAGAGAAGAAAAGAAAAGAAGCAAAAGGGAGGCAATAAAATATGAGACATGGTGGGACAAAGCAGCTGTGAAGAGATGACATGATACAAAAACAGAAATGAAAAATAAGATAAAAGTAGTAGTAAAGAGAAAAGAAAAACAGTAGAGGAGACTAGAAGAGCAAAGACAAGAAGAACAGAAGAGATGAGAATACTAACGTAGCAGTGAAGAGGAGAGGAGCAGTAAGGAAAGCACAGGAAAGCAGTGGAGGATACGAGAGGAGAGAGGTCACTGACAGCTACTTTGCTGTAGAGACAGGTGCATTTATCACTCTAACACACACACTGATCTGATCAAAATGAGAACTCACACCTGACTATATATTATCAGTGCATATATGCGATAAAGACGTGCCCTTGGTGTCTAAGATATGTTATTTTTAGTCGACCAACATTGTACTTCAGAACATAACACATTAAGTGTGTGTGTGTGTGTGTGTGTGTGTGTGTGTGTGTGTGAGTGTCCAGAATGTAGATATCCGAAGAAAGAGAATCCTGTTACAAACACAGCCTCCAAAACTGTGCTCAGAGAGTTTGAAACTGAATCTAGATCCTAATCTGAGCTGCTGCTTGAGTCTTAAATCTAAAATTACTATCTAACACAATACACCTCTGTTTAGAGGCCCTTTCTGCGAAGATTCTGCACTTTTAAAAATACCCTGCAGTCTGCTGAATCGCTCCTGACATTTAGAGCTGACATTTGGGACCCAATGTGATGCCTTTAAAATGTTCCGAGTTAACTTTAAATGATGACACATTTGGGAAGGTGAGGTGTAGAAAATAAAACCAAGAGTGCTGATTAACTCACAGTGTTGAAGTTGGGGAACAGGCTGAGGGGGGAGGAGCCACTGAGACGGAAGGGCAGGAAGTGTTTCAGGTCCAGAGGGGTCTGCAACGGGCGACCCTGCATCGGTAATGAGGCCAGCAGGGGGCTCCCCTGAGCAGCCGTACCTGAGAAGAGCAAGAACAACAGCCAACATATAAGAGAAAATCGCAGCTGTTCAGGCCAATTACAGAAGACTATTTAAATCAAGCAATTAGTGCACAAACACCATGATCAATGAAGAGAAGGGAGATACTTAACAGTCACATAGATCAGTGAACCGGGATCAAATGAGCTTTAAACCATCATTATTCTGATACACACAAACACACTGACTGATCTGATTACAATTATCATTGTAAGATATAAACTTGCAATTCTGATAAAAAAGTCACAATTCTGATAAATAAAGTTGCAGTTTTGAGAAATAAAGTTACAATTCTGAGAAATAAAGTCAGATTTGTGACAATTCTGACTTTTTGTTTCAGAATTGTGTGATACAAACATGCCAACTAAGACATAAACTTGCAATTCTAAGAAATAAAGTAGCAAATCTGAGAGCTAAAGTCACAGTCCTGAGAAATAAAGTCAGAATTCTGACACAGTTCTTACTTTTTGTCTCAGAATTGTGATACAAACTTGCAATTCTATTTTTTAGAATTGTCAGATATAAAGTCGCAATTCTGAGAAATAAAGCCACAATTCTTAGAAATAAAGTGAGACCTGTGACACAATTTTGTCTTTTCGCAATTCAATTTTTTTTTTTAAATTGTGAGATATAAACTCACCATTCTGAGAAACAAAGTTGCAATGCTAACTTTTTCCTTAGAATTACGAGTTTATATCTCGCAATTGTGACTTTTTTTCCCTCAAAATTGTAATTATTTCTCAAAATTGTGAGTTATTAAGTCAGAATTGTGAGATATATACTCATAATTCTGATTTCTTTTTTTTTCCCCTTATAACTGGACTTCAATTCAGAGAAAAAACTCAGAACTGGGAGATATAAATTGCCATTTGCAAGAAAAATCTCAGAATTGTTTTCTAGACTTTATTCCTCACAATTGTGAGATTATATCATGCAATTCTGAGGAAAAAGTCAGAATTGCTAGTTTATATAATGCAGTTCTGAATTATAGTTTTTTCAGTGGTGGAAATGAGCTTCCATAGTTAACATTGCATAAAAAAGGGGAAAAAAATGATATTGTATTATATTATAAAATATATTATATTTTGTATAATTTTATATATTTCTATATTTTTCACTTTTGAACAATACATGTCAAGTTTTTTGTTATGGTTATAGTGAATGTTAAAGAGAAAGTAAGTAAATTCATAACTTGAAATAAGTATATTCACTACTGACTTTCACATGCTTTTTTAAAAAAATCTAATTATATAACTCCTATAATACTTTTTACAAATATAGTACATCACAAAGTTGACGAAAAACATGTGAACTTGAACTATGAACCTTTTCTTTTCAGCATTAAGACTGTAGGTTAAAATTTATATGATGCATACTTTGCAACATTTTTTGCACATTTACAGAGAATATCATCCCAACACTTCAGATGAAAACACTTAAACACATTTTAACACATTACAAACCAGCTAGAACATGGACATATTACCATACCATACAGAAACTGATTGTGACAAAGCAAGATTACATTATATTTTAGGAATATTAATATTATTATTAGCTATGCTTGTCCTATTGCTCTTCAGATTGTTCTCATGAGGAAATAATGATAAATACATTGATAAAATGGCATTGATCACATTAATAATACATACACATAAACACACACATACTCTTAATCTGACTTATCAAGTGAGGACTGGACCACATTGGCTGTGTCTCACTCAGAGAAATGGACACCATGGGATATGGGATTTTTAATGGGGTGTGTGCGTGTCTACAGGGATATCATGTTTCTAATGGAGCAGGGATGTAGAGGTTTCTCATTTTCCAGTTGGCTGAATCTGAAATCTAGGAGCGTATAGATACTTACCCTACCACAAAGATCAATCAGTGTAGTGTACACACACACACACACACTCCACAGAGGCCTGATATCAGTCATTTAATTCTGTGTCAAACTGTCACATTTCTGTGTGTGTGTGTGTGTGTGTGTGTGTGTGTGTGTGTGAGAGAGAGAGAGAGAGAGAGAGAGAGAGAGAGTACTGAAGCTTTCAACTCACAGAAGTGCAACATTAATCATAGCTCTGACAATTTATTAGAGCGAGTAAACACACAACCAGCACCTCACCACACACACACACACACACACACACACACACACACACACACACACACACACACACACACACAGATATGCTCAAACTGTCAGGATCAGGCCTCTCTTAGTGTACAAAAATCATATAGTGCCACATGAAGTGTCATAAAAGGAATAATCCTCTGGTCAAAAATATAATCTACTCAGCCTTATGTCTTTCCGACCCGGTGTGATTTTCCTTCTTCTGGTGGACATAAAATGGGAAGTTTAGCAGAATGTTCATGCTGTTGTTTTTCATACAATGAAAGTGAATAGACCCCAAAAGTCCAAAATGTAAACATTATCCACTGATAAACTTCTCTGCTCTTAAAGGGGACATCTCATGCAAAATTCACTTGCTGTTTGCATATAAATGTGTGTTAGCAGTGTGTGAACACAACCACCCTACAATGATAAAATGAAGTGATACTTCCTATGTACTTCCTTTTTTTTTTATCCCCCCAAAACTAAAATGTCTATCAAGTACTATCAAGATTTTCTGAGAAGTATGACATCATATTGCTTAGGCCCCATCCACAACCGCTGATGGACTCTCCCGTATCCCGTGTAAGCAATGCAGGTGTATTGTAGTTGGATGCAAAAGGGAACATAAGAGTATTCATTTTTTCCCGACATCAAATCACTGAGGACGCAGTGGACTAGTTTTGTTTTTGATGGTAACGTGCCACTAATTACACAAAAAACAGAAGAGAGGGGCAAATTGATCAGAAGCTCATTATCATTTAAAGAAACATGCACCGAAACGGGTCACAGAATCATACCAACTTGGAAAATGGCCATTCAATTAAATACATGAGATGTATTTAAACATGGTAAAATTACATGAAATGTCCATTACAGTTTTCCACTGTATATAATATGGGAACTTACTGTTAACCAATTAATAGGTTTTTACTGTAACATTTTTACAGTCTCTTACTGTAAAAATCACAATAATTGTTTACAGTGTACATTTGGTGTTTTAACATTTTTGTGAGTGAATTTTGAGTGAATAATGTTATGTTGCACTTAAAATAATATCAAAATATATAATATTTATTATTATACATATGTTGTGAGTAATACCTCATTATCATATAAAGAGACATGCACCGAAATGGTTCGCTACGAACATTTTAACCAAAGTATTTTGCAGACATTTCATGAAGACCCTAAAGAATCATACCAACTTGTGGAAAATGGCCATCCGATGTCCCCTTTAAATTTCATGTTTGCACATATTTAAAAAAATAGCATTTTAATAGAAAAAAACTAAAATAACACTGGTCTGATCTCACTGAAGTCAAAAGTAATTGTTTCTTGCATATCTTAACTAATTACATCACAAAATCTGGATATATGCATTGGAAATACAAGAGAATAGAGATTATGAGTGAATAATGTTTAAACGTCTATTCGAATATGGATTATACCAATTTATACAGACTACAAGACATTTTTTGCACTTTCATTGCACAGAAGAAAAGCCTGCTAAAATCCATTTTTTTAACACAGAAGATAAAAAGTCCAGTGAGTTTGGAACGATATGAGGGCGAGTAAATGATGATAGAATCTCCATTGTTGGGTGAACTATCCCTTTAATTTCATATTTCTTTAAAACATCCACACAAAGCACTTCAGAGATGTTTCAGTGAGGACGCTTCAGTCCTTAAGCCTCATGCAACCTCATTCCATCACATTTTCATGTTCCAAAGAAATGTCTGTGTGACAGTGTGTAATCTGTCTAACTCAATGGAGCTCAAAATAAATGACCAGCACGCCCTGAAAAGGCAGTCTTATTTTTCAAGTGGTCAAACGCACGCAATATTCAACTAGAAATACACACAATGAATGTCACACACACATGCTCTTGGCCTTGAACAGATAAAGCTTTGAATTCAGATGGTGCCACCAGTGTATGCTGGTGTTTGAATGTAGTGGACCACAAAACACAGAGCAAAAAGAAAGACGAGATATGTTTTTTTCCCCTCTCTCTTTCCTGACAACATTTGAAAGGCGTAATTATGATTTCCAGAGAGCTGTAATTAGCAGAATCCGCTGCTCTTGCTTCTCTGTCTATCTCCCTCCCTCCATCTCTCTCTCTCTCTCTCTCTCTTCCTCTCAAACATAGCCACAAAATCAGTGCAGAGTCCAGCTGGCATCTCTCACTGTGTTTCTATGTCACATCACATATTCCTTCCTCATTTGCTCTTTTGTTTCAACACTCACACATCCGTTATACATAGATTTGAATATAAATGCTTGTGCACATACTACCATTCAAAAGTTTGGGGTCCAAGACTGCACTTATTTGATCACAAATACAGTAAAAACAGTAATATTGTAATATTGTTCTACAAATTTTAATTGACATGTTTTCTATTTTAATATAATGTTAAAATGTAATTTATTCCTGTGACATCAAAGGTGAACCCCAGTCTTCAGTGTCACATGATTCAGACATGTTTCTAATATGCTGATTTGACACTCAGTGTTTTATCAATTTGGATTTACAATGTGCTGCCTAATATTTTTGTGGAATATTGCATATATATAAAATTAATACAAACCATTTATTTGAAATATATGCTACCAGTCAAAGTTTTTGAACAGTATGATTTTTAATGTTTTTAAAGAAGTCTCTTCTGCTCACCAAGCCTTTATTTGATTTATTTGATCCAAAGTAGAGCAAAAACAGTAAAATGTTGAAATAATTGTATTATTTAAAATAACTGTTTTCTTTTTGAATATATTTTAATAAGTAATTTATTCCTGTGATTTCAAAGCTGAATTTTTAGGATCATTACTCCAGTCACATGATCCTTCAGACATCATTATAATGTTCTCAAAAAAAACAAAAAAAACATGTATTATTATCATTATTATGCTGAAAACAGCTGAGTAGAGATGAATAGAAGAACAGCATTTTTCTAAAATAGAAATCTTTGGTAACATAAATGTTTTTGTCATCACTTTAAAAAAAAAATTAAGCATCCTTGCTAGATCTTTCTATTCATCAAAGAATCATAATAATAATAATAATAATCATAAACCAGCATATTAGAATGATTTCTGAAGGATCATGTGACACTGAAGACTGGAGTAACGATGCTGAAAATAATTTTTAAGCTTTGATTACAGGAATAAATTACATTTTAAAAATATATATATTCAAATAGAAAGCAGTTAATTTAAAAAGTAAAATATTTCTGCTTTATTTTGCTGCTTTTTGCTGTATTTTGGATCAAATAAATGCAGGTTTGGTGAACAGAAGAGACTTCTTTAAAAAAAAAAGTAAAAATACAGTGGGATCCTGCACTTGAACTGCATGAACTCCACATATGAATGTCAAATCTGATGATCATGTTCTCTAACATCTTGATCTTCAATAAAAGCAATAACATCAATGTCAAAAACTTACTTTAATTACTGACACAGAAATAGTGCAAAATCTACAATATGCTTGCTTGAATTTAACCCTAAAACACATTTTTTTTTCTAAAAATCGTAACAGTTTTGTTTATTGCCAGATTGAATCCCAAATGTGGCTTTTGGACCCCACTGCACATGTTTTTTAATACGTTTACATGTGAAAGTGTGTACGAGTTTGTGTGTGTTTTTCAGAGTTTGGATGAAGGCATTGCCGACATCCCTCTTTGCATTTACATAACGCACAAGCCTACGGCATGTACCGCACACACAACCTAAGCTCAGTGTCACACACACACTCTCAAACAAACCCTGCGGCAGCAGACCCTGCCCGAGTCCATCTTGAGATGAAACCGAGGGTGACAGGCATGTGCGTGTGTGTTTGTGTGTATGCACATGTATATCTCGTTTTATTTGTGCTTGCCTATTTGTATGTGTCTGTGATGCGAGAGAATGTGACAAAGAGAGAGCTGCGTTCTGTGCTGTTGAGACGAGCACATAGTGTTTAGCTGCAGTGTGTGTGTGTGTATGTGTATGTGTGTGTGTGTGTGTGTGTGTGTGTGTGTGTGTGTGTCAGATTGCACTGGAACTCTATAATAAGCACACAAAAATTCAGCTTGGGCCTGGTCAGTCCAGCAGAACCAGCTCAGATGGTGCAGGGTTGGACCAGATATCTGCTGATGTTTGGCTTCTGTGGTGGCCAGATGGTTACAAGATAAAGAACCACATTTGGATAATATCTTGGTGGTTTTCTAAATCGCTGATGACAAAATATATAGCTAAGATTATGTGCCAATAATTACCATTTAGCTCAGCTCTTGCCTGCTCGGCAAGTGTACACTGTAAAAAAAAAAACTGTAAATTTTATATGCCGTTAAAAGTTGGACAAAACAGCGCAAGTGTGGTTGCCAGAAATAACAGAAAAAAATATGGTAGCAACATTTTAGGTTTCATTAACTGATATAATGTTTATATCATGTTTATATACCAACCTACAGAAGTTCTGAAATCTGTTTAAAACATTTGTAATACACTGATAGCCACCAAAAGGTGAGGATGAGAAAGTCATGTGATGAACCGAAGCTCATCACAAGCAGCTTTTCCACAAGCTGAGAAAAAAACACTAATATATCTAGAAGGTGTACAATGTCATTTACACAAATACTAAACACCATCAAGGCAACACACATGATACTAAAATGCAATAAACATAAATTTTACAACATTAGATGCAGTGCCAAGTCCGCTTTTTTCCCATGGAATTGAGCTATTTTAACACAGTTGCCGCAGGTTTTTCATGTCCACGGGTTGAAGCGACCCCAAAAATGTGATATTTAGCCCATGGAATGCAAATTGTACTAGAGGAACCCTGCCTGAAAACATGTATTTTACCCTCTGGAGGGCAAAATGTGATTGGGATAGTTTTGAATAGCAATTGGGTGGGTTTTGTTGTGAAAACTTGGCAACCCTGATTAGATATAACACAACCCTAATGAACATAACTGGTAAGAAAAAACTAAGAAAGAACAGTTATTTCAACGAAAACATCAAATGTGAAATGTAACAGAGAATTCTGGGAATGTCATATTAAGCTTTTTTTATTTTAGTAAATTATACATTCTTTTCCCCTTACAAAAACTGTATTTTTACCATAAAATAACATGAAATGTCCATTACAGTTTTTCGCTGTATATAGTATTAGAACTTAACGTTAACCCATTAATAGGTTTTTGCTGTAGTATTTTACCGTTAAAATCACGATAATTTACATTTGTGTACATTTGGTGTTTACAATTTTTTTGGGGAGCGAATTTTGAGTGAATGACATTGTATTGCATTTAAAATAATATCGAAATATATAATATTTATTTCAGATATCTATTTATAATATCAGTATGTAAATAGATTTGTTTAAATTGATCAGAAGTGTCAATAAAGACATTTAAAATATCACAAAAAATTCTATTTAAAATAAAATCTGTTCTTTTGAACTATCTATTCATCAAAGAATCCAAGAAAAAATTGTGTCTCAGTTCCCACAAGAACATTAAGCGGCACAACGTTGATAAAAATAAGCAGCAAATCAGCATATTAAAATGATTTCTGAAGGATCATGTGACACTAAAGACTGGAGTAAAGATGCTGAAAATTCATCTTTGTAATGCAGGAATAAATTATATTTTAAAATATATTCAAATAAAACAGTACTTTAAATTGCAACAATATGTATTTATATATATATATATATACACACACACACACACACACACACACACACATTGCAATGTTATGGTATTACTGTATTTATGATTAAATAAACACATCCTTGTGGAACATAAGAGCTGTCTTTGAAAAACAAAAAATCTTTTTGACTCCAAACATTTAAAAAAATATTAAATAGAAATTTCAAATTGCAATTTTTTGACACACTACCTTTTTCAGTTTTTTTTTTTTTTTTTTTTTGTAAAACCTTAATGAGCATAAGATACTTTTTAAAAAAACATTTAAAAAGTCTCACCAACTGTACAAACTTATGAACAGTAGAAACTCATTCTTTTATTTCAGGAATTTGTGTTTGATATTTATTTCCTTGTCTTACTAGTTTGTTTGTTTTTTATATTGTACAGGTCAAGTTAACGTCTGCTGTTTTAAATGTGCTCTATAAATAAGCATTGACTTAAAGGTATAGTTCACCCAAAAATGAACATTCTGTCATTAATTACTCACCATTATGTCATTCTAAACCCATAAGACCTTTGTTCAGCTTCAGAACACAAATTAAGATATTTGTGATGAAATCTGAGAACATTCTAACCCTGCACAGACATCAACGCAACTGACACGTTTAAGGCCCAGAAAGGTAGTAAGAACATCCTTAAAATAGTCCATGTGACATCAGTGGTTCAACCCAAATTTTAATGAAGCTACAAAAGACTTTATTCAACAGTTTCTTCTTCCCTGTGTGTTCACTAGAGTACCACAATGTATGCGTTTGACATCATCCATCTCTCTTAGTTCACTGTTTGTATATTCTGGTTCAAATAAGTAAGGCTGAGCAAAAAACTGCAAGTCATTCTCTCTGTCGAAATGTTTCTGAAGACTGTTTTATGAACAGCGTGTGTCTTCTTCTGCTTGCAAACAAAGCACAGTGCATCCAGGTTCTACGTCAAAACCACACGCATGCGTCCACACACATGTTGTGTAAATTTGCATTTTTATCAGACATTAAACGTCCTAAAAGTTTTATATAAATCAACCACTAAAGAAAGACGGGATGTAAGAGAGAGGAAAGAATGCCGAGCATACTGTAGCTGAAGTAGTACAAATAGAGAAATAAAGTGGGCTTAATAGGTAATTAAGTGTGAGCGGTTGTAAATCTCGTTTGCTGGTATCAGGGGATTGACTATTGGCTGCATTCAGAAACAGTGAGGGAACATGAGCCCTAACGCTACATGACAGGAAGCATCCCTGTGTGCGTCTTTCCATTCCTCAGGCCTGTCTGATGCCTCCTTCTTTAAAAAATAAAGTCTAAATAAATAAATAATCTGCAGTCAGGTGCTCTCTCGTTCTGTAAGGCTGCACAAAAAACGCATTTCAATCAAATCCCCACTCTTTCTTCTCTGCACCAGTCTGTCGAAACCCTTCAGCAACCATAATCAGGACTCCCAAATCTCTTCAATTCACTCTCCCTCTCTTTCCTTCCTCCTCTCTCTGACCTGCATGTCTTTCTTTCTCTCTTTCCGTCCTTCCCTACATCGCTTCTTCTCTCTGTTCCCTTCAAGAGAACAATCCTAAAGGACGAGTATGCCGGTTTTGATTAGACGTAACAGCGCATGAAGAACATAATGAGAGAGGAAATGATGGAATGATTGTAGGCTCCACTGAAGCCGCGTGTCAGAGAGGGACAGAAACAAGCAGAATTAATTAGCTGCAGCAGGAAGACCCTTCCAGAACACAGAGGTCACCTAACGCTGACCTTTAAAACCAGGAGATCTGATTGGATGATAATGCACATGTAATACGGTAAGCATAATGAGCAAAGATTTGATCAATTAAGCATTAGAGAGAAATAAAAAGCTGCCTTTCGTGCCTTCCTCTCCTCCTTTGTTGTTATTTTTTTGTGTCCCTGTTCATTTTGCAGTTCACCTGCCAGCTTACATGGAATCAAGTACGTAATTAGGGGTCTCTGGCTGTGCGTGTGTGTGTTAGTGAGTGCGTGTCCAAACTCACATGTGAGTGAATAATAATGGCTAATGAAACATCATGATGTGTTCACTCATGCCGAATTGAATCTACCCAGAAATTTCAATTTAATGAAGTGCTTTTGTGTGCGTGTGTGAATGTACAAATGTGCCAGTCTCAAAATAACATTTTATATTTGTGCGCGCTCCAAACGGCCTCTCACAAATCATTTACGTTCTGCCAGGATCACAAATTTTAATGTTTGGGGTCAGAAAGATTTTTTGCTTCTTAAAACCGTCTCTTATGTTCAACAACGATGCATTTACCAAATCATAAATACAGTAGCATCATAACATGTGAAATATTTTTACTATTTAAACTAAGTGTTTTCTATTTTAATATCTTTTAAAGTGCAGTTTATTTCTTGATCAAAGCTGAATTTTCAGCATCATTACTCCAGTTATCGCGTCACATGATCCTGCAGAAATGTATCTAATATGCAGATTTGCTGTTCAAGAAACATTTAAAAATAAGTACATTTCTTTTAGAATCAAAAGACAAAATGTTAAAGACATTATTAATGTATATGTTTAATGTATAATGTTTCTATTTCAGATAAATGCTGTTCTTTTGAACTTTTTATTCATCAAAGAAACCTGAAAAAATTCTATACAGCTGTTTTCAACATAATAGTACTAATAATGAAAATTCCCTTTTTGAGCAGAAAATCAGAAAAAAATCAGCTTTTAAATCACAGGAATAAATTATATTTTAATATATATTCAATGAGAAACCAACTATTTTAAATAGCAAAAATATTTCAAAAAGTTACTGTTTTTGCTGTAGTTTAGATTAAATAAATGCAGTCTTGGTGAGCAGAAGAGACTTAAAAAACAAACAATAAAAAACAAACTCTGAAAGAAATTTATTTCTGTGATAACAAAGCTGAATTTTCAGCATCATTATTTCAACCTTCAGTGTTAAATGATGCTTCAAAAATCATTCTGATTTGCTGATTTGATTAATTAATTAATAATTTGATGCTTTTTTAAGGATAATTTGAAGAATAGAAAATTTGAAAGAACAGCATTTATTTTTAAATATATATTTTTGTATCAATGCAAGAAAGTCTCTACTTCTAATTTTGATCAAGTTAATTCATCCTTGCTAAAAAAAAAATCTTATTTTAGTTTAATGTTGTTTTAAGATCTAAATTCACGTCGATATGTAATGACAATTGCAACCCATTTTACTTATTAATATTTCAAATATTTACTTATTTAAAAATGGTTGTGAAGGTTTTTTTTAGGATTCTTTAATTAAAAAATAGAATTCAAAAGAACAGCATTTATTTGAAGCAGAAATCTATTTTAAAATATACATTCTAATTTTGGATTAATTGAATGCACTCCTGCTGCATAAACAAATAATTTTTTAAAGCACACTAATCTTACTGACCCCAAACAGCAATACACATACTGAATACAAGGAGAATATTACTCAAACCACTTGCTCAAAAAAGATACAAGCATCACATTTCTAAGAGAATGTTTGACCTTGACTGATCTACATTTATGTTCAAAGCGACTTCGAATACAAATCTTTACTCCACATATCACAAATCTGCATATGCAATATCATACACAAGAGATTCTGTCAGTTGCGTATTATCTATCTAGCTGATACATTTCCAAAAGAATGGAGAGAATGCGGGGTGCACAGCACAAGGAAAAAAAAAATGTTGTATGGGCATCTTTCCTGTTCATTATGATGGCCTATTCGCCATTCAAAATAAGAGCCTCTTTTAATAACGTCTTATCATCTTCCCTGCTTGGATCCAGAAGGAGCCGACACAGTGCTTCTGCCTCAGCCACATTAAAAAGCCGTTTACTAGACATACTTGGAATGAATTCATCTGCCTTTTGGGTATATTCAGCAAACACAATATCCATAATATCCATAATATGTATAGAGCATAACAGAAATCAAATCTGTCATGCATTTATATATTGATTATACATATTACAGTGACCCTAGACCTCAAAACCAGTCATAATGGTCAATTTTCTGAAAGTGAGATGTATACATAGCTGAATAAATAAGCTTTCCATTGATGTATGATTTGTTAGGATATGATAATATTTGGCTGATTTGAAATCTGCAATCTAAGGGTGCAAAAAAAAAAAAAAACTGAGAATTTTTTTTTTTCCAAATAAAGTTTACATATTTACAGTAGAAAATGTACAAATATCTTCCTGAAACATGATCTTTATTTAATATCCTAATGATTTTTGGCATAAAAGAAAAATCGATAATTTTGGCCCACAATGTATAGTTGGTTATTGCTACAAATACACCTGTGCTACTTTGGTTTTATGGTCCAGGGTTTTTTAAATGTTTTTTCAGCTCAAAAGATCTGTCATTCCACAGATTGAACTCATTGAACTCCATTTCATAACAAAAAGTGTCACTGCAACTTAAACTTTAATACAGGGATTAGTAGCATAATGTCATTTCCTACAATAAACGTGTTTTTCTTCAACTTCAGTGAAAATTCAGCAGAGAGTTTGTTTGTGAATTAAACAAGGCAGGCCTTGTGTCGCCTGCGGTCTGAACGTACTGCTAATGTAACCTGTATAGACTGCTACCGCATCAGAATCAGAAAATAGCGTTAGTGAACCCAAAGGAGACAATAAACGACGTGATTAAATGATAAGATCAGAAGGCAGAGCGTTTGAGCGTGACTAGGAGCCTCAAGTATAGAGTGCTGAGCGTTGAAATAACGTTTAATGTCTTTCATTAATCATTAACATCATCAATTCTATATATAATTGAAATTAAACACCCATAACTCACACACATGTGCATAAACAATGCAAAAAAACAAGTAACTCTCTATGTGGAGAGTTTACTAACTTATTGTCCATTCAGTAAGTGCAGACCATATGGCCCCAAAAAGCACATTTTATGTGCCATACTGTCAAATAAAGGCTCTTCAGTAGGTGTGCAAGTGTGTAAGCGTGTGCATTCCAGAGAGAGAGACTGAGAGGGAGAGCATCATCAAAACCAATGGTGCAAAGCGGCCAACCCATCTGCCACAAAGGAACAATAAAGCCTAAGGCTTCTCTGTCTGTGTATGTGTGTGTGAGAGTGTGTGTGTGTTAAACACCCTGAGGCTGCACAGTGATAAATTACTCCTTTTTTCTTTTCCCCCCAGAGAGTCCGGCTGAAGGAAGGGAGGGTGAGAGGTTTGGTACACGACTGCAAATATCAAATTGATAAAGAGCAGGAATTGCAGGACATAAATATAAAATCAAAGTATCACACTCATTCATCTGTTACGCTTCCGTAAACCACAGTGGCGCGTGGAACAAAGCGCCATGCAGATGAGGAGGGAAAACACAAGGAAAGCAATGAGAAACAGAGAGGAAGTATGCTCTTATTTGTGAGCTTCATGACTGCAGGGTGAATATATGCAGAGGGAGAGCGCATGCTGTTTTCTTATCTCAATCACACTGCGTGTGTGTGTGTGCTGAGAGAGCGGACTGATAGCGACAGCGAAATCTTGCCAAAGGCTGTGCAGTTGTTACACTGATAAGACAATGTTCTTTAAAAAAGGGTTTTGCTCTTTTTGTAGTATATAGCTAAAAAAAGCACTATTAAAAACTGTGAAATTAGAAGAGACGTCATTTTTGGCAACCAATGGAATCATCATCAATCAGCACTGATTTACTTAATTATTCATTTTAATTATATAATTACAATTAATAATGGTTAATTTTTTTAAATGCAATTTTTTTTTACATTTTAAAAAAATAGATTTTTTTTTGACATTTTTAAGAGTGACTTAAGTGTCCAAATATGTCTAAATCGTCTCTCGCGATCACTGTTTACAGAGTATAATAATAATAATAATAATAATAATCAATTATAAAAATATATTTTTATTAATGTGCTATTAAAAATGTGTTTTAATAATAATAATAATAATGTAACAATTGTAAAATTGTAAGAATTGCCATTGTAAAACAATCTTGGCCTACTATTATTTTTATTATTAATGTTATTCTTAATAATAATAATAATAATAATCAGTGTTGGGAAGGTTACTTTATAAATGTAATAGGTTACAGATGTTTAAAATGTAATAAGTAGTGTAACTATTTGAATTACTTCATTAAAGTAATTTAACTGATTGCTTTTTGATTACTTTTCTAAATTTCTAACGAACGTTTTTAACTGTTACTCATTTAGCGGGCAAGGTTAACATTACAGTAGTACTCAGCACTGATTACTGTCAGACTTTCGAAATCCTTCATCACTTGAAATAAAATTAGAAAAATGTCATTTTGAAGCACAGCCACCACAAAATCAGACTTTATCATCTTTCTTTTTTACTTTGAGATTGTTCTATGGTTAAATACAGATTTACAATCATAGCAAAATATAGTTTAATAGCTATGATTCTGGAAACACTGGCATCTTACAATGCCTTGGAAAAAAGAGTCTAGAATGGTTCTATTCTGTGTCCTAAACTTCTGAAACATTGGTGTCTCATATTTTAGAGCAGTCAATGCAATTTAGGAAAGAAAGCAATCATGTGTGTGAAAATATTCAGATGGTAACCCCCTTTGCAATCGTTAACATTTTCATAAGTAACTGTAATTTAATTACCCCTTTTCTCAGCAACTGTAACAGATTACAGTAACATTTATTTTCTAATTAAATTATAGAATTCTTTATATGTGACCCTGGACCACAAAACCAGTCATAAGTGTAATTTTTTTTTTTTTTAATTGAGCAGAATTCATCATCTGAAAGCTAAATAAGCTTTCCATTGGTGTATGGTTGGTGTATATATGACAATATTTGGTTGAGATACAGCTTTTTGAAAATCTAGAATCTGAGAGTGCAAAAAAATCTAAATACTGAGAAAATCTCCTTAAAAGTTATCTAAATGAAGTTTAGCAATGCATATTACAAATCAAAAATTAAGTTTTGATATATTTATGGTAGGAAATTTACAAAATATCTTCATGGAACATGATCTTTACTAAAAGTCTATAATTTTGACCCATACAATGTATTTTTGGCTATTGCTACAAATATACCCATGCTACTTATTATGATCCAGGCTCTCATATAAAAGCAATATACTGATTATATCCTATATCCAGTGACCACAAAATATTTGCAGACACTTGGACATTTAAATCACACCTAAACATAAATTAATTTTCTTGCAATAAATAAAAAAACAGCAAATTAAGTGCCATGTTAACATAACACCACTAGGTATGGTATTTTATAACATAATGAATTTCATATACATCCACGAAATGTCTGTCTGTCTCTGACACCTCAACACGTAGAAAATGAGTGCTCAATCACAGCCACTTATGAAGTGATGTGCACTGACAGAAGCTTAGTAGAGTTCATTTCCTGTTTAAATGAAGTCATTTCCTGTGTCAGTAGCCACTTAAGAGCTGCGACCTCAAAATAAACATCACTTATTACATGATTAAACACCTTACAGACGGAAAGCACAACGTACATCCACACCCCCAGACTTAGCGAGCGAGATTAGACGTGTCTGACGTTAATGCAGTGGGAGACTGCAGCAGCATGATAAGGAAAAGTGTTTTTAAAATCATATTATTCAATCTGTGTAGTGCTTCGCCACTGAAAGCACGAACGTAAATGCAAATGTACTGCGAAAATGGCGGAAAATGTGTCACGCAGACTGTGGGCTAAACATATATAGCGATATCTATGCATCTGCACCCGTCGTTTTGTGTCGCTCTCATCTATCTCTTGAACAGCATTGTGGTTCATTAGTAGGCAGGTGTTCGGTTTTATCTTTTTGCATATCTATTTACCGGTTGAATAGATGCAGCACCTCTTGAAGGACATAATGTCATTGAAATGTCCCAATTTCCTGCGTGTGAATGTGTTTTTTTTTAGGCTGCTTTCGCATTTTATCGAAGAGCCTTGCAAATGAGTTGGGAGCCGAATTTGGCAGCAGTGGTCTGTAATTGTTTTAAATAAGCCTCATGCGTCATGCCAAATAATGGCAGCTCAATGAAGACATTAATCTACACAAGCACATCTGTGCGACTTCATTTACCGTCCTCCCCCTCGTGACATCAACCGAGCGCCGCTATAAACGGTCCCCGCGGTCCCTCTGCTAACCGAAGACATGTCGACTTATTAAACAGCCTTTTGGTGATTTAACTGAAGAGCCGCACAAAGCGTAACACTTCTGACATTCATTTTGCTCTTATCTGTCTATCTCTCTGTTCTTTCTCCTCTGTTCTCTCTTCCTCTGTTCTGATCTCCCTCTCTTTTGAGAGAGGAACATACTGAATGTTAAAAAAAGGCATAGTCTTTTTCAGCTAAATTATATATAAAACTAAAATAATTGCTTTTCAATATTTTTCAGCCTTTAGATGACATCTGATAAATATCCCAGTATGTATTTAATCAAAAATGGCATAAAGGGTCATTTTTCTCCGCTTTTAAAATCTGAGACGACCAGTGAAATGTATCTATTTTGCATTTTAATACAATTCATTTTATTGCTAATTATTTTATTAACATAACAATTTAAGTAAAAAGCCATGCTTCAGTGGAAGCAAAAAAGTCCAGTCTTTTGAACAAAGAAGTTCACATGATCAGTGTCACAAATGAAGTAATTAGAGGCCTAGAAAAGTGCAGAATTTAAAAAGTTATTAATTTTATGTCAAAATTCTTTGTATTACTTTTATAGATTTTTATTTTATTTTATTTTTTTTTTTTTTTTTGCAATTTGAATAAAAATAACATTTTACATTTTCATTTTACAAGATTTTCAATATGTTCTCAAACTTTTAGACTCCATTATCCATTGCCACTAAAACATTTGAATAGATTTCTGAGTGATAACAAACAAATATCTGAATTTTGAATCAATTCACTGAAATTATCAGTTCCATGCAAGGAAAGACTTTTGTGCTCATCAAAGTTCCATTTATTTGATCAAAAATACAGAAAAAAAGTAATATTATGAAATATAATTGCAATTAAATTCCATTTTATTAAAATGGAATTTTTTATTTTCTTTGATGCAAAGCTGAATTTTCATTACTCCAGTCTTCAGTGTCACACGATCCTTCAGAAATCATTCTAATATGCTGATTTATTATGAATTTTGGAACAGTTGTGCTGCATGAGATAATTTTTCAGGATTCTTTGATGAATAAAAAGCCAAAAAGAACAACATTTATTCAAAATAGAAATCTTTTCTAACAATATACGTCTTTACTATCAAAGCTTTAAAGCTTTTTCAATTTTAATAAAATAAAGTTTTTCATTTTAATTTTAGGATTTCCAATATGGTTTCAAACTTTTAGACTCCATTATCCACTGCCACTAAAACATTTGAACAGATTTCTGAGTGATAACAAACAAATCTCTGAATTTTGAATTAATTCACTGAAATGATCCGTTTAAATGTATGGAAAGATTCTTATGCTTATCAAAGTTCCATTTATTTGATCAAAAATACAGAAAAAAGTAATATTATGAAATATAATTGCAATTTAAAATAACATTTTTCTATTTTAATATACTTTAAAATATTATTTATTTTCTGTGATGCTAAGCTGAATTTTCATCAGCCACTCCAGTCTTCAGTGTCACACGATCCTTCAGAAATCATTTTAATATACTGATTTATTATGAATTTTGGAACAGATTTTTTGATGAATAAAAAGTTAAAAAGAAACAACATTTATTGAAAATAGAAATCTTTTCTAACAATAGAAGTCTTTACTATCAAAGATTTTAAGATTTCCAACATGGTCTCAAACCTTTAGACTTATACATTTCCACTAAAACATTTCTAAATGATAACAAACAAATCTCAGAATTTTGAATCAATTCACTGAAGTGATCAGTTAGAACAAGTTCACGCAAATGTTTAAAAACGTTAAAGTGCATTAAAATAATCCTGATATTCTCAAACATACAGTATCAGTGTAAATATCTGCTTTATCACCCAGCCTTATGATGGTAATACACACACACACACACACACACACACGGTTACTTATCTATCAAAATGGAGACATTACATAGACTTATAGTTATAGACAACTTTCTGCATTTTTACAATAATTTTTTTTTTAAACTTGGTTTACTTTATTTTCATACCAGTTTTACAAGGTCCCCAAAGGGAGGTTTTTGAAGATTTTGTCAGGTTAACTCACTTTGGGTATAAATTTGTAACCAAAATATGGTTAAGTAGGTACACACACACACACACACACACACACACACATACTGTATGTATCCACTGACTGCCCTGTGATGTTAGATAGTGTGTAGCTTTTGCATTATGCATGATTCATCCAAAAAGGTAAAAGCCCTCAGCAGGACACAGCAGAGCAGAATACAGAGAGAGTCAAAATAACTCTTACACGCTCATGTATAAGTCTGCCATTATCTATTGTATTGGTAATAAAGTAATCTGCCAATCATAGTGCTGATTAATAATCAGTTACTCAATTTTAGATGCAAATAAGCAAAAACCATGTTACTAGCATCACAATCAGCCAAAAACTCATCCTCATGTCATTTTTTTTTTCTTCAGAAAAAGTATTCTCATAGTTTCATAACATTACTGTTGAACCACTGATGTCTAATGGACTATTTTAATGATGTCCTTACTACCTTTCTGGGCCTTGAACATGTCAGTTGTGCTGCTGTCTATGCAGGGTCAGAAAGCTCTCAAATTTCAGCAAAAATATCTTAATTTGTGTTCCGAAGATGAACGACCATCTTACGGTTTTGGAACGACATGAGTAATTAATGACAGAATTTTCATATTTGGGTGAACTATCCCTTTAAGCTTTGATTAGGTCAGAGGTATCTGAAGTGGAAATAAGCTTATCTATTGTTTTTCATTTTATATATCTGGGACCTATGGAAGTCTATTTGTGCCACAGAAATTAAAAAAAAAATAATAATACAATTTTGACTCTTTTCTCAAAATTCTGAGTTTACATCTTACAATGTATGCCTATTTCTGCCACAGAATACAGAAGGTTATTGCAGATTTTTATCTTACAATTCTGACTTTTCAGTCTCTTTCATTGCAGGGTTTAAAAGTCAGAAATAAACTCAAAATTGTGAGATAAAAAGCAACTACCTTTTTATTTATTTATCCTTCTTTTATTCCATGGCAGAAACGGCTTCCATAGGGACCTCTAACATAAAAACAGCAAAAGTCAAGCTCATGAACATGAAGGTTAAACATGTACATAGATCTACAGGAACACACATGCATATGTTTGCACATTCACACACACACACACACACACACACACACACACACACAAACACTGTCAAGGTGATGCATTGACTTCACCTTCAGGCAGTAGATTTGGGCAGACAGAGCGCATCAGAGCCAATACAATGCTCACTAGTAATAGAAGATGCTCTCTCTCTCTCTCTCTCTCCCACACACACACAACATCAGAGTTTCCTTTTCGTCCTCTCTGTTCTTCTGTAGCCTTGGTGTATCTCACAGGAAATATATTCCCTAGCATGTTAAGTGAAATGACCTTCCATGTAACAGACTCAGATAGATCTTTTTCTCTTGCTCTCTCACTCATAAGCATGCATTTAAACACATCAAACGCTGATGATAACATCATATGTGACTGCGTAACTAACACAGACTGATTTTTATCTGTTGTATCAGATCCACAACTAAGCCAATCAAGCCATCTCCAGACTAAGAGGCTTACAGGCTTAGCTGACTTAAACCAGATATTAAACTAGACTATATCCTAAGTGACTAGCTGGCTAATTACTTTCCTGTCTTAAAGCCTTAGTCAGGCTTTTAAAGAGCACAGACTTTATGAAGAAAGGCTAACCAATTAACCCTTTAAGGGTCAGTTCAACCAGAAATCAAACATTTGCAGTAGGACTTTTCTCTATGGGAAACAAAAGGAGACATTTTAAAGAATTTTCACACTGCCTTCATGTTCAGAAAAAGATGAAATGGCCCACCGAGCTTCAAAAAGTCAGTTTCATTTTTGTTAAGTTTCACTCTATAATTGTTTTAGATTTCTGTTTAAAAGTTTGGGGTTGATAATTGTTCTTTGTTTAGAGTCTTTTATGCTTAGAAATGCTTAAAGCAAACAAAAATGATTTAATCAAAAATACAGTAAAACACTAATCTATTCTATTTTTATACAATGCCTGTCAAAAGTTTTTAATGTTTTTTAGAAGAAGAAGAAGTCACTTGTACTCGTCAAAGTTTCATTTATTTAATCAAAAATACAGAAAAAAGTAATAATATGAAATATTATTGCAATTTTAAATAGTGGTTATCTATTTTAATATACTTTAAAATATAATTTATTCTGTGATGCAAAGCTGAATTTTCAGCATCATTACTCCAGTCTTCAGTGTCACATGATCCTTTAGAAATCATTCTAATATACTAATTTATTATCAATGTTGGAAACAGCTGTGCTGCTTAATATTTTTTTGGAACCTATGATACTTTTTTTTAGGATTTCTTTTTGAATAAAAAGTTAAAAAAGAACAGAATGTATTTAAAATAGGAATCTAATTCTAACAATACAGTAGTCTTAACTATATGTTTTCCATCAATTTAACAAATCATTGCTGAATAAAAGTATTATTTTATTTTAAACAAAGAAAGAAAAAAAAATACTCACCCCAAACTTTGAACAGTTGTGTATATTGTTACAAAATATTTCTATTTTAAATAAATGCTGTTCTTTTTCATTTTTAATTAGTCAAAGAATCATAAATATATGTATATATTAAGCATCACAACTGTTTCCAACATTGATAATAAATCAGCATACTAAAATGATTTCTGAAGGATCACGTCACACTGAAGACTGAAGTAAATGATGCTGAAAATTCAGCTTTGTGTCACAGGAATAAATTATATTTTAAAGTATACTAAAATTGAAAACCACTTTTTTAAATTGCAATAATATTATGTATTTTTAATCAAAATGTACAGATTAAAATGTATTTTAATTTCTGCAGCAATGATAGGCAGAAAAGATTTAAAAAACATTAAAACTCTTACTCATCTTAAATCTTTGAACAGCAGTGTATATTTTAAAAATGAATGTATTCCTGTGATGCAGAACTGAATTTTGATCAGTCATTACTCCAGTCTTAAGTGTCACAAGATCCTTCAGAAATTATTCCAATATGCTGTTTTGGTGCTCAGAAATTATTATTATTAATTCTGAAAACAGCTGTTGCTGTTTAATACTTTTGTGGAAACATTAGCTCAGAATAGTTCAGAAGAACAGCATTTATTCGCAATAGAAATCTGAATATAACCATTCATTTCTATCAATACATTTCTCAGTCTCAGTTCTCCTCAGTCTAGTGTTGTTGCCATCTAGTGGCATTTTCATATTTGAAGTTTTATAATATAGAGTGTTTTTAAAATTAAAATTAATCATTTTAGAATCGAGAAAATGTATTTAAATTTACTTCACATTTTCCCAGTTCTGACACAGGAAAAGAGCAGCGTGAACATTCCTTCAAGCGTCTCATTTTGTGTTCCACAGAAGAATGAAACCCATATGGGTTTGGAACAACATGAAGGGTGAGCAAATGATGAGGAGAGGAGAGGATGGGCCCATGGGCAGTGCTGACCTTCTTTGTAAAAGCCTAAAGACAGGATTACCTCTCCAGACCCCGCTCTCCCTCCTGTCCGGAGCCACGGGTGTGATGATGTTTCTAGGCCACCGCACACACCTCCAGCATCCCACGGTGCACCCATGTATCAATGTGGCCAACACAACAAAACAATGCTGTGTGTGTGCGCGCACAAGACAGAGCGCGAGTGTGTGCGTGTTATCCCTGTTGTTCCCTCCCCCCTCCTCCCTTCTTTCTCTCCAGGGACATTTGTAGTCGAAATAGCTGCCCTTCCAAAATCCCCAAATTACCCCCAATCAACCCTGCCCTTCCACTTTCTGATCCTTCTGTGTGTGTGCGCAATGTGCATACATGGGCTATTAGCACTCAAGGAGAACTGGTCCGACTCAACACCCCCACTTTGAAGGGCCTTTCGAGAACACTGGCACCACTGGGTCCAGTAGGGGGGCAGTTAGACCTCTTCCTGCCCTTAATGACCTCCATGATCACTACGAGTCAAAGCAGAGTAGAGATAACAGTGGCTGCACGCCAAAGTCACCTTCCCGTCAGCGACGAGAGGAACCAAAAAGGCCAGTTGGCCTAGAGGACGGGGACAGGGGGTACTATTTTTGTTGCGCTGGCTCGAGCTGGTCCTGCGGTTTCTCTGTTGCCCCCTCTGGGCTCAGCTACTACAGAGAAACTGTGGCACCAAAATGGCTCCCACTGCAGAGACGATGCGAGAGGATAAATGATTTGGCGCTACTGTGAGGACTTGCTCACTTGTGCGAGAGAAAAAGAACTGACAAGGTGACAAAAAACTACTGGCAGGAACCACTCTTAAATGTGTCAATATAATTGAGAACAGCTCGATGTGACACTGGGACAACGAACTGACATTACAACATACAATCTGTTTGCTTTCGCACACACAAAAAAAAAATAGGAAATATACATTTACTCTATTTATTTTCAGAATGCACATTTCTATATGTTTTTCAAAAAACAATTTTTTATCGTGCTTCATCAAAATATATAAAAATTAAAACTAAATGTTTTTCACTTCTGAAAACATGTACCTTTTTAAAAATTAATGTTAACCAAAAGCCAATTATCTATTTAAATGGGCTAAGCAAGCCTTTCCAGAAACCTGTCAATAGTCAGCGCAGTAATTTAATGCAAATGAACATTAACGCAATAAAGGCGACGGCAATAATAGCAAATTATAGATGCTCTCGAGGGACAACTTGACCTTCAGCCTCCACGTCTCACAACCACCATCTCGGGTCCCAGCAGGTACAGGCTCAAATAAATATGGCCTGATTCTTGGGACATTTTTCCCTCTCCACAACAGACTGCAACCTTACTTTCAGGTTTCAGGTCTTGCTTTATTCTGAATGAAATTAACATTAACTAAGATAAATAAATGCTGTAGATGTATTGTTCATTCTTAGTTCATGTTAACTAACGTTACCACCTTGTTGTAAAGTGGTACTGAATATTTTATTTAGAATGCATTAAATTGATTTATGCTAATTCATATTTAATAAGGATGTATTAAACTGATCAAAAGTGAAAGTACAAGGTTCACATTGTTATGAATATATATATATATATATATATATATATAAAATTAAAGCTGTTCTTTTGAACTTTCTATTCTTGAAATAATCCTAAAAAATGTTTTCCATAATAATATATAGTAGCTTAACTATATTTAGTATTGATAATAATAAGAAATGTTTCTTCAGCCCCAATTTATCATATTAGAGTGATTTGTAAAGGATCATGTGACACTGAAGACTGGAGTAATGATGCTGAAAATTCAGCTTTGACATTACATAAATAATAAATAAATTAACATTTTAAATATATTCAAATATTTTAAATAGCATTTTATTAAACAGTATGTTTTTCTGTGTCTTTGATCAAATAAATGCAGCCTTAGTGAGCATAGGAGATTTATTTTTTCAAAAACATTGACCCTAAATTTTGAATGATAAATTAAATAATAAATATTATAAATAAATGTCCCTCGGCCTATTATGCATGATCCATCAGCACACATTATTCTAAGAGTAAAACTGCTGTTCTTTGCTGCTGATGTAACCTAGGCCATGCAGAAAAAAAAATCAAATAAAAAAAGTTCTTTCCTACATTATTTTCTGCAAAATATTCAGTTGGACTAGGGAATATGTCACATTTCAGAATCTAAATTAATTTCTGATGCTGTTTCATGCTGTCTTATATGTGACCCTAGACCACAAAACCAGTCAATTTTTGAAATCTGAATAAATTAGCTTTCCATTGTTGATGGTTTGTTAGGATAGGACAATATTTGGCCGAGATACAACTATTTGAAAATCTGGAATCTGAGGATTGCGAAAAATCTGAATCTGAAAATCGCCTTTGAAGTTGTCCAAATGAAGCTCTTAGCAATACATATTACTAATCAAAAATTGAGTTTTGATATATTTATGGCAGGAAATTTACAAAATATCCTAATGGAACATGATCTTTACTTAATGTCCTAATGATTTTTGGCATAAAATAATTGTGACCCATACAATCTATTGTTGGCTATTGCTACAAATGTTCCTGTGCTAGTTATGACTGGTTTTGTGGTCCAGGGTCACATATGGCAAATTCAACATCTGGCTTAATTTAGCCACTTTATCTCAAAATGCGATGGTCTTTCTAGCAAGTACAAGCTACAGATCAAACCACTCCACTATTGTAGCTCCATATATAAAGTGTAGACATACACACCGTAGACAAACACATAAAACATAGACAGACACTATTGTCGTGGTTGGGGTACAGGAAAAGCTTAATCCTAAAATCACTGTGCACATGGGTGTGTATAAACACACACACACACACACACACATTCTCTTAAGCTGGGATGGAAGAAGCCGATCTACTGTGGATGAAAGACATTCCTTATCAGCGTCCTCATAAAGGAACGGGAATAGAAGGTATTTACTCAGCGAGACAGACAGAGTGAGAGAGACTGAAGCTAAAGAAAAGCAAGTCGTGTGGGTAGAAAGATTATGGGTGGGTTGCAGCAGCACTGAGCTGCTTCAAAGACTGTCACACTCTAATCAGAGAGAGAGAGAGAGAGAGAGAGAGAAAGCAAATTTCTGTCCATTTCAGGTGAATTCAGACTCAACAATTTCTGTTTCATCCCGCATCTCCTTCTCTCTGGGTCATGAAGTCAAGTGCAGGGTGAGTCTGTGTTTAAAACAACAGCTAAGCGCAATGACAAAGACCATCTCCTTTATACACATTCACTCGCTTTCAGCCTGTTTTGATAAACAGTCACAAACACACATTCATAGCTGGTCATTTTTCGTCTTGTAGCCCCTGCTGAGAGCATATGCCTTAGCCTCTTGTCATTGTCACACACTCGCTTACACACACACACACACACACACACAGACACACAAGCACATCAGGCGTACTGACAGGCCAATCAAGCCCATGCCGTCATTTCATTTTAATGACTCGCCCTGTCACTCATTCGCCGTTCTACGGGGAGCAGACGAACACTCAGTGCGTCACTAAATAGATGAGTTGAATATAACCACCATTACTGAAAGGAGAGGCTCCGGCGAGCCGAAACGTAGTCTTACAAAGGAACACGGCTTTCAGACCGTTCGTTCTGGACGGAGATATAATACGATGCATCAGTGCACTGCGTCATGGGGTGATAAATGCAGGGCGGTAAATATTTGGAGGCCACGCCGAAGGCCAGAATGTAAAAAGATCAGAAAATAAAAAAGTGACGCAGTGTCTGAATTGCCAAGGTGCTGATTGAGGGATGCAGTGTTGAAACGTCTGCAGTGAATCACTAGAACGCTGCAAGAATTTTCGATTGAATCTGTTATTTCCTTGTGAGAAGCTTTGTGAATTTAATATTTTTTAATTTCATTACAATGTTTAGAGCATAAAAAATGACAAATAAAAAAAAATTTTTATTCATATGTTATGCTTTGTCCTCTGTAGAGGACACCAGGACTTGGTTTTTCTAAATAAAATTACTTGAATAGACAAGAAAAAGCAAAGCTATGGGATTTAAAAAACAAATCATTAATCAATTTTTAGGTTTCTGTATTTTTTTATACCAAGCTTTGTGTAAGGATGATTCCCAACTATGTTACAAATTATTTTATATGCCATTTTTCTTTATGCAATATGTGTGTAAAATGGTCCATAAACTGGTTTTCCCATTAAACACAATGTGCATATTAATGTGGTGTTGGGACAGCATGTTGAAAAAGATTTTCATAATAATATCTAATATTTCATTAGAATATTGATATCTAATTTATTTTCCTATTCATTTGTTGTGTCTGCCAGAATGCATTATAAACATGCTTTTAGTCCTGGTGTCCTCTACAGGGGACATGTGTAAAATGATGTCCTGGAAGTCATATTTGTATCTGAAAGCCCATAACATCTAGCTGAGATGTTGATTTATGTTGAAAATTAAACATATTTAAATGATAATTACAGACTATTAATATGTGACCCTAAAAAAGCAGTCATAAGTAGCACGGGTATATTTGCAGCAATAGCCAAAAATACATTGAATGGGTCACAATAATCCATATGCCGAAAATCATTAGGATATTAAGTAAAGATCAAGTTCCATGAAGATATGTAGTAAATTTCCCACCGTAAATATATCAAAACGTAATTCTTGATTAGCAATATGCATTGCTAACTTCATTTGGAAAACTTTAAAGGCAATTTTCTCAATATTTTGATGTTTTTGCACCCTCAGATTCCAGATTTTCAAATAGTTGTATCCTGACCAAATATTGTCATATCCTTTCATTTATTACATCTCAATTTTAAAAAGTTGCCCTTATGAATGTTTTTGATGTCCAGGGTCCATAAGGGTGTACAATTTTATTACTAAATTAATGTCTGCCATCATTAAAGACCAAGGATTGAATGGTCATGATGAAACTTCCAAACATTTACAAATCTCTGAAAAGCCCTGAATGTGCTCTTTACAGGACATCCAGATTTAAAACTGTGACATATGAGGTCTCTGAGAAATTCACTACAATACAATATCCTTTACAGAAGCAAAAACTCCATAGCTGGGTCTCAGGAGAATAAAAGAGATTCAAATTCTAAATTCTGATTGGACGAGCCACATTCTAAACCTCTGCAAAATTACTATGAACACATATGTGACGTCATATTTGATATTAATTTTTACGTTTCTGCCTTGTTCACTGTAAACGGTCTAACATTAGCATAATGAACTACATTAGGTAGAGAAATTATTAAAATAATTATAATAAATGTACCTGTTACACTACATTTACACTACACTGCATTTGTGACCATGGACCACAAAACCAGTCATGTGTTCAATTATTTTTAAAAATGTATACATCATCTGCTATACAACTATATGAAAATCTGGAATCTTAGGGTGCAAAAGAAAAAAAATCTAAATATTGAGAAAATCGCCTTTAAAGTTGTTCAAATGAAGCTCTTAGGAATGCATATTATTAATCAAAAATTAAGTTTTGATATATACGTTAGGAAATTTACTAAATATCTTCATGGAACATGATCTTTACTTAATATCTAAATGATATATGCTAAATGTGCAAATATACTACTTAAGACTGGTTTTGTGGTCCAGGGTAATATTTTTAATATACTTGACTATTTGTTTCTCTTTGAAAGTCTCTGGTATTTTTCAGGAACATTAAATTATTAGAAATACGTTTCTAATACAAAAGGTGATTTGCGAATAAAATGTCTTACATTGAGTTTGCAGTGTTTTGGTGTGGCCTTCCTAGAGAGTGCTATAGTAATATGTGGCTGGCAAAGAGCATTCGCTTAGAGGATGGTATTACCGCATTCCCCGCGCTTACAAACACACGGGGCTGGGGCGCTGCCACGACAACTGAAACCATGACAGTGAGAGGGGGGTTGAGAAAACAGAGCCAAAAAATCCAATGATCACGGTGTGACTTCGGCCCAGAGAACAGCACACACTCAAAGTCAAACACCTCTCCAAATATAAAGAAGAATGTTCGAGACAGAAACTGTCAGCTGATTAATGCAAAGCCCTCAGACATATAAAAAAAGAATGAAAATCTAATAAAATACTGAAAATATTAGTCATGGTAACACACACAAAAAAAATGAAGGTCAAGGTTTAGTCAGTGCATGTAACTTAGTCTGTAAAAGAATGTCAAGGGCATGACCTTTGTCCCCATAACCTGTGCTATTCAGGTTTTTACATTAGCAGGTAATTCACGTCTAAGTGTAGGGTGATGGATAATTAGCATACACACATGTACACTTGATGGTGACTGCCTATGTGCTGATTTCAGAATAACGCTAAAGCCATTTCATGCTGCAGCTTTCTATCCGTTTTCCCCCCTCTATTTGTCTTTTCCACCATTTCCTTTTTTATTTAAACAGCTTTGTGGTTTCGGTAACTTTGTGTCGCTGTGTAACATCTGTGTGTCCTTTTGTCTGTGTTGCTAAGCGGACAGAGCACTGGTATCTAGCTAATAATGAGAAATTGAGAGGCAAGGAGGTGCAAGGACATTTAAATCTTCCCTGGTTTCTTTATATTACTTACAATAAATTTAAAAAGCCTTAGAAAATCTAAATAATGGATTCTAAAATTAAACATCACATTTAGAACAAATATATATTAAACACAACCATTCTAATGACATAAAAACCTGAAATTATATGTGGAAAGGATTCCAATATAATTAGAATATCATTTTACAAATAAGAACAAAAATGACATGCACAAATGATAAGAAAAAATACACTATATTTTAAAATATTTTATATATATGTCTATATCAAATACACAGTTTATTAAAAACCGTTGAGATCAGAAATGGAGCGAAATGGAAACGCAAAAGGAAAAAGCACCGTGATGAAATGTGTAAGCAAATGGCTTCGATCCCAACGAAATTCATGGGCTAAGAAAAATAGAAAACTCAAACGATTTCCTTAAATGAGGTGCGTTATTGATAAAGCATTTTCAGCGCGTCCAGGATCAATCCTTTATCATTTTTAATTTTCCGCTCCGCTGCTTTGAGCCCTTGTGAGGAACACCAGGTGTTTCGAGGAGACAAGATGCCTTTAAAAAGCAGGACTTTAAAGAATAAATTCTTTAATGGAAGAAAAACATTTTTAGCATGAATTAAATAGAAAATATTTTTTTAAATAAATATTTTGTAGTCAGTACACAATTTGAAACAGTGCCGGCGTATGAAAAACATTTTATCAGGGCGTTTTATTTATTTATTTATTTATTTTATATAAATGCGTGTTTGTTCATAAAACGTGCAGAATAAAATCTCACACATTTTACGATGCGTAAACGAATGAAGCTAATTTCTGCATTGCCTCTCTGTCTTCCTATGAGGACCAGTGATCAAGCGAGAGTAGAGAGAGAAAGAGAGAGAACACGAAAGTTTTTTTAATGTCATTCCAATGCGCTCGGCCGTGTCATAAGAGATCAACAAAAATACACATCACTTTTTTTTTGTCTCTGTCTATCGGTCTTTCGCAATACAGAGGTCAACGTAAAAAACGTGTTTTAAAGACCATGGCACCTGCTAGCGATTAAACGGGGATTACGGGTCCAAAAAAATCTTTCAGGTTGGAGTGGTAAAATTAAGTCCAGGCTTTTGCAGGTGTTGACTGGACCATACGTCATCCTACTTAATCGGTTGACACACTGAGGGCCGTTTGATGGCACGCGTGTGACAGTCGGACGCACATCTGCAAGCGTTGAGAGCAACCAAATATGCCACACACACACACACACGCACGTAGACACACATATTCACTTCTTGAGCATCTCTGCTTCTGGAAAATTCTGGAAAATGTTTTCTCGAAAGTTTTCGTTTCTGCTTCATTTCGGGTCGATTAAGCAATACGAGTGAATCTATAGACTAAAAAGCTGTGCGCGTGCCGGTGCGCAGAGCGCGAGGAGTTTGGGCAAGAGAGACATCCTTAGCCTGACAATATTAGCACATTTAAGACTTTTATATGGCATATGCCACAGACACAAATACAACAACATTCTCTATCGGAACTGACTTACCGATCAGCATGTTGTGAAAGGTAACGTTATCCTGGTTTCCAAAAAGAAACCAACCGAAAGAAAAGAAAAATCAGCGCTGGAAAATCAGAATGCTTGATAAATACTCTCCGACTGTTTGAAATGCGTCTTTTCCCCCTCACTCTTCGATGAGTCTCACTCTTGTTTCTGCTCCTGGAGTTGATGTGTCAGAAGAAACGTTACACACGCTCGCCACTCACGCGCGCAGTGCTCCGCTGATCTGCGCGCCCTCGACGGGGAACGGGAGGAGGAGGAGGGAGCGCGTATGATCGACAGTCTTTTACCCCCATCTACTCCCCCACCACCACTACCACCTCCTTCTCTCTCGCTCTTTTTGCTGCCTGCCGCTTAACCTGAACGAACGGCACAGATGGGAAAATTAGCTGGTGCTATTTTCTCCTTTCATGGTCCTTGATTTCGACTAAATAATTCTGTGTGCGTCTGTGAAAGGAGATGGGGGGTATTTTTTTCGGCCTGCAACAATTCTGGGTAATTTAACACACATACTCTTAATGAGAGATTTACTGTTCTAGAATGAAACAATATGACAAAGCAAAAAAAAAACCAAAAAAAAAAACCGGAAGGTTAAAGGAGTTGTTCACTTCCAGAATGAAAATTTTCTGATAAATTACTCACCCCCATCCATGTCATCCAAGCTGTTCATGTGTTTCTTTCTTCCGTCGCAAAGAAATTAAGTTTTTGAGGTAAACATTCAAGGAATCAACGGTTTGAAGGTCCAAATTGCAGTTTCATAGACCAACTTCATTGGTCTATACGACCCCAGCCGAGGAATAAATGTCTTATCTAGCAAAACTGTAATTTTCTTTAAAAAAAAAACAAAACAAAAAAACATATATATATATATATATATATATATATATATACCTTTTTTTGTAAACGTGTGTGTGATTATGTAATGCATGAGGTCAAGCTTGCAAGACAAGCATTTCTGGTTAAAAAGAAACATTTTTATTTTGTTTAGAAAATGACCAAAGGTTTCCCTAGATAAGACCCTCATTCCTCGCCTGGGATCATGTAGATTCCTTTGAAGCTACACTGAATTGGCAATTTGGACCTTTAGCCCATTGATCCACATTGAAGTCCACTATATGGAGAAAAATCCTGGAATGTTTTCTTCAGAAACTTTCATTTCTTTTTGACTGAAGAAAGAAATACATGAACATCTTGAATGACGTGGGGGTAAGTAAATTATCAGAAAATTTTTCAGGATATGAACTTCTCCTTTAAGGCCCGTTCGCAACAAGAACGATATATATACTAGTGTCATCATCAACTCCCGATAACAATATTCCGTCTGCCTCTTTAAATGCTCAAGCTCTTTAAAGTCAGGTGGGATCTGATTGGCTGCCAATGTTTTTATCGTTCATCAGCTGGGAAAAAAAATGCTCTGATGTGCACTTCCCAAAAACAACTATGGTCACAAGTTCCGTCGTTACCAATAGTTAAATTGAACTTGTGATCATAGTTAGGTAACAATGCTTTCGGAAATGCACTTCTGAAAGTGATAAATTCCATAACGTTTCCTATTCTTAAAGATTTACAATTGAACCTTCACAAAGAGATTGACAGGTGATCTGACCAATCATAACACAGAATCCTCCATTTTCAATAAACAAATCAGACAGGAGATTATACAGGTCCTTCTCAAAAAATTAGCATATTGTGATAAAGTTCATTATTTTCTGTAATGTACTGATAAACATTAGACTTTCATATATTTTAGATTCATTACACACAACTCGAAGTAGTTCAAGCCTTTTATTGTTTTAATATTGATGATTTTGGCATACAGCTCATGAAAACCCAAAATTCCTATCTCAAAAAATTAGCATATTTCATCCGACCAATAAAAGAAAAGTGTTTTTAATACAAAAAAAGTCAACCTTCAAATAATTATGTTCAGTTATGCACTCAATACTTGGTCGGGAATCCTTTTGCAGAAATGACTGCTTCAATGCGGCGTGGCATGGAGGCAATCAGCCTGTGGCACTGCTGAGGTGTTATGGAGGCCCAGGATGCTTCGATAGCGGCCTTAAGCTCATCCAGAGTGTTGGATCTTGCGTCTCTCAACTTTCTCTTCACAATATCCCACAGATTCTCTATGGGGTTCAGGTCAGGAGAGTTGGCAGGCCAATTGAGCACAGTAATACCATGGTCAGTAAACCATTTACCAGTGGTTTTGGCACTGTGAGCAGGTGCCAGGTCGTGCTGAAAAATGAAATCTTCATCTCCATAAAGCTTTTCAGCAGATGGAAGCATGAAGTGCTCCAAAATCTCCTGATAGCTAGCTGCATTGACCCTGCCCTTGATAAAACACAGTGGACCAACACCAGCAGCTGACATGGCACCCCAGACCATCACTGACTGTGGGTACTTGACACTGGACTTCAGGCATTTTGGCATTTCCCTCTCCCCAGTCTTCCTCCAGACTCTGGCACCTTGATTTCCGAATGACATGCAAAATTTGCTTTCATCCGAAAAAAGTACTTTGGACCACTGAGCAACAGTCCAGTGCTGCTTCTCTGTAGCCCAGGTCAGGCGCTTCTGCCGCCGTTTCTGGTTCAAAAGTGGCTTGACCTGGGGAATGCGGCACCTGTAGCCCATTTCCTGCACACGCCTGTACACGGTGGCTCTGGATGTTTCTACTCCAGACTCAGTCCACTGCTTCCGCAGGTCCCCCAAGGTCTGGAATCGGTCCTTCTCCACAATCTTCCTCAGGGTCCGGTCACCTCTTCTCGTTGTGCAGCGTTTTCTGCCACACTTTTTCCTTCCCACAGACCTCTTGCTTGAGGGTGTCAATGATGGCCTTCTGGACAGCAGTCAGGTCGGCAGTCTTACCCATGATTGCGGTTTTGAGTAATGAACCAGGCTGGGAGTTTTTAAAAGCCTCAGGAATCTTTTGCAGGTGTTTAGAGTTAATTAGTTGATTCAGATGATTAGGTTAATAGCTCGTTTAGAGAACCTTTTCATGATATGCTAATTTTTTGAGATAGGAATTTTGGGTTTTCATGAGCTGTATGCCAAAATCATCAATATTAAAACAATAAAAGGCTTGAACTACTTCGAGTTGTGTGTAATGAATCTAAAATATATGAAAGTCTAATGTTTATCAGTACATTACAGAAAATAATGAACTTTATCACAATATGCTAATTTTTTGAGAAGGACCTGTATATTATCTTTGGTGGACTTAAACGTAAAAAACTTTGTGGATGAAATAAAATACGCTCAGATGTTCATTCATGTTTATTTCATGCTTTATATGCGGAAAAAAAAAAGATCGCTTCACATGCCATTTAAACAGAGGCAATTTTGCAAAGGGACAATGAGTAAAACTTCAGTAGCATTGTGTGGTTTGACCAAAAATATGTATTACCATTTTTTTTAAGCTTTGGGTGGTTTTATCATGGTTACCTGACTTTGTGTCTTTATATGAATCAGATGGCATAAAACAGTTGCAGAAGCACTGCATTTTAATCATAATTCAAACAAACATGATACATGAGCCTATACCATGAGCTGTTTTTGATGTAAATTAGATATAATTTAAAAATTTTAAGCAAAAACAGAATGGTCTGACCTTACATAAAACATCTGAATGAAACAAAAACAGCAGACGCCTGAGTAAGAAGCAAATTCACTCTCTGACAACAGGTGGAGCTTATGGAACAGCAGCAATACAGTGTTTCCTTGATTACATTTATAACATTATCAACCAAAAAGGAATTCCATCACTTCCAGGTACTGTATGTACTGTGATCATGAGTGGTCTTGTGTAGCATATGTTACGTAATATTGTAGATATAGCACAAACAGTGATCAGATGTATGCCAGTTCTGTGTGCAAGTGTGTGTATGTGCTACAGTTTGTTCAGCCTGAAGCTCTGAACACTGAGACATTAGTGATGACAGCAGAGACAGCTGTGCCCTCTTCCTGCCAAAATACTTCCGCCATCCATCCATCCACACGCACAGATTAGTGTTTGTCTGTGTTGTGCTCAAGTAAGAGAACTATATCATACAATAAATGATTCAGCCTCTTTAACAGCATCAAACTAGAATTTTCATCTCTCAGTTTAGATAAACAAATAGCTTGCCCAAAATAAAATCTGCCATAATTGACTCACTCTTATGTTGTTTCAAACCTGTATGTGGTTATTTTTTCCATGAACACATACAAATAATGTATAATAATAATAATAATAATAAATAACTTAGATGTTTAAGATTATTTAAAAGATTACTATTTTTTAGTATTATTATAAAAAATAAATAATCATGCACACAATAAGGTATTTAATTAGTCATTTGTATTTATTTATTTATTTTTTAGTGTGTGTAGGGTTACATGTAAAAACGGTTTAAAATATAATAAATTATAATCATTTTAACAATACATTTAAAAATCTTTACATACAGTGGAGATCAAAATTACATAACAATCTATAAATACTTGATATTCTTCTGAAATATTGTTAATCTTCATTGCACAAAATCTGAAGGAATAGCTGTTTCCAAGGCTTTTTAACTAAAACCATTATTTTGTGGAAAACACAGCAATCAAAATTAGAGAACAGCAACCACTTGGTTCACTCTTCTTTAACTCTCTTCCATAGTTTGATAACTGCAGTGGGTTTCGTAACCATAACTTTGTTGCCATCAGGTTTACGTCAGGATTTTGACCTGGCCATTTCATTATTTCAGTGTTCTTAGCTTTAAAAGGTTATGAAACCCCTTTGTTTCAGCACAGGTTTGTTTTTGAAACAATTTTATAAAAATGCTGCAAAAGTGCACTGCGGAGCGGAGGGGGAAGAGGGGAGAAAGTCAACTTCGGGTTCAGACGGATCAGACAGATTCATTTCGCTCCCATTGAGTTAACAACACAAACAAATGCACACCCATTTGCATTCTGCATCGAAAACATATATGAATGCGCTGTTGCACCTCTATTAACATTTAATGCTTATTTTGCCGCGTTTATAATCCTTTTGATGGGTTGCGTCAAGGAGCTGTAGTAACCGCTATTACACTCACTATATGAATGAATCGCGTTTGTGCCGAACTCCGACAAAGCAAAACAAACACTCTCCTTGGATCCATGAATATTTATCTCAGTTAATGTATGCAATCTCAGTTTGAAGTGTCTGTCATGGTAAATCAACACACGCTGTCCTGAAAAATTAGGCGAAGCGTCTTCTCATAGGATAAGAACACGCAGCCTCATGAATAATTATGAAACCAACGCGTCATCGATGTACTATAGTACACTGCCACGTCACAAACTGTGACGTCAACACAATGTAGATTTTAAACTTGGAAGATGAAAATAGTGCAGAAAAGTTCAAAAATATCTTAAATTAGTTTTCTCCAAAAATTTAATTAAATGGATGCTTACATGATGTACAACACAAACACCTCTGCTAAAATCTCAGAAAAAGTAGTCTGGGGTTTCATAACCCTTTAAGGAACTGCTTTACCAGTTTTGCAGTGTGACGGGGCATTGTCTTGCATGAAAATTGAATGTTGCTGAAGGAGGTTCTGATAGACATTTGCATTGACCTGCCATGTATCTGTAAAGGAGGCCAAACTCCTGCTGCAGAAGACATGCCCCACTTCCTCCTCCACCTTTCCTTATGCACATAGGCTTAAGCCAAACATGTTTCCCATCAGACCCAAATAAATTAAACTTGCTCTTATCACAAAAGTGAACTTTGGATCAGTTCACTCTCCACACAACATGCTTCTCAGCAAAGGTGAGCTTAGCTTTTTGATTCTTTCTGAGAGATGAGAGACTTGGTCACTGCAGAGTGCACTTTTAGTCTCTTAAACATGCTGAGACAGATCCTTAGCCTAGATCCTTACCCTGTTTAGCACTGAATTGGCAAGCAATTCCAGCTGCGGTGTTGAACCGATTCCCCAATTTAACCTGTCTTCTCGTGCATTTGTCTTATGTGGACAACTAGCTTTTTTGGAGGATTTAAATGAAATAGTGTCATCACAGATTTGGAATGACCAACTTCTTTTCCAGTAACTGAAAGGGCCATCGCTTTGGCCTTCATCTGGACAATATTCTGCCGCAGGATTTAAGTCAACTTAAAGCGGGCCACCATCTTGCAATCTCAGTGAAAAGACGGCTTGTCATTTAATAATGAAGTTAGCACCATGTACTGTACCAGATTAACACCAATAACTTGGGGGTATCTCAAGTGTTCTCTAATTTTGATCAGAGTTCTTTTTCAAATATCTAATTTACATTTTTTTATACTGTGCTTCAGAATACATTATGAAATATGCTTTGAAAATTGCCCTTCTATTCCTGTCAGGACAACTTCAAATAGGACTAAGCAGTGACCTTGAAATTTAGGAAATTATAGGTTGTTCTCTAATTTTGATCTCCACCGTAGATCTATTTCAGTGATAATCTAATTACAGTGATTTGTATGAGAACCAATGCCATTTGAGTTTCCTGACATTCATATTTAATTTGTGAGCTGTAGCAGAAGTGCATGACTTTATAAGAATCTGAATATACTGCATTAGCTATAGATTATTGTAATAGAGTTTTAAGTTGCTTTTTGAAGCTTGTCGTCACTATGAACAGTCATTGTATGGAGATACTCTTTAAAATGTTTGATTTTTTGTGTGTGAGTTCCAAAATGGATAGCATAAGGACTTACAAATAATTACAAAATATTATTTTTATGGGTAAACTATGCCTTTAAACTTAACCACGGTCAAAGGGGAATTATATACTGTACATATCTCAAGACCTGTAGCCGCAACTGTATAAGCAAAATGAAAAGAATATTGAGTACTTTTCAAAAGTTGTCAAAAGTCAAAACTGTTCTTGGATCATTTGAATAATTCAGCAATTAGTCTTCAAGCCTTCAGTATCCCAGAGTGCAGTAGGGCGTATTACGAAAGGTGATGGGCAGGTGAAGGAGTAAGTGATTTACTCCTCCAGTAGCGTTAAGAGTCTATTACAGCTGCAGACAGACATTCAGAACGGTACCATGACCTTAGCGTAGCGCTCAGTGGAAATCCTTTCAGCTGAAAACATCGCTGATGTAAATAAAGCAACCTGCCAATCAATCCCATCATTCAGAACAATCGAAACACACCTGCCATACAGCCGCTTTTGACAATATATAAACAGTACAGTGAGCATTTTATTTCAAAGGATCCCACTGGTGCGAGTCAGTCTTTGTTATCATGTTTCCTTTAATAATTTACTTGCGCCTTTTAATCCAAATGGCTGGTACGAGCACATGGTAGCGTCTCACTGCATGGTCATGCTAGTCTGTTAGTCCATCTGCCTCCTCCATGCACACTTGCACAAGTCCAAGCGAGTCTGAATGGTAAGGCGGGCTGTCAAACAGAAAAACTGCTCATAGAGTGAAGAGAGAGAAACTGGCAGCTTGAGCTTTTCGAGGTTAACAATATCTCTATTTTTTTTTTGACTGCCGTTCATCAGAAACAGTGACTATTGCTGTTGTGTTTAATAGCTAAACAACAGATAAACACACAAGATTTTTATTACTCTTTATGCCATCTTGTATTGCACAAAAAATTTGTAAAGCAATAAAAAAAAAATCAGTTTGCATTGATTTTTTAACTTCATTTATTTAATATTTCTTGTAAAATAGATAATATTATGAGACTAATATTACGACTATAAATTAGCTATTTTTAAGAAATAAAACATTTTGCTACACTACCAGTCAAAAGTTTTGAACAGTAAGATTTTTAAAGCCTGCATTTATTTGATTCAAAGTACTGCAAAAAATATGAAATAATGTTACTATTTAAAATAACTGTTTTCTATTTGAATATATTTTAAAATGTAATTTATTCCTGTGATTTCAAAGATCATTACTACATTTATTGTTATTACTATGATGACAACATAATAAAAAAAATCAGGTTTCTTTGATAAATAAAAAGTTCAGAAGAATAGCATTTGAAAAAGAAATCTTTTGTAACATTATAAATGTCTTTAGCATCACTTTTGATCAGTTTAAAGCATCCTTGCTAAATAAAAGTATTGTTACAAAAGCTTTTTATTTCAGATAAATGCTTATCTTTGGATCTTTCTATTCATCAAAAGAATCCTGAAAAAAAATTACTCAACTGTGTTAAATATTAATAATAATAATAATAATAACAACAACAAATGTTTCCTGAACAGCAAAACAGCATATTAGAATGATTTCTGAAGGATCATGTGACACTGAAGACTGAGTACTGATGCTGAAGTTTTTTATTTATTTATTTTTTTAGTAAAAAAAAATTTCTAAATGTATTCTTGACCAAATAAATGAAGCTGAGCAGAAGGGACTTCTTTAAACATTAAAAATCTTACTGTTCAAAAACTTTTGACTGATAGTGTATATACTGATCTATATTTTTAAATAAAAATTGGCTATGTTTTACAAGAAAACACAATTTCAGTTTAATTTATTGTGTTACTTACTGTTTCTTTATGATTGTATTTACATTTACTAGCAACTTCTGATATAAAATTGTTTCTACATCATTTTTTTCATTGCAGATCTACGCATATTATTTCCTTTATTTGCATTTATATTTAATTTATTATTAATTTCTATAAGAAACATATATAGAGGTTTGTGTAGATTCGAAATACCAGCCAATGAATGCAAAACATTTACTGTAAAGAAGTAAATGAACATTTAAAACAAAACTTAAAAATTGACATATTTAAGAATTGTGCGAACAAGTGCCACTAGCAAAAGGAATATGTGTGAGAGAAAGCGTTTTCACACACTTAACCTGGAAAATCGAAGAACAAAAAGGCTTACAACCTAAAGCAAACAACATCCCACACTGCTGGCACTCCTGCTGCATGACACTATGGAATAATGACAGGGGCTGAGGAGACGACAAAGTGAGCGAATACATATGTGTATTTAGAGAGAGAGAAAATGGAAAGAATGGAGTTTGAGTCTTAAGCACCTGGGAAAGAGAAACAGAGGGAGAAAGAGAGGGAGAGACTGGAAAACCAGTAAAAAGAAGTCCATAAAGCTGAGTGTAAAGGTCAAGGAAAGGAATGACTCTTGCCAGTGTGATAAAAGCCATTCATTTTTAAGAAATTCTCCTTTTGTGTTCTAGAAAGAAAGAGGTCAAACAGATTTGGCATTAGATGAGAGCGAGTAAATGACAGAAATTTCATTCTTCAGTGAACTACTCCTTTAACTTCTGAAAGAGACTGTGTGTGTGCGTCCGTGTGAGAGAGCGAGAGAGATTTGTCACAGTCATGCGCAACATTACCCCACTTTGATTAGATGTTGAGATATATGCAGCACACACAAAGCACGCACACAGGCCGTTCTGCCAACATAGTGTCATATGGAGCTCGAGGTTGCTTCCTGCACATCATTTCCTGTGCGGGGCTGTCACTGCCCATCAGACCACTGAAGAGATTTGACACTGACAAGAGCTGACAGAGGAAAAACACACAACACAAACACTCCCTGACACAAACACACACATCAGAAACACACTGACAATTCAACGCTCTCTGACACCAATATACACATAAGCAACAACACACTGAACACACAGCTCTAACACACTACAACAACATTTTTAAAAGTTATAACAAACAGCATACAGACAATATTCTCAAAACGACAATATGACAATAAGGAACATCTACAATACTAGTAGGTAACATTTTGATCAATAGAATACTTTATGTAAATATATTTTGAAAATAATTACATTTAAATAAACCTTAAATCGTTTTTTTAATAATCTGAATACATTAAATATTATATTGTATATTACATTAATAATATAAAACATTTATAATATATACACTACCAGCCAAAGGTTTTTGAACAGTAAGAACATTTTTAAAAATGTCTTTTCTGCTCACCAAACCTGGATTTATTTGATTCAAAGCACAGCAAAAACAGTAAAATGTTGAAATATTTTTACTATTTAAAATAAGTGTTTTCTGTTTAAATATATTTCAAAATGTAATTTATTCCTGTGATTTCAAAGCCGAATTTTTAGCATTATTATTCCAGTCTCATGATCCTTCAGAAATCATTCTAATATTCTGATTTGCTGCTTAAAAACATTATTTATTTATTTATTATTATTATTATTATTACTACAGCTGAGTAGATTTTTTTTCAGGTTTCTTTGATAGATAGAAAGTTCAGAAGAACAGCATTTATCTGAAATAGAAATCTTTTGTAACATTATAAATGTCTTTATCATCACTTTTGATCAATTTAAAGCATCGTTGCTAAATAAAAGTATTAATTTATATAATTTTCATAATTCCCCCTTCATCCCCCAAATGTTTCTTGAACTGCAAAACAGCATATTAGAATGATTTATAAAGGGTCATGTGACACTGAAGACTGGAGTAATGATGCTGAAAATTTAGCGTTGATCACATGAATAAATTAGATTTTAAAATATATTTAAATAGAAAACAGTTATTTTAAATAGTAAAATATTTCAAAATGTTACAGTTTTTGCTGTGCTTTGGATCAAATAAACACAGGCTTGGTGAGCAAAAGAGACTTCTTTAAAAAACATTAAAAATCTTACTTTTCAAAAACTTTTAACTGGTATTGTATATTAAATATATAAAGCTATGAAGATTTCTATTTTCAATCAATGTTGTTATTTTGTACTTTCTATTTAAACTTTTTTTAAAATGATGTTTTTGAAAATAATGTATGACAGTTTCCACAAATATAACAATAAGCAACACAACCTGTAATAATAATATTTTTATATAAATGTATAACAATAATAAATGTTTCTTGAGCACCAAATCAGCATATTAGAATGATTTCTGAAAGATCATGTGACACTGAAAACCGGAGTAATGATGCTGAAAATTCAGCTTTGCTATCACAGGAATAAATTGCATTTGAATATATATATATATAAACTTTAAATTGCAACATTTCACAAAATCACTGTATTTTGGATGAAATAAATGTGATTTGGTAAGAATAAGATACTTGACATAAAATATAAAATACAATGGAAATATGCTAGCTAGTCTTTTTGTAATTTATGATTTACAGGATATTATTAAATAATTTAAAAATGCTACAAAAATACTGACATAATATTCTACAAATAAAACATGAACTGTGTGCTCAGAGTGTGCAAGGGTATTCAGATCCTTTCTGTGACATCCAAATGAACATCCCATAATATGAGTGTCACAATGAATCTGAAGTGATTTGCTGAGAATGTAAAACCCGAATATTTCGCAGCAGCATATTAGCCCGAGTCAAACACATATACTCCAGTGACCTGCGCTCAATGTCACACACGCGCACACAAGCTCACACTGGACCCCTCTTTGTTCTGGGGCAGCATCTGTTTGGTCTGATAAAGGGATTAGGACATCCATTCCCCTGACCAGCCAATGGGGTTTAACCACACTGAGAATAACAGTACGGGTTTGTGTGCGTGTATGTGCGAGATAGACGCCACCAGAAACAGAGAGGAAGACTAGAAGTGTGCTGTACAAGACTTCTCATGGCGTGTGTGTGTGTGTGTGTGTGTGTGTGTGTGTGTGCACATCCAGATTGTGCCATTTTTCGCCTGAATGAGAGAAATGATGAAATCCTAATTACACGCTACAGACATTACCCCAAGCAAAGACTCGCTCAGTCAAGCGCTGCCCAACAAAACACGTGCTTGCAACCTTTAGCCTTCATGACACTACTCCTCTTCCTCATCGGCATGAGGAGAGTTGCTGCAACATAAAAACAGCAGTGTATAATTGGGAAAACAATTCACACACGCTGATGAACACTGATGTGTAATAGAGTGAGGAGGGCGTTTGTGATTTGTCCGCTGTCGGTTCGGAAGAGTTGCTGACACGACACATTATGCCCTTGTGATTTAATACACGGTGATGACGGTGATGATGATGCTGATGACAACGGCCATGATGCTAATGCTGATGATATAAATGATCCAGCGCTGTGATGGCCGGTATGTTTCTGGACCAGATTTTTTGGAAGCAATAAACACTCTATCGTTCTCTCTCTTGGTTTATTTCACCCTCTGTTCCTGTCGTTCTGCCATACTTTATCATTAACTGCAGCCACCCAGAGCAGCCAACCGGAAAATTTCCATCATGAAACACTAACTCATCTGCATATTACAGCCCCATTCGCTCACTCCCCGTGCATAAATTAATACATGAATAACAATGAAAGACCCGGTGTCGCTCTCTGAACCAAATGTGACGTTCTTTTGGTAAAGTGTTGCGCTGTGAAATATCCTCACGCTTGAATGTGCTCCAAGGTTGAATTCACACACTTTCTGCTTGTGTGCTGTAAATCATTTGTCTGACCTCTAGTTTTACATCTTAATAAACCGCAAGAGTACATGCGGCAAAATTTAACCGGCTGTGCGTCATTTTTGTGACGTCAAAGTACTGTACATTTTGTGCACAGTAATCCATTGCTGAATTTCTCAGACGTGCAAAAGCTTTGCTGTTTGTTGGCAATGGCCAAAGATAGCAACATTTGGGGGCGGGGCTACCTGTTTGACTGACCAATTGCAGATAGGGAGCAGTAGGAGTGATTGACAGCTTCATTAGTCACAAACTGCAGTTTTACCCGCAATTAAAACTTTCTAAAACAAGAGAAGTAGGTCATTATTGCTTAATTTCATAAATGTGACCGTGGGCCACAAAACCATTCATAAGGGTAATTTTTTAAAAGTAAGATTTATACATACTCTGATAAATCTTTATATTAAACTGAATAAATAAGCGTTCTATGTATGTATGGTTTGTTAGTATAGGACAATATGTGACCCTGGTCTTAAGTAGCATGGGTATATTTGTAGCAATAGCCAAAAATACATTATATAGGTCAAAATTATACATTTTTCTTTTATGCCAAATATCATTAGGAAATAAAGTAAATATCATGTTCCATGAAACTTTGTAAAGTTCCTACCGTAAATATATCTTAATTTTTGATTAGTAATATGCATTGCTAAGAATTTCGTTTGAACAACTTTAAAGTCAATTTTCTCAATATTTAGATTGTTTTGCACACTCAGCTTTCAGAATTTTTTTAAATAGTTGTATCTCGGCCAAATATTGTCCTACCCTAATAAATGTAAATTTAGAAAAATTGACCCTTATGTCTAGTCTTGTGGTCCAGGGTCACATATTTGGCCGAGATACAACTAATTAAAAATCTGGAACCTGAGAAAATCTAAATATTGATAAAATCACCTTTAAAGTTGTTCAAATGAAGTTCTTAGTAATGCATATTACAAAATTAAAAATTAAGTTTGATATATTTACGATAAGAAATTTACAAAATGTCTTCATAGAACATGATCTTTTCTTAATAGTAAAAGAAAAATCTGGACCCATACAGTGCATTTTTGCCTATTTCTACAAATATACCTGTGCTACTTAAGACTGGTTTTGTGGTCACAGGTCACAAGTCATTATTTTTTGTGGTATTATTAAAGTGGTGCACAAATATCATAACCTTAAAAAAAAAGGATTGGAACATAGAAAAAAAAGACATCTTCCATCTTCCTCTCAGAGAAGTGACAAGAGACCACGTGAAGAGTAATAGGGTGAAAGATGAAAAGAGAGAAGCTGTGAATAATCGAACGAAAAATGGTGATAAAAGAGGAAAGTCAAAGAAAGAGATGGGGGGGGGGGAAGAGAAAGAGAGAGAGAGTACATTGGAATGGCAGAAAAACGCAGCTGTGCAGACACACTCATGCAGAAAATTTCAGCCTTTAATAAATCTCTCTCTCTCTCTCTCTCTCTCTCTCTCTCTCACACACACACACACACACACACACACACACAGTTGCTATAATCCAATACCTCACGCTGCATTAGAGGAGACCAGAGACGGACAGCATGAAAGACAGAGAAAGACAAACACAGGAGCCGAATAAACATGCTAAACACAATAACGCATCACACACAGTTGAAGCACTGTACCAAAAATACCAGAATGTGTTCACCAAAACAAACACTGCTATAATGACAATATTGTACACACACTTACATACAGTAAATATTCTGTTTAGCAGCCTTTCATCTAAAGAGCTTTAAAATAAAACACCATACTATACTCTTAAACATGCATCAGGATTATGAAGACTCTAATAAATCACACTAACTTGTGGAAAATGCATCTGATGTCACTTTTACATGCACTTTAAATTATGCAATGTCATATTTTTCAAGTTTTAAATTTATATTTTTTTTGACCATATATGTATTATTGCTATACGCTATTTTCTTATTTCATATTTAAAGTCCCCATGAAATCAAAATTTAAGTTTTTTGTCTTTTAGTATGAATATATTAGCTTAAAGGTTATCTATAAGGTAGTGTTGTCAAAACAATTAAAAAATCGCATTTACAAGTTACAAGCATTCAAAACAGTCTCTAACTACTGCCAATACGGAACAATGATTTTGATGACATCATCCTACTCTTCAGATTCTCATCAAACTTTCTGTATAGTGAACGACACATAGTGCACTATATAGGGGATAGGGAACAATCAGACAGATTGAGTCAGCACAGACCATAAAACGTATCGGACCCATTTGAATGAACACAGAATGCTACATTTTAAAGCAATATAATGAGACTGTGGTGGTCATACGCTGTCAAATGCACCTTTACTTAACAGCTCTAGCCCAAGCTGTGATATAAATGAAATGCTATTTTAAAAAGTGGGCAGAACCTGGATCTGTCTTCCTGTTTCAGTTACGTCAACACATAGAATAATGTTGTGTTTTCCAAAGCACTTTAGTGGACCATTAATTGCCACATTTCTGGTCAAAAATTGGTCAGTGGCCAGTATATACAACTATCAATAGTCATAATGGTTACTAAGCAGCATTGTAATGTCAAAAATTCTCCAGTTACTTAAGATTGAAGCTAAAACTGTGGTGTTAGCTCACTGATCTTTACTCACAAATACACAGCAGATCTACTATTTACTGCTCTTTAGTGTGTGTGTGTGTGTGTGTGTGTGTGTGTGTGTCCAGGGCACCTGAGAGAAGACTGCTAATCTCAGCAGTCATATTACGTAGCATTCCCATGATGCACCTGTCTGGGGATTGGGATGGTGGGGGTGTTGAGATAAGGGGAAGGACAGATAAGAATGAGGTAAAATGAAGAACGAGAGAGAAGAGTTGGAAAATAAAGAGAAAACGGTAGAGGAGGAATTATGTTTTAGAGAGAAATAGATGGGGTGAAATAAAATGGTTTGTCAGCTAGAGTGGACCATTAATGAATGTGGACAAAAGCAGATGCTCTGAGGGTTTTAAACACACAAGTCTTATAGCAAATGTTCATGTATGCACACAGACCCAAAACTGAGTGATTATAATTATTCAAATGGAACAAAATAAAAGGTAGATATGATGATGTCCCTGCAAGCACATTCATCTTAACCTTCTTGTGGCATGTGTGTATATGTGATATGTGTGTGTGTGTGTGTGTGTGTGTGTGTGCAGTCATGCTGATTATGTGGGTTTGAGTACAGGGGCCTGGAGGAGTCAACAGAAGGTGAGCAGTGATAAGACTGTTACTTAGTGTGTGTGCTTGTGTGTGTGTGTGTGTGTGTGTGTGTGTGTGTGTGTGGTTGAGTGTCGCCGTAAATCAAGTTTCCAGGCTTTTGCCTTTCCCTACTGACATGAAAGTGAAACACATACACACACACACACACACACACACACACACACACACACACACATACCAACACAAATGCATTTAATTTTTCTCAAATTGATTTTCATTTTTACCATAGGCATCTAGAATTTAGTTTTAACTGTTAAGGAGAATGATTTCTAAAAAGCATAAAAAGTATAATACATTCTGGAATGCATATAATTTACAGGATACTAATAAAATACACTCATTTTATTGTACCCAATTCATTACCATGTTCAACATTGTTTTGAGTTAAAGGGATAGTTCATCCAAAAACACAAATTCTGTCAATAATTATTCACCCTCATATCATTACAAACACGTAAGACCATCGTTCAGCTTCAGAACACAAATTAAGATATTTCTGATTAAATCAGAGAGCTTTCTGATCCTCCATAGACAGCCACGCAATTGACATGTGCAAGGCCCAGAAAGGTAGTAAGGATATCTGTAAAATAGTCTAAAAAAATTTTTTATAACTTTATTCAACAATTATTCTCCTCTGCGTCATCCTGGTGCCATTTATCTATGGAGGGTCAGAAATCTCTTGGATTTTATCAAAAATATCTTAATTTGTGTAACAAAAACGAATGACGGTCTTGTGGGTTTGGAACAATATGAGGGTGAGTAATTAATCACAGAATTTAAATTTTTGGGTGAACTATCCCTTTACAGTTCCCATGCAGCATCCCAGACAAGCTGGAAGTCACACTCATTTTTTTTCAATTGACTCTTTCTGCAAGTTACATCATACATCGTCCAGTAGGTGGCATAACAATGAGTGTTTTTTAAGAGTGAATTACTGAATCGTTTACTCAAGCATTTCCTTTAAACACCATTAAAAACAACAAAACACAGCTGTTCCAGAATGACATATTTCTTCTGAAATGACATACTCTTCTTTAGAATAAATAATTACTAAGTGACTGTTAAAAAAAGGATGTTTTATAGTATGTATGTGTGTGTAGTACAAGTGAAATTCAGATTTACTACATCCACCATGTAGGATTTGGTAGTAAAGCAATGCAACTAATGGATGGAATCACAGGAATCCAGTCATAAAAATATTTTTTTTTCTATAACGCAGAATGTCACAGAATTTGCTACATTTTGAATGAATAAATCAAAAGAAGGTCAGAACATGTTAAACAAAACACAATATAGACTAGTGTCTGTGAATATTAAGCTGCAAAAATTTTATTTTAATGTAAATTTATATGAATAAAAGGTGCAGATGTACAGTTTAGTTCACTACACACATACTGAAGCGAATATGATGCTCATGGTGTGTTCAGTCTCTGCCGGCTCAATATATGAATACATGAACATAATCTCTGGAACTACTATGAGAGTCACTTTACTAGCATTTTACTGTTTCTTTTGGAAAAAACTCTTATCATATCATATACAAAAAGAAACCTAAAGGTCTTCACAGCAACCCCTCAAAGTAAAAAAAAAGAAACTGTGTCAGAAATAGATAGGCCTAATGATAGTTCTAAAATTATAACTCCTCTCCTGTGGCCTCATAGGATATTTAAAGGTTTTATGAATACTGTACATTTGGACATACAGCGGGGAAAACAAGTATTTGACACATCAGCATTTTTATCAGTAAGGGGATTTCTAAGTGGGCTATTGACACAAAATCTCCACCAGATGTAGCCATCAAGCCAAATATTGAATCCATACAAAGAAATCAGAACATTTAAGTATACAAGTTGAGTCATAATAAATAAAGTGAAATGACACAGGGAATAAGTATTGAACACACTTTATTTATTACTTTGTAGAAAAGCCTTTGTTGGTGATTACAGCCTCTTGTATGGAGAGACCAGTCATCTGCATTGCTCAGGAGTGATTCTGGCCCTTTCTTCCACACAAACGGTCTTTAAATCTTGAAGGTTCCTTGGGCCTCTTTTATGGTCTTTGATCTTCAGTTCTCTTCATAGATTTTCTATGGGATTTAGGTCAGGTGATTGACTGGGCCATTCAAGCAACTTGATTTTCTTTCTTTGAAACCACTTCATTGTTTCCTTGGCTTTGTGTTTGGGATCATTCAGCTTTCTGGTAAATGGCAGCAGATTTTTATCCAGAATGTCCAGGTACATTTCTCCATTCATCCTGCCTTCAATAATATGAAGTCTGCCAGTACCCCTTGTTGAAAAGCAGCCCCAAACCATGATGCTTCCACCCCCAAACTTCTTCTTTTTCTTTCTTCTCCAAACATGGTGTGTAGAATGACTGCCGAAAAGTTCAATTTTGCTTTCATCTGACCATACTCTAGTCTCCCAATAATCCACAGGCTTCTCCAAATGCTGTTTCGCAAACTTTAACCGAGCCTCAACATGCTTTTTGTTCAACAATGGAGTCTTGCGTGGTGAGCGTGCATGGATGCCATGGAGGTTCAGTGCATTGCTTATAGTTTTCTTTGAAACAACAGTACCTGCTGATGCAAGGTCTTCCTGAAGTTCTGCCCAAGTGGTTCTTGGCTCTTGGAGAACTCTCCTGATTATTCTTTGGACTATTCTTAGGCCCCCATAGTGCTCACAGGAACATTCAGCATTCTGGAAATGCGCCTATAACCATTCCCATCAAAATGCTTTTCAACGATAAGATTACGAAGATCTTGAGAGAGTTCTTTGCTTTTACCCATCATGAAGTCTTTCCTGTGTGCCTCCTGGGTAATGAGAAGCCTTTATAGGCCATCAATTAGGAGCTGATATCAATTAGTACTGATAGGGGGCAGGGTTTCTCTCTCAATACTGACAGATTTCAGGTGATCTCCTGGCTTTCTATGCCATTTTGCACCTTGTTATCTTCATGTGCTCAATACTTATTCCCTGTGTCATTTCACTTTATTTATTATGACTCAACTTGTATACTTCAATGTTCTGATTTCTATGTATGAATTCAATATTTGGCTTGATGGCTACATCTGGTGGAAATTTTATGTCAATAGCCCACTTAGAAATCCCCTTACTGATAAAAATGCTGATGTGTCAAATACTTATTTTCCCCGCTGTACACATTTTTGCCTACTATATAGTGGGCATGAATGCATATTCAGATACAGCCCAAGTGTCACTGAATCATTCACTCAAATGATTTGTTTAAACGAACGATTCATGAAGGAATTAAACACCCGTACTATGTGTTGCTTCAAGACACACAGCATTAAATTGTGCTTTGCCTTCATTAAAAATTATTTTCACTGGTGTAAACACACACACAAAAAAAGAAAAACAACAGTATTTGTCGTCACTGTGTAACTTACAATGTAAGTTACTGCTTTATTAAATGCCTTACTTATATTATTGTATCTAACATGTTAGACATTGCTTAATTAATATTAAATCATTCTGATATTCCTCTGATAAATTTTAGAGATTTTAATGCATTTAAAAAAAAAAAAAATAATAATTATATATATATATATATATATATATATATATATATATATATAAAAAAGCGGAAAGGCACGGAAAACAACATGTTCTACAGAGGCATTAAAGGGGAACGGTTAGCCGTTTGCTAGCATTAGCCTGTTACATTACAGTACATAAAATTATAATTATTGTCATGTTTTGGGCTGTACTAATCGGTCGGACCAGGAAAACCTTTTGGAGTACTATAGACTGCCAAAAGTTATAACAAATCAAGAAGAAGAGTGCAAAAAACTGTCTGAACAAACTGCGTTTGTGGTTTTGCCAAACTGAACCAGGATTTCCAGGGCAAGAATCTTTATAACATTTAAGTTTGTTCCTATCATTTCTAGTCAGGTAGAAGAAAATTTAAGGCTAATATCGTGATAAATACTGCTCGTATGTATCTTTACCACCTATTAACGTTTGTCAAAATATCGTGCCCTTTCTTGCTTACTAAGTCTTCTCCATATGATTTAGCAGCCTCTGCACGTTTTCCCATGGTTTAGACAGCATAAATTAGCAGAACCACGTATTCAGTAGTACATTAACCGTGCAATCAATGCTGTTGTTTACAACCAAGTAGGGGCAATATGGCCTCGCATCCGAACTATAACTGACTAAACCACGACGTAAGTGCAAACCTTCTTTACACAGAGTATGTGTGATCATGAATCTCAAAAGTAAGAAACGAACGTGCACTGAAAAGCAATTTCAACACCCCACATATTAATAGCAGCTCCCTGATGCCCACAATTTATATACAGTATTATTACCCAACGATATAATTGAAAAAGAAAGCATTGAAATATATTTTTCCTCCCATCTCGTATTTATTCCCTTTAGGGGTTCCGTAGTACACGTCATTTCCTTTCAGATTCCGGCACATCCCTAAACATTACTCTCTGATATAAATCCACCCAGTTTAGCCAAAATGGCTAATGTGATAAAAATTCATGTTTTTTCTTCTTTCTTAAGGTTCAAATGTTTAGATTCTCTCACAAAGTAAAGTAACTGTAGCTAATAAAGCGTGCTGTACAGTGCCATCCACTTAAAATGAGAAAGACATATACAATCAGGCACAGTTTTGTGCATATGTGTGTGTGGCTTCAGTTATGCTTCAGGCGTTGCTGTATGCTCATGGGAAAGGTTGTCCAGTCTAATTTGACTTCTATTATGCTGTCGAACACTCGCAGAATGGCTAATCAATGAGCCTTTTATGTCTTTGTGCTTGAATGCAAATACGCACACTCACACACAGGCTTGCATTTCAGAAGTTCTCCATAAACGAAACGCAGCTTCACCATTTAGAATCATACTAGGACCCTGACACGCGCAAAAACTGCATAAAACCTAGCTGGCTCCGAGTCTGTGAGTGCCTGTACCCCGTTGCTGAAGGGGGCGTCGCCACGTCGAGCATTTCCATGGTGAACATGTTCGGTTGCTATGTAATTATGGTCTATTTGTATGAGAGCCTGCACCTGAAGTGGGTCTGACTGCTGCTCATATGATTGGCCGTGCATGCGTGTGTCTTTATGTGTAAGAATCAACAGCATGGAAGTTAGCTTTAATTTCACATTTGCATTACAAGAGAAGGAAAATTATGTTAGCGGGCCTGGGTTTCGAGTGTGTGGCATTTGCATGCACTCGCTGTCTGTGCAGGTTTATGCAGAGCTCTGATTTTGCATGACAGTTGTGTTGCTGGATTTTTCTACTGTTGTTTAAATAAATCAACAAAAATCCACTTCCAGTCACATGATTCTGTCTGACTCCGCCCATTTCTGTGAAATAACGCTGCACGACACAAAGCTGCCACCAGCTGCCTCTCTTTCTCTCCTGCAATTATCTCCAGGCCGACATCCAGACTTACAGCCACGTCTTTACCGCCGTAACTACAACAATCAGCATCTCCTGGGCCTCTCACATGCTCTTTCCTGACCTATCAGCTGGGTTTTAAAACCGCATCACCATGGAAACATAAAAGCGAGTCGAGTCAAAATCACATATTAACTGCAGATGGACACAATGAGGTCTAAGGGTATGAATTACATGAAGATGCCTGTCAGACTCCTGCAGACAACATGAAGGTGGTTGATTATGTTTTTAAAGCTGTTTGCATGGCATATAGATATGAATTTGTCAGTAACACCAGTCAGTAAGTTGGTATGTCATGTGGCACTGGCAAAGATGCAGATTTGTGTAGAAATTGCTTCTAATATTATACTAATATTAGGAAAAAATATTAGGTGACCAAAAAATGAACACACAGCATTCCTAAAATATTGTGTGTTAAGTGTTTGGATGTAAATAGAATGACATGATTTAGCCAAGTTGAACAAATTCCTGGATCAACTTCCTTTGTTGGTCCTGAAGCAACATTGCTATCACAATCATAAGAGGAAACACTGTTCCAACCTGTGCCAAAATAAAGAAAAAAAATGCAAAATAAATAAATTAACATTTAATTAAATTACATAATTTAAAATAAAATAGAATAAAACAAAGCAATATAAAACAGATAAAATAATTTTAAATAAAATAAAATAAATGTAAAATAAAGTCATATAAAATAATCTAAAGTATAAAATAAATTAATGCTAAATAATGTAAAATAATATATAAAAATGTAAAATAAAGTAAAATTAAATAATGCAAACTAAAATAATGTAACATGAAACTAAATTAAATAATGTAAAATAAAGTAAAATAAAATAAGGTAAAATTAAATTAAATATAATAATGTGAAATAAAATAAAATAAAATAAAGCAAACTAAAACAATAAAACAATAACAAAATTAAATGATGTAAAATGTATTAAAATAAAATAATGCAAAATAAAGTTACATTTCATAATGCAAAATAAAATAATGTGAAATTCCATAATGCAAAATAAAATTGTGTGAAATAAAATTAAGTAAAATAAAAAATTACATAAAATATAATAATTAAAACGTAAAATACTGTACAATAAAATAAATAAAAATGAAATAATGTAAAATAAATTAAATAATGTAAAATACAACAATAATTTAAAATACAATAAAATCTATTAAAATAATGTAAAATAAAATAAAATACATTTAAATTAAATAAAGTAAAAAAAAATGTAATAAAATAATGTGAAATAAAATAAAGTAAAAGCAAATAAAATAATGTAAAATACAATAATAATATAAAATACAATAATATAATGTAAAATAAAATAATGTAAAATATATATATATATATATATATATATATATATTTGATTGACAGCCATAGTTTTAAACATTTTCTTCAGGTTTATATACATTTAACAGTACCCTAATAGTAGGTAAAAATCAGTGTTAGCTTAACAGAAACTAAATATTTTACAGATGACATTTTCCACAGTGTAAATGTGGTCTTTATACATTAAAATTTTATATATTTATATATTATATATTAAAACTTTATATATTAAAATTTCATATTTGGGGATGTGGGATCAAAAAGTTAGAAAAAGGGAAATAGGAAATCAGTGGCTGATAAAAACATTTTTGACCCAACACCGTCTCTACGTCTAAACCTACACCTAACATATGATTGGTTGATAGGAATGCTGTTCTGCTTAGGTAAATCATGTTAAGCAACATGCACAAGAATTTACAGTACACAGTGTGATTCACCCTATTAAAACATGTTCCCAGATACACATCATTTATTGTCCTGGAAGCACTTTCTAGAAACAAATCAGTACACTTATCCCCAAAATCAGCAAGCACTGATTTGTTGCCAGACAAGCAATTCCAGGTACTGATAAAGGATGTTGATCCACGAACATGTCCTATTTGGGTGGATAATGTTAAGCAAGAAGCTCCAGTTTTGGAGCTCCAGTTATGACAGGAACACCAGAGAAAGACACACATATCATACCTGTGCTGCTGTTGTTTATGTGTTTGAGTCTTTTCTGGTGTGTTTTGCCATTGTAGTGTATCTGTGCTTGTGCTGCGGAGTTCAGCTGAATGTTGCACACTTCACAGAGTGTGTACGACCTGTGTTTGCGCTCCCGCTTCGGACGAGAATTTATAGGTGGGGCGTCCTGTCTTGTAAACTCCACCCCATCGGAGGATGCGCCTTCATGGCCAGCCTGTTCAGTCAGTGGCTCGTCTTCAACAGGACTCAACGGACGCTTCATACCTAAAGAGACAAGAAAAATTGAAGGCTCTGTTAGTTCTTTAAAGTTCACATTTTCTCTATTTCATATTCATTCTAAAAGTTATTCCTGTGATTTCAAAATCAGTTTTGAAATCACAGGAATAAACTACATTTTAAAATATATTCAAACAGAAAACAGTTATTTTAAATAGTAAAAAAATCTTTTGAACAGGTCTTTTGAAAATCTTTTTTACATGTCTTGACTTCATACTAATTGCATTTTGAACATGTATTATATGCATATAGCAGTAGTATAAATGGTGGGAAAAGAAATATGTACACACACACACACACTGTTCAAAAGTTTTTGAACTGTAAGATTTTTTTACTATTTAAAATAACTATTTTCTATTTGAATATATTTTAAAATGTAGTTTCAAAACTGATTTTTTAGCATCATTACTCCAGTCACATGATCCTTCAGAAATCATTCTAATATGCTGATTTGCTGCTTTAAAGACATTTATTATTATAATTACTATTATTATTATTATGTTGAAAACAGCTGAGTTGAATTTTTCTTTTTTTTTTTTCAGGTTTCTTTAATTAATAGAAACATCAGAAGAACAGCATTTATCTGAAATATAAATCTTTTGTAACATTATAAATGTATTTATCATCACTTTTGATCAATTTAAAGCATCATTGCTAAATAAAAATATACATTTTTATCATTTCTTTCTCACCAAAAATGTTACAAAATGTTACAAAAGCTTTTTATTTCAGATAAATGATGATCTTTGGATCTTTCTATTAATCAAAGAACACTGAAATAAATTTACTCAACTGTTTTAAATATTATTATTAATAATAATATTAATAATAATAATGCATAGATAAATCCATAGATGCGCTGGGACATGATCATCAGTGATGATCCTGAGATCACTAGGTGTTTCGGTTCTTCGGTTCTTCCAGCTGGGGTTATAATAATAATAATAATAATAATGTTTCTTGAACTATTCTGTAATTTGGATCAAATAAATGCAGGCTTGCATTTAAAGAGACTTCTTTTATAAAAAAAAGAAAGAAAACAAAAAAAAAACAATAAAAATCTTACTGTTCAAAAACTTTTGAGTGGTAGTGTATTCAAAAATTTTCAAAAGTTTGGGGTTGGTTAATGTTTTAAAGTCTCTTATGTTCACCATTATTACATTTAATTAAAAATACAGCAAAACAGTAATATTATGACAGTAATACTATTACTGAAAGAACAATTTTCTATTTTATTATATATTAAAATGCAATTTCTTCCTGTGGTGGCAATGCTGAATTTCCACAGTCAACACTCCAGTCTTCAGTGTCACATGATCCTTCAGAAATCACTCTAATATGCTGATTTGGTAAACATCAACGCTGAAAACATAATCATTTAAATGTTTTTGTGGACACTGTAATCATTTCCCCCCCCATGGTTCTTTGATCACTTTGTCACTTTAGATCAATTTAAGCATCCTTGCTGTATGAAAGTATTTCTTATTTCAACTAAAAACTTACTGACCTCAAACTTTTGAACTGTAATATTATTTACAACATTTTCTGTTCATCATTTGTAACTCTCTCTGGGGATTACAGCGGTGCTACTGACCTCCACTAGGGGGAGATATTCATCAACAATGACCAGAATTTAAGAAATCCTGCATGTTTTTTTTATAGTTAAACACAGTCATAAATTATACATGAAACGTTTTGATTTTATTTGCTTCTTAAAAATAATAATAATAATAATAATAATAAATAAAAAAATAAAATCTGCATGTAGTTAATGAATATCATTTTGTGCACCACTAGCCTACTAGAGAGCTAAAGAACTCCATAATCTCTGGACTTGTCTATCAAACACACACCTCACATGGACAAACATATACTAGAGCATTTTACACACGCACACAGGCCCCATTGATCCTGCGCCTCCTTCTCTAAACACCACTCCCTGACCACGGAGCACAAACACACGTCTGTCTCTGCTGCCCATACATACTGTAAAACCACCCCACCCAACACACAACACTTCACCTATGACTGGTTAAACATTACACCTAAAATAAAATGCAATAAAATAAGTACATCAATTACAACACTTTCATTAACACATCTGTTCAGATTAAGAAGCAATGATTCTGTAAGGACTTTGACTTAAAACTGAGTGAAATAGACAGTAATCAGACAGTTTTCTATGATAACTGAAACTGGGCTAATATAAATGTCACCAGGGTAACATTATCTAAATGGCTACAGACAAAGATAATTAGGTAGGTGTTGCTGAAATTGCAATATTGTAAACAACAATCACTTAACTGTTAAACTGTATGCTATAATTTCCCAGAAACAGAGGTTTTTTTCTTTCTTTTGGTTTTACATACATACACACCTCTTCAAAATATTGGATGAAAAAAAAAGTCGTGGCATAAAAATAAAACATTTTTTCCCTAAAAAATTAGTGTTGGAGTGCAATTCCATAAAAGTGCAGATGGGAGGGGAAAATACTGTGTAATTTACTGATTTTGCATCTGAAAGAGAAAACTCCTACAAATGCATATTCAATATGGTCAGGCGCAAAAACAACTGTTTCTGATAATTCTACACAGCGCACCTTTAGTAAATCCTGACAGTGCTATTTTAATGTCAAAAGATGGTTTGCGCTGGCGCAAGCTGTTAGTAAATCTGGCTCTATAAATGTATACATGACTCATTTTTTCTAAAGAAACATTGTCCAAACCGTGGTACCAGCAGGTAAAGTTACAGTGAGTCCACGTCTCTCTGTCTCTCTCTCTCGTTTTAACAGGCACCCTAAAGCATGTGGTGAGTTTGATGGGGGGTAGTCTCAGCCTCAGATGTCACGGAACGTTGGCTAAATGCCTGATTCATATGGCACACTTATCTGGAAACACTTCAGGAGTTTCGAAGTCGTCATCGGATTGGTTAGATTTCCGGGAGACGCGTCGCATACTTTTCCGCCTGGAAACAAAAATGCTGTGGCGGACAGCTCCCTCACGAAATAAGAAAGCCGTCGTGTTTACAACTGTGATGATGAGCACCTATCAGGATCAACTAAGTGCTGGATTTTCAAAAGAATGTGATAAATGTAACATTCGCGGCATAGAATCTTTAAAATATGTCTGAGAGTTTCACACACCGGTCTGTTATTGTGGCGACATTTCCTCGCCCCTAAACATGACGCGGCACAAAACAAAATGTAATTGGTTGCTTTACCTGTCAGTCATATGGCCTAATGGGCAGGCCTTGCTCATTCAAAGCGGCCAAAGTTCCCAGGCCTTCTGCCGTCAGTCTGAAGGTCTGGCTACGCAAGACTAGGTCATTTGAGAGAAGGCAATAAGTGTGTTCGACTTAGCGCAGCGCTGCGCAGCTCGATCAAATTCTGACTTGAAGTAGTGCATGCTTACAAATATTGTCTGACTTGAGATGGCGCCGACTGCAAATGATTGTCATGAGTGGCATCAAAGTACCGTGTTAGCGATTCAAGACCAGCCGGCTAATTCAGAGCGGCTGCAGGAACTTTGCTGACAACACAGCTGTTTCAGGATTGGCCAGGTTCACTGCATGACAACAATCATGTGGGTTTCGTGTTTATTCTAACCTTTAACCTCTACCAATAAATGGCCAAAAATCTGTTTTTAGAACAGTATAAGCCTTTTTTCCGTAGTCGCAATGTTATATTAAGTCACGCTTATCAATAAACAAGGATAAAAGCATAAATTCCCACTTTATTAGTATTTAAATATGTTTATGCTGAAGTTTATTCTTGAACAGATGATGCTGTATTAAGCAGTATATAAAAAGTGTCCCTGTTGTTCATGAAAACATTTCTGAAACATCTGTGTATTTGACAAATATTGCATTTTATTCACTTCATCTGTGATAGAGTACACTACCGAGAGCAGAAAGTGTCCGACTTGATGTACGTTTTTAGCTCCGCCCCCGACTGCAACCAGCTGATCTCATTGACTGCCTTCTGTAGCCATGGTTCAAGTCGAACGTACCTAATGCCTCCAACATGATATGATCGGATATGACTGGTTATGATCAGTTATGATCGGTTCTTGCGATAAATCCCGCCTGTTGCGTTCGTGCGCACTCCAAATCAGTCTGAATGAACAACATAATGGTGTTAATGGGAACACTAATAAAAAAGTGAGTAAACAACTTACACACTTAGATATAACCACTTTGTTACGGCAAAACAAGATTTAAAATGGCCTGAAAACATGATCTGTGGGAGTTTTTAGTTAGTAATTAGCTTGGTGAAATTTAAAGTAAGTCTCTGTGTCTGTAACCAACATTTACAGAGCTTTGACAACTGATGATCTGAAAAATTCAAAAATAGTTTAAAGTTAACTATTAAAAAGATTAGCTAATAAAATATATTGTTTAAATTGTTAGTGCCTTGAGTTATTATTTTGTAATAAATGTAAAATGTGTAAAAACACTAACTTGATGAGATTCATACATGGCTTTAATAAACTGATTTTTGATTAAATCTAAAATATAATTTTTTTTTTCTAATAGTGTAAGTAATGTTTATTTAACCAAGTAAATGCGAGTGGGACATTAATTTACATTTGATTAAAAAAAAAAAAAACACTGCCTCCTCATTTCAGAACTTCTATATACAGCAGTCAACATTTAACGTGGATTAAAAAAGTTCATCAAAGTTGTCCTAAAACAAGAACGGGTATTGTTTTGGTTTTAGGACAATTTTAATGAAAGGTTTTGATCCACTTCAGATGTTGACTACTGTATATATATATATACATAGGATATATATACACACACACACACACACACATACACACAAACCCGCACATATACACATGCAAACTGTATTTATAGCATAGTATAACAATATGTTGCTAAAAATAAAATACATAGAAAGAAATGTTAGTAGGGCAAAAGTATTAAAATCTACAGGGCCATCCAGACCAGCTGGACAAACTCCTTATTGTTGAGCTGCTGTCACTGCTGGTCACGCTGACATCATGGAACAGTTGAGATTCATTGAGCTCCTATTTGTCTAAGTTAAACATCTGAAAAGAGTCCTGAGGTCACCCTGTCGTCTGGACACACAGCTGAAGGAGTGGCAGTGGATCAAGGAGAGGGCTGTTAGCGATCTTCTGCGTTGTGCTGTGCGTGTCTTGTTTCACGTCTTCTATCCACGCCTCCCCCATGAGACCGCATCAATCAGAGCTCAGATATCCTGCTGAAAGTCACTCATACAGGGACATGTGTGTATTTCTGTCACTCAAGCTCGGACACGCAAACAAACAAATGCACAAACAGCAGGGCAGATTGTCAAGCGCTCCAAAAATACTTTCCTGAAACAAGACATGACGTGGCCAACTTCTGAACAGAGCACCCTCCACAGGTCAAGAGAATATAGCAGTCCTTTAGTTAGTATCATTTTAATTCTACTTCATTTAATTAGCCCCACCACAAAAATTATATTCTTTTATTATTCTAAATCAGCCAGAGAGAAACTCACACAAACAAAAGTACCAAAGTTAAATTATACACAAAAACACAAAAAGTTTGCCAAGTTGCTCAGTCTGTTTCTCTTTTATCGGTCTTATTTTCTTCAGTTCTTTTCTGATCCGAAATGTCATTCCAAACTCTGAAAGGTTCGTCTGACTTCGGCACTTTCATTCCAGCCAAATTGAAGATAAATGGTCATAAGTGGCGAAAGTGAAGATAAAATCAGTTCCAGAGTGCCAGAGTAATATTTACTATCAGACACAATAAAGACATGTCAGTGAAAATACAACGTCTGACAACAGTTTTAAACTTAATGTAGCAAATGGAAGCTACGGCAGTTGTGTGCGTGACATTATTAGCCAGTGGCGTTGTATGTTCTGATGAATCTTTAATTGGCTGGCTGAGCTCTGGAGTGATGAGTCTTCTGTTGTTTTTCCACTAAAGTGATGCTCTGTCTGGTTTGGAGACACAGCCCTGTGGAACACGATGAGTTGTGCGAACGGCTGACTGGATTCTCTCTCCCTAATAAGTTTGCTGAGGGCCGCTGGCATCACCAGTGGAGATGGGTGTGTTTGCTCAGGCCATGCAGTGTGTGTGTGTGTGTGTGTGAGGGAATATGTGTCCATTCAACTCAGTTGGGACGAGAAGAAATTTGCTCTGTTTCATAGCTTTGCAACATCTGCTGTGTTTCATAACCTCCATGTTAAATTACTTTCTATATGATATGGGGTGTGTGAATTATTGTGTCTTTGAATTATCTTTTCCCACCATATATGGGGGTTGTTAATATCATATGTTAATATCACACAAAGAATTACGTTTTTCTTTAAATATCAGCACGATTGCAAATGTGATATTGATTTGATGAACATTTCGATAAACAAGAAGTTAATATTAAGTGACTTACATTTTAGACACAACAGTTCTTGTTTTTGCTGTTTCGACGACTAAAGTAGTTCCAAACAAAGCCACAGCAGAACTGTCTTGCATCTCTGAGTAACACACAACGGTGTTATGTTAATGAATCAATCAGCCATTTGAATGAATGACTAAATGACTCACTCACTCATGCGGTGATTTGCTGCCACCTACTGGCGATTTTTGAGTTAATATTTAAAGTATATTATCCCCTTTTTCCCAAAAATTGTTTTAAATATTAGTATTCAACATTTTATTTTTACAATATCAAAAACTTATTTATTAAATTTATTTATTATTTTATTAAACTCCAGGTTAAATGCACTCATGTCCTGCATTAAACAGTCTGTGTAAATGCATCTAAATCCACCTTTGCATTGCAAACAAAAATATTGTTTGTACTAATTTAATTTTAATGGTAACAGCACTATAATGTCTTACTATTTGAATTTATTGATTAAATTTAAGAATTTGATACACAAGATGATGCACACATTTAATTAGGTTAGAAAAATGTCTTTAAAAAGGTAAAATGCCAAAAAACAAAAAATGTAATAAATTTAAACTTATTGGAAAAGTTAATTCTGGCATTTAATTCTAAACTAGCTTTCGCACAGAATATGAAGGATATCAAAAGCTGTGGGAGTCAACTGTCCATGACAGTCCTAAAACTTGTCAAAGTACCACCACAATAACACGCTCAGCAAAATATTGTCTAATTACAATTATCTACAAAATTCCAGAATATCTTGAGATATAATTTTTTGTTCTTATCGCGCATCCCTATTATTAAGTTTATAATGATACTAAAAAAGCCATGAGGTATAAAGATCCACCAAAAAAAGGATTTTTAAAAGTAAAATGTTTAAAAACATCTTTTCTGATAAAAATATTTTTACACATCTTGATAAAAAAAAGACCATTCAAAAATGGGGTTAGTAAGACTTTTGTTGTTCATGAAACTCTAGATGCCACAGATCAAATCACTATTCACATGGAGCGGCTGACTGGTTTCTTTTTACTTAAGTAGTCAATGAGTTTGCTGCTCAACATTCAAATGCTTTGCCAACGCTAGCAGTTGCTGTACGCATTAGAAACCCTCCACCTTCCCCAGCTCCACCTGTCTGCTACAGGGTAATTTCATGTATGCTATATATGTTTCTTGAGTGGAATCTCAGCATATTAGAATGATTTTTGAAGGATCATGTAACATTGAAGACTGGAGAAATGATGCTGCAAATTTGGCTCATGATGAGTGTATAAGGCTTCTTTCAAAAACATATTTAAAAAAAAAAAAGGATTTTAGTATTATAAGTATTATGTACTTTATGTATTTTAAACGAACAAAAAACTTCATGTCATTGATCTATATGCAATCATTTCAAATGAATTTCAATTACATCTTTGTACTGAAAAACAGCACATAAAAGAGCGAGCATGTTCCAGTGAGACAGTCAGTTCTGATTATGCTAACAGATGCTGTATAGATTATGGAGGTTTGTGAAGAGCACGATCTGTCCAGGTCTCCTGTCTCCACACTTTACAACACCACAGAACATCATTATAAATTCAGAATTATGCAGGTGAAGTCAAATCACAGCGGATGGCAAACTCACACTGAAGGAGACGGCCGGCTGATGGTATGTATTAGCATAACTAAACATCAACCTGCACAGCCACTCTTTTCTCTCTCTTTTGCTCTCTCATTGACATCGACATTGCTTTCAAAAACAGTGCCATATTTTCCATGGAGGAAGAGATTGGGCCGTGCTTCACGCATCTCAGTGATAAGTGAGCGTCCGCGAGATCAGGGAGAGGACGCCTGGGGACTGCTGAATCAAATGTGAGCATTATGAACTACAAATCACTGGGGAAAATGATCCGGGAAAACCAACAGAGAGGTCAATTAACCTGCAAGAAATTACATTCAGAAGTAAACTAGGGTAGAAAAACGGTTATTCATCTCAAGAGAATGCGGCAGAAGGCACAATGCTAGTGAACTGGCGCCAGTGGAGGCTCTTTTTACTGATATCGAAGTATCTGTGGAAATCGGTAAAGTGCCATTAGGTGTCGTACTCAGCCGTAACAATCCAAAAAATGGGTACGTTTCTCTGAAATAAGCCACTTTGCACAATCTACCAAGGATGAAACTGTCGATACTTACTGGTGCACACACAAAACTGCACACATTCACGATTGGATGCAGGAATGAAGACATTATGCTATATTTTATGCAATAATGAAGTTTCGAGTGCAGTTTCTTTTGTTGTTCTACAGGCTGCTAAAAGGCACAATGCTTTATGTGATTCTGGCGCTCTTTCAAACACCCACACACAATTACCTAATGCTTCGCACACACAAACACACATACACACACACTTAGCAGGTCAATCAGCTTTCTGACACCCGAGGTTGATGCACTGCATCATCAAATAAGTGTGTATGTGTTCAGTCAGAATATATATGAGGCACAAACACTCACACACTCAGCAGGCTGTTTTACCAAATGCATGCGCTGAAATTCAGATGGAGGAGGAGAATGAGATATGACAGAATTCTCTTATTCATGAACACAATCACATTCAGTGTTGCACACACTTTGAAAGCAGGTCATTAACAGAAAAAAAGCATAAAAACCATCATTACAGAGCCATTAACAAATTATATTAGGCTTCTGAGCTGTGGGGAGCAAAAAGAACAGTGTTGTTTTGAAACTGATGTATGAGTTCAGAAAAGCAGCACAGTCGTGATGGATGCTGAATACAGAGCAACACTCACACACAAAAAACTGATTGCTACTGAATCCTGATACAACCAGATAGTACAAAGAAGATAAACTGTGATTACACACAATTTGTCTGTGTGTGTGTGTGTGTGTGTGTGTGTGTGTGTGTGTGTGACTGTAGGTCTTAAATTGAAAAGAAATATGACAGTACTGTACTCTACAGTACATTTACTGACAAAGGCAATTACATTTTTTATTTAGCCTTTTAAAAAAAGTTACACAAAATTTGAACTTGCAATCTCTCACACTTTCTTCTGTGGAACAAAAGATTGTTTTGTCCATACACAAATGGTTTGGTTAACAACATTCCTCAAAAACTTTTTTAATGTTTTTAAAGGAGTCTCTTCTTCTCACCAAGCCTGCATTTATTTGATCCAAAGTACAGCAAAACGGTAACATTTTGAAATATTTTTTACTGTTAAAACTGCTGTTTTCTATTTAAATTTAAATGTTGAAAACAGTTGAGTAAATTTGTTCAGGTTTACTTAATGAATAGACGTTCAGAAGAACAGCATTTATCTGAAACAGAAATCTTTTGTAACATAAATGTCTTTATCATCACTTTTGATCAGTTTAAAGCATCCATGCTAAATGAAAGTATACATTTCTATAATTTCTTTCAAAAAAAAAAAAAAATTATATATATATATATATATATATATATATGTAAGCAATAAGGTATGAGAGGCCGTGCTGTATCGTGAATAAATCACGGCTGAAGGGCGTTGTTAGGCACGACGCGAAGCAGTGTATATGTGAAAGTTTTTTGTTTCAGATAAATGCTCATCTTAGGACCTTTCTATTCAACTGTTTTAAATATTGAGAAAAATAATAATAATAAATGTTTCTTGAACAGCAAATCAGCATATTAGAATAATTTCTGAAGGATCAAGTGACACCGCCCCGTATTCAAATTGGCTGATCTGAATTTTTCAGTTGTTTATTCTCACATTTTGACACTGGAATAAAGCATTAAAGCCTGAAACCCTGGAACATGTGAATAAACCCATCTCTATACTTCAATGCCCCACAAGAGCAGAAGAGAGCCCCAAAAGAGCTTGACTTTTCAAGCAAAGGGTGGCACCGTTTTGGAGAAATGCATCCAGGTGCATCAGTATATCTTGCTTCAAAGGTCACAGAAATAAGAGTGATGCCATCACACATTCAATATAACATGACATTTGCATTAAAAACATTGCCTCTCTGAAGATTAGGCCTTGTGCCAATCTTGGTGGTGCCCAAATCCTAGCTGGCATTACAGTATAGAGGAAAAGAAATTTGTAGAGGGTTAAAAGAGGGTCTCTTGGATTTGCTTTGGTCTAGAGAACTATTACAAGTACAGTGTTATATAAAGTGGCCTGCCTTAAAGATTTCTCTACAGAGAGAAAGAGCCCGGTAATATCACATGCATCTTCTCTTTGCAGAATTTACACAAATATAGCTAGATAGGATTTTCAGATTTGGTAGACTAGTCTTTTAAGGATTAGTTCACTCCCAGAATAAAAATTTCTTGTCATCCAAGATGGTCATGTCTCTCTTTCTTCAGTCGAAAAGAAATGAAAGTTTTTTGAGGAAAACATTCAGGATTTTTCTCCATATAGTGGACTTCAATGGGAACCAATGTGTTAAAGGTTCAAATTGAACAGCTTCAAAGGGCTCTACACAATTCTAGCTGAGGAATAAGTGTTTTATCTAAAAAACGATCAGTCATTTTCAAAAAAATAAAAATTTTAAATGCGTATATATTTTAACCACAAATACTCGTCTTGCACAAGCCCAACCTCACACATTACATAGACACGTTGGAAAGGTCGGTTGAAATACCAACCAAGTGTTTTCAAAGCAAACATGCAAAGAAAGCCAAACGCCCTTTACAAAAAAGAGGTAAAACTACGATGTTGGGCGATTTTGAAGTTGAAGGAGAAAATGAGACGAAGTACGCAGACGAAGAACTTTCCAACAAGATTATGTACATGTGTGAAGTCACAAATGCGCATTGCAGACCTAGTGCAAGACGAGCATTTGTGGTTAAAAGTATAGAAATAATTTTTTTTGAAAATGGCAGATCATTTCGCTAGATAAGACCCTTATTCCTCGACTGGGGTCGTGTAGAGCCCTTTGAAGCTATACTGAAACTGCAATTCGGATCTTTAACCTGTTGATCCCCACTTAAGTTCACTATATTAGGAAAACTACTGGAATGTTTTCCTCAAAAACCCTAATTTCTTTTTGACGCAAGAAAGAAAGACATGAACATCTTGGAAGACATGGGGGTGAGTAAACTATCAGGAAAAATAAGTCAAAATAGTTTTT